>CM014273.1:30145350-30206046 GCA_004135705.1 Alloteropsis semialata | reverse complement strand
TCTAAGCAGAAGAAGTCATGCAAATAGAGTTACCCAGTTTTCAGAAGAACTTGGTAAAGAATTTGAACGGTTGAATCTGGGATTTGCAGCAAGCACGGTGGAAATGGAAGTTGAACCAACACTAGGAAAAGAGATTAAAGAAGGGCAGCTAGAAGATAGGAAGATTCAAGAAATCATAGCTTTGATCATTCAAGGAAAAGCACCAAGATTTATCATGGATGAGCAGGGAACTATGTGGTTCGGTAAAAGAATATGTGTACCTAATCTAAAGCATATAAGAGATGCTATACTAAGAGAAGCACATGAATCATCTTACTCCATACACCCAGGAAGTATGAAAATGTATTTGTATATTAAAGAGAGATACTGGTGGTATGGACTCAAGCGGGACGTCGCAACATATGTCGCTCTATGTGATACATGTCAAAGAGTTAAAGCGGAACGTCAGAGACCTGCCGGTTTACTCCAAACTTTAAAGATACTAGAGTGGAAATAGGAAGAAGTCGGAATGGACTTTATAGTCGGTTTACCCCATACTCAGAGAGGTAATTGTGGATCAACTAACAAAGGTTGCTCATTTCGTTCCGGTAAAGACCACCTACTCAGGTGCAAAGCTAGCAGAGCTATACATGGAGCAAATAGTATGCTTGCATGGAGTCCCAAAGAAGATAGTATCAAATTGGAGATCACAGTTCACATCACAGTTCTGGCATAAACTTCACGAGTCAATGGATACAAAACTGAACTTCAGTTCAGCTTATCATACACAGACAGATGGGCAAACTGAAAGGACAAACCAAATATTCAAAGATATGTTGAGGGCTTGTGCTTTACAATACGGGACAAGTTGGGATAAGAGTTTGCCATATGTAGAATTCTCTTATAACAACAGTTTCCAGAAGAGTCTCCAAATGGCACCGTTTGAGGCACTATATGGTAGGAAATGCAGGACACCCTTGTTCTAGAATCAAACAGGAGAAAGGCAAGTGTTTGGACCTGAAATTCTTAAAGAGGCTGAAAGACAGGTGTAGATAATCAGGAAAAATTTGAAAGTAACACAATTCAGAAAAAAGAGTTATGCGGATGTCAGACGTCGACACCTTAGTTTTGACATTGGTGACTACGTTATCTCATGGTGTCACCTATGAGAGGAATTCACAGATTTAATGTTAAGGGAAAACTAGCGCCTAGATATATTGGACCATTCAAGGTGTTGGACACAAAAGGAGAAGTAGCTTATCAATTGTGTTGACGCTCCTTATCGACACACTTTTACCCTTGTTTATCTTCAATAATGGCATGAATTTGATATCTAAACTAACGATCATACTCTATAACCAGGACGTTTTCGCATATGCATGTGTTTTTGGAGGAATTGTGTTTACGCAGGTTTTTGGGCTTAAAAGGAGCACATATGGACAAGGCTTGAGACCAAGGACGACACGGTGAATGATGAAGGCCAGAGGCTCGAAGAACAGGCCAGGCCGGCCGGCCCCACATGGCCTAGGCCGACCGGCCTAGGTGATTTCAAGCCCCGTTCATGCTCAACTTTGGTGAACCGACCTCCAAAAGTATTTGAAAGGCAAGTGCTTCAAGATAAGGTCAAGAGACTTCGGGGTCAAGGCAACTCAATCGAAGAATTTGGAAGTTTATCATTTCCCATTCTTATCTCGAAGATATCCTGAAGTAAACGACGTCCAAAGGCCCACATGCATAGGTGGAACATCTACTGAAGCTTCCAGAAGACTTGGGGAGAAAGATGAAGACGAGACGGCCAAGGAAAGCCCCAGGCCGGCCGGCCTGACCACCCCTGGGCCGGCCAGCCCAGGACTTTCCTGTGGCGGTTTGCCCCTTCTTTCGACCTAGGATTTCCTCAGGGTATAAATAGCCCATGTGCCTTCGTGCCACGCATCAATCAATTCATCATTCGCCGCCAAGG
Source organism: Alloteropsis semialata (assembly GCA_004135705.1). Classification (NCBI taxonomy): domain Eukaryota; kingdom Viridiplantae; phylum Streptophyta; class Magnoliopsida; order Poales; family Poaceae; genus Alloteropsis; species Alloteropsis semialata. Next base: position 30,204,107 of record CM014273.1, on the reverse strand, counting down.
AGAAGAGAAGCTAGAGGGACACCTTTTAGAGAGCTGAGGGTCGTGCTAGTTGTCTAAGGCTCATCCCTAGCCGACGTGGGAACCCTGCGAGGAAGACCACATCGGAGTTCTGGAGCTAAGATCATCAAGATCAAGGTAGGATCCCGGTGGTGATCTTGTGATGTACTTACATTCATGGTGAAGTTATATGTGTTTTCGAATTTCTAGCGATCAAGTGCCTCTTCTATGATTTCGTTCTTGCTTGGGTTTGCTTCTTCTTGAATCTATTCTCAAGATAGATTGCTCGGGGTGTTCTTGTTGCCATGGTGGCTAGGGGTTCAAACCGGATCTACCAAGTGGTTCGACACGTTCACTTGTGAACGTGCCCTTAAGTTACCTACGCCGAAAGGGAGCATCGTGACTGGGTGTGATCCCGTGTAAGGTGGGGCTTTCGGGAGTTTGATCGGAGGTCATGATTTAAAGATGCTTTTCATTGAGATTCACATTTATCTTACTTCACTCTATTTGGCTCGGAGCTACAACATATGCATGATCTAGGCGATCTAGATTGGTTATCTCTAACTTTCTCTTGCTACCTCCGGTGTTTGGGTTTTAGTAGATTAGATCTATTAGGTTTTAGAACCCCTCTTCAAGACAAAAGGCTTTCAATGCTAGTTGGATTGTTTTTTATGTCTTTAGTTCCATAGATTGATAAACCATGGGGGAATACTCAAAGGAAAGAGCTACAACTGATCCGTGCGCTTGCGGTTCATGATTGACGCGTCTAAGGGCCGTCAACAAGCTTTTCTGGCGCCGTTGCCGGGAACTACCGATTAAGATCCAATTTGACTAGCATTCGTAAATATTTCTTTTTCTTGATTTTCTTTTGATTTTTCTCTTTTTAGATCTCTTATTTTCTCTTTTATCAAAAATAGATCTAATCCACAAAAACAAAAATCAATCTAATCTAATCTAGTTTTACTTTTATCTTTATTTTATTTTATCTCTTTCTTTTAGATCTTGTATATATATATATATTGTTTTTCACTAACCCTAACAGGAGATGGATGGCTACCTCTCCAACAAACCGAAAAATTTTGTGGATGATCCTGAAAAACTTTACAGGCAAAGGAGACGTGAAGCACAAGCTAAGAAGCTGGAACTAGTAGATCCGAAAGGTGAGACCGCAAATTCATCATCTACTCCACCACCAAGTCCAAAGGAAGCGCCACTGCAACCCGAGATGGCAGAACACACGATCGGCGGAGAGCTATGCATCTCGGATGTCAACGATTTGCCTATCCAAGACCTCAATGATGTTGGAGGGCCGTTCAAGATCAAGACCTCAACCATTCGTATGGTGCAAAGCTCGCCCTTCACCGGAAAATAAGATGCCAACCTTCACCTTCAAGCATTCATCCAACTATGCCACACCTTCGACATGCAAGGAGTCACTCAAGATCAAGTGAGAGCGAGGCTCTTTCCGTTCTCCCTACTTGGGAGGCACTTCAATGGTTTCATTCTCTACCGGCGAAAACGGTGCAAAGTTGGGATGCCTTGATGAAAGCTTTCATGACGGAGTTCTACTCGCCGGGCAAGACTCAGATTTTGCGCAACAAGATTGCTACATTCACGCAAGCCCCGACGGAGACTATTTTGGAAGCCTATGAGCGCTTCAACGACTACGTCCGAGCCGTGCCTCATCACAAGTTTTCAAGGGAGGATATAGTCCAGAAGTTCTACCAAGGCCTCATGACCGCATCAAGGGCAATTATCGATGCATCGGCCGGAGGATCCATTATTGAGCTCACCCCAACTCAAGCTCTCAAGCTATTCAAGAAGGTGTCGGATAATGATGCGTGGGCATCATCAGGACGGCTGCATCCTACACCGTCCGCGGGCGTTACTAAAAGTGTTTTGCAAGAGGAGCGTGAAGAAATACTTGAAGGGAAGATCGATTCACTCATGAGGAGATTGGAGAAGATGGAGGTGGACAAGAAGGAAGCCCATGCTGTTGATTTGAAGGCAGACGAAGCAAGGTCCACATGTGAAGATTGTGGAGAGTACGGCCATGTCCAGAGGAATTGTCCGNTGGGTTTTAGTAGATTAGATCTATTAGGTTTTAGAACCCCTCTTCAAGACAAAAGGCTTTCAATGCTAGTTGGATTGTTTTTTATGTCTTTAGTTCCATAGATTGATAAACCATGGGGGAATACTCAAAGGAAAGAGCTACAACTGATCCGTGCGCTTGCGGTTCATGATTGACGCGTCTAAGGGCCGTCAACAAGCTTTTCTGGCGCCGTTGCCGGGAACTACCGATTAAGATCCAATTTGACTAGCATTCGTAAATATTTCTTTTTCTTGATTTTCTTTTGATTTTTCTCTTTTTAGATCTCTTATTTTCTCTTTTATCAAAAATAGATCTAATCCACAAAAAAAATCAATCTAATCTAGTTTTACTTTTATCTTTATTTTATTTTATCTCTTTCTTTTAGATCTTGTATATATATATATATTGTTTTTCACTAACCCTAACAGGAGATGGATGGCTACCTCTCCAACAAACCGAAAAATTTTGTGGATGATCCTGAAAAACTTTACAGGCAAAGGAGACGCAAAGCACAAGCTAAGAAGCTGGAATTAGTAGATCCAAAAGGCAAGACCGCAAGTTCATCGTCTACTCCACCACCAAGTCCAAGGAAGCCGCCACCGCAACCCGAGATGGCGGAACGCACGATCGGAGAGCTATGCATCCCGGACGTCAACGATTTGCCTATCCAAGACCTCAATGATGTTGGAGGGCCGTTCGAGATCAAGATTTCAACTATTCGTATGGTGCAAAGCTCGCCCTTCACCGGAAAAGAAGATGCCAACCTTCACCTTCAAGCATTCATCCAACTATGCCACACCTTCGACATGCAAGGAGTCACTCAAGATCAAGTGAGAGCGAGGCTCTTTCCGTTCTCCCTACTTGGGAGGCACTTCAATGGTTTCATTCTCTACCGGCGAAAACGGTGCAAAGTTGGGATGCCTTGATGAAAGCTTTCATGACGGAGTTCTACTCGCCGGGCAAGACTCAGATTTTGCGCAACAAGATTGCTACATTCACGCAAGCCCCGACGGAGACTATTTTGGAAGCCTATGAGCGCTTCAACGACTACGTCCGAGCCGTGCCTCATCACAAGTTTTCAAGGGAGGATATAGTCCAGAAGTTCTACCAAGGCCTCATGACCGCATCAAGGGCAATTATCGATGCATCGGCCGGAGGATCCATTATTGAGCTCACCCCAACTCAAGCTCTCAAGCTATTCAAGAAGGTGTCGGATAATGATGCGTGGGCATCATCAGGACGGCTGCATCCTACACCGTCCGCGGGCGTTACTAAAAGTGTTTTGCAAGAGGAGCGTGAAGAAATACTTGAAGGGAAGATCGATTCACTCATGAGGAGATTGGAGAAGATGGAGGTGGACAAGAAGGAAGCCCATGCTGTTGATTTGAAGGCAGACGAAGCAAGGTCCACATGTGAAGATTGTGGAGAGTACGGCCATGTCCAGAGGAATTGTCCGGAGGAAGCTAAAGTGCTCGAATACATGAGGAAAGGAGATTTGTCTCCACCGTCCTACTTTCGCTATGGGCAAGGTAGACCTCAATTTAATGCAAGCTCATCTCTTCAAAACTCGGTGCCTCTACGTATACAATTGAAGGAGTTCATGGAGGAGCAATGCAAGATCAACAAGGACACCATCGCTAAGTTCAAGTCTATGGACAAGATATTGGAGAACATTGATGGCAAGGTGACGGAGGTCGGAAGCTCTAACCACCAAGTGCTCAACATGATGAAGATGCTAGAGACACAAGTGACCCAGCTAGCCGGACGCCTACCTAGTAATGAAGGAAGACTACCGGGGCAACCTCAAAATCCGGAGACGGCAAAAGCAATTCAAACTCGCTCGGGGAAGGAGACCGAAGATCCCGAACACCCGGCCGGAGCAAGGAAGCCTAAGCCAAGTGTTGAAGCCGAGATGACATCAAAAGAGAAGGCGCCTACTCCCGCACCGAAAATAGTCACCCAAGAGCCAGAGTTTGAGATATTGATGAAGACACAAAGATTCTTCCTCCGAGGCCACGTTACCACAAAGGTAAAATTGATGAGCATTTCAAAAAATTTGTTGAAGTGGTTTGCAGGTTGAACATCAATATGCTGCTCTTGGATGCTCTACAATTTCCAACATACTCTCGCTACTTCAAAGACATCCTTTCAAACAAGCGTGAGATGCCGCCGCCAAGTACCATCAAGATGACCGAAGAATGCAGCGCGGCTATCGCCGACCAAGCTCCCGAGAAGAAGAGGGATCTGGGGTGTCCAACCATCCCGTGTTCCATTGGATCATACACGTCCGAGAGAGCATTGTGTGACCTTGGCGCGAGTGTGAGCATCATGCCGAAGGCCGTGTATACCGGAGCCGGAACCCACCGCCATGTGCCTAGAGCTAGCGGACAACTCCATTCGCTATCCTACGGGCATCGCCGAAGACGTACCCGTGAAGAGCGGAGAACACCTAGTCCCCGTGGACTTTGTGATTCTTGATATGGGAGAAGGGACAAAGTCGCCACTCATCCTTGGAAGGCCGTTCCTCAAGACCGCAAGGGCAAACATCGATGTTAGCAAGGGAGAGATCAAGTTCGACATCAATGGCACCATGAGTGAGTTCAAGTTTCGTCCACGCTTTGAGGTATGCAATATGATCAATGTTAAATATATTCCACCTCACCGACGTGACACCAAGGAGGAGCCGAAGAAGAAGGAAGTGAAGGAGACCAAAGAAGTTGTTGCATCCGTCGAGACAAAAGCTCAACGCCCGCTTGTGAAGACCAAAAAGATGACTAAGCCGAAGAATAATCCTGCACCCAAGCCAAGGATTGTGCAAAAGTGGGTGCCCAAGACTGCAACGCCCACACCGAGCGTTGGTCCGAAGTGAAGAAAAGAAGAAGTCTGGCTATAGACTATAAACGAAGCGCTTTGCGGGAGGCAACCCGTTCATTGAGTCAAGAATAAGCTACCGGGAGGACAACCCGTTCGTCGAGTCAAGAATAAGCTACCGCGAGGACAACCCGCGAAGACCTTTTGAGTAAATGAGTCATGAACTTTGCTACGTAAGACTTGGTAAACATTTGATAAATTGGTCATTCGGTCGAACATTTAAATTAGAGTTGCTCGGTCATTTTGATTTTAATTCTTATTCCAAACCAATGACTTGAGCCTTCCCATGATTTAATTGTTTAATCTTGAGAAACCCAACCTATGACCCACGGTTGAACGCGGGAAAGTTCACTATCAATTCATGAAAGTGAGCAATACCGGTGCAACCAAAATTAATGTAGTTGGAAAATATTTCTCGACTTACAAATGTTTATGATGCCTAAATTCCCCTCTAATTATTCATTCAAACTCATTGCTTGCTTTGAGTTGGTTTTACTTGTCATGATTAGAGGAGGATGTAAGCATGTAAACATACTTTGGAAGGATTTGTGATCATGATTATCACTAAATGACCAAGATTGAGTTCACGGAAAGAAATATTGTGCTCTCCACCTAACTCCACATGCAAGAGGAGGCAGCCATGCATGGTGGTACACTCATTTTTGCAGGATTGAAAGCAACATTTGGAGTGGAGTTGAAGCAAAGGACAAAGGCATTAATCAAAGTGGAGAAAACAATGTGCAAGTGGACAACTTTGCTAAAGGATGAATGGTTTACAACATTTGGACGGTGGAAATCATATGGAGTTGCTGGACATTGATTAGGAATCCACTCAGGAAGATGTGGGAGCAGGGGCACATGAAGCAGGCCAAGGAGCACCCTAGGCAGGCCGGCCCCAAGCACCCCAGGCCGACCGGCCTGGCCTCCATAAATGCCCCTGGTGCTCGTCTCTCACAGGTACACAGCTCATGCATTTCTAAACTCTTGTTCTTCAGTTCTTCCACCTTGAAAACCAGCAGAGGCTCTGAAAAATTTTGAGAATCGAAACCACCACCAAAAATCTCCAAAAATTCACTACAATTCCTAGTTTGCTCTACTCTTCGATATACTGTTTTTCCACCAGCGAGAAACCCCCGGTGTGTTGGTTTTTGTGTTTGTGCAGCAAGGCATCATGAGGAAGAGCATCATGAATTTCATCACCGGAAAGAGGACACATTTGTCGACATCCGACAAGCCATCGGCGAGCTCTTCGCGGAGGCACTCCGTTGCGGAGTCACCGCGAAGCATGGAGGAAGACAACCCCGTACAAAGGAGCGACATGCTGCTCCTTGGAGGGATGCAAGACCCAAGAAGTTCCTCCATGCGGTTCACCGAACCACGTGGACGTACCGGCGCACCACCACCTCCTCCAACTAGACGTTCCACAAGATCAACCGCACCCGCCATACAAGCCAAAAATTTCAGAATATGGGTTTGTGATTTTGTTGGAGGAAGAAGAAGCAAGGCTCAAGAATTTGAAGGGAAGAGTGAAAGCAAACACCGATTTCGATGATGATGCACTCCATCGGTTGGGATTCTATGGTGATATTTATGGGCTATTGGACAACCTCGGATGGAGACAATTTTCCGATGGTGTTCCAGTGGACGTGCATGCAGAAATTGCTTTGGAGATCATGATGACCATGAGAGTTGTGACAAGAAAAATTGGTGAGAAAGAAGTGTCATGCCTTGAATTTAGGTTGATGAATGAAGAAAAGTCCATCACCTTTGAAGGAATTGGAAGCTTACTTGGTTTCAGTGGTGATGCACCGGAAAGAGCCGAAGTCGAAAAAGGAGGGATGGATAGATTTTGGAAGAAAATTGCGAGGGATGACAACCGCCAAAGGAAGAACACAAGCAATGTCATACTTCAAATATTTCATTCTTGGATGAGCAGGAGAATTTTTGGACGGACGAGAGAGTCCAAAGTAACCGATATGGAGTTAAATTATTTATACTCCCCATTGGTGAAAAAGCAAGCAATTGATCCTACCTACATCATGATTGATAGGTGAGTATGTGAAGCAACATCCGGCTCCGGAGAGATCGGCTCTGGTTGTTGTCTCTCCATGATAGCAATTGCATTAAACCCGAGGTTGGAGACAAATTCGGCGTTCTTCATGAAAGGGACCGATTTTGGAATTGAAGCTATGAGGCAAGGACACTACATCAGAGGAGATGAGAAGAATGGCTACAAAATTGCAAATACAAGTATTTATCTCCCCGATGTAAGATTGAAGTTATTTGGAAGAGGAAGAATTGATTGGCGGGATGAAAATATTTTGGTCAACGCCAAGAAGAAAAAAGAGGGAAGCATATTGGAGAGTCATCGGCTCCGGTTGAAGAAGAAGTGGGAGAGGAATTGCCGCCGGCTAGTTCCTCTTATTGGACTACGGAATTTCAAAATGCACCAAGTGGAAAAGGACCTCCGGAAGGATGGGGGCAACAATGGGGACATGCACCAGCTCAAGCATGGGGGTATGGAGCGTCGGTGCCACCACTGATGTATCCACCGCCGCCTACATATAGCAATTATGGCTACCCACCACCGCCACATCAAGGAGTGTTCCCGGATCCATCCTTTGGAGCTCAATTTGCACATCTCCAACAACCGGAAAGATGCACAAGGACAATTGGAGCGTACGCCGATAGGAACATGGAGGACATTAATGCCACACGGAGGCATATGGACCGACTAGAAGATGGAATCGCGGGGATTGCATACCAAATCGGACTTCTAGCGTTGGTGCCGCCGGAACATTTTCATGGAGGAGCTTCCCAAGTGTATTATGACCAAGAGTATAACGCAAGACAGCCGCCAAGACAAGAGGAGTGACCGACAAGGACCGAGAATAAATTGCTCGCACGTGTGGTTTGAGTTTTCCCCTTTCTTTTATCTATTTTCAGCGTGTGTGCAAGCTTGTGTGCGTAGCAATTTTCTGTTTTTATTTATTTTCAGCATGTGTGTTAGTATGTGCTTTTGTTTATCATCACCATGATCACTATATATATCACCGATGCTTTTATGATATGATTACTAGTGATGATAGAAAGTTTATGCCATGTTAAAATATGATGATCGTTGTCACTTTGTCTATTTTTGCGCTTGGCTTATGCATGATTGAACTAATGCTCTCCCTAACACGATCTGAAATTTATCTAAATACCGGCTCAATTTTAGACTCATATTTATTATTCTTGCTCTCCTTTTAAACTTGTCAAGGGATGTTTAATTGCTGAATTTAATTAAAGCTAGCCTTGTCATTAATACCTTTTGCAATTGCTCTGCCTATCCAAAGCCTAAATGACATATCATGTTGAACCATTGTTTAAGATTTATTTTCCAGTGAATTGATTCAAGATTTATCTTCTCTGGTACGAGACTAAGAAGCTGACCATTCCGTTTTGCGTACCTTCTTTTTGCTAGCCTATCTATCCATGCATTGTGAATTTCTACACTGGAAACTTCACAAACTTCACTGGATATCCACCCTGAAACCCAAATTATCTTTTTGTGAAATACCTCCTTGACCACAACCTATTTTGAGTATGGATCATTATCTCGAGGAAATTCTGAAGAATCAAGAGCTTGATACAAGGAACATCTATTTGGGAGGCATCAAAGAGCGTGTACAAGAAAAATTAAAAGAAACGGAGGACCACAACAAGTGGGCCGGCCGGTCTCATCACCATGAGCCGACCGACCTACCCCCTTTCTCCTCCGATGGCTTCATTATTCGACGAGAAGACACTCCCTGAAGATTCTGACCATTTTCCAAAAAGATTGAGATGGATACTTACTCTAGCATTAGCCACCACTTCCATGCTCGAGGACGAGCAATCGTTTAAGCATGGGGGAAGTGGCTGAGTAAGTATTAATATTGCTAAGAAGTTCTAAGGAGCATAAGAAAAAAAATGAAAGAAAAGAAAAAAATGTGTTCAAAAAGGAAGAAAGAAAAGAAAAGAAAAAAGTGTGAAAATAAATGTTCCTTAGTCCTTTTTGCTCCATTAAATTCCATAGTGCCTTAAAGATTATTCCATACTCAAATATTCCAACCATGAGCAATCCTATAACGAGGACTTCATTTGTGCCTCGGGATCAACCTTTGCCATTTGCACATGTCCACTATCTAAAAGCGTGTGTTCCATTTTCCCCCTCTCCACAAAATCGATTATTTTCCAATGGCCTTTTTGACGAGTCTCGGTAAATCCATTAGAAGTATTTCTTGTTTGATAATATCTTGATTATAATATCTTTTGTTAGGACTAACCTTTCCTATAGCTCCAGATAAAGCCCTACACATATATGAGAGAAAGGAAGGTAAAGAGAGTTCTAGCAAAGTTCGAGAGACAAGATGAGCTGAGAGTTTCCATGAGCAATTGCAATGAGGTTTAAATTATTGGCTTTGGCTTAGCAATACTTTTGAAACTTACTTCTTAATTCCTGAGACTTGTTTAAATTAGAGAGCATATGTTTAAATTTTTTGTGAGGAACACTTAATTCATATCTACCCTCCATACTAGAAAGAGTTGGTTACAAGTTGAAGAGTTAAATACAAAATATTTTGAGGGCATTATGTTTTCTCGTGTGTGATCAAGTGCAGGGATTGGACATCGAAAGGCAACGCTGATTTTTATTGAAGACCTACTCGAATTCTTATTGAAGACTTACTCGAGGACGAGCAAGGTTTAAGCATGGGGGGATTGTTGACACTCCTTAGCGACACACTTTTATCCTTGTTTATCTTTCAATAATGGCATGAATTTGATATCTAAACTAACGATCATACTCTATAACCGGGACGTTTTCGCATATGCATGTGTTTTTGGAGGAATTGTGTTTACGCAGGTTTTTGGGCTTGGACAAGGCTTGAGACCAAGGACGACACGATGAAAGATGAAGGCCAGAGGCCCGAAGAACAGGCCAGGCTGGCCGGCCCCACATGGCCTAGGCCGGCCAGCCTAGGTGATTTCAAGCCCCGTTCGTGCTCAACTTTGGTGAACCGACCTCCAAGAGTATTTGAAAGGCAAGTGCTTCAAGATAAGATCAAGAGACTTTGGGGTCAAGGCAACTCAATCGGAGAATTTGGAAGTTTATCACTTCCCATTCTTATCTCGAAGATATCCCGAAGTAAACGACGTCCAAAGGCCCACATGCATAGGTGGAACATCTACTGAAGCTTCCAGAAGACTTGGGGGGAAAAGATGAAGACGAGAAGGCCAAGGAAAGCCCCAGGCCGGCTGGCCCGACCACCCCTGGGCCGGCCAGCCCAGGCCTTTCCTGTGGCGGTTCGCCCCCTCCTTCGACCTAGGGTTTTCTCAGGGTATAAATAGCCCCTGTGCCTTCATGCCACACATCAATCGATTCGTCATTCGCCGCCGAGGAGCAGAGAAGCTAGAGCGACACCTTTCGGAGAGCTGAGGGTCGTGCTAGTTGTCTAGGGCTCATCCCTAGCCGACGTGGGAACCCTGTGAGGAAGACCACTTGGAGTTCTGGAGCTAGGATCATCAAGATCAAGGTAGGATCCCGGTGGTGATCTTGTGATGTACTTACATTCATGGTGAAGTTATATATGTTTCCGAATTTCTAGCGATCAAGTGCCTCTTCTATGATTTCGTTCTTGATTGGGTTTGTTTCTTCTTCAATCTATTCTCGAGATAGATTGCTCGGGGTGTTCTTGTAGCCATGGTGGCTAGGGGTTCATACCGGACCTACCAAGTGGTTCGACATGTTCACTTGTGAATGTGCCCTTAAGTTACCTACGCCGAAAGGGAGCATCGTGACAGGGTGTGATCCCGTGTAAGGTGGGGCTTTTGGGAGTTTGATCGGAGGTCATGATTTAAAGATGCTTTTCATTGAGATTCACATCTATCTTACTTCACTCTATTTGGCTCAGAGCTACAACATATGCATGATCTAGGCAATCTAGATTGGTTATCTCTAACTTTCTCCTGCTACCTCTGGTGTTTGGGTTTTAGTAGATTAGATCTATTTGGTTTTACAACCCCCCTTCGGCTTTTTGATAAAGAGTCCCTGAGTTTTCGCCAAATTAACCCGCAGTCCGGCCCTCTGTCTTAGGAAAACTTACCAGCTAGTCTCTGTAGTCTATGGTTAATTATGTTTAGGTCCCTGGTTTTTCACAGATAAGCCCCTAGACCTTGTTTAGCCTATAGATTTCACGTTTTAGGTCAGTTTCAATCCGTTCAAGTTGCGTTAGTTTTGTTTTGACGTTATCTATGCGTTAGTAGTGACGTTCACCATAACCCTTGCTTCTGAAATTTAATTAGTAACTAATTTGATTAATGGTCAATTTAAACTAGCTTTCTAAATAAAAGATGATTAGCTTTTACCCCAGCCTTGTTCCTTGCCTATAGTTTCAGTAGAGCCCTCCTTTTATGGCGATCATAACCTATCCAAATCTCGTACCTTTCAGTCCTTTTGTTTGCCATAATTCGCCTACACCTTGTATTCCCATCTTATGGTATTTGTTATCTGGCTTAATAAATATTTAGTATATGAACCACTATAATCCCAGTGTATTATTTTAATACTGAATTCATATATTGCGGCCGCATATGTGAAATCGAGATATTAAAATAGTATGTTGAATTGTATGTGCATATACTAAACTTTGTTGATCCATTTATACAAAATTCCATTGAAGCTTTATTTCAATATTCCGTGATGACATCATATTCAGGCCTTGATGATGTCACAATCCATTTGTCCTCGACCAAAATAACCCCAGCCTATGTTCTTTGTACCAGTATACCCTTGGCCTTTCAATTGCCCATGCCTTTCCGACCGTAGCGCTGTCCTTAGTATTTCTTGCGCTGCCGAGTTCGTAGCAGTTAGTGTTTTCTAGTAGCGCTTTTCAAAATTGTTGTATTGATTGGTGTATTGCTTTATTAGATGTATCTGGTGTGTTGGTGTTAATCGTGCCAATCGGTGAGCTGTTCGACGTTGAAGCAGAGCAAGGTTTTGAAGAAGAGAATTACTGGCAATACTTTAAGGAAGGCAAGTATAACACGAGAATTCCTTGATACCTATACACAATTAATAATCATTTACATTCATGCATGAGTTAATCTGTTTTAGGTTATCCCTAGTATTCTTAAAACTTATTTTCTTGTTCAACCTGGGTTATGCATCTTTTGGGTAGCAAATGCTAGGCTATGCAACATGAGCTTACCGTCTTTGGACGATGATACTTGGATACTTATGATCATTTGCGAATGATTAAAACTTGCTTTTTAGCAACCTGGTTAGGTAGCTGGAACATGTGCTGTGTGCTTTGTTCTCAGCAAACTCTTGTTCTAGAATATGTGCTGTGTGCTTTATTCTAGGCAATTCACGATCTAGAACATGTGTTGTGTGCTTTGTTCTAGGCAACCCTTAATTTGGACATGTGCTGTGTGCTTTGTTCCAATCAACCTAAATCGGAACATGTGCTGTGTGCTTTGTTCTAATCAACCTTTAAACTGGAACATATGCTGTGTGCTTTGTTCTGGGCATCACTTGTTATGGTCTATCTTAAAGTGGCAACCCAGGAGAACAGTGCAACCACGGGAATCAAATGGGCTTTGGTCTTGACTAAGTAAATTTTGAAAGGTCTCGTAGCGTCCCTATGCAGTCACACCAAAGGTAGTGTGATGAATGTGCCTGATCAGCACTGCGTGGTTGGGTTATAAAGTTCTTCTGAACTTTTACGCGACCAGTGGGGAAAGTGTACAACCTCTGCAGAGTGTAAAACTGATATATCAGCCGTACTCACGGTTACGAGTGGCCTGGATCCTTTTTGACAGTGACTTTTACCCCGGTGATGTTTAAAAATGGAATGAAACTGGAATGATGGTGGACTATGATACTTTTCTACTTATACTTAATTGGGGTTACAACTGGGAATTACCTATTACATTGTAGTAATTTGGATAATGTTAAAACTGAACTATTAAAGTGCTTACCGCAGTTAAACCGTGTCTAGCCTTTTAAGCCTTCATCCCTCGTGTTATATTTGTTAAGTAAAGTTGGTTTACTTACACTTGCATTATTCAACAAAATCCCGGATGGGTACTCAGATGAGGCAGCAGTCGAAGATTTTCATGAAGATTTTCCAGAAGAGTTCTAGGTTGTGGTTCACCAGCCGGTGTCCCTGTGGATTGGAGAATTCATCGTGAGAGATAATAGATAGACTTCCGCTGTGGTTTGTTTTAAGACTCTTGTCTTTTGTAATAGTTTCTTTTGTAATTCGAGCACTGGTTTCCTTTGATATACTTATTCTGGAGCTATATGTGTGTTTAAGACTTCCTGGGTATACATATAGTAGCATTCGGATTTCCTTCGTAAATCCGGGTGTGACAGACAGTTGGACATCTTATCATAAAGGCCTAATACCCACTCCCGTACGTGGAGGATTACAAAGGACGGACAGGGCTGTCACCACCTGCCGCCTACCTCTACTAATCCGTGGGGCAGCGGTACCCTCAACAGTATTCCATATCCTAAACACCATGCTTGCATATGTAATACAACTCTATCTATCACGTTAATAAATAGAGCAACCAAGAGGCACATTGAGCCAATGTCATAGCATACATTCACTCGAATAAGGTGCAAGACATAAGTAGTATATACTAGGTGGATAAGGTATAACTGAGGCATACAACATAAGTATGAAGGTATTTCCATTAAGCTCAGAGTACTACAAGTAAGTAAGAGAATACAAGAACTGAACTCTAGAACTTACCAAGACTCCTCCGGAAGCCCTTCAGAAGATCTAACACTATGACTATCACTACTAAGACTAAAACTAAGCTTGTAGCAAAGAGAGCTCTTCTTCTGATGTGTGTTGAGTACAGCGCCCTTTGCAGGTATTTATAGCATCACATAGGCGGTTGGAGCCGGCCAGAGGCGGTTGTGGCAGTTTGGAGGTGGGCCTAGGTCGGCCGATGTGCCAAGGTCGGCCGACCCTAGGATGCACCGTCTTCAGCATTGCATGGCTCAGATGGACTCCTGATGGCGGTTTACAGGTATGGGTCAAGGGGGAAGCGAAACGGCCGCAGGCCCAAGTCGGCCGACCTGGTTCCGCCGCCTTTCGGCCCCACTCTTCTCTGGTAGACTGCCGTGTGGGTCCTTATGACGGTTCCAGGTGGGTATACTCCGTTTGGGTGCAAATGAGTTGAGGTGTGGGCCCTTCAATCCGTGGGAGTGACACGTGGCTCATCCTCACCCTTGACTTGAACCGACCATGATTCAATGTCCATGATCCTTTGACCTGTGTGGAAAATGGGCTCGATTGGGGTTCAGGCCCGGTCGCCCGACCTAGCCAGGTCGGCCGACCTGGGTCTGTGCCCAGTTTCGTCCATCTTTTGCACCGTAGTCCCTGTACTCAAATATATTCCAGATATGTATGGTATAGCATTATTTGAATACTAATGTCTAATTTATGCTTGACCTTTGTTGGTTTTCTGAGCCTATTGACGGTTGGATTTTTCTTATAAGGACCGTCAACAACTCCCCCAAGCTTAGCCTTTGCTCGTCCCGAGCAAAGATTAGAACTTTTAGGCTCAGTGGATCAGGAGTTGCTTCTCATTACTCCTCAAAAGTACCAGTGGTTCAGCAAGATATTCTACCAAGAATTGAATAAGCTGGTAAAATAAACTTCTCTTATTACCTTGGCCTTTTATGGGGATTGTAGCTTCTCCTTGTCTTGGGTGGTTGATGGCTAGAACGACTTAGACCAAGTATCTTGCCTTCTACCTTGCTTGACAATCAAACCGGAGGTTTTGGAAGTTTTTCAAAAGAACAGAGTTCCTTAGGTGGTACTCTCAAGTCACTCATGGTGTATTTCCTTACCAATTTCCTCTCTCAACTCTCATGTCACTCATTGGAGTGGAGTTTGTGCTAGGAGAGCTTTATAGCATACTTGCAATGCACATATTGTAATGTCAAAATCAGAATTCAAAGAGAAATAAGTCATACTCTCAAACCAAGATGTGCACGTGTGTAGGTGGCATGGTAAAAAATAGCTCCTTTTTACAGGTTCCTCTTCTCCTTAAAGAGTTGCTATTAGGGACATAGCCTTAATTTTTGAACCAAGAGCCTTCTTGCGCTCTCTCTTTTTTTTACATACTTGGACTTTCATGTGTCCTTTTTTTTCAAAAGCCCATGTCTCTTTTTGCAATAAGAATGGAGAAGAGTACCATACTTTATGTAGAGCTTTTATTTGGTGGAATAATGGGTGTTGTGTTCACTTCCAGAGTAGAAGTGTAACATGTATGATGTGGCGTGTGCGTGATTTTGGCTTTAAAAGCATGAAGTAAATCTCTAAAAATCACAATGACCTTGACAAAACTCAATGCAAAAGCAAGTAGCTCATGTAGGGGTTTTAAACAATATGAGCTTTGGTAGGGAATTTAATCACCATAAGAAACTCTTTATTTTATTTTTAAAAGAGAAACTCCGGTTATCAAGTCTAGCGTAGTAAGATCTTAAGGTCACTCAAGTCTTATCATATCATAGCCAACAACAACCTAGACTAGAGCGTGCATGTGCTACCCACAGATAGACAAGATAACAGGAAAGATCATGCTCAACCAGCAAACTCAAAGCTTAGGAGAATAGCAGGTTGAAACGTAGGTACAAGAGAGAAATAAGAGCAACTATTCATCATGCCTAGACTAAAGTTTTAAGCATAGACTCAACACATTAGGGGACTAGCATGGATAGCTCTCATTTACTAACTTTATTCAAAAGAAAAAACTTTATTCAGCAATACTTACCTGATTGGGGGTCCTCCCCCAAGCTATTTTGTTGACACCGATACACCTGTCGGTGCAGGACTCATGTTTTATATCGTCGAGTGAAGACGTCTCCGATGTAGGATTTCAACTTGATGAAGCAGCATCTGACCCTGGAGATGAACATGCAGATGATTTAACCCGCCATACCTGCTTTACCTTCTTGTGGCGGTCGACAGCTTGTTCCGGTATTTTCTTTGTCTGTGCTTTTGCACCTCGTGTAGACTTCTTGTTGTTCTTTGCATAGTACCGGATGGGGAAATCCTTCTCCCAGAACTTCTCCATGAACTTAATCAGACTGTCTTTTTCTGGAGGCGTTACCTCCACCTCTTTGACGTTTTGACTGTTTCTCCTATACTTGATCTTGATCATGGAGCATTGCTCCACCTTTGGCCTGAACTCAAACTTTTCCTTCTTACCATTAATGTGAAGCTGGATCTCAAGAAGGGTCACCCAAGGATGAGCGACGAGTAGTTGCTCACGTCCATGTCCAGTACCACGAAGTCGACAGGGACGAAGCAATCCCGGATGCGCACCGGAATGTCCTCGGCTATCCCCTCCGGGTAGCGGACCGTGGAATCGGCCAGCTGCAGTCTCATGGGAGTAGGAGACAAGGTAGTATAATTAAGGCGGTCAAATACTACCTTTGGCATGACGCTGACGCTTGCCCCTAGGTCACAGAGTGCATGCTCGAAATGTTGTGTCCCAATTGTACACGTGATGGTGGGACATCCTGGATCCTTCTTCTTTTCCGGGACCTTGTTTAAGATGGCCGCACTGCACTCCTCAGTCAATTTTACAACCTTGGTACTTGAGAGTGGACGTTTGTTGTTGAGGATGTCCTTCAAGTACTTTGCGTAGGTCGGTACCTGCATAGCATCCAGCAATGGCACATGTATATTCAACTTTTGTATAACTTCTACGAACCTGGCAAATTGCTCATCCGCCGATGGTTTCTTTTGGCGTTGAGGGAACGGCAAGACGTTGCTGTCATAGAACTCATGTGGCGCAGTTTGTCCGACTGGTGCTAGCTCGGCTTCAGGCTCTTCTTCCACTGCGGGAATCTCCTTACTTAGCACTGCTGTTTTTCCTGCATGGTTAGGTGGGACTGGATCCTGAGTAGCCTTACCGCTCCTCATAGAAACAGCCTTTACATTTTCAAAAGAGGAATCCGGTTGCCCGGGAATCCTCCCTTTATCACCAGAAGGAACAGCGGTAGCTAGCTGAGCAAATTGTGTTTCTAGCATTTTATTAAAGCTCAGCTGGCTCTGGAAGGTGGAGGACAAACTTTCTATTTTAGAATTTATGCCCTCCAGAGCCTTATCATTAGCAGCAAGCCTCTTAGAGATAGATTCATTAATCTTGGCCTGACCAAGGATAAGATCTTTAAGGGAAGGTTGGTTAGAAAAAGAGTTATTATTGTTACCTCTCTGGTAGAATAGGCGTTACTGATTCCAGTTCCCTTGAGGCCGGTACCCGTTGTTGCCGTTCACGAACTGTACCTCCTCTTGTGTCTCGGGGCAGTTGTTCCCCGAGTGGCCAGTTTCTCCACAGACTTCACACGTCATGTGTGAGTCCATTGGCCCTTCATTGTCGGCGCCTCCATCCTTGGTGCGGTCATCAAGGCGCTTCATGAAGAGATCCATCTTGGTGGCCAGCATGTCCACCTCCTTTACGGTGTGCATACCGCGTTTGTGTCCCTGAAGGCGGTCGTCATTCCAGGATTGGTGTTGGGGGATTGGCCTGCCAAGGAAACGCCTTCACTCGATTACCCTATTTCGAGTTCCTGGAATTTGCCTTTGCTTCTTGTCTCTAAAAAGCAATCGCCTTCGCTGTTGATGAACATGGGCTCCCCTTACTGGAGCGCGAAAGCGATCTTTGCGCATCACCGATTTCGGTTTTCTCTCTCCTCTTTTGCTGGGAGAGCGGACACCGAAGGGCAACACTGCTCTTGGCGCTAAATGGACATTTGATGTTGATACGAAGGCATTACGAGATCGCGAATTGCCTTCGCTACCCTGATCATCTTGTGAGGGTGTGAAGGCGATTCCCAGACTTCACTTGTGCATACTGTGGTTCATCTTCTTATGCAGGCTTATGACAGGCTTGAACGATGTTCCGGTGGTCCTTTTCTTCTCTGAGCGGGAGAAGGCGTCGCTCGGCTATGAAGGCACACCTGGTGGTGAAGGCAACTGAGGTCATCGGAGGCATGGTGAAGGCGGCGTGGACCGAGTCCAAACCGAGTCAAAGACGGAGTTGCTGGTCTACGCATTCACATTGAGACGTGCGAATGTACCCTTGTGCCCCTGGAAAGCCTAAGTTGTATAGTCTAGAGGATGATGCCTGGAGCTAGAGGATGATGCCTGATTTCCAGGGACATAAGTGGAATGTAAAATGTGCCTCTTGACCTTCCTATAAAAAGGGACCTCCCACCAACGTGTAAAGGGCTGATTCCCAAGAACACTGTTGATAAGTAATTTACTGTTGCTTGTCTCTGTTCTCTGTCTTGCCTGTTGATTGGGCTCATTGGCTTCGCCTATTAACCCAACAATTGGTTTGACACCATCTTCTCGATGAGTAGCTT
Organism: Alloteropsis semialata; assembly: GCA_004135705.1. Lineage (NCBI taxonomy): Eukaryota > Viridiplantae > Streptophyta > Magnoliopsida > Poales > Poaceae > Alloteropsis > Alloteropsis semialata. The sequence goes on along the minus strand of CM014273.1, from coordinate 30,185,724 downwards.
GGCGGCGGCCACTATCAAGGAGAGGAATGCCCCTCCAACAGCAGCGTCCATATGTTCACGGGCTGTCTGGGACAGCCCATGGTAAAAGTTCTGGAGCAAGAGCCACTCTTGCATACCATGGTGGGGGCATGCCAGAATGTAGTCCTGGAAGCGATCCCATGCTTCCGGAACCATCTCCCCTGACTCTTGCTGGAAGCTGAAAATTCTTCCCCGAAGGGCATTGGTTTTCCCAATGGGGAAGAATTTCGCCAAGAAGGCGTTCGAGCACTTAGTCCACGTGTTCACCGCCTCACGGTTGGAATAGAACCATTGTTTGGCTCTTCCCAGCAGTGAGAACGGAAACAGGCGGAGCCTGATGGCCTCTTGATCCAATCCTCGGATGGTGATGGTGCTGCAGACCTCCAGGAAATGCTGCAGGTGAGCACTGGCGTCCTCATTGGCTTTCCCGCAGAAGGGGCTAGCCTGCACCATGTTGATTAACGGGGCCTTCAGCTCAAAAGCATGATCCCCCATTTCCACTTCCGGACCCATAGGGATCTGGGCAGCAGACAGGGTAGAGTAGTCACGGATGGTCCTGTCGGCCATGGCTTCTTCCGGTTGGGGTGCTACGGGAACGAGTTGTTCTTCTTGGTTCGAGGATTCTCCGATGGCTGGTTCGGTTTCTGACAAGAACACCTGAGGGATTACGACACGAGAACGTACCCTCCTTCCTAGGGTATTCGGGTTCTCGACGTAGTTGGATGGTAATTGGAAACCAGTCATACACTACCCTGTTTCACATCACAGAGCAAAAAGGGTAAACCTGCTAGATTACTGGCAATTAATCATGTTGCATTAAATGCATGGATGATCAAATCTCTTTAACCATTGCTTTCCCCGGCAACGGCGCCAGAAATGCTTGTTGGTATTTCTTAGCATCACCACTTAGAGTAGTGATGGTACTAGAGATACTTCATCGTAAATCTAGATATTACAGATATTCTGCAAGCGCACAGAAGTACGTTGTAGCATTTCACCCAGGAGTATTCCAGAGTATCGTTATTTGTTTATCCGCAGGGAAAGCGTTTAGTTAAAAGAGAGGTGGCATTCCAATGCAATTACTTACAACAACAATTAATATACCATAAGCTAAATAGGGGTAAATGATATAGAAGTGAATGGGTAATGTGACACACAGAAGTTCATTACTCATCATTAAGGTAGTCTTAGTTAGTAACAGTACATTAGTAAAGATTACTAAGGGTTCAATAGCATCATACATATGGGACTTGGACATACTACAATACCCTATACAAGCTCACTCAATGATTATATGCAAGAGGACATATCGAGGTATCCAGTGGTTCCATCATCAAGGGACGACAGTTGGACGTCTTATCATAAAGGCCTAATACCCACTCCCGTACATGGAGGATTACAAAGGACGGACAGGGCTGTCACCACCTGCCGCCTACCTCTACTAATCCGTGGGGCAGCGGTACCCTCAACAGTATTCCATATCCCAAACACCATGCTTGCAATATGTAATACAACTCTATCTATCACGTTAATAAATAGAGCAACCAAGAGGCACATTGAGCCAATGTCATAGCATACATTCACTTGAATAAGGTGCAAGACATAAGTAGTATATACTAAGTGGATAAGGTATAACTGAGGCATACAACATAAGTATGAAGGTATTTCCATTAAGCTCAGAGTACTACAAGTAAGTAAGAGAATACAAGAACTGAACTCTAGAACTTACCAAGACTCCTCCGGAAGCCCTTCAGAAGATCTAACACTATGACTATCACTACTAAGACTAAAACTAAGCTTGTAGCAAGGAGAGCTCTTCTTCTGATGTGTGTTGAGTACGACGCCCGTTGCAGGTATTTATAGCATCACATAGGCGGTTGGAGCCGGCCAGAGGCGGTTGTGGCAGTTTGGAGGTGGGTCCAGGTCGGCCGATGTGCCAAGGTCGGCTGACCCTAGGATGCACCGTCTTCAGCATTGCATGGCTCAGATGGACTCCTGATGGCGGTTTACAGGTATGGGTCAAGGGGGAAGCGAAACGGCCGCAGGCCCAAGTCGGCCGACCTGGTTCCGCCGCCTTTCGGCCCCACTCTTCTCTGGTAGACTGCCGTGTGGGTCCTTATGATGGTTCCAGGTGGGTACACTCCGTTTGGGTGCAAATGAGTTGAGGTGTGGGCCCTTCAATCCGTGGGAGTGACACATGGCTCATCCTCACCCTTGACTTGAACCGACCATGATTCAACATCCATGATCCTTCCCTTGTGTGCTTCTTGACCTGTGTGGAAAATGGGCTCGATTGGGGTTCAGGCCCGGTCGCCCGAACTAGCCAGGTCGGCCGACCTAAGTCTATGAGCAGTTTCGTCCATCTTTTGCACCGTAGTCCCTGTACTCAAATATATTCTGGATATGTATAGTATAGCATTATTTGCATACTAATGTCTAAGTTATGCTTGACCTTTGTTGGTTTACTGAACCTATTGACGGTCGGATTTTCCGTTATAAGGACCGTCAACACCTTCCTCCCTGTCTTGAACTCGTTCCTTCGAAACGTGAGGAGTTGGTTAGGCTTCGGAAGGAAAAGGCTGAGCTCCTGAACATTCAAGCCAATATCGACCGACTCAAACAAGAGCTGGATGAGGAGAAGTCACTATATCATCGGGATCAGGAGTCCCATGCCAGCGAAGCTGAGGCTTTTAAAAGCAAAATGTCTTCCTTGGAAGTTCAGCTGGCTGATCGCGATAGAGTTGTCGAAGCCGCGGCTTGCAAAAATAAACAGTTGAAAGATAAAATCTCTGCTTTGGAAGCATAGATGGTCGACAAAGATAAGATCCTTGAGGGACTTCGTCAGAGGATAGCTGTTGATTCCGTGACCATTGCTGATATGAAGGGTGATATTAACACACTTGAGGGGGTGAAGACAAATTTGTCACATGAAGCCGATCGTCTTCGTGCACAAAATGAGATTGCGTGGGAGCGAGGTTTCAAGTTGTATCAACTGTAGTACAAGGATGCTTTGAGGCAGTTTGGTGCTGAGCCTCTTATTTTTCCAAAGAAGGACTGTAATCTTGAGAAGATATTCGACTGGATAGATTCAGAGTTTGCTTCGCTTCCTGGAGTGATTCAATTTGTTGGTGACTTTGCTGCTTCCGTTTGCTCATGCAACTTGTTGAAGATACTTTCTGATAACAGTTGCGAGCACTACAAATATTTGCTCAGGAAAGGTTACCCTTATCCAGAGGCGAAAGACCCTGCTGATAAGAATGTTTTTTCAACAGACATAATGGTTGCGAAGGCACTCTTTTGCAAAAATTTCTGGGTTGCAAGTGGGCGTAAAACGGCTCAATCCATTTCTATCGATCGACTTGCTAAGGTATTCTATTAGTTGCCCTTTGTGCTTATACTGTCTTCGTGTATAACAACTTACATTGTTTTGTTTGATAATTTTATGTGTTCTCAGCTGATGGAATCAAGTGTACAGGAAAAGGCTGGTGCCGAAGCTGCCTCTAAGGAAGCTGCTGCCCAAGCTCCTGCCGAAGCTGCTGTCGAGGCTACCGCCAAAGCCGGTGCTGCTTCCTCTTCCTAGGGGCAAAGTAGCCAAGGAGCTTCCGGAGTCGATCCTCAGGTCTAAGGACCTTTAGATTGTAATTAGAGTTTGGAATTGTTAAGTGAGCAGATCTTTTGAACTTGTACATTTGTGTATATTCAAGGTGATGAAGTGCTTGAACTTACTCCACTGGCCATGAGTGATGGGCCACTTTGTGTTTCCGGCTTCGCCTGGAAGGAATATCAACAGCGCTATTCGAACTCTAGTCATAGCGACTTTTTGGAATTTTGTCATGAGTTTTATCCTCGTAATGAGTTTGACTTCTTTGATGTTTTTACTGCGTTTATTGCTCAAGGCTCAGAACGAGTTGAGCTTGCTGCACAGAGAAACACCGAAGCTGTTTCTCTGGGTATTCCGAAGATGGAGTCTTTGGATGTTAATCCTGATGCCAAGGATTTCGCTTGTGTTTACAATGCTCCTCGTTTTAGATCTTCTGGCGAGGAGTTCTACAGATACGTATTTGAGATGTTTTGACGTCTGTTCATTTGTAAATGGTCAATGTAAACGTGTGAAATGTGTGCTGTAATTATACTTGCGGATGAATGAATATGAACTCAGTTTGTCTTCGCCTTTCAGGGAAACGCCTCCTCCCCCCAAAGCGAGTTTGTATTTTTTCATATGCAGTTGACGTTTTGGGTGCTTCCATGCAAGGCCGCTTACATGTGAATGTGTTTATATTCTTGTGTTTGGATGAAAAGATTGAACTCAATTTGCCTTCGCTTTTTAGAGAAACGCCTCCTCCCCTCCGAAGCGAGTTTACCTTTTTCGTGAACACTTTCGACTGGCGAATTCTTTATTTGATAGTGAGTTGGCCTGAAGCTTTTTGCTTCTTGGTGTTGATGCGGTTAGTTTTTCTATTTCTCGTTTTGCCGAAGGAAAGTTTTTGATTTAGCAAACATTCTTTTGAGCCAAAGCCCCTTTTACTCCTTAGAGTAAGCGTTTTTTCATATAAGAGATAATCTGAGCTGAAGCTCCTTTTACTCCTTAGAGTAAGCATTTTAGATCTGAATTGGCCGTACCTTTGGTAGGGTCAATTTAGTTCTATTTGGGTTATCGAATATCAGCGATTTGGTCGAAGCCGATCTTTTTTTATGCAACTTTTTATGGAGAATAGCTCAATCATATATTTCATATGAGTTACAATTAGCATCACCTCATTAAAAACCTCACCCCATGATAAAGGTTCCCCTGTGAGGAAAAGAATATGGGCTTTTGGAAAGAAAGGGAAAAATCTACTCTACTTATTAACTTCATTTATAATTACGAAGCCAATTTTACAGTCTTTTCACAGGTAGTACCTTCGCAAGCTGTTCGCATTCCAGGAATGTGGCAGCTCATTGCCTTCTTTGTCTCCCAAGTGAAATGATCCTGGTCTGTTACTTTTAACAACCAGGAATGGGCCTTCCCGTTTGCTTTGCAACTTTCCCGAAGGCATGCTTGGGTTCTTCCTCAGCACCCAGTCGCCTGTCTTTATGTCTTTCCTTACCACTTTTTTGTAACGCCATTTCTTCGTCTCTTCTTGGTATTTGGAGATGTTTTTAGCTGCTTGCAGCCTGTAAATTTCTGTGAGGTCTTTGTCTATAGCTTCGCTATCTTTTGGTGCTTCTTGTTGAGTGCGAAGCCCCTTGTGTAGAATTTCCTCCGGGCACACTGCTTCTTCGCCATATAGTAGTTTGAAATGAGTGAATTGAGTTGCTCTTGATGTGGATGTGTTGTGAGCCCAGATTACCTTCGTCATCTCTTCTACCCATTTGCCTTTTTTCTTACAATTTGCTAGGCACTTTCTAACGGCAGTGAATGTGATGCCATTTGCTCTTTCGACTGCACCATTGGATTGCGGATGGTATACCGATGCAAATCTTGCCTTCGTGCCGATGGTCATGCAAGACTACCTGAACTCATCGCAGTCAAACTGCTTCCCATTGTCCACTGTGATCTCCCTTGGTACTCCGAATCTACACACGATTTGCTGCCAGAAGAATTTGATGACTAATTTTGCTGTGATGTTGGCCAATGGTCTGGCTTCGATACACTTGGTGAAATACTCGACTGCAACTATTGCGTATTTCAGGTTTCCTTGAGCTGTAGGCAGTGGGCCTACCAGATCTATGCCCCATCTTTGCAGTGGCCAGGTTGGAATTATCAACTGTGATAATTCCAAAGGTGATTTTTGGGTTGTTGCGCATTTTTGACATGTATCACAAGTTTTGACTATGTTTGTTGTAAAATTGATGATTGATGGCCAATAAAATCCTTGCCTCATTACCTTGCCTCTTTGCCTTTGCCAATCGATACGCAGTGAAGCCAAGGAGCTACCACTCCTTTCTTGTACAAAATATTATCAATGATTTGATAAGACCTTGCCCTCTGCTGCATACTCTTGAGGTCTTCTTCGTCGATTGGTTCATAGTATCCTCTGAGGTATGCCATTATGGATGACTGCCAGTCTTCTGAGTTTATTGCATTGATCATTTTTGGCTGCTCATCAAGTTCTTTGATCGAAGGTGTTGTTAATGTCTGGAAGAAGACATCGGGTGGTAACTTGTCCCCCTTTGCAGCTGCCTTGGCCAGTGCTTCTGCCTCTTCGTTTTTTGCTCTTGGAATGTATTCTGCTGTAAAGCCTCTGAACTTCTTCTCCATTGATCTCACAGTATTTAGATATTTGATGAGTTCGGGTTGTTTTGCGATACTTTCTTTTTCAATATGATCTGCTATTACCTTCAAATCAGTTTTCACTATGAATCTCTGAGCACCCAGTGCCTTCGCTTTCCTCAGCCCCAATAATACGGCTTTGTATTCGGCGACGTTGTTTGTGCTTCTGTCACTGTTTCTGCAGAACTCTAGGTTCGCTGCATATCTCATTTTCACACCCGAAGGCGATTGCACGATTGCTGCAATGCCAGCTCCTTTGTCCCCCCAAGCACCATCGCAATGTATTAGCCAGCTTTCTTCTCTGGTCAGATTTTCTGCCGAAGGCAATGTCCATTCTGCTATGAAATCAGCCAAGACTTGTGATTTGATTGCTGTTCTTCGCTCGAAATCTACCACATATTCTGACAGCTCTGCGGCCCATTTTCGTATTCTTACCGAAGCTTCTTGTTGCTTAAGAGCTCTTTTATTGGTTGGTCTATGAGCACCTTGATGTTATGTCCCTCAAAGTAATGCCTTAATTTTCTGGATGTCATCACCACAGCATAGATCATTTTCTCGATCTCAGTGTAGAACAGCTTCGATCCGGCCAATGCCTCAGAAACATAATATACTGGCTGCTGTAACTTTCTGCCATCTATCTGCTTCTCCGTAATAAGTGCAGCACTCACGGCTGATTGCGAAGCTGTGATGTATAATAGTAGAGGTGCCTTCGGGTCAGGTACTGTCAGCTTCGTGAGCTGCATCAAGTAATGCCTTAGCTCTTGAAATGCCTTTGACTGTTCTTCTCCCCATTCAAATTTTGATGCATTTCTGAGTGTTGCGAAAAAGGGTAGGCTTCGTTTAGCTGCTTTTGCAATGAATCTATTGAGTGCTGCAATCCTGCCAGAAAGTTTCTGAACATCTCTTATGCTTTTTGGCTCTTCCATGTCGAGTATTGCATTAATCTTGTCAGGGTTGGCTTCAATCTCATTCGCTGATACCAGACATCCAAGTATCTTTCCCTTGGTTACTCTGAAGACACACTTCTTCGGGTTAAGCTTGAGGCCAGCTTCTCTCATTCTTGCGAAGGCAACTGCCAGATCTGAGATGTGATCTTGTCTTTTGACACTCTTGACCAAGATGTCATCAACATATGCAAGTATTGTTTTGAATAATTCTTCTTTGAATACGGTATTTGACATGCGACAGAAAGTTGTACTGGCATTGCGAAGCCCCTCGGGCATCCTGATGAAGCAAAATGTGCCAACATGTGTGATGAAGCTGGTTTTTTCTTCGTCATCTTTTTTTCATCCAAATTTGATGATAGCCAAAGAAGTAATCTAGGAGAGACATCATCTCACTTGCAGCGGCTTGATCAATGATTTTATCAATTCTTGGAAGTGGGAAGTCATCTTTTGGGCATGCCTTGTTGAGGTCGGTGAAGTCAATGCACATTCTCCACTTGCCATTTTTCTTTTTCACTAGCACGGTGTTTGCTAACCACTTGGGGTATTTTACTTCGCGTATGACATTTGCATCTAGCGATCTTTGCACCTCGGCTTTAATTGCACTTACTTTTCTTCAGACATTTTCCTCAGTTTCTATTTCTTCGGCCTCATCTCAGGGCTGATTGCGAGTTTGTACTCAATTATGCTTCTGTCAATGCCTGGCAAGTCTTTGCTTGACCATGCGAAGACATCTTTGTTATTGCTTAAGAACTCGATGAGCATTTCTTCTTCATCTAGCTCAAGATCTGATCCGATGATCACCTTCCTGTCGAAGACATCAGGCTGTAATTATACTTGCTTCGTTTCTGTTGCACCTTGCATATGTTTACAGTCTCTCTCAGCACTTGGCTTCTCCTCTGGGTAGGTTGGATCTCTTTCTTCTAGCAAATGTACATTACGCTGCCCTGGGGTGCTGGCATATTCATTTTTTCTTGCTTCTATTTGATCCCCGAAGACAGTGATGACCCCTTTGAGTGTCGGCATTTTCATGCATAAGAAAGCTTGCCTTATGATGATGTCGAAGACATTTATAACTCCTCTACCGAAGATAACATTATAATCGAAGAACATGTCAACGACGTCGAAGGTAATATACTCAGTTCTTGCGTTTGAAGTGTCACCAAAGGACACTGGCAGCGTAATTTTCCCCAATGTTGGTGTACGCTTCCCCTCGAAGCTGACTAATGGTGTATCTGATGGTTCTATGTTATCTGGGTTGATGTTAGTCATCGATCTGAGAGTTTTGGCCAATATGATGTCCGCAGAGCTACCTGTGTCCACCAGTACTTTTCCAATCGTCCAGCCAGCAATATTGGCTTCGATCGACATTGCGTCGTTGTGTGGGAAATTATGTAGCTTCAGATCTTCTTCGGTGAAGGTAATTGGCATGTGAGACCATTCTGATTTCTTGTATGGACCATCCACTATGATGTTGTTTACTTGCCGAAAGTAACTCTTTCTCTGCTTCTTCGTTTCGAAGGTAAGTGAGGATCCTCCAGTTATTGGCATAATGAGGCCATAACTGGGTAGAGGTGTTGGTGGGTTTAGGTCTTGTGGTTTTTGTGGTGGTGGTGGTAGTTCTTCTACTTTGATATCTTTGTTTGGGATTGGTTGAGTAGTTTGAGGGTATAGGTGTGGATACATGGTTTGTGGGTAGTAGTGTTGGAATATTTGTGGAGAAGGCGAATATTGAGTCGCCATCGCTGTTGTGGGATGCACAATGTTTGAGCTTAGGGAGGGGTAAACTGGACAGTATGGCTGTATGGCCTGAGTTTGTGTGGTTTGGGTATTGGTAGACGAAGCCAAAGGTGGCTTCGTTTGGGTAGCTTGGATTTTTTCTGCCTTCATCTTCTCGATGGTTTTCTTGATGTCTCGGCATTGCTCGGTGCCATGGGTATGATTCTTGCCATGATATTGGCAGTACAATTCTGGCCCTGAAGGTGGGCACCTTCCTCTTCCTTAGCCTTTGCCGGTTCTTCCTCCTCTCTGAGTAGACTCATCCCTTGGAGTATTGATTTTCTTGATAGAAAGATTTGTTCTCTTGGGATGGACTCTCAACATTCATGATGGTTTAGGCTAGGTAATTTTGGTAGTGGTTTTGGTTGTAGTGGTGTTGCTTATTTTGGGATTCATACTGGCTTTTCATGACAGCTTCTCTGGCAATTCGCCTTCGGTTATCATTGTCGGATCGGCAATATTTTTTGAATTTCTCATATAGATCTCCAAGGGTGACTAGTGTTTCCCTTGCAATATACTGTGCAAATGGGCCTGGGCGAAGCCCCTGAATAGCTGCAAACTTGGCAGTTTTATCGGGAATATGAGGAGCTTGGGCTCTTAAGCCTATGAATCTGCGAAAGTAATCTTCCGGTGATTCCTTTGGCTGTTGGTGTAGAGTTAGCTCTGCGTATGAGAGTGCTTGATCTCCCATAATGCTGAAGTTCTTGATCAGCTCTCTTTTCAAATCATACCAGTGGCCATCACAGACGATGATGAAAGATTTTGCCAGTACTACATCATCTCCTCCTGTTGAAGCTATTGTAGCTTTGTAACTCATTATGAACTGCTTGGGGTCGGCGAGGCCGTTGTACCTTGGTAAGACGATGGGCTTGTATGAAGGCTGCCATCTTGCCAATTGCAGACTTTCTGATAGAGGACAAGTATGATCAATGGGATGAGTGTGCAGCATTTGGAAGCCGGTTCCCGATGTGGAAACACGATTTGCTCCAGTGTTGGCGAAGCCAATTGGCTCATTGAGCTCGGCCTGTAGCTCAGCAACTTGTTTCTTGGCTTTCTGAGTTCTTCTCAGAGCTTAGCAGCTCTGGAGCTTGTGGAGTTCAATCTTCTCTGCTTCGCCTGCCTCAGTTGTTCCAATTGTTGCTTGATTTGTAACAATTAATTCTGTTGTTCTTCTTCTTCTTCTTGCATTTGCTGTTGCAGCTCGAGCTGAGCAGCTTCGAGTTGTTTCTGCTGCTCTAGGCACCGAAGGCGCAGCCTTTCCTCCATTCTGTGCAACTTGTCTTTAGTTATAAGATTGTCTTCGTCTTCCTCTTGCTCTTCAGTGGCAGTTTCAGTATCGGTTTCTGTGTTGCTTGGTATGAGGGCGGTTTGGGTTTCGGCGTCTTCGGTTTGGGTGGTACCTTTGGTGTTTTTCCTCAGTATTCTTTTGAGCGGCAGACTGAGAAAAAGAGACAAGCAACAATATATTACTTATCGACAATATTCTCGAAAATCCGCCCTTTACATGTTGGTGAGAGGTCCCCTTTTATAGGGAGGTCAAGACGCACATTTTACATTCCACTTATGCCCCTGGAAACCAGTCATCATCCTCTAGAGTATACAACTTAAGTTATCTAGGGGCATAATATTACATTTATGCATCTCAATGTGAATGCGCAGACCAGCGACTCTGTCTTTGACTCGGTTTGGACCCGGTCCACGATGCCTTCACCGTGCCTCTGATGACCTTTAGTGACTTCACCACCAGGAGCACCTTCGGCACAAGGTGCCTTCTCTTTCTCAGGAGAGAAACCCACTTGCCCTCGGCCCGGTCCTGTCGTGAGGCTGGAGAAGAAGATAAACCATGTACATGTGAATAATTGTTGTGAGTTGCCTTCGCACCCAGTTTGAATGTTCTCAGATAGTCGAAGGCGGCGGACCGCCTTACGACGTCTAATCCATGAGCGAAGGCATCCACTTCATGGTTGCTTGTGGCAAAGGCAAATGCTCAATGCTTATTAGTAAAGAGAACAAGAGAAGGTGTTTCCTTGGCAGGCCAATCCCCCAACAACTAGCCAAATCAAAGCGAAGCTTTTATTTATTTATTTGAAGTTAAAAAGGTTCTTTTTATTTTATTTTATTTTATTCAAGGGTGCAACATTTAATCACCAAAATCGAGGAATTCGATCACATCGACTTCCTCCATGTTTTCGGACTCAAAATAAACTTGTAAGGGGTGGCCATTTACCTTGAATATATTACTGTTGGCATTTCTTAGCGTCACCACTAGATTAGTGATGGCACTAGAGATGCCTTATTGTAAATCTAAATGTTACAGAGATTCTGTAAGCGCATAGAAGTACGTTGTAGCATTTCACCCGGGAGTATTTCAGAGTATCGTTATTCGTTTATCCGCAGGGAAAGCGTTTAGTTAAAGAGAGGTGTCATCCAATGTATTTATTTACAACATCATTAATCTACCATAGTCTAGACTGGGGTAAATGATATGGAAGTGTAAGGGTAATGTGACACACAGAAGTTCATTGCTCATCATTAAGTAGTCTTAGTTAGAAATAGAACATTAGTAAAGATCACAAAGGGTTCTGTTGAGGCCATAATACCAGGGTGCCCGATCACGAGAGACTCTGAACAAGACACGACAATCAGATCGCAGAAGGAAGGCCCGATGATAGTTCGAGTCCTACTAGATTTAGGTCTGTTTTGTCTTGTAAGGCACGTCTCCCTGGATATAAATAGCGGGGGATTCTGTACGTAGAGGGTATCCCAACTTTCATCAATCCACCCGAGGGTACTTGTTACACCATTGTAATCTGTACTCACCGAGATAATATAAGCAGCAACTGGACGTAGGGTTATTACTCGATCTCGAGGGCCCAAACCAGTATAAAATCCCGTGTCTCTCTGTTCATCCACCGTGATCAATCGTCGCACGAAGTGGGGTGCTTGCCGGACAAATATCTGCCGAGTACAACCTCGATAGAGGCGCGCAAGGTAGGGGCCCTTGCGTGAAGAAAGATCATGCCGATCGTCAACGGAATCTGGATCGCCGATGCGTCGAGTTCATCGATGCCCTACTTGCCCAGTTCCGTCAAGTCGGAAGCCATCGGGAGTTTTGCCTCCGCTTTCAATCTCTACGCTCAAAGCCATCTAGTGCCTACACGGGAGATCCGCTTCGGGGATCTCGTGTTCGAGCATCAAGGCGATTACGAGCTCAAGATGACAGGGATCCATGATCCCGATCTCACATGCGCTGGTCGGGAAGTTTTCGCCACCTTCACGGAGCCAACTTCCGAAGACATTGCTGATTGCACTGCGCAGTTGGACCTCGACTATAGTGGATCTAGCAATGGGTCGGAACAGCCCGAAGACCGCCGCATCCATGTGCTAACTGCAAACGGGACCGAGTCCGCTGCCGAGTCGTCTAGATCGCGCAGGCCCGTGCCTCCTCCGTGTTTCAGCAACGCACCAACTCTTCAGATGGCTAAAACCCGTACACAGCAGGCTGTGCCCTCACTGGCTCCCCGAAATCTTAACAACGATTTCTGGGCAGTCGAGCAGGACAACCTGCAGATCTGAACCCTCTTGGAGACTATGGAAGCAATGGCCGAGGGAACCCCGATGGCCACCATCGCCAAGAAGGCTCGGGAAGCAGCGGACAAGGACAAGGAGCGCCTTGAGGCTGCCGCTGCTGCACCACCAGCTCCGTCAAACAGGCCTGGTGAACCTCAACCGGTTCGCTCCCGATCTGTTAACGGACAACCCCGCTATCGCCCGCACGAGGTGCATGACATGAGGCTGCAGCTCAAACGCAACCGTCGCACTCGCGACGCTCGGGAAACTCTCAACTACAATCGAGATTACCGAGCATGTGAGGGCTACTACCGGTCCCATCCAGATTCGCCGCCACGAGACTTCCGACCAGGCACAGGAGGATGCCTTGCATACTCCCCAGGCCTGCGCAAGGTCAGGTGGCCGAAAAAGTTTCGTCCTACTAACATCGAGAAGTATGACAGAACAACCAACCCTCGCGAGTGGATTCAGATCTATTAGACGATCATCGATGCCACCGGGGAGACGACTACGTCAAGGCCAACTACTTGCTAACTGCCCTGCAGGGATCAGCCCAAACGTGGCTCATGAACCTGCCCAAGGCTAGCATCAAGTCATGGAGCCATCTCCGGGAGACGTTTGAAGCCAACTTCCAAGGCACCTACAAACGCCCCAGACACAAAGGAGATCTGCTCAACTGTGTGCAGAAGCCTGGAGAGTCCCTCCGGGACTACATCCACCGATTCAGCGACACCCGTAACACCATCCCCGACATGGTGGATGATCAGGTGATTGTAACCTTCAATCAGGGTTGCAAGGACAATCAGACGGGCGGAGGATCTTGCTAAGAAGAACCCGAAGACGTTGGCCGAGCTCTACGGGATCTTGGAGGAAACCACCAAGATGGTGGACGCCCGAGCCGGGGTTCATGGAAAGCCCAAACAAAGCCAACCATCCAGGGAAGGCAAGAAGAAGAATAAGCACAAGAACAAGAAGCGCAAGACCGAGGGCGAAGAAATCATGGCCGTGGACAACAAAGCCCCGTACAGATGCCAAGGCAAGCCTACCGATCTCCCGATGTACTGCCCGATTCACTAGTCAACAAAGCATCACTTTGTGGACTGCACAGTGTACAAGAAGCAGAAACAAGAGGAGGAGAGCCAGCAGCAGGGGGCTCCACGCGACCGAGCCGCTCATAACCCTCGACAGACAAATTACATGGATTGTGACGATGAGCCAGAACTCCCCGAGGATCTGGAGATCGCCACAATTTTCGGTGGCTATTCTACCCGAACCTCCAAATCCCAGCTGAAGTTGGTCGAGAGGCAGATAGCAAGCACCGAACCCTGTACGCAGCCATTGAGGTGGTCTGAAGTCCCGATCACTTTCGATCAAAGGGATCACCCAGAAATGCTGTACGACGGGCCACTACTTCCCCTGTGCATCAAGCCCTGGATCGGGTCTTGCAAGATCGGGTGAACCGTGATTGACAGTGGAAGTGCCCTCAACTTACTGTTCATCAATGTTTTTGACGAGCTCGGAATCCCAAGGAGGTCCTTGTCCCCAGTGGAGAAGCCTTTCTACGGGGTCATACCAGGCATCCAAGCCTTTCCCTTAGGGAGGATCGATCTGCAGGTGACCCTCATGGAGGGGAAAAACATCCGATCAGAGTTCCTCACCTTTGAGGTGGCTGATATCACATCAGCCTACAACTGCATCTTGGGCAGACCGTTCTTGAAGAAATTCATGGCGGCCGCCCACTTCGCTAACGATCGACCAAGCTAACAAGATTTACGGAAATGTTCATGGGTATCCTACATTTTTTGCTTAAAACAAGAATTTTGAAGAGAGAAGTCAAGTTTAGAAAATCTACCTAAGGTGGTTGAAAAAAAGAAAAACAAAGGTTGTTTCATTGTGCGGAAACAAATCCTATGGTTTTAGGATGGCTATAGGTATGAGAGATTTTCCTAAGGGTTTAGGATCTCGTAGGGAGGCTAGTCAAGAAATAGAGATAGACTTGGCTAATTCGAATGGTGCAGCAAGCTGATCAACATAAGTCGATCCTATCCTTGTTTGCTCCAGTTTTCGGTGGGGGTGTTAGGTAGGCTTAGGTGGGTTTAACAAAAAGTTAGATCAAAACAAAAAATGCAATGCAATGCAAGGGCGAGAACAACATGGCATGAAGTGGAACATGAGGTGGATGAACAAAACGACATGACATGAATGGTGGTCTAAAAATAAAACAAAAGTTAGCCTAGATCAACTAGCCACAAGTTTAGAATCAAAAGGTGGTGTCATACCTCATATTTCTCTCTAAAAAGACTCAAAGAAAAAGATTCTAAACACTAATAGCAATAGGCACACAAAAGGGTCTACAAGTTTTTCAAGATCAAGAAACAAAGTGCTCTCTTAATAACATTTAGATCATTCAACATAAAGGTATGGCTTTTATTAGAGTAATGGTACAATGTTACTTGATGTTTCGATTAAAGAGCATAATATAGACCGTCATCTTATATAGATAAAAGATCAGGTTGCCTCCCACAAAGCTCTTCATTTAAAGTCATAGAGCTAGACTTTCTCACGTATGTTCTCATTGTTGTGAAGCCATGGTCCTTCGTGCGAGAATTCAAAGTATCCATGCAGCTTGATGTTGCCTTTTGTAATCCATCGTTGTTTGCTTTAAACATCTTCATGTATTGAATGTAGCCGGCTTGTGTCTTCATATGCCAATGTTCTTAGGGGTCTTCATTTTGTTCTAAGATTCTGAATTTGATCATGTAGGCTTGATGAAAGCATTGCCCAAGCTCCTCTTCATTGTTGTCATCATTATCTCCTCTACCTTGTTCTCATCAAGTTGCTCCTGCCTCTTCTTCGTGGATTTTCCCCTATGTCCAGAATAGAACATATACCAAAATATATTTCTATTGAAAAGTTTATGAAATTACCTTTCCAACAAGTGGTCACTCATCTTAAACGGAGTTCAAATAGGAGAGTTATACCAATTTTACTTCAGCGCTGTGTGTTGTCCAGAAAATTTCAGAATGCATGACCTTCGATGTTTTGATCATAACCACTTGTAGGAATTTCCGATTGACTTGATTCTTGTTTTGCTGGAACCAAAACTTCATGGGGCTTTTAAATATCTAAAAATATTCTGCTGTGTTCTTGAGAGGTTGCGCAAACTTTTGATGTAAACAGTACCTTCTTGTGAATTGATCCTGAGATGTTGATGATCTTGATCTTTGGTCTTTGGAGCATCGTGTTGTGCATCCCTAGGCTTCAAGGTCATCACCATTGATTCACCAGAGAGTAGCATGGTTTCAATGATGTGTTTTCTTCATAGTTCTTACTTTATCCAAGGTGCCGGGATCATAGGAGGCTCTTGTGCTTTGTATTGATGATCTAACTGGTTTCCTTCGTTGGTAGCATCACTCAATTAGAAACTTCTTGAGCATCCTACTGGAGAAGATTGGTAGTGTCATGGTGCTTATAATCTTGTTGCCTCTAGTCTTGATCAACTTCAAATCAGCATTTTTTGTATTCAAGGCCCTCCAATCATCCCTTGACATCATCATCGCATTCTTTGTTGTTTGCTGCTGCCAATTCTTTGTTGATTTCCTCTTCATCCAGTGCAGAACATGTACCAGAATTCTAATCCGTTGCGATGTGTGTCAAATTTTCTTTCCAACGAGTGCTCATTCACTCCAAACGGATTCTGAACGAAAGAGTTGTGCTTGTTTTACTCCGGCACTACGTTCTGTCCAGAGTGATTTCAGAACACGTAGTGTTGAAAGATTTTACCATAACTCCTTGCATCGATCTCCAAAATTTACGATTATTGATGCATTGGAAAGAAGACTTGATGGAGCTTCATATATTCTAATTTTCTTCGATGGTACCTCTCTGATCATGGGCTAAAAACTAGTCTCAACAGCAACCTTCTGGAGATGTTGATGATTGGATCTTACGACTCTTCGGGGCATGATTCATCACCTAAAGCTTGGACAAATAAATCTCCAAGAGATAATAGTCTTTAAAATTAATTGACATGGCGGCATACCTTGTTCATCTTCACTTGTTTTGGGTGTGGGCTCAATAGCGGATGATGGGCCACTAACAAAAGTTATCACCTACCACTAAAGAGCAGATTTTGATGTAGCCATCAATCTTGTTTGAGCGAGATTGGACTTGCCAATGTCCGGATGTTGAGAACTTCTCGATTGCTTTGTGTCTAGGGTTTTACCTGCATTCATGGACACAAACAAAAAATGCAAGATATATGCAATAGTAAAATTAGGGTTAGTCCAAAAAATTAGATAGATCTTCCTAGGGTTCGAGTTGCCAATCCCCGGCAACGGCGCCAGAAAAGCTTGTTGACGGTCCTTAGACGCGCCAATTGTGAACCGCAAGTGCACGAATCATCGTAGCTTTTCCCTTAGAGTATTCCATCCAAGGTTTATCAATCCGTGGATCGACAATGAACTTACTAGGATTTCCCATCTAATCTAACGGATCTATCCTAGCATGAAGTGTTAATAGTCCTTCTTGCTAGCAATGCAATGAACATGTGCAGAAGCAACATGGAGATGAATCAAAGCATATTTAACATGTGGGGGCATTAATTGTATATTTGAAACATGGGCAACATTATCACACAACTCCCTACTATCACAAAACACACATGTAGCTAGTGACAAAGGAAACGAAGCAAAGGACTCCACCGAAGATTGTGGGAGATTAGCATTATTAGGGGACATATTCATTTCAGCACGTGCAAACTTACATTGAGCAGTTGTGTTAACTGCATTACCTTCTTCACCCTCGTCCAGTGTTGTAGGTGCGGCATGATCGCCATCCTCCAACTCCTGCAGCACGCATTGCTCCTCAAGTTGCTCCACACCCTCCTTGGACTTATTCCCATCTTCCTGTAATATATTAGGAGTAGAAAAGGAAACAAAAGAGTGCTCTATCTCCAGTTGTGGTGACGAAATGAAAGAACAAGTACCACGCAACTCCTCTTTGTCACAAGGTTCAGCAAGCAAGTCACCTTGTGATAAAGGAAAATCAGTACCAGGTTCCACTATTTGTTGCTCTTGGTTAGCATATAGAGTGGACAAATGTGAATCATCATGGGCTACATCATTCTTGCAAGTATTCATAGTTAGTAAAATCTGATTTTCAGCTTTACGAGCAAGAAGGAACAAGTGAGAGATATGGTTGCATGTTTCAGGTATGAGAATGGTTTGAATTTCGGAATTGAGCCCTCTCATGAACCTACTCATAACATCTTCCATGCATTTATCTAATCCACCAAACTGAATACAAATTTTAAAATCATGGTAGTATTGTTTCACAGTTCTACTACCTTGTTTTAGTTTCTCCAGTTTGTGAAGCAAATGTTCAACATAATATGCAGGAATATATGCTTCTCGAAAATGAAATTTGAAATCCTGCCAAGATTGAGGAACTTTGTTATGCCTACAAAGATGTTTCCACTCTCCCAAAGCATATTTAGTCAAAGCACTAGCAGCAGCTAGAATCATTTGATGTTCAGACAAATCACACTTATCAAATTCTGCATCTACCTTAAGCTCCCAATCAATGTATGCATGAGGATCAAAATTTCCCTCAAAAGAAGGTAGAGCATATTTGATCTCAGTTAGAACATCATCATGTACCTCAAGTGGAAATGTTCCCACATGTTGTTCAGCCTGTCGACATCCATGGGAATGGCTGCTAGCTCCCGTTTCCTTCCCCATGCCTATCATGGTTAGGGGACAACAAAAATATACACAAGGTGTGGCCTATCAACTAAAGGAAAAATCTGATGGCACACTACATTTTCACTCAACTTGTGCAATCAAATTCTTACATGTTCTTACCACACTTGCAGACGGTCTTAGCAGCCAGCAAGAACAGTACAAATGGTGACACAAGTGCAACCCTGTGATGGAGCAGATAATTTGTGGAGCTATAGGTGGCTGCAAGTAAAATCAAGGAATAGCTAGAACCACATTAATCAAAGCAAATTGAATAATCGTTCAACAACGGTACTGCTGGTCCTAGGCTAAACCAACTTAGAGACGTGAACCTAGGCACAAAGGTAGTCACTGAAAAGGAATGAGTAGAACAACACACAGATAACAACAGATTCAGCACCTTCTTCTTCTCCTTTCCTTCTTGTCTTCTTCTTTTTTTTTCTATATTTTTTCTTCTTCCTTTTTTTCAGGGCCTAAAACTTTTGTTTGTACTATGACAACCAAAATAAAAGGTATTGCACACAGCCCCTTTGGACTCAGATTTACATGCTCTTGTAACACACAGCAGATTCGCAAATCTCCAAGACGATTCTGGAGCGCTCCGAACGAATTTCAAAGCAAGGTCAGATCCTTTTGAAAGAAGACAACTTATGCTTTCCAGATTGTATTCAAACACTTGAATCGGACTAACGATACAGAAATTATGGCAATTTCCTTCTCGTGCCGAGTTGAAACTCTGAATCAGCCCGAGATGAGTTGTTTTCCCCTTTGTGGATGCAAACTTGGATGTGGGTGAAAAGTATTTGGATCTGAAGGATATTGTTGCAAAGGTTTTGGATGGTGGTGGGGTGCAGCTATTGGGAAACAAATCTTGAACAGCCCCAAATTGGAAACAACAAAGGTGGAAATGAAGATGGATTCGTGAGGGAAAAATGGCAGCGGAGATGTATATGGTGATGATGGATTTCGTGGTGACCAAAACGTGATAGAACTCAAAACTCTAAAAGGCTAAACACTAAGACCAGCAGATCTACACGTTGATGCAACTGAAAACTCAACAAGCAAAGATTATGCAGAACAGCAAAGGCTCAAACTTGTTGTTGGGATTTCAGATCCAACCTGTTTTTGGTATTTGTGGACTGTAGGTAGTGTAAAGTATGGGTAGAAACTCTCACCGAAAACCTTGCTCTGATTACCACATGATAGAACCCGCTAGGGTTTGTTCCTGATCCTTCGATGAGAGTGGGGGATAACTCGATTTGAAGGAGGATCGACGTTGGCTGTCCGAGTACAACGCCACAAGGGCTGCGCCTTAGCGACAGTTACACCGCCTCCGATTTGTGCTGTTCCTGCTGTGCCAAGAACAACCTTGAACCTGCAAGCAAATCGAAGAACAAGCAAGAACAAATGGACAAGCAAACAGCACACAGACCTTGCCCAATGGATGAATCTGATACACACGAATTTGGGGTTCTGGATACAAGTAATCGGATGGTCTAATCGACACACGCGAGTTACAAGGAAGTAGCAAGAGCTAAACTTTCATCTAAACAAAACCCAAAAACGTTTTTGGGTGCTGCTGGTGGTATTTGTAAGTGGGAGAGCAGCCAGGGAGGTGTTGGGGTCAAAACCCTAGCTTAGGAGGCGCCCCCTCATGGGCTCAACTGGATACAAAAGGCCCAGGGCCCAAAACTGAGGTTCTGCACAGACTGGAGGTCCGGAAGTTGTTTTGCTGATTGTGAGCGTTCCAGGATGAATCTGATGATGGGGTTAGATCCATATGAAACTAGACTTCATGAGCTTTCCATCAAGTACTCATTTGCCTCAAACAACCTTCGGAGCTAGGAGTTATGGCTTTCTGAAGTTGCCCCTGCGTGGTGGTCCGAACTAGTGTAGTCCAAACTGGCCGGTCCGATCTGGTTGCTGTCCCTCCTATCTTGTTCATGTCCCAAGTTCCTGATAATTAAGTTGCCGTGCTCGTGCTCGAGTTAATGGTCCTTGTTGAGCACTAGGCATGGTTGTATCAATGGCAGCGATGTCCTCATCAAAACTGACCTCCTGGGGTCGGTATTGCCATCAGAATAGCTCCCACCAATGTTCTGAGGGCGGTGGGGGCAAAAACCAGAGAGAACCGCACCAAAATAATAAAAAACCGGAGCAAAACCGGATCTGCGCAGCATCTGTAGGTCGGTACGAACAAAAACTGTGCAAAACCGTCCAAAAACCAGATCCTATCTCCTTCTATGCTTGGCGGTGGGACAAAACCGGGGAAAAACCCCGGCGAACCGGCCAGAACCGCCAACCCTGCCCGCAAAACCGGCCTTCGGCCGGCCAGAATATCTGTAACGGTTTTTACGATAAGGATCTGGCAATTAATCATGTTGCATTAAATACATGGATGATCAAGACTCTTTAACCATTGCTTTCCCCGGCAATGGCGCCAGAAATGCTTGTTGGTATTTCTTAGTGTCATTACTAGATTAGTGATGTCACTAGAGATACCTTATCGTAAATCTAAACGTTACAGATATTCTGCGCTTTCTTCCTTCTAGGCTTGGCAGTGGGACAAAACCCTTCACGATGGAACAAGGTAAAGGTCTAAAGTATGCTTAAATTCAAGAGCATTGCATTTATTTTAATTGTGGCTTGTTCTTTATTGCTAGTCTATCTTCCATAATGAAAAGTAGCCGGTCATAACTTGAACTTTAAGTGCTAAACACTTGAGAGCAATATGTCTTGTTGTGTATAACTAAGTGCAGGGAAGACATTGAAGGGCAATGCTGATTTTCTAGCTAAGCAAAGATCATGGACTTACTCGAGGACGAGCAAGGTTTAAGCACGGGGGGATTGTTGACGCTCGTCAGCGATACCTTTTTAGTGCTAATTAAGTGGTGTTTTGGGACCAATTCATATACTAACCCGCCACTTGGCACTTGAAATGACCCCGTTTTCGCATATGTATGTATTTTTGGAGGAATTTGGTTTACGCAGGTTTTTGAGCTATAAATGAGCACTTTTGGATGAAGACCAAGGTCATGCGTAGCATGGAGGAATATGAAGGCAAAGGACCTAATACAACTCGTATTTCATTCGCTCTCATCTATGGTGAACCAACCTCCAAGAATGAGCAAGGGCAAAGACTTGAAGATAAGGTCGGATGACTTCGGGATCAAGGCGAATCAGGCAGACATATGGAAAGTTATCAAGACCCAATCTTATCCCCAAGCAACCGACGTCAAATACCCACATGCATTGGCAAATCAATTCCTGGATGATCAAGGAGCTTGCACACAAAAGATGGGGCTGAGGCGGGACAAAAAGGCCCTAGGCCGGCCGGCCCAGGACCTATGGGGCCGGCTGGCCCAGGCCTTTCTTGCGCTGCCTCGACCTCCCTTTCGAGCTAGGGTTTCCTTGGACTATTTATAGCCCCGATGCCCGGAGGCACGCAAATCAATCCACCAGAACTCGGCGAAACCTAGGGCATACACCAAAAAGAGACGACGGCTGCCGCGAGTCCTCGAAGTTGTATAGGGGATGGCTTAGGCCAACCCTAGCCACCATGGCCTCCCTGCGTGGTTGTTCCATGGTGGAGTTAATGAGCTAGTTGGAGTCATCAATGGTATGTACTTGGTGGTGATGATCCAAACACATCTATTATATGAGTATTGTTCTTCATGTCATCCGATCTCTTAGCGACTCAATAACTCCTTCTATGCTTTCTACCTATCATGAATATGATTGTTTCTTAGTCCAATTCCGGTTTAGACTATATAGCATGCTTTATGTAATCATGGTGATTAGATCTAGTATGTTGACCCTTCATGATATCTAGACACGCTCACTTGTGGACGTGCCCTTGTAACTAACCACGGCGATAGGGAGCATCGTGACAGGGTGTGATCCCGTGTACGGTGGCGTTCTCGGGAGGTTGACCGGTGGTAAGAGTTTAAAGATTGCTTTGGATGAGATGCATGATGTGCTTACTCTTATTTGCTATAATTACAACTAGAAGACGATAGGACCGTTTATCCTTTGGTTGCTCTTTACCCTCGCCTATGTTATGGATGTGATCAACCTATACACCTCACTCAAATCTTATAGGTTTCGCCCCTTTATATGCAATCAATGCTTAATGCTAGGAATAGATCCGTTAGATTAGATGGGGAACCCTAGTAAGTTCATTGTCGATCCATGGATTGATAACCTTGGATGGAATACTCTAAGGGAAAAGCTACGATAATCCGTGCGCTTGCGGTTCACAATTGGCGCGTCTATGGACCGTCAACAGTGCCCAAAGCAAGCATAGGAGAACTCTCTTCGCTATATTCCCAGCTTAGTGCTAATTATCCATTCTACCCAGCCTTTATATAAACTCGATTGATCCGGTCAACTTTAGCGATTAGGTAGTATCCTCACGTTCCCCGTGGATTCGATACCTGGTTTACTATCGGGTGAAAGCTACTTCGACAGCCGTGCACTTGTGGACTTTCTGTTTGCCACCGCTGGTGTCAACAACCTTTATCCGGTGGAGGTTTATTCCGCTCATGGCTCATGATCGCTTGGCCAGCACCTTCACGGGCGATACCTTTCCAAATAGGAAGAAATCCGAAGGTAACTTGTGCTTCCTTTGTTCGGTATAATTTCTGAAAGTGTTCAGTCATTTGAGATCATGACTCTTTACCAACAGCCGTTCCTGAATCCGAAGTGGCAGCTCGCTTGAAGAAAATGTTGAATGTCGATCTCCCTGATTGGTCAGACGTCCCTGCACCCTTCAGTGCTGACAACCTTCCTCCAGAGGTAAGCTTATTTTCAGAAATATCACCTTATTTAACACAGATGAACTTATTTCTTCTCCCAATCAGGCCCCTCCCGTTGTTGATGCTCCCCCTCAAAGCGGAGCTATCAACCTGGAGGATGAGGCAGAACCAGCATCAATTTAGGGTGACAAGACCCCAACAACTAAAGTGCCCGAGCAGCCCCCTGTCGAGCAAAAGAAAGCCCCGACCAGCACCAAAGTTACCGTCCTGTCTCACTCTCGCAAGCGCTTGAGGGACGCAAGTACAGAAAAGGCGACGACTGGATCGGGTTCTCTTGGGCACTGGGTACCATCGAACTACCCGTCATGCGTGACCCATGTTGACGGTCCTTAAGTATCACTTTTGAGTGTCAATTCCTGTGAAAAATATGTCAAATATGATCACCAAACATAGTGGTAGGGTTTATTATAACAATTTCCACAAGTTATTGTGTTTTAACATGTCATGCAGGAATTCACACTATAGGCCTGAGAAAGATCCAAAAATATCGATATCACAAACTATCTCAAATGGCAAGTTGGAGTGCACCATTGCGTAGAGCTCGTCGAGACGATTCAGATGAATATATTATTTACATATTTTGGAGCTGGGAATAAAAAGATATCAAAATCAAAAATAAATAAGCAGTGTTGACGTCAGCACTAGTGCTGCTGACGTCGGCAGGTGGTCCAGCGGGCCAGGAAGGCACCGGGCTGGCGGCCCAGCAGCCTCCCACGCGGCCTGTGGGCCAGGCGCGCGCGCCCGTGCGTGAGTGCGGGAAGACGCCGCGGCCAGTCAACGTGGCACGCTGGGAGAGGCCGGCCGCGATTTTGCGCTCTGCGCGAGGAGGGAACCGGCCGGGAGAGCCCATGTGTCACACGCAGAAAGGAAGACAGCGGCCGAAGGCCGGTTTTGCAGGCAGGGTTGGCGGTTCTGGCCAGTTCGCCGGGGTTTTTCCCCGGTTTTATCCCACCGCCAAGCGTAGAAGGAGATACCTTATCGTAAATCTAAACGTTACAGATATTCTGCAAGCACACAGAAGTATGTTGTAACATTTCACCCGGGAGTATTCCAGAGTATCGTTATTTATTTATCCGAAGGGAAAGCTAGTTAAAGAGAGGTATCATCCGATGTATTTACTTACAACACTATTAATATACCATAATCTAAACAGGGGTAAATGATATAGAAGTGAATGATTAATGTGACACACAGAAGTTCATTAGGTAGTCTTAGTTAGTCATAGAACATTAGTAAAGATTAAAAGGGTTCATTAGCATCATACATATGGGACTAGGATATACTACAATATCCTATACAAGTGTTGGGGGATTGGCCTGCCAAGAAACACCTTCCAATAGATATCGAGCAGCATGTCAGGTAAATTGCCTTCATCCAATGAATGGGCAGGTCATTTTAGCTTCGTCCTGGCGCATGCTGCTGGATTGGCTTCGTCCTGAGAATGGGCAAAACATCAGAACACGGCCATAGAATGGCTTCAGAAGCTGTTTTGATGAAACAAAGGTAGCGTTAAGTGCTAAATGTGATAAGCAGAGCTCCAGCCTACTTCGTTTCTGATTATAGTGCAGATTCGGTGGTGGGCTAATAGCTTCGGGAGCCGGTAGAGGATCGTCGTCGCTGTTGTCAGACCGAAGCAAGTTACAAAGGTGACTGCGCCCTCCTGCAAGACGACGAAGCCAAGGTGGAGCGAGTCCAAGCCGAGTCAATCACGGTGTAACCAGTCTACGCATTCACACTGATGATTGCGAATGTACAATTGTGTCCCTGGAACATCTAAGTTGTATAGTCTAGAGGATGATGCTTGGTTTTTAGGGGCATATGAGGAATGTAAAAATGCCCTTTGGCCTCCCTATAAAAGGAGACCCCAGGCCAACGTGTAAAGGGCTGATTCCTGAGAACACTGTTGATTAGTAATATATTGTTACTTGTCTCTGCTTCTCTGTCTTAGCTATTGTTTGGGCTTATTAGCTTCGGCATTAACCCAACAATTGGTGCCCGCCGCTTGTGCTGTGCACGAAGGAAACCCACGAACACCACCATGCCACAAGCCAAAAGAGTACCTAAAAACCCAAGAAACACCACTGAAAACACAACCTCAGATGACGAAGCTGATCCCCAAACCATAATTCCACCGAGCACCTTACCACCCATAACTGAAAGCCGTCACTGAGGAACCAGAAGCCGATGAGGACACATTAACCATAAAAAACAAGCTGCGCAGGGTGGAGGAAAGGCTCCGCCTTCGCCGTCTGGAGCAGCAGAGAGAGCTCGAAGCTGCCCAGCTTGAGCTACAAAAGCAAATACAAGAAGAAGAACAAGAACAACAACGCCAGCTGCTGCAGGTCAGGAAGCAGATGGAGGAGTTGAGGCAAGCGAAGCAAAGAAGATTGAAACCACAAATTCCAGAGCTGCGAAGCTACGTGAAGACTCAAAAAAGCCAAAAAACAAGTTGCTGAGCTCCAAGCAGAACTCAATGAGCCAAATCGTGTTTCCACATCGGAAACCGGCTTCCAAATGCTGCACACTCATCCCATTGATCATACATGCCCTCTATCAAAAAGTCTGCAATTGGCAAGATGGCCGCCTTCCTACAAGCCCATCTCTCTACCAAGGTACAATGGCCTCACCGACCCCAAGCAATTTCTCATGAGTTACGAAGCTGCAATAGCTTCAGCAAGGGGAGATGATGTGGTGCTGGCAAAGTCTTTCATCATCATTTGTGATGGCACAACAATGAGCTGGTACACAAAGCTACCAGGCCTATCCATCAACAGCTGGTATGATTTGAAGAGAGAGCTCATGAAAAATTTCAGCATTATGGGAGATCAATCACTCTCATACGCTGAACTCACACTACACCAGCAGCCGAAGGAGCCACTGGAAGACTACTTTCGCAGATTTATTGGGCTAAGGGCTCAGGCTCCCCATATTCCTGATGAAGCTGCCAAGTTTGCAGCTATTCAAGGCCTTCATCCAGGCCCATTCGCACAACACATCGCAAGAGAGACACCAACTACTCTCGGAGATATGTATGAGGAATTCAAAAAATACTGTCGATCCGATAATGACAATCGAATGCGATTAGCCAGAGAAGCCATTCTGAGAAACCAACATGAACCCCAAAACAGACCCCACCACCACAACCAGAACCATTACCAAAATTATTCCCATCAAACCATTATGAATGTTGAGAATTTACCTTCGTCTCAGGAGAACAAACCCACTTACCCAGAAAGCCAACACCACAACCAAAGAAATGAACATACCCAAAGAGGTGGAAGAACCGGCGGAGGCCGAGGAAGAGGAAGAGGTCCACCTTCAGGACCGGAGCTGTTTTGCCAATATCATGGCAAAAACCACAGCCATGGCACAGAACAGTGCCGAGACATCAAGAAAACCATCAACAAAATGAAAGCAGAGAAAATACAAGCTGCCCAAACGAAGCCACCTTCGGCTTCGCACCCCAACAACCAAACCCAAACACAAACCCAAGCTATCCAGCTATATTGCCCAATATATCCATCCCTGTGCTCAAATGTTGTACACCCAACCACAGCGATGGTGACCCAATACTTGCCTTCGCCACAAACCACCTAAACCTCTCCCAAGTTATGGACACATACTACCCATAACTGGAGGCTCATCACTTGCCTTCGAAACCAAAAAACAAAGGAAGAGTTACTTCCGCCAAGTCAACAACATCTCAGTTGACGGCCCTACAAGAAATCGGAGTGGTCTCATATGCCAATCACATTTACCGAAGACGACTTGAAGCTTCATAATTTCCCACACAATGATGCAATGTCAATAGAAGCCAACATCGCTGGCTGGACAATTGGAAAGGTGCTAGTGGACACAGGAAGCTCCGCTGACATCATCCTAGCAAAAACACTGAGAAACATGACCAATATTAACCCAGACAACCTGGAGCCATCAGACACTCCACTGGTTGGCTTCGAGGGGAAGCGCACGCAAACACTGGGCAAAATCTCATTGCCAGAATCCTTTGGTGATACATCCAATGCAAGAACCGAGTTCATCACCTTCGATGTCGTACACATGATCTTTGATTACAATGTCATTTTCGGAAGGGGAGTTATAAATGCCTTCGACATCATCATAAGGCAATCATTCTTATGTATGAAGATGCCAACTCTAAAAGGAGTCATCATTGTGTTTGGTGACCAGAGGGAAGCCAGAAACATTGAAAAAGCCAAAACTCCAGGCCAGCGAAATGTGCATCTGCTTGAAGAAAAGGAACCATTCTATCCAGAAGAAAAGCCAAACATCGAAAAAGACAGCAAAAGAGTGCAAGAAGCAACAGAAACGAAGCAGGTGCAGTTGCAGCCTGACGTCTTTGACAGAAAAGTGATTATTGGCTCGGATTTGGAGCCGGACGAAGAAGATAGACTCATAGAGTTCTTGAGAAACAACAAAAATGTCTTCGCATGGTCAAGCAAAGATTTGCCTGGCGTCAACAGAAGCTTAATTGAACACAAACTGGCGATCAGTCCCGATATGAAGCCGAAGAAACAGAAGCTAAGAAAAATGTCCGAAGAAAAAGTGAATGCTGTGAAAGCAGAAGTGCAAAAGTTGCTGGATGCCAATGTCATACGTGAAGTGAAATACCCAACCTGGCTAGCAAACACTGTACCAGTTCAGAAGAAAAATGGCAAATGGAGAATGTGCATTGATTTCACCGACCTCAATAAAGCTTGCCCAAAAGATGATTTCCCACTCCCAAGGATTGACAAAATTGTTGATCAAGCCGCAGCAAGTGAGATGATGTCCCTCCTAGATTGCTTCTCTGGCTATCACCAAATCTGGATGAAAAAAGAGGATGAAGAAAAGACTAGCTTCATTACTTCAGTTGGCACATTCTGCTTCGTCAGGATGCCCGAGGGGCTTCGGAATGCAGGAACTACCTTCTGCCATATGTCAACTACAGTGTTCAAAGATGAATTGTTCAAAACTATACTAGCATACGTCGATGATATCTTGGTCAAGAGTGTCAAGAAACAAGACCACATCTCAGACTTGGCAGTTGCCTTCACAAGAATGAGAGAAGCTGGCCTCAAGCTTAATCCGGAGAAATGCATCTTCGGAGTGACCAAGGGGAAGATACTTGGCTGTCTGGTATCAGCGAATGAAATCGAAGCCAATCCAGACAAGATTAATGCAATTCTTGACATGGAAGAGCCAAGATGCATAAGAGATGTTCAAAAACTCTCTGGCTGAATTGCAGTGCTTAACAGATTCATCTTAAAAGCGGCTGAACAAAGCTTACCCTTCTTCGCAACACTTAGAAACGCATCAAAGTTTGAATGGGGAGCAGAACAGTCAAAGGCATTTCACGAGTTAAGGCAGTACTTGATGCAGCTCACGAAACTAACCATACCTGATCCGAAGGCACCTTTACTACTGTACATAGCAGCTTCGCAATCAGCCGTCAGCGCTGCACTCATTGCGGAGAAACTGATAGATGGCAGAAGGGCACAGCAGCCAGTATATTATGTCTCTGAGGCATTGGCCGGGTCGAAGCTGTTTACACAGAAATAGAGAAAATGATTTATGCCGTGTTGATGGCATCAAGGAAGCTAAGGCCCTATTTCGAGGGGCATAACATCCAGGTGCTCACTGACCAACCAATAAAAGAGCTCTTGAGCAACAAAGAAGCTTCGGTTAGGATACGTAAATGGGCCACAGAGCTTTCAGAATATGTTGTTGATTTTGAACGAAGAACGTCAGTCAAATCACAAGTCTTGGCTGATTTCATAGTAGAAAGGACATCGCCTTCGGCAAAAAATCTGACTAGAGAGGAAAGCTGGCTAATACATTGTGATGGTGCTTGGGGGGACAAAGGAGCTAGCATCGCAGCAATTGTGCAATCGCCTTCGGGCGTGAAAATGAGATATGCAGCGAACTTAGAGTTCTGCAAAAACAGTGATAGAAGCACAAATAACATCGCTGAATACGAAGCCGTACTATTGGGGCTCAGGAAAGCGAAGGCATTGGGTGCTCAACGATTCATAGTGAAAACAGATCCGAAGGTGGTAGCAGACCACATCAAAAAAGAAAGCGTTGCGAAGCAACCTGAGCTCATCAAATACCTAACTACAGTGAGATCAATGGAGAAAAAATTCAGAGGCTTCACAGTAGAATACATAACAAGGGCAAAAAATGAAGAGGCAGATGCACTGGCTAAAGCAGCTGCAAAAGGGGGCAAGCTTCCACCGGATGTATTCTTTCAAACATTAACAACACCATCGATAAAAGACATAGATGAGCAGCCAAGGCTGATCAACGCAATAAGCTCAGAAGATTGGCGATCGCCAATAATGGCTTACCTTCGGGGATTCTATGAGCCCATTGATGAAGATGATCTAAAATCCATGCAGCAAAGAGCAAGGTGCTACCAAATAATTGATGATGTCTTGTACAAAAAAGAGGTTGTGGCCCCTTGGCTTCATTGCATCTCATACAGCGAAGGCAAAGAACTAATCCAAGAGATACATTGCGGCTTATGTGGAGCTCACTTTGGGGCAAGAGCAATTGTTGGGAAGGCAATGAGACAAGGATTCTATTGGCCTACAATCATCAACGATGCAACAAATACAGTCAAGACTTGCGATCAATGCCAAAAATGTGCAGCAAACCGAAAATCTCCTTCGGAACCATCACGGTTGATAACTCCAACTTGGCCACTGCAAAGATGAGGCATAGATCTAGTTGGCCCGCTTCCAATAGCCCAAGGAAATCTCAAATATGCCATAGTAGCAGTTGAGTATTTCACAAAATGGATCGAAGCCAGACCATTGGCTAACATGATAGCTAAAACAGTCATCAAGTTTTTCTGGCAGCAAATCGTATGCAGATTTGGAGTCCCAAGAGAAATCATAGTGGATAACGGCAAACAATTCGATTGTGATGAATTCAGGCAATATTGCATGTCAATTGGAACGAAGGCAAAATTTGCGTCAGTATATCACCCGCAAACCAATGGGGCAGTCGAAAGGGCAAATGGCTTAATCTTCACAGCCATCCGAAAGTGCTTAGCAAATTGTAAGAAAAAAAGGCAAATGGGTAGAGGAACTGCCGAAGGTGATTTGGGCTCATAACACATCCACTTCAAGGGCAACACAATTTACTCCTTTCAAACTGCTATATGGTGAAGAAGCAGTATGTCCAGAAGAAATACTCCAAAAAGGGCTTCGTACCCAACAGGAAGCTCCCAAAGATAGCGAAGCCATTGACAAGGACCTCATCGAAATCTATAGGCTGCAGGCAGCCAAGAACATCTCCAAATATCAAGCTGAAACAAAGAAGTGACACGACAAAAAAGCAGTAAGGAAAGACATCAAAATAGGCGACTGGGTACTAAGGAAAAATCCAAGTATGCCCTCAGGAAAGCTACAAAACAAGTTGGAAGGCCCATTCCTAGTTCTCAAAAGCAACAGGCCCGGATCGTTTCGCTTAGGCGATGAAGAAGGCAACGAGCTACCGCATTCATGGAATGCGGACAGCTTGCGAAGGTACTACCTGTGAAAATATTGTAAAATTGGCTTCATAAACTATAAACGAAGTCAATTAGTAGAGTAGATTTTTCTTTCAAAAAGCCCGTACTCTTTTCCTCACACAGGAACCCTGACCAAGGGGTGAGGTTTTTAACGAGGCGGTGCTAAGTGTAACTCGTGTAACTCGTGCAAAATATATGAACGAGATATTCCCCACAAAAACTGCATCGAAAGCGATTGACTTCGACCAGATCGCTGGTATTCGATAACACAAATAGAACTAAATTGACCCTACCCAAAAGGTAAGGCCAATTTAGATCTAAAAACGCTTACTCCAAGGAGTAAAAGGAGCTTCGGCTCATAAAATTTTTCCTTTATACAAAAACGCTTACTCCAAGGAGTAAAAGGAGCTTCGGCTCATAAAACTTTTCCCTTATATAAAAATGCTTACTCTAAGTAGTAAAAGGGGCTTCGGTCCATATAATGCCTACTTTGAATAAAAAAGGCTTACTCTAAGGAGTAAAAGGGGGCTTCGACCAAAACAACAACAAAGCAAACTGCTAACTAAGCTAATTGGCATTCCAAAGGAAATTCTTCCAAAGGAATACAAGAATGGACCATCGAGTATCTCCAAATCGTTACAACAAAGGCAAAAGCTTCGTATCAGCCAAACCAAACATGCGCGTATGAATGAACAAAAACTCGCTTCGGGGGGAGGAGGTGTTTCTCTCAAAATGAAGGCAAATCGAGTTTACATTCATTCATACGTTTTCAATCAGAACACATTTGTTCAAGCCAATTACAAAAAATTATTTACAAAGATAATTAAAACATCTCAAAGACATAGCCATCGAATTGCTGGCCAGATCTCCTAACCTAGGAGCATTAAAGACATAAGCAAACTCCTCAAGGCCATCGCTAAAGTCCATTGGCTCAATTTTCACAGGAAGTGAAGGAACAGCTTCAGCATTCCTCCTCCTGGCAAGTTCGACGTGCTCCGAGCGCTCAGCAATGAACAAAGTGAAAAAATCAAAAATGTCAAATTCGCTATGATGATAGAACTCATGGCAGAACTCCCAAAAATCACTAAGGCACAAATTTGGATAACGACGTCGATATTCTTCCCATCCGAAGCCAGAAACACAAAGGGGACCATCACGCATGGCCAAGGGCGCAAGTTCAAGAACATCTCCTCCGTCAGGGATCTGAATATATACAAATTTACAAAGTTTAAAACCTCTCAACAAAAGTTTCAATAGTTATCAGCTCTAACGAAGCTAAACCTTCGGATCAGCATCGGATGCCCCGATTGCAGCTCCACCCTAGCTAGCTCTGGCTCCAGCTCCAGTGGCAGCGGCAGTAGCTTCGGCTTCAGCCTTTTGCTTCATCTCCAGTGCAAATAACTCCTTAGCCTAAGACAAAATAAGCTATCAGAAGAGCTAATGGCAAGTTTTCGTTGAAAAAATAAGCAAAAACAAAATCATGATAAACGAAGCTAACATTGGCGAGCCGATCGTGAGCCGTACGACACGCGCACTCTAGCCCAGTAGCAGACCAGAACTTCTTCAAGAATGCAGCCCGAGTAGCAATAACAGCTTCGCTGAACAACTCTTTCTTATCTGGATTGAGTGCAGCGGGAAATTGATAATCCCTCTTTAGCAGATTCTTGTAATGAGAGCAACCCTAGTCCGAAAGCATCTTGAAGGCATTGGTCACACATGTGCGAGCAGCATAGTCTCCAACCTTGGACAAAACATCCAGAAGGAACTTGAACTCATCGTCAAGCCAGTCAAAGAGCTTCTCGAGGCCATAATCTTGGTTCGGAAAAGGAAGGGGCTCTCCACCATACTGCTTAAGGGCCGCTTCATACTTTCGATACATCTTTGAGCCCCGGCTCCAGATTTCCTCATCTATTTTTTTTCTTTTCAGAACGAAGCTTCTTGACAGTGCCCCTGAGTCTATTAGCTTCATCACTTGGAGAGTTCTTCATATCAACTGCAACAAGAAGATCCTTCTTGTACTTTTCAGCATCGGCAGTGAACTTTTCCTTCATGCCTTCCAAGCTCTTTATCTGATTCTTTAAGTCATGGACTAAAGTGGCATCTTCAACTAGCTTGGTACGAAGCCCTTCAATAGTCTCGGTATTATGAGTACGCTCAGATTCAAGAGCAGCCACCTTGTCCTTGAGCGAAGATATCTCCGTATGAGAATTCTCATGTTGAACACAAAGCTGTTTCTTCTCAGCTTCAAGAGACTCTTTTAGCCTGGCAACATCAGCTTGCTCAGAGGCCCATTTTTTGCGCTCCTTCCACAAAAAATCCAATTCAGCTCTCTCGCCCTCAATATCATTGAGTCGAAGCGGAAGACGTGCAAAGAGCTCTTGCGTCGAAATCATAGACTGAAAACAAAGACATTAAATCAGCTACGAAGTTAGCGCTACCTGAAATATTTTACATACAACCAATTAGTGCTTTTCTAGCAAAGACCGGATCTATCAGAAAACAACACGAAGCTAAAAACAAGCATTACCTTCCGCGTTGACAGGCCGGGAATCAACATGAGCCGAACTGACAGAGGGTATGGTTTCTACATCATGAACAGGAACAACAGGTGAGGCGGTAGCCGCATGCACATCACCCGAACCCTCGCCAACATCGGCAACAGACCTAGGACGCTCTATGTCGTCACGAACAGTCTCAAGAGGAGACTTAGCCGCCGCCTTCAACAGAACATCAAGTGAAGAATTAAAACCTGGCCAGATGAAACCTCAAGGTCCGCAGAAGCCAAATCCTTAGTCTCATCTACCCTTAGAAGGCGGCTATAGCTGACGTCATCCTCTTCGTCATCAACGCAACCCGGGATACGAACCCGGTGGAAAGGACCAATAGACGGCTTAACTGTAAACAAAAAAGGAAAGTTAGCAAAGACTAACTTAAAGAGACGAAAGACAACAAAAACAACCAACCTCCAAAATCAAGGTCAATAGCTGCCGAAGCCGCAGCAGGAACAGAAAAAGGCACCGCCAAAGTAGCAGGTGCAGGAGCAACATCAGCAGCAAGAGGAGCAGACGAAGCCAACGGGGGTAGAGGCGCACTTGAAATAGGCATGACAGGCAAAGCACCGCTCAACCGCTGCCGCTTCGAAGCTTCAAGCGCAGTGGTAGATGCCCGCTTCTTAGTAGGCACAGCCTTAGTGCCACGAGTCCTTGTCTGGCCTCCACGGCCAGAAGGGGCTACCGCACTGCTACATCCAGCTTCTTCACCGCCATCATCAGACCCACCACCCATGGCACGGCTAGAGCCATGACCCCTCCTCCCACGCCCACGGCTTGGCTTCAGAAGTGGTTGCGTGCTTGGATGGTCAGAAGCCGTAAGCTTCTTTCCAGGATTAGGAGGAGCCACGCATTGGGCATAACTGACCTTCATCTCCTCAAAGACTCTGTGGAAGCGATGACCGCCCAACAGAGCAACACAACTATCGTGCTCCTTTGATGTATATTTTCCAAGTATTATTTCAGCCATCAGCTCGATGGACTGAACAAAAGCATAATCTGACATATGTGGGGGCTTCTTAGCCCCTAAATGAGGAAAGCACACATGTTGAAGCTCCTGGTACGGCTTCACGTCAACCATAAATGGCTTCCAGCTAGCCGAAAGAAAATTGACACCCATTGCAAGACCTTCCTCGATAAGGTCACGGCTGCCACTAATCCGACTTGCCTTGAAAAAAGCCGATTCACAACGGCTGTAACTAGGCGCCTTCGGGTTGAAAGGAGGGCAAGAAATGAAATTGCTTGGAAGGACTCGGCCATGCAAAGGAAATCTTATTTGCTTCGTGCCATCCTCCAAAGTCGTCTCAGCCGAAGGCACCTTCACATAAAGCCAGTACTTGCGCCAATTCCGGTCCCAGGCGTTACGCTGACTGAAGGTAAGTTCAACCTTCTCCAGATCGGTAAGACGGCGATGGGTGCAGAAGCTAACGCTGCTGTAATCAGGCTCATACTCAACACCATCAATTTCAACAGCCTTCGTTTGACGATGGCCCTCGAAATAGCGGACGAAACCATCGACATCAACGTCAGAGCCGTTGGTCTTTACCGCCCAGAAGAATCGAAGCAGATGAGTGATGCCATTGGGAGTAAGATGATAAAGTTGAATTCTGAACCTCCCAAGCATCTCCGCAACGATATTATGAATCAGCATCCAAAGCCCAGCTGTGAAAAAATCCCGAAACACTACAGCTTCGTCGGTATGAGGGTCGGGAGTGACCTCATTGCCAGGGGCTCGGCCATGACCAATGGGGAAATAGCCTTTCTCCTCATAAAACTTTATCAAGGCATCACTTACGAAAGACTTTCCAAAGACAGTGGTGCGAGGCTGCTTCTTCGGATCAACCAAATCTGATAAATCAGCTTCGACATCCTCAATAGCTTCGTCTGCAACAGACTCAGCATCATCAGTGTCTCCCTCATCTGGATTATCAATTTCCTCCGCAGGGACCTTGCCTCTTTGATCAACGTCCATTATGGCAGCACCTTCTTCAAGCTGTTCAGCAAAAGCAACAGCTTCGTCTTCAGTCATAGTAGCAAGACTGTGGGAACCCTCCTCCTCCAAGTCAGGAGCCCCGATTAACCGAGCGGTCTGCTTTGTACGAGCCGCTACCAAAGGCAAAAACAATGATAAGCAAACAAAGCAGCTAAATAAAAATGAATAAAGAAACAAAGCAGTTGAACAAAAACTCATAAAGCAAACTTACTTGTGACCGGAATGAAGGGAGAGCGGAAAAGCTAAGACTTGCGAAGCAGGCAAAAAGTGTCAGCAACAAGCTATCACAGTAAGCCTGAAAGCGAAGCAAGTAAAGTTACCCCCCCTTCGATCCTATTTATAGGTGGGTGAAAAAATATGACCGTTAACCGTCTCGGTAAACGAACCGCCGCAAAAATTCAAATCCGTCGAAGGCAAATAAGAAGCAACGGCAAAAAAATATGACCGTTAATGGCCTCAAAAACTGAACCACCTCTTCAAGTCCAAAAAGAACGAAGCCAATCTCTAAACAGCAATAAGGGCAATCGAAGCAAAATAGAAAAAAATTAAAACAAAATACCTACTCGGGCTTCTCCAACGAGAGGAGGCGTTTCTCTGGCAGGTAGGCAATCCAAGTTTCGTGGAACTCGGCCTGTTGAAGAAAGCCCTCGTCTGCGAGGGACTACTATTGGGGGATTGGCCTGCCAAGAAACACCTTCCAATAGATATCGAGCAGCATGTCGAGTAAATTGCCTTCGTCCAATTGAAGGGCAGGTCATTTTAGCTTCGTCCTGGCGCATGCTGCTGGATTGGCTTCGTCCTGAGAATGGGCGAAACATCAGAACACAGCCATAGAATGGCTTCAGAAGCAGTTTTGATGAAACAAAGGTAGCGTTAAGTGCTAAATGTGATACGCAGATCTCCAGCCTGCTTCGTTTCTAATTATAGTGTAGATTCGGTGGTGGGCTAATAGCTTCGGGAGCCGGTAGAGGATCATCGTCGCTGTTGTCAGACCGAAGCAAGTTGCAAAGGTGACTGCGCCCTCCTACAAGACGACGAAGCCAAGGTGGATTGAGTCCAAGCCGAGTCAATCACGGTGTAACTAGTCTACGCATTCACACTGATGATTGCGAATGTACAATTGTGTCCCTGGAACATCTAAGTTGTATAGTCTAGAGGATGATGCCTGGTTTTCAGGGGTATATGAGGAATGTAAAAAATGCTCTTTGGCCTCCCTATAAAAGGAGACCCCAGGCCAACGAGTAAAGGGCTGATTCTTGAGAACACTGTTGATGAGTAATATATTGTTACTTGTCTCTGCTTCTCTGTCTTAGCTATTGTTTGGGCTTATTAGCTTCGGCATTAACCCAACAACAAGCTCATTCAATGATTATATGCAAGAGGACATATCGAGGTATCCAGTGGTTCCCTCATCAAGGGATGATAGTAGGACTTCTTATCATAAAGGCCTAATACCCACTCCCGAACGTGGAGGATTACAAAGGACGGACAGGGCTGTCACCACCTGCCGCCTACCTCTACTAATCCGTGGGGCAGCGGTACCCTCAACAGTATTCCATATTCCAAACACCATGCTTGCAATATGAGATACAACTCTATCTATCTCGTTAATAAATAGAGCAACTAAGAGGCACATTGAGCCAATGTCATAGCGTACTTCACTTGGACAAGGTGCAAGACATAAGTAGTATATACTAAGTAGATAAAGTATAACTGAGGCATACAACATAAGTATGAAGGTATTTCCATTAAGCTCAGAGTATTACAAGTAAGTAAAGAGATACAAGAACTGAACTCTAGAACTTACCAAGACTCCTCCGGAAGCCCTTCAGAAGATCTAATACTAGCACTATCACTACTAAGACTAAGACTAAGCTTGTAGCAAAGGAGAGCTCTTCTTCTGGTGTGTGTTTGAGTACGGCGCCCCTTGCAGGTATTTATAGCATCACATAGGCGGTTGGAGCCGGCCAGAGGCGGTTGTGGCAGTTTGAAGGTGGGCCCAGGTCGGCCAAAGTCCCCAGGTCGGCCGACCTTTGGATTCACCGCCTTCAGCATTGCTCGGCTCAGATGAACTCTTGATGGCAGTATACAGGTACTAGTCAAGGGGCGAGCGAAACGGCCATGGGCCAAGTTGGCCGACCTGGTACCGCCGCCTTTCGGCCCCACTCTTCTCTGGTAGACTGCCATGTGGGTCCTTATGACGGTTCCAGGTGGGTATACTCCGTTTGGGTGCAATTGAGTTGAGGTGTGGGCCCTTCAATCCATGGGAGTGACACGTGGCTCATCCCTCACCCTTGACTTGAACCGACCATGATTCAGCGCTCATGATCATCTATGAGTGTGCTTCTTGACCTGTGTGGAAAATGGGCTCGATTGAGTTCCAGGCCAGGTCGCCCGACCTAGCCATGTCGGCCGACCTGGGTCTGTGCCCAAGTTCGTCCATCTTTTGCACCATAGTCCCTGTACTCAAATATATTCTAGATATGCATGGTACAACATTATTTGAATACAAACGTCTAAGTTATGCTTTGATCTTTATTGGTTTTCTGAGCCTATTGACGGTCGGATTTTCGTTATAAGGACCATCAATAGGGAGCCCATCCCCATTGACAGGAATGGCCCCCGTCGCCTTCTTCAGTGTGAGCTGCCCCGTCGTCGGCCTTCTGTACGGGCTTGACGCCCGTGCCTCACGCCTCTGGGGCCTCCTGGAGGATTGGGATCGCGCCGCTGAACGGGGCGCCGAGGGGCCGCCAGGGGCTGTCGCCCGACCTGTGGGGTCGGCCGACCCCCTGGTGCGACCTCTTGCGCCCTCCTCCGGAGGGAGGCTTGCTATCGGTGGGATGACACGGCCATGGCTGACTCCAGGTTGAAGGGGGCCAATTAGTTGGCCGGAGTGGGTTCACCATCAAGATCGAAGGTTGATCGAGAGGTGGCGCGACTCTTTCTGGCCATTCTTGTGGATGTGGAAGGCTTTGGCTCGGAGGTTTCAGAATGTAGGCGAAGAAGAACTCAGATGAGAAAGGGAGAAAAGGATGGGTGAATTTTAAAAGAGAAAACAACCCTCTTCTCGGGTCAAACAGAGGTTGAATCGTTCGTCCACCTTAGAACGGCTTTAGAGACGTTGGAGAGGAGTGTGTGCAAAGGATAGGGTTGATCGGGCTCAGGAGGCCATCGGCCGACCTGGGCCTGAGCCCGATCGCCTTCATGTTTTTTGTGTACTACGTGCTAGGTCCAAAGAATCCCAAAGTGTGTGCTATTGAGCTACAAGGACTAAGAGGTCTAGGTGAAAGGTAATCATAGATGGGAATTATCCATGACCAAATTGATCACATCAAATTCCTCTTCTATTTTGTTATTAGGCTCAACGAAAACTTTTAAATGTTGACCATTTACCTTGAAGAGGTTACCTTCATTGTCTTGGAGCGTGATGGCCCCGTGTGATGAAGTTTCCACAACAACAAATGGTCCTTCCCATTTGCTTTGAAGCTTTCCATGTCCAAATAGCTTCACCCTAGAATTAAAGAGTAATACCTTATCCCCGGGGTGGAACTCCTTCACCTTGATTCTCTTATCATGCCATCTTTTGGTCCTTTCCATGTAGATCCTGGCACTATGGTATGCTTTGTCTCTCCATTCTTCTAACTCTGATAACTACATCCTTCTCATTTGTTGGGCTGCGTCCATATTCCATTTCCTTATCGCCCAGTGTGCCTGATGCTCTAGCTCCACCAGTAAGTGGCAAGTCTTGCCATAAACCAATTGATATGGAGACATCCCGATTGGCATTTTGTATGCTGTCCGGTAGGCCCATAGAGCATCTGGTAACTTGCTCTTCCATCCTTTTCCCATTTCCGTCATGGTTTTCGGCAGAATGTTCTTAATCTGCTTGTTTGATGTTTCTGCTTGACCGCTTGTCTAGGGGTGGTAAGTTGTGGCGATGTTATGCCTTGCCCCCAGTTCTGCCAAGAACTTCTGAAAGGTCTTGTCGATGAAGTGTGACCCTCCATCACTGATTACCATCCTGGGTGTTCCAAAACGTGGAAAGATGATTTCATGAAACATCTTTTGCGCGTATTTGGAATCAGCAGCTCGACATGGCATTGCTTCAACCCACTTTGAGACATAATTGACCGCCACCAGGATGTACTCACTGTCATAGGATTTGACAAAGGTTCCCATAAAGTCAATGCCCCACACATCAAACAACTCAACTTGTAGGTTGTTTGTGAGTGGCATTGCATCTCTTGATGTAATCCCTCCATGCTTCTGGCATTGTTGGCACCGTCGAATGAATTCTTTTGTGTCTTCATACATGGTGGGCCAGTAGAAACCACTCTGCCAAATCTTTGACATCGTTCTGAACGCCCCATAGTGACCTCCATTCGGGGCTGCATGGCATTGCTCGATAATCTTTCTTGCTTCATTTGTTGGTACACATCGCCCGAGGATGCCATTTGAACATACCCTGTATAGGTATGGTTCATCCCATTGGTGGAGCCTACTTTCATATATAAGCCTTCTCTTGTTTGCCCCTGGTGGTACATATCCTGCAACCATGAAATTCACAATATTTGCATACCAGGGGTCGGAGGCCGTCACCTTGAGTAAGGTGTCGTCGCACAGGAAGTCATTTATCGGTAAGTCCTGCATGTCAGTGAATTGCATACGCAACCAATGATCTGCTACTGAATTTTCTACTCCCTTCTTATCTTTAATTTCTAAGTCAAATTCTTGGAGTAAGAGAATCCAACGAATAAGACAAGGTTTAGCATCTTTCTTGTTGAGCAGGTATTTTAGGGTAGCATGGTCGATGTAATCAATTACCTTAGCTCCTACCAGGTAGGATCTAAACTTGTCTATAGCAAAAACCACAGCCAAGAGCGCTTTTTCAGTGGTAGCATAATTTAGTTGAGCTCCTGTCAAAGTCTTGCTAGCATAGGAGATAGCATGATGATTCTTATTCTTGGTTTGTCCTAGGACAGCACCAACAGCATAATCAATAGCATCACACATTATCTCAAAAGGTAGTGTCCAGTCAGGGGATTGAATAACTGGCGCTGAGATGACAGCATTTTTCAGGATCATAAAAGCATGTAAACACTCATCATCGAAATCAAAGGGCACATCTTTAGCTAAAAGGCTAGTGAGGGGCCTGGCTATCTGAGAGAAGTCTTTAATGAAACACCGGTAAAAC
>CM014273.1:30134665-30144863 GCA_004135705.1 Alloteropsis semialata | reverse complement strand
GGGGAGCGGAAAATGGTCCTTCTTCGGGGCCTTGTTAAGTCGGCGATAGTTAATGCACATTCGTCACCGAATAATGGTTCGCTGAGGGATCAGCTCATTTTTCTCGTTACTTACAACGGTCATGCCTCCCTTCTTGAGCACTACTTGGACAGGGCTGACCCATTCACTGTGATGGACGGGATAAATGATCCCTGCGTGTAGAAGTTTTAAGACTTCTTTCTTCACGACTTCCCTCATCGCGTTATTTAGCCTACGTTGAGGCTCCCTAGATGGTGTGGAAGACGGGTCTATGGGAATGCGATGGGTATAGAGCGCGGGGCTTACTCCCTTCAAGTCTTTGAGGGAGTACCTGAATGCCGAGCCGTGTTTCTCGAGCACCTTGATGAGTCTATTACTCTCATCCTGCGATAGCTTGTCACTAATGATGATGGGGGAATCCCTGTCCTCATTTAGAAAGACATAGTGGAGGCCAGCGGGCAAGAGTTTTAGCTCTATATGCAGCTTTGGTGGCTCCTCATCTTCAAGTGGCTCAGAAGCGTCATCCTCTTCTTTGACAAAGTCATGGACATGTTTTTCTAGGAATGACTCAAACGGGTCACTTGGTTGGAGGGACTTCACTGCCTCCGCTGTGTCAGGCTCAATCTGTGGCTCGACTATGGAGCTTCCGACCCTAGCTAGAGGAATGGTGAGGAGATTTCTTCCAACTTTGGCTAGGAGATTTCCTTCCGAGGTTACATCCTGAAGGAGGCCCTCGATAGGATGACATATCATGAGATCGAAATCTGATGTCTCAAAGACGTAAAAGTCCAGAGCCATCTGTATCCCATTGTGTTTGAGGAGAAAATCTCATGCTAAACCGAGACTCTTGAGAATGTGACCTAAGGGTGTTCTAAGGAGCTTGGGTGTTAGGGCTAGTTTATTCCTGCGTCCAAGGATGTGCGCGAAAGAACTGGACATGATATTGGCCCCAACAGTTGGGTTATAAAGGATCTCTACGGCCACCTTGCTTACGAAACCTCGAATGGTTTGTGAAGGTGAGTTAATCCGAATGACTTCGGAAGAAGACTCAACTTCATATTCCATGTTTAGGATGGAAATGAGTTCCCACACGATTTCGTTAAGGAATTCTGTCTCCAAATGAATGGAGGGAGTCTCTACCGTAGGTCTCTTCTGTACTGTGTAGTTCGAGGTATTCCCAAAATCTTCAAAGAGATCTTCCTCGAAGTCAAACGGTAATCTGAGAGGTTGAGTTTCCTTCGCCTCAACGGATGGGGTCTCAGGAACTTGGTTTGGACTGGGCAAGTCTATGGGTAAGGTAATTTCTACTTGGGGATCCTCTTGCTCGGTTTCATCTGCGTCAGCAGGGGAGTTTTCCCGAATTGCTACCAGGACCTCTTTTGCTCTAGCCAGGGTTATATGCAGGAATGATCCTCTGGCTGCTATGTCAATGTACCGGGCATCATCACTATTCAATCTAGACCGAAAGTGCTGCATAAGCATATAGTCTGGGAAGCCTAGATCCGTCCTGGTTAGACAACACGAGTCCTGGAACCGGTCCCATGCTTTCGCGATTGTTTCCTTCTCTTTTGTTGGAAGTTAATGATTTCCTTCCGAAGTGCACAGATTCGGTGAACGGGGAAGTATTCTAGACAAAACTTGTCCCATAACTTTTCCCATTCACCATTCGTTAGCCCAATGGTATGGTCATACCATTTCCTTGCCCTCTCTTTGAGAGAAAACATGAAGAGATTCCATCTAATCGTTTCCTGTGTCATGCCCGATATAACCAGACATGAACAGAGCAACTCAAATTTGTGCAAGTGACGGTATGGGTTTTCACCATCACTTCCTGAGAAGGATTTGTCTTGGACCATAGCAATGAAGGCAGGACGAAGTTCATAGCTATCTATTAATATAGGATTTGATGAGGGGTGCGGCTCCAATAATTCGCCCTTTGGAGCAGAGAACTCATGGATTTGTGTGGAGTTCATGGTTGAAAACAAAAATAAAAAAATACAAAATAAAGATAAACGGGCAACCGTAGTTCTTAGACAACAGCTACCGTTCCCCGACAATGGCACCAGAAAGCTTGTTGACACCAGCGGTGGCAAAGAGAAAGTCCACAAGCGCACGGCTGTCGAATCCACAGGGAACGTGAGGATACTGCCTAATCTCTAAAGTTGACCGGATCGATCGAGTTTATATAAAGGCTGGGTAGAGAGGATAACTTAGCACTAAGCTGGGAATATAGCGAAGGGAGTTCACCTATACTTGCTTTGGGCACCGGGGTATCCTAGACCTCTAGGAAATTGCCGGCATACAGCTCTACGCCGTACCCGAACGTGGAGGATTACAAAGGATGGACAGGGTTGTCACCACCTGCCGCCTACCTCCACTAATCCGTGGGGTTACGAGGCAAACGAGGGCAGATAAAAACCTAAGCACCACGCTTAAGATAATATCGGCTATCCTAACCTTGATCAGAGAAGAGAATACTTTATAAATAAAGCAACGAACCCACAAGCAAAATAAAGAACTCAACTTTCTATAACTCAGACTTAAATACTTAGCTGAAATCTCGGATACTTACTAAGAAGCTCGCATCCACCGAGGTACAAGTGGAGAGTCGCCGACACGCCGGGACTCCTCCAGACTCTCCCTCACTCTCTCCCTATTTCTACTCTAAGATATGAGGAGGGCTTCGCCTTGAATCTTCACTCCAGCTCGATGATTATTTGCTCAGCCCCGGACTCAAGTATTTATAGCTTGTAGAGGCGATTTGGAGTCGGTACGAGGAAGCTCAGGCAGTTCGGTGGTGGGCCCAGGTCGGCCGATCCCCTGGCATCGACCGACCCTAGGATCCACCGTCCTAAGTTGTGCACGGCTTGGATCTGATCCTGAAGGCGATTGAAAATTATGGATCAAGAGAGGACCGTTTCCGGCGCGAGCTCAGATCGGCCGACCTAGGGCGGTCGGCCGACCTGGAGTTGCCGCCTCTTGGGCCCAGTCTCTTCTGAGTGACTGCTCTGTGGGCCCTGAGGTCGGCTCCAGGTGGGTACGCATGGAATGAGTACATTTGAGTTTAGATGTGGGCCCTTCAATCCATGGGTAGTTCATCTCTTGCCCTTGGTTTGAACCGTCATTGAATCAATGGTTTGGATCTTTTCTAGGTGTGTTTCTTCTGCATGGAGGGAAGATGGGCTAGGTT
Source organism: Alloteropsis semialata (assembly GCA_004135705.1). Lineage (NCBI taxonomy): Eukaryota > Viridiplantae > Streptophyta > Magnoliopsida > Poales > Poaceae > Alloteropsis > Alloteropsis semialata. The sequence goes on along the minus strand of CM014273.1, from coordinate 30,141,655 downwards.
GGGCCAGGGCCTAGGTCGGCCGACCTGGTGGGGTCGGGCGACCTAGCCCTGGGTCCACTTTTGCTCTTCTTTTGCCACTTTGTTCCTGCAGGCACATATATACCAAAACTAGTGGAATTTGTCAGTAATCAACCCTAAGTTTATTCTTTTTTATCATTCTTTTATATCCATGTTGGCGGTTGAAATTTATCATTAAAAGCCGCCAACAAAGGTCTCCGCCACGTGAGTAGCAGTCAGCCTCTTTTCATGAAGAAACTGGATCCGATCTATGTGCTTCTGCATTTCTGTGGTCACCTTTGGAAGGGCTTTGGTTTCTTCCTTGAGATAAGGCATCAGATACTTCCCCTTTACCGATGAGGCTTGGGGATGGGTGATGTAGAACCAATGACGCTGATATCCCTTCCAAGAATCTTTAACTGGAAAGGAGATATAGATGTCTCTATCTCTCAAGGAAAATCCAATCGACCCGATCATCTGTTGGTCCTTGTAGAATGCAGGGGTGTAAAAATATCTCCATAGATTCAATGACGGCTTAATTCCCAACCAAGCCTCGCACAGAGAAGCAAAGACGCTAAGCATGGCTATAGCGCCCAGCTTAATGTGCACGAGCTCGATTTTGTAGAAGTCAAAAATGCTATGGAGAAAATCCAACGGATAGACCCCGAACCCACAATAGAAGAACTCGATGAACACGACAAGCTCTAAAGTGTCAGGCACCGGATGAAGCTGACCTTTAGCCGGCCTACGCGGGAATGTGGTGGTGTCGGAGAGAAGTCCGAGGTCTTCCAACTTCTGCAGCTGCTTCACCATGGTAGTCGATTTTTCCCAGTACTTGTCAATGGTGCAGATGCCGGTCCCACTATGCAGTTCCCTCCTGGGGGCGGCGGTGGTGCTCTGCTCCCTGGACAATTTGTCTCCAAACACGGACTGGCGAGAAGAAGTCGTGGTTGTGAAGGATTGGCTCGGGAGTTGGAGTTGCGAGAAACTAATCTGCGATGAAAAATGGCGGTTGTTTGCTGGCAAGAGCAAGGAAGACAAAGGCTCAAATGGTGAACAGGCAGCCGCACTTGGGGCTTTTATAGTTTCGAGAGGGAGCACGAACCCCAAGAAAACTGCCCTCAATCTGCGTCGTCTGTGATTACTATTGAGTCAGCGATTCTTTCCTCTTTCTGCGGCAGGTGTTGTTTCGAAAACCGTGCGAGTTAATCCCAATGCATCTGGAGCTGATAGCTTTCTAAATAAGCTAATAGTTGTAAATGACCGACCATAGTGTGAGTGCGAGAAAATCCCGACCACTCTTTGCCCGGGGCAAATTTCCCGAACATATTATGAGGACTCTGATTAGCAAGAACTTTTTCAAGGTTGTATTTGGTAGATATTTGTCCGGCAAGCACCCCGCTTCGTGCGAAGATTGATCACGGTGGATGAACAGAGAGACACGGGATTTTATACTGGTTTGGGCTCTCGAGATCGAGTAATAACCCTACGTCCAGTTGCTGCTTATATTATCTCGGCGAGTACAGATTACAATGGTGTAACAAGTACCCTCGGGTGGATTGATGAAAGTTGGGATACCCTCTACGTACAAGATCTCCCGCTATTTATATCCAGGGAGACATGCCTTACAAGACAAAACAGACCTAAACCTAGTAGGACTCTAACTATCATCGGGCCTTCCTTCTGCGATCTGGTTGTCGTGTCTTGTTCGGAGTCTTCTTCGTTCGGAGTCGGTAGTCGGTAATCCTCGTGATCGGGCACCCTGGTATTATGGCCTCAACAGTAGCCCCCCGAGCTTATATTGTTCAGAAAAGGTTGATCTTTAAGTAGCCTTTGGGTCTTTTTGCTCTTCGGGTGATTTTTAGGATATGCAAATATCTCGATAATCACTTGAAAATGAGAGCCAGAAAAGATCCCGAACTCTTGAATGTTGAAACCTGCATCTGAATGATAAGGTCAGAGAAAATATCAGCCATAATAATAGCAAATAAAAAATGTTCCATCTTGGAAACTAAAACGCCAAGGGTTGATGTAACTGCTGCCCCACATATTTAAAACCCAATCCGTGCGTCTCCCGAAACTCTAGCAGCACACGCGGCATAAATTACGGCTCTGCTCTGGTTCCTCGATTCTCACGTGAAGCGTCACCTCAGGGTCTTTAAATATCAAATCCATTGGATTGATCTGCACTTGAACCTTCCTTTCTAAGCCTTCTCCCTCCCCACACCATGGGAAAGAAAAAGCTCAGCCGCAAGTTCAAGCTTCCACGCCTCCTTTTCGGAGACTCTCCCCGCAGCTTCGCCGAACCGCCGTCCGACAAGATGGAGGACCTGCCGGTGACGACACCACCCCCTGCTCCCCCTCAGGCTCCCCTCCTAGCTCTCCCCTGGTACGGAGATGGAGTCAAGGTCGAGACGTTAGAGGAGGCTCCGGCAATGGCGTCTCCGGCCCCCGAGGCTGCTGCATCAAGCATTGCCACCGGGAAGCGCCCCGCGTCGCCTTCTCCAGCCCCGGCGTCTCCCATCTCCCACTCCTTCGATGATGAGCCGTCACAAGGAGGGAGTGGAGCCCGGCTGAAGCCGAAGCCCTTGCGCGCAGGCGCATCTTCGTCTTCTGCTCCGGTGGGCACCAGCGGCGACAAGGAGTTCGCCCGGCACCTCTTTGTCTCCTTGAACCGCGAGCTGATCGGGATCCCAGGAGACGGAGCAATTCTGAAGAAGAGAACGCGGTAGATGATCCACCGGCCGGTGCCGCACCGTCTTGATCCTCACGGACGACGTTAGTCGGGCGAAGATCTTTACTTTGATCTTTTTAGTTTCAGGATAGTTATCGATCCCCTGTGAAATGTACTCCTTTTTGAATTAATGAAGAAATTTCACTTGAGAGATGCAACAATAGTCCCTCTTTCTGTGTTCAGATACTTTCGTGTTAATCTGTTTATGAAACTGCTTGTCCAGAGAATGAAATCCCCCGTATAAGAGCTTCCTTCGAACAGACCAACTAACACTTAGCATGTTCGGGAAATTTAATCCCAATCAAATATGATCGGGGGTTTTCCTCTAGACACACCAAGTGTTCGGTCATTTAAAACTGATAGATTCCCAAGTAAGCTAACAATCCTAAATGCATTGAATTTGACTTGCACAGTTTTCCAAACGATGTGTGCCGCATAAAAAGGAAAGAATCTTTTTGACCCAACAGTGACTGCGGATTGCGTGGCTCGAGGCCGGTTTTCTCGGGGTTCGTGCTCCCTCGCGAAACCATAAAGCCCCTGGGCGCAGCCGCCTGGACTCCATTTGGGCCTTCGTCTTCCTCACTTGCATCTGCAAATGCTCGCCATTCCTCAACCGTTTTCTGCCCTTCATCCTCTTGCTCCTCCAGCCCCTCAAACCAGCTTCTCACCGCCATGGCGTCCTCGCACCAATCCTCATCCGGTGGTGAGTCATCAGGGGATCAGAGCAGAGCCGCCGCCGGACGGGAACTTCACAGCGGATCCACAGTCTGCACCACGGACAAGTATTGGGACAAATCCACCACCACGGCAAAATAGCTGCAACAGTTGGAGGACCTTGGATTGCTCCCTGACACCACCATCTTCCCTCGTCGTCATGCAAAAGGTCAGCTGTATCCGACCCCCGATACTCTTGAGTTGGTGGCCTTCTTGGAGTTTTTCCATTGCGGATTTGGGGTCTATCCATCAGATTTTTTCCACAGCATCTGTGACCATTACCAGATAGAGCTTGTGCACATCCAGCCCGGTGCCTTGACCATGCTTAGCGTCTTTGCCTTTCTGTGCGAAGCCTGGTTAGGAATTAAGCCATCATTGCTTCTGTGGAGATACTTTTATACCCCTGCATTTTACAAGAATCAACTCATGATCGGGTCGATCGGGTTTTTCTTGAGAAATCGGGAGATCTATATCCCCTTTCCAGTGAAAGATTGCTGGAAAGGTTATGAGCGTCATGAAAGGACCTTGATGTCGCCTAGAGGGGGGGTGAATAGGCGAGACCTAAAAAATTGCCACTTAAAACAAATTTATTAGTGACAATTGGGCATTCCAAATACCACTTTTAGAAATTCAGTAAATGAACTTCTAAAAGGATCTTTAGAATCTCCAAATAAAAGAATTGCACGCCTAACGCAGCGGATATAGAACCCTGCCACCAAAACCGGTACCACCGGTTTTGCAAAGCGGGTGCCACCGGTTTTGCCCGGGTAGTGAACCCCCAAATTAGATTGAATATGTTAGGGAGCTCGGAATCAAACCAAACTTGGAGATGATGATTGAAATGTCTTTCTAAGGTATATCTCCAAGTCTCTGCAGTCAAAAGCACATATACAACAATATCGAGCAATTCCACCAATTTGCAATATAAACACAAAGAAGCTCAAACCAGCGGGGAGACACAAGATTTGTTTCCCGAAGTTCGGATTCTCCGCTTGCACCAAGCAGCCACCAAGGCACGGTGAATCCTACTCTTCGTTGAGGAAGCTTATGCGACCACACTAGGTCAAGCTATCTCCTCCTTCCACTAGCTTGCTTCTTCCCTTTCGGAGGTGAAGCACAACCTGCACAAACTTCCCGCAGCTCACCATACCTTGGTAGCTCACGGGCAACACTAAGCCGTCTAGGAGCGAAGCTCCAAGAGTAACAAATGAATCACAATAGCTTGATGAATTCCAACAGCGCTCAAGGTGCTTTGGTGCTCTCAATCTTCTCACTATGGCTGCTCTCTCTACTACCCAACACAAGGATCTCACAATATCAAGCAATCCTCACAAAGAGGGGTTGGGGAGAGCAAGAATGGCTTTGGCTTGGCAAGGAAGAGCAGGGAAGCACTAAAGCAACCTCAGGAACAGCTGCTTGCCACTATAGAGGTCGTGGGGTATAAATACTCCACTCCACAAAAACTAGCCGTCGGGAACCCTGTGAAAACCGGTGCCACCGGTTCCTGAAACCGGTGCCACCGAGATTTCAAACCAACTAGCCGTTGGAGCTATCTGACACAAAACCGGTGCCACCGGTTTTGCCCTGGCAAAACCTATAAGGTGTACGTGAGGGTTTTGTGTCTCTCAACAACTCACATGGATTCCTTGAGCACTTAGACAATTTCAAGACTACATGTGATGCATCCCTCTTGATAGTACGGCATACCTATACTCAAGATCAAATATAAATACAAATGATGCACTTGAGCTTCTTCACTTTGAGTCATGCCATACTTGATCAACATATTCACTTGAGAGTTGCATCCAACCTTGTCTCTATGAGCACTTCAACCTTGAGCTAGTGACTTGAACTATTGTCTTTGAATGAAATCCACTTCTAGTCCAATTCACCTCTTTCACAACTTACTTCTAGAAAGTTTGATACTTGCCAATATGAATACCAAATGTGACCAAGATTCATCAAGTTGAAATCCAAAGAAAGTTTCGTCACCCTAGCAAAGATACATGACTCAAGTCCGCAACTTGATCACACATTGCTTAGTACCTAGAAACACTATCCCGAATTCCACCTCTTCATCCTTGCATCGCATATAGCTTCACATTAGTGTGTATCAACAATGAACACCATTTCTTGATATGCAATATATCCACTTCACTTTGACCTTTCATTTCTATCAAAGTTATCATGTCTTGTTTGCAAGTTATTCTTTAAATATAGACCAAGAATTAGCCATATCACCATGTCTCTTGTCCATTCATCCAATCTTGCAATATACAACATTTTTATTCACCATGATCTAAGATATCCCATATCAATATTAAACAAGCTTATATCAATTTAGAGACCAATAAATCACACATGTCATTATGCCTCTTTCTTTATTTCACCACAGCTTGCCATCTTTCATATTCATATATAATGGGAGCAACCACTTATTTATTCATGTCAACATGAGCCATCCACATTGGATTCAACCAATGACCACTAGTGAATAGTCAATATACAATCTAAATCCTGCTCATAATCTTTAACAAACACGTTAGTCATTTAATCGTTTTGTCATTCAATTCACCAAAACCCACAAGGGAGCCTAGATGCACTTTCAATCTCCCCCTTTTTGGTGATTGATGACAACTTGATTAAAACTCACAATAGATATATCAATAAAGCTTTTGAATGTTCAGATTTAGTTTGAGCTCCCCCTTAATATGTGCTTTGAATGAAATTCAATAACTTGGCCTAAAATGCCAATGTGCACATTTNATGACAACTTGATTAAAGCTCACAATAGATATATCAATAAAGCTTTTGAATGTTCAGATTTAGTTTGAGCTCCCCCTTAATATGTGCTTTGAATGAAATTCAATAACTTGGCCTAAAATGCCAATTTGCACATTTTCAAGAAAACATGGAGCTCCCCCTAAATCTCAACATCTGTGGGGTGCAAAACATGTGTGTGAACAATTAAAACGTGATGCATGCAGCACTAAACAATAAAACAAAGAAACAGTGCTTCCCGGACAAAAACCGGTGCCACCGGAAATTCTCTGGAAAGCTCAGACATTCACCAAACAAGGCGGACCAGAATTTCCGACACAACGGATTAGAACTTCCGGCCCCAACCCGAGGCTGCCGGAGCTTCAAGGCCAGAAATTCCAGCCCAACCAGAATTTCCAACACACAAAGCATTTTATTAAACACATGAGTCTAAATAAAATTTAACAAGTTCCACACATAAAAAATAAGTGCAACACACAGAATAGCACTCATTACAAATGTTCTCAAGTCCAAAAGAGCTAAGATAGAGTTGAATATATTACAAAGAGGCCTGTTGCATACAACAGCCAAAACCGGTGCCACCGGTTTTGCCAGACAGCCAGCAGACAGAACTGATCAGCAGCGCTTTAATCGCTCCAATTTCTCCCTCTTTGTCATCCATCACCAACAAAGGTCCTGGGGGCTTCTCCTGTTGTCCCTACTCATCATCTTCTTCATCATCGTCTTGTCCTTGGCCTTGAGTTGGAGGAACAAATGGAGGTTGA
>CM014273.1:30102278-30133665 GCA_004135705.1 Alloteropsis semialata | reverse complement strand
CTTCCCCACGGATTAGTTGATGTGAACCCGCTAGGGTTGGTGCCCGATCTTTCAATGAGAGGCAGGGGGTAACTCGATTTGGGGGAAGGGGATGACGTTGGCGGTCCGACTACAGCTCTCTCAAGTGCTGCGCCTTAGCAACCGGTACACCACCTCCAAGGATGCCGCACCTTGTGGAGCACGACACCAGCCACTAGGGCTCTCAATCCTGCAAGCAAATCGAAGAAACTTGCAAGAACAAGATAACAGGTATTGAAATTACCAAATAGGAATGAGGGATTCGAATCCAAGATACAATATGTGGGGTTCCGAAGGCAGGAAGTAGGGCAGCTTATCCAGCATGCGCTATTCCAGCAAGCAGCTAGCAACAATGGCTAAGAATGCAACTCAACAAAACCCAACCCTAGAGTGGCGGCTGCTGGGGTATTTGTGAGGTTGGAGACGACCAGGATGTCTCCCCCAAACCCTAGGACGCGCCCCTAATGGGCCCAACTTGATACAAGGCCCATCAGCCCAAGTTCTGGTAACACAGTACCAGTCACGACCATTTTGACGATTCCCGTTGACTCAGGGCGAATTTGAAGGTGATTCCAAATCCATTTGAAAATAGACTTGATAGGCTTTCCAGGAAGTCCAAGATCACCCCAATCGGAGTCCGTATGAAGTCGCAGCACCCGTCAGAAGTTGGTGTTGTTCTGCTGCCCGAACCTGGAGCTTGTGAATCCTTTCCCCTTTGGCTCCTGTTCTTCATTCCTGAGCAAAACAACAGTGCAAGTGTCTCCGTTGTCTAAACAAGATGGACAAGTGCTTAAGAAGGAGCTTATCTGATGGTTAAGTTGTCGAGCACGAGCACGAGTAAGGGGACCAAGTGGAGGGGTGGACGTATCGGTGGTGGTGATGTCCTCATCATCCTCCCCTTCTTGCATTTGAGTCGTCCTCGACTCAAGCTCATCTTCTTCTCCCAAGTATGGTTTCAAATCTGCAATGTTAAATGTGGGGTTGACCCCAAAATCTGCAGGAAGATCAAGCTTATATGCATTTTCATTAACACGTTGCAGCACTTTAAAAGGGCCATCAGCTCTAGACATTAGTTTGGATTTTCTCAGTTCAGGAAACCTTTCCTTCCTCAAATGTAACCAAACCAGATCACCCGGTTCAAAATGCATATGCTTCCTACCTTTATCACTAGCATACTTATACTTAGCATTCATGCGCTCTATGTTCTCTTTAGTTGTTTCATGCAGCTTAAGCATCAATTCAGCACGTTGCTTAGCATCAAAGTTTAGTTTTTCAGAAGTTGGCAAGGGCATCAAATCAATAGGAGCTCGCGGTATGAAGCCATAGACAATCTCAAAAGGACACATTTTTGTAGTAGAATGCAGCGAACGATTATACGCAAATTCAATATGAGGCAAACATTCTTCCCACATTTTAATGTTCTTTTTTAGGACAGCCCTAAGCATGGTTGATAAAGTTCTATTTACAACCTCGGTTTGACCATCAGTTTGAGGGTGGCAAGTAGTGGAGAATAACAGCTTGGTTCCCAACTTAGCCCACAAGGTTCGCCAAAAATGACTAAGGAATTTTGCATCACGATCAGAAACAATTGTATTTGGCACACCATGCAAACGAACAATCTCACGAAAGAATAAATCAGCAATGTTGGTAGCGTCATCGGTTTTGTGACACGGTATGAAATGTGCCATTTTAGAAAATCTATCTACCACCACAAACACGCTGTCCCTCCCCTTCTTGGTTCTAGGCAGTCCTAAAACAAAGTCCATAGAGATATCCTCCCAAGGTACACTAGGGACAGGTAGAGGCATGTACAAACCATGAGGGTTAAGACGTGACTTAGCTTTTTGGCATGTCGTGCAGCGGGCTATGAATCTCTCCACGTCTCTCCTCATCCTGGGCCAAAAGAAATGAGCAGCAAGGATGTCCTCTGTTTTCTTCACACCAAAGTGTCCCATCAGCCCTCCTCCATGTGCTTCCTGCAACAATAACATACGCACAGAGCTAGCTGGAATGCATAGCCTGTTAGCTCGAAAGACAAACCCGTCATTGAGGACGAATTTGTTCCATGTTTTTCCCTCCTTGCAATTCAGCAACACATCTTTATAATCACCATCATGGGCATATTGCTCTTTTATTGTTTCCAAGCCAAAAATTTTGAAATCAAGTTGTGAAAGCATGGCATAACGTCTAGACAAAGCATCAGCAATTACATTTTCCCTCCCTTTCTTGTGTTTGATGACATAAGGGAAAGACTCAATGAATTCAACCCAGCGAGCATGCCTACGGTTCAGTTTTGCTTGACTTCGAATATGTTTCAATGATTCATGATCAGAATGTATAACAAACTCTTTGGGCCATAAATAATGCTGCCATGTTTCCAAAGTCCGAACTAGAGCGAGCAATTCTTTATCATAAGTAGAATAGTTCAAACTAGGCCCACTCAACTTCTCGCTGAAGTATGCTATAGGTTTTCCCTCTTGTAACAAAACACCTCCCAATACAATTCCACTAGCATCACATTCAAGTTCAAAAGTTTTAGTGAAATCAGGAAGTTGGAGCAAAGGGGCACAGGTTAACTTATCTTTCAATGTGTTGAAAGCACTCTTGTGTGCTGCAGCCCAAATTAATGTAACGCCCTTCTTGGTGAGTTCGTGCAATGGGGCTGCAATGGTGCTGAAATCCTTCACAAAACGGCGATAGAATCCAGCAAGCCCGAGAAAGCTTCTCACTTGTGTGACCGTTGTGGGAACCGGCCAGCCATGTATTGCTTCAACCTTGGCTTGATCAACTTCAATTCCCTGCGGGGTCACAACATAGCCAAGAAAAGAGACTCGATTCGTACAAAAGGTGCACTTCTCAAGGTTACCAAACAAACGTGCATCTCGTAGAGCGTTAAAAACAGCACGCAAATGATCAAGATGTTCCTCAAGTGATCTACTGTATATCAAGATGTCATCAAAATATACCACAACAAATCTGCCAATGAAAGCGCGTAAAACTTCATTCATTAATCTCATGAAAGTGCTGGGCGCATTAGTGAGACCAAAAGGCATGACTAACCACTCATATAGACCGAATTTAGTTTTAAACGCTGTTTTCCATTCATCTCCTAGCTTCATGCGAATCTGGTGGTAACCACTACGTAAATCAATTTTTAAGAACACAATTGAGCCACTCAGTTCATCAAGCATATCATCTAGCCTAGGGATAGGATGACGATATCTGATTGTAATGTTATTAATCGCTCGGCAATCTACACACATGCGCCAAGATCCATCTTTCTTAGGAACTAAAAGGACAGGAACAGCGCAGGGGCTCAGAGACTCACGCACATAACCTTTGTCGAGCAATTCTTGCACTTGGCGTTGAATCTCTTTAGTTTCTTCGGGATTGGTCCTGTATGGCGCACGGTTGGGCAAGGAGACCCCGGGAATAAGGTCAATCTGGTGCTCAATCCCACGGATTGGTGGCAGCCCCGGTGGCACCTCCTTTGGAAAAATGTCCGCATACTCCTGCAAAAGGTTAGTGACTGCAGGAGGCAAAGAAGAAGGTATCTCCTCAAGTGAAAACAAAGTTTGTTTGCAAATAAAAGCATAGCAAACAGCAGTACTAGCATCAATCTCATCCAAGTCAGATTTGGTTGCAATGAAACATGACCCTTTCAGCTTAATCTCATTTTTGTTATTGTGGCCAGATTTGGTGTTCTTTTTTTGTGCTTTTCAAGTTCATTTGCCACAATCTGATTTTCACTCTTAGCATGCTCCTGATTCTTTACTTTACTAGCTCTAACAAGTTCATCTTTCAAAATAGCTTCAGGAGACATTGGGTGCAAAACAAGTTTCTTGTCATTATGCATAAAAGAGTATTGATTTGTTCTACCATGATGCAAAGAATCAATGTCAAACTGCCATGGTCTACCTAACAACATAGAGCATGCTTGCATGGGTACAACATCGCATTCAATAGAATCATGATAAGAACCAATAGCAAAATTAACTCTCACCAACCGTGTTACCTTCACCTTACCGCTACTGTTTAGCCATTGAATGTAGTAAGGTTGCGGATGTGGCTGGGTGCACAATGCAAGCTTCTCCACCATTTCAGCACTTGCCAAGTTGTTGCAGCTCCCTCCATCAATGATGACTCGGCAAGAACGCTCCTTGATCACACACTTGGTTTGAAACAAATTATGGCGCTGATTTTGTTCAGCCTTCTCCATTTGTGCACTCAACACTCGCTGTACTACGAGGCTCTCATAGTGTTCAGCATGTTCCGTTCCAATGTGCTCCTCATTTTTGTTGTGCTCCTCATCTTCCCCTACATTGTTAGCAGCAAGCAAGGCATATGTTTCTTCATCTTCACTAGCAGAGGAATACTCACCATCAGGACGCACAACTAGCACACGTGCGCTTGGGCAGTCCTTGCGCACATGACCGTAACCTTTGCAGCGGAGGCATTGAATGTCTCTTGTTCGCCCCGAAGATGCAATTGAGGATGAACTCTTGGTTGGTGCAGCAGCTGCCCCCTTTGTTGTTTCGAGAGGGTATGGTGAGGAATTTGTTGTCGAAGGTCGTGGTTTGCTGCTTGATGAAGATGGGGCAGCGGCTCGGTACAGTTGGGCAGCGGGGTTGGATGGCGTCCAAGTGGTAGCACGACCTGCAGAAATGTTAGTTCTCATGCTAGCTCTTCGTCCCTGTACTTCCCTTTCAGCTTTACAAGCAAGATGAAACAAACGAGAGATCGAATTGTAGTCTTTGTAAGCCAAAATATCCTGAATTTCCCGATTTAGCCCACCCATGAACCTAGCCATAGCTGCATCCTCATTTTCTACCAAACCACAACGAAGCATCCCTGTTTGCAACTCTTGATAGTACTCTTCTACAGATTTGTTTCCCTGTCTCAAAAGTTGAAGCTTATGCAAAAGATCACGTGCATAATAAGAGGGAACAAATCTAGCTCGCATAACTCTTTTCATAGCATCCCAAGTTTGTGGAATGTTGTTTGGATGGCTGCGCACATATTCACTCCACCAAATAGAAGCAAAGTCAGTAAACTCACTAGTAGCAGCCCTAACACGTTTGTTTTCAGGAAAATCATGACAAGCAAATTTTTGATCAACAGCTAGCTCCCAAGTAAGATATGCATTGGGGTCATATTTTCCATCAAAAGAGGGCATGCTGAATTTAATCTTCCCCAAAGAATCATCATTGTCGCGTACCTCACGTCGTGGTTGACGAGCACGTCCACCATGTCGACGGCGGCGCTGCTGCTGGCTGTGCTGGCCATTTACCTCCCCATCAAGCTCTGTGTCAGCTGAATATTCTTCCTCATCTTGCCCAGCAATGCTGCCCTCAGTGTTGTTGTTGTTGTTGCGCCGTCCCGTACCATCACGACCCTCCTGGTCCATCCTGTCCAAACGCTCCAAAATACCTACAAGAGAGGTGTTAAGAGCCCCAAGCGTGTTCTCCATTGAGGTCGGCTTGGTGTTAGTGTCGATCTGCGTGGCCTCCAATTGGCCAAGGCGTTCGTTGGTGACTCGAACATCCTCATCAAGGTGTTCAGCATGCACCCTCACTTGGCGTTCAAAGTATTGAATGATGCCCCTTGTTCGAGGTGAATGAGCGCGTCCATCATTCTCATTTCCTGCCATGGTTAGCTTGTAGCAAGAAGATCAAGAGAGAAAAAAATGTCCTATCAACTCGTTGAACTAGGTGGCAGCAAACTCCATTCTCTCAATCTTGTGCCATCAAGTTCTTACATGTTCTTACCACGCTAGGAAGTTGGTGTTGGCAGCCAGCAAGAACAGCACAAAACGTTACACAAGCACAGCCCTGTGTCGTTGTAGATAATTTGTGGAGCTATAGGTGGCTGCAACAAAAGTCAAGGAACAGCTAGAACCACGTTAGCCAAAGCGAGTTGAATAAATGTTCATAATGGTACAGTGCTGGTCCTAGGCTAAACCTTGTTAGAGACGTACATAAACGTAGTCACCAAACAGCGGCAAACAAGGCATACAAATAGAGCACTGCAGCAACAAGAACTCTTTTTCTTTCTTTCTTCTTTTCCTTCTTGTTTCTTCCTTTGCTTTTTTTTCTCTTCTTCACTTTTTTTTATTCTTTTCAGGGCCTCACAAGTTATGTTTGGCACAAACAAACAAAACAATTACTTCACACAGCCCTCCATGCTTTTAGATGCACAAATTACATAGCAGATATACGGAAATCTCCAGAGCGATTACAAAGCGATCAGAAAGAATTTGGTGGCAAGGTTATTTTTCCCTGGAAGAGCACAAAGTAAGCTTTCCAGAATGTATCTAAACACTTGAATTGGAGATTGGATGCAAGAAATAGAGCAGATTTCTTCCTGTGCAGATCTGGAAGTGGGGGTGGCGAAAATTAGTGGAAAAATGCAGCGGCGTGAAAGGGGGGAAGTGGCAGCGAATCTAATGGTGACAAAAACGTGACAAGAACTCAAAACTCTAATGGATTAGATCCTAAGAACCAGCACATGACACCACGATGCAACCACAAACTCAACAAGCCAAGAACTAGGTAGAACAGCAAGGCTCAAACTAGTTTTGGGATTTTGGATCTAGCCTATTTTTGTTTGGTATTTTTGGACTGTAGGTAAAGTAAAGAATGAGTAGATACTCTCACCGATTAACCTTGCTCTGATTACCACATGATTGAACCCGCTAGGGTTTGTTCCTGATCCTTCGATGAGAGTTGGGGATAACTTCGATTTGGGGTGGATTCGACGTTGGCTGTCCGACTACAACGACCACAAGGGGCTGCGCCTTAGCAACAGGTACACCGTCTCCGATTGTGATGTTCTTGCCGTGCCAAGAACACCGCTGCTCCTGCTAGCAATCGAGAACAAGCAAGAACAAGATGAACAAGCAAATAACTCACGGATTGATAACCAAATGGCGAATTTGGTACACAAGTTGGGGTCTTGAATCAAGCAAATCGGGTGGTCTGATCGACACACGCGTTTACAAACTGGTTGCAAGAAGCTAACTCAGATCTAAAACAAAACCCAAAAACGTTCTTGGCTGCTGCTGGTGGTATTTGTAAGTGGGAGAGCAGCCAAGGAGGTGTTGGGGTCGAAACCCTAGCTTAGGAGGCGCCCCCTCATGGGCTCAACTGGATACAAAAGGCCCAAGGCCCAAAACTGAGGTTCTGCGCAGACTGGAGGTCCGGACATTGTTTTGCAGATTGTGAGCATTCCAGGACGAATCTGATGATGGGGTTAGATCCATATGAAACTAGACTTCATGAGCTTTCCAATGAGTACTCATATGCCTCAAACAACATCCGGAGTCAAGAAATATTGCCAAATCAATTTGATGTTGCCTGGCTGTACGAACTTGAAGTCTGAACTTGGTGTCCGATCTTGTGCTTCCTTGTTGTGTAATCTTGATGTCCAAACTGATTGGTTGACCCATTAGCTTCCTCTTCATCATTCCTAATAACAATAAAATCATCACAATGATTTAGTAGCATCCAATTCTGAGATGAAGGTTTATGGACAGCGAGGAACGAGTTTACCTGATAATTTAGCTCTCGTGCACGGGCTCTTGTCATTGGTCCTTGCTGTGTAGTAGGCATGGTTGTATCGTTGGAAGGGATGTCCTCATCAGCTTTGATGACCTCCATGCGAAGACGAACGATAAGCATAAAGATCATCACCAAGGAGATGAGGACAGCGCAGAAAATTCAGAAGCTGATTATGGTGCTGACACCGAAGTTGAGGACAGAGATCGGCGACGTTTACGCCAGAACCGTCGAGGTATAGGTGGGCATCGCCCACGTGTGGTACATCACAATGACAATGCTTTCAGCAAGATAAAATTTAAGATACCCCTTTTGATGGTAGATATGATCCGGATGCTTATCTTACTTGGGAGATGGCTGTTGAACAAAAGTTTATTTGTCATGATTTTCTTGAGAATGCTTGTGTTAGGGCAGGAACTAGTGAGTTCACCGATTTTGCTTCTGTTTGGTGGATAGAATATGGCAAGAAAAACCCTAATAACATGCCACAAACTTGGGATGCTTTGAAGCGGGTCATGAGGGCTAGATTTGTTCCATCTTACTATGCACGTGATCTATTAAACCAGCTGCAACAATTAAAACAAGGAACTAAAAGTGTAGAGGAATACTATCAAGAGCTGCAAATGGGTATGCTACGCTGCAATTTAGAGGAGGATGTGGAACCTGCGATGGCTAGATTTTTGGGAGGATTAAATCGGGAAATTCAGGACATCCTTGCTTATAAAGAATACACTAACATAACCCGTTTGTTCCATCTTGCTTGTAAAGCTGAAAGGGAAGTGCAGGGACGATGTGCTAGTACCAAGAATAACATTTCTGCAGGGAGGAATTTGTCCACGCAGCCCCGCACGAGTTTTCCCTCAACTGGACGTGTTGCTGCGCCGTATTCATCATCAAATAGAGCAGCAGCCCCATCGTCTAGCGACAAGCCTCGTGACAGCCCCGCGAATTCAGCAGCAAAGACCGTGCAAAAACCTGCTGTAACCACTTCCTCGGTGGCATCCACAGGCAGAACAAGAGACATTCAATGCCGCCGCTGCAAGGGGTTCGGACATGTCATACGTGACTGCCCAAGCAAGCGTGTTTTGGTGGTCAAAAATGATGGTGAGTACTCATCTGCTAGTGAACTTGATGAAGATACACTTGCATTGCTTGCGACTGACATTGCAGGAAGTGAGGGCTGCCCAGAAGAATATATTAATGCAGCTGCAGTGGACCGCTATGAGAGCCTCATTGTGCAGCGCGTGCTGAGCACACAAATGGAGAAGGCGGAGCAGAATCAGCGACACACATTGTTCCAAACAAAGTGTGTCATCAAAGAGCGGTCATGCAGAATGATCATCGATGGAGGTAGCTGCAACAACTTGGCTAGCAGCGACATGGTGGAGAAGCTTTCGCTCACCACCAAACCTCACCCTCATCCATATTACATTCAATGGCTTAACAACAGTGGTAAGGCAAAGGTAACTAAACTTGTGCGAATAAGCCTTGCCATCGGCTCCTATAAAGATGTTGTTGAATGTGATGTTGTCCCAATGCAAGCATGTAGTATTCTGCTAGGAAGGCCATGGCAATTTGATAAAGATTCACTGCATCATGGTAGGTCAAACCAATATTCCTTTCTATACCATGATAAAAGGATTGTGATGCATCCAATGTCCCCTGAAGATATTTTGAAAGATGAACTTGCTAGAGCTTGTAAAATAAAGAACCATGAGCATTCTATGAGTAAAAATCAGATTGTGGCAAGTGAACTTGAGAAGCACAAAAAGGAGAATGCCAAATCTGGTCCCAATCACAAAAACGAGATTAAGTTGAAAGGGTCATGTTTCATTGCAACCAAATCTGATTTGAATGAGGTTGATGCTAGTGCTGCTGTTTACTATGCTTTGATTTGCAAGCAAGCTTTGTTTTCACTCGAGGACATGCCTTCTTCTTTGCCTTCGGCAGTCACTAACCTTTTGCAGGAATATGCGGACATTTTTCCAAAGGAAGTGTCACCGGGGCTGCCACCCATGCGTGGGATTGAGCACCAGATTGACCTTATTCCTGGAGCCTCCTTACCCAACCGTGCGCCATATAGAACCAACCCCGAAGAAACTAAGGAAATTCAGTGCCAGGTGCAAGAATTGCTCGACAAAGGTTATGTGCGTGAGTCCCTGAGCCCTTGCGCTGTTCCTGTCCTTTTGGTTCCCAAGAAAGATGGATCTTGGCGCATGTGTGTAGATTGCCGAGCGATTAATAACATTACAATCAGATATCATCATCCTATCCCTAGGCTAGATGATATGCTTGATGAACTGAGTGGTTCAATTGTGTTCTCGAAAATTGATTTACGTAATGGTTACCACCAGATTCGCATGAAGTTAGGAGATGAATGGAAAACAACGTTTAAAACTAAATTCGGTCTATATGAGTGGTTAGTCATGCCTTTTGGTCTCACTAATGCACCCAGCACTTTCATGAGATTAATGAATGAAGTTTTACGCGCTTTCATTGGCAGATTTGTTGTGGTGTACTTTGATGACATCTTGATATATAGTAGATCATTAGAGGAACAATGAGATTAATGAATGAAGTTTTACGCGCTTTCATTGGCAGATTTGTTGTGGTGTACTTTGATGACATCTTGATATATAGTAGATCATTAGAGGAACATCTTGATCATTTGCGTGCTGTTTTTAATGCTTTACGGGATGCACGCTTGTTTGGGAACATTGAGAAGTGCACCTTTTGCACAGACCGCGTTTCTTTTCTTGGATATGTTGTGACACCGCAGGGAATTGAAGTTGATCAAGCCAAGGTGGAGGCCATACACAGCTGGCCTATCCCCTCCACTGTCACACAAGTGCGAAGCTTTCTAGGACTTGTTGGTTTCTACCGACGATTTGTGAAAGACTTTAGCACCATTGCAGCCCCATTGCATGAACTCACCAAGAAGGGTGTGACCTTTACTTGGGCTGCAGCTCAACAGGAAGCTTTCGCCACTCTCAAAGATAAGCTCACTCATGCACCTTTGCTACAACTTCCAGATTTCAGCAAAACCTTTGAACTTGAATGTGATGCTAGTGGGATTGGTTTGGGAGGTGTGCTGCTACAAGATGGCAAACCTGTAGCCTATTTCAGTGAGAAACTAAGTGGACCTAGTCTGAATTATTCAACCTATGATAAGGATTTACTTGCTTTAGTTCGGACTCTAGAAACTTGGCAGCATTATTTATGGCCAAAAGAGTTTGTAATTCATTCTGATCATGAGTCTTTGAAACACATTCGAAGTCAAGCAAAACTGAATCGTAGGCATGCTAGATGGGTTGAATTCATTGAGTCTTTTCCTTATGTCATCAAACACAAGAAGGGTAAAGAGAATGTCATTGCTGATGCATTATCTAGGCGTTATACTATGCTGTCACAACTTGATTTTAAAATCTTTGGTTTGGAAACAATTAAAGCGCAATATGCCCATGATGATGATTTCAAAGATGTGTTGCTGAATTGCAAGGAGGAAAAACATGGAACAAATTTGTCATGGCTGATGGGTTTATTTTTAGAGCTAATAAGCTATGCATTCCAGCTAGCTCCGTGCGTTTGTTATTATTGCAGGAAGCGCATGGAGGTGGGCTGATGGGACATTTCGGAGTAAAGAAGACGGAGGATATCCTTGCTGGACATTTCTTTTGGCCCAAGATGAGGAGAGATGTGGAGAGGTTCGTTGCTCGCTGCACAACATGCCAAAAAGCTAAGTCACGCCTAAACCCTCACGGTTTATACATGCCTCTTCCTGTCCCAAATGCACCTTGGAAAGATATTTCAATGGACTTTGTTTTAGGACTGCCTAGAACAAAGAAGGGGAGGGATAGTGTGTTTGTTGTTGTGGATAGATTCTCTAAAATGGCTCATTTCATACCCTGCCACAAGAGTGATGATGCTACACATGTTGCTGATTTGTTCTTTCGTGAGATTGTTCGTTTGCATGGTGTCCCAAATACCATAGTTTCTGATCGTGATGCAAAATTTCTTAGTCATTTTTGGAGAACATTGTGGGCGAAGCTGGGGACTAAGCTTTTGTTTTCCACTACTTGTCATCCCCAAACTGATGGGCAAACGGAAGTTGTGAATAGAACCTTGTCAACTATGCTTAGGGCTGTTTTGAAACAGAACATCAAAATGTGGGAAGACTGTTTACCTCATATTGAATTCGCTTATAATCGTTCACAACACTCTACCACTAAGAAGTGCCCTTTTGAAATTGTTTATGGTTTTGTGCCACATGCTCCTATTGATTTGCTGCCACTTCCAACTTCAGAACGAGCAAACCTTGATGCTACACAACATGCAGAACTGATCCTAAAGCTGCATGAAACTACTAAAGAAAACATAGAATGCATGAATGCCAAGTATAAACTTGCTGCTGACAAAAGAAGGAAACATATCACCTTTGAACCCGGTGATCTAGTTTGGCTACACTTGAGAAAGGATAGGTTTCCTGATTTAAGAAAGTCAAAATTGCTGCCTAGAGCTAATGGTCCTTATAAGGTGTTAGAAAGGGTTAATGATAATGCATACAAACTCGAATTGCCTGCAGACTTTGGGGTTAGTCCCACATTTAACATTGCAGATTTAAAGCCTTATTTGGGAGAGGAGGATGAGCTTGAGTCGAGGACGACTCAAATGCAACAAGGGGAGGATGATGAGGACATTCATTCCATTGATACAACCATGCCTAATGTTCAGCAACGACCAATGACTCGAGCCCGTGCACGACAACTCAACTATCAGGTAAAGTCGTTCCTCGTTGTTCATACAAATCCATCTCAGAATTGGATGCTACTAAACTATGGTGATGAATGTCTTATTCTTAGGAACATGGGACATAAAGAAGAGGGGAGAAGCAGCCACAACAACCCAGAACGTCAGCAAGCTCCACGTTTGGAGATGAGGGGCGCTCCCACGCAGACGGAGTGATTCCTCCCGTTTTGAGTCGAGTGGGCAGCCGAACAGCACAAGATTGTTTCGCCCATAACTCTTAGCTCCAGATGTTGTTAGAGGCGTATGAGTACTTGTTGGAAAGCTCTTGAAGTCTTCTTTCAAATGAATCTAACCTCATGCCCAGATTCGGTCGGAGCAGGGAGAAATCGACCAGGCAACGTTTCGACCTCCAGGCTGCACACAACCTCACCTTTTGGTATTTGGGCCTTGTATTCAGTCTGGCCCATAAAGAGGGCGTCCTAGGGTTAGAAGAGCTTCTCCAGGACCTCCTGGTAGCAGCCATCCTATAAATAGAAGTAGCAGCCACCATTGAGAACTTGGGTTTTGTTTAGATGCAAGTTAGCTACTGCTACTTCCTAGTGAACGCGTGTGTCAATCTGACCACCCGATTTGCTTGATTCAAGACCCCAACTTGTGTTCCAGATTCATATTATTTCCAATCCGTGAGTTATTTGCTTGTCATCTTGTTCTTGCGTGTTCTCGATTTCTAGCAGGAGCTTTGGTGTTCTTGGCACGGCAAGAGTACCTCAAACGGAAACGGTGTACCTGTTGCTAAGGCGCAGCCCCGGTTGGTGTTGTAGTCGGACAGCCAACGTCGAATCCACCCCCAAATCGAGATTACCCCCAACTCTCATCGAAGGTCGGGAACAAACCCTAGCGGGTTCTATCAATATTGTTAGTGTCACACTTAGGAGGTAGAATACTTGCAACTAAAATATGTTCAACAACAGGATCTACTTTTCTAAGAGCATTATGAACATTACTAACCCACGAAGCATAGTTTGAGTAGTCAACTTTGAGAGGCTCAAAGTTTACCTCAATCGACATCTTTTCTTCACGGCAGTTAAGCTTAGATGTGAAGCCTCGCTCTGATACCAATTGAAAGGACCTTGATGTCGCCTAGAGGGGGAGGTGAATAGGCGAGACCTAAAAAATTGACAATTGGGTATTCCAAATACCGCTTTTAGAAATTTATTAGTGACAATTGGGTATTCCAAATACCACTTAAAACAAATTTATTAGTGACAATTGGGTATTCCAAATACCGCTTTTAGAAATTCAGTAAATGAACTTCTAAAAGGATCTTTAGAATCTCCAAATAAAAGAATTGCACGTCTAACATAGCGGATATAGAACACTGCCACCAAAACCGGTAACACCGGTTTTGCCCGGGCAGTGAACCCCCAAATTAGATTGAATATGTTAGGGAGCTCGGAATCAAACCAAACTTGGAGATGATGATTGAAATGTCTTTCTAAGGTATATCTCCAAGTCCCTGTAGTCAAAAGCACATATACAACAATATCGAGCAATTCCACCAATTTGCAATATAAACACAAAGAAGCTCAAACCAACGGGGAGACACAAGATTTGTTTCCCGAAGTTCGGATTCACCGCTTGCACCAAGCAGCCAGCAAGGCACGGTGAATCCTACTCTCCGTTGAGGAAGCTTATGTGACCACACTAGGTCAAGCTATCTCCTCCTTCCACTAGCTTGCTTCTTCCCTTTCGGAGATGAAGCACAACCTGCACAAACTTCCCGCAGCTCACCACACCTTGGTAGCTCACGGGCAACACTAAGCCGTCTAGGAGCAAAGCTCCAAGAGTAACAAATGAATCACAATAGCTTGATGAATTCTAACAGTGCTCAAGGTGCTTTGGTGCTCTCAATCTTCTCACTATGGCTGCTCTCTCTACTACCCAACACAAGGATCTCACAATATGAAGCAATCCTCACAAAGAGGGGTTGGGGAGAGCAAGAATGGCTTTGGCTTGGCAAGGAAGAGCAGGGAAGCACTAAAGCAACCTCAGGAACAGCTGCTTGCCACTGTGGAGGTCGTGGGGTATAAATACTCCACTCCACAAAAACTAGCCATCGGGAACCCTGCGAAAACCGGTGCCACCGGTTCCTGAAACCAGTGCCACCGAGATTTCAAACCAACTAGCCGTTGGAGCTATCTGACACAAAACTGGTGCCACCGGTTTCTCAAAACCGGTGCCACCGGTTTTGCCCTGGCAAAACCTATAAGGTGTACGTGAGGGTTTTGTGTCTCTCAACAACTCACATGGATTCCTTGAGCACTTAGACAATTTCAAGACTACATGTGATGCATCCCTCTTGATAGTACGGCATACCTATACTCAAGATCAAATATAAATACAAATGATGCACTTGAGCTTCTTCACTTTGAGTCATGCCATACTTGATCAACATATTCACTTGAGAGTTGCATCCAACCTTGTCTCTATGAGCACTTCAACCTTGAGCTAGTGACTTGAACTATTGTCTTTGAATGAAATCCACTTCTAGTCCAATTCACCTCTTTCACAACTTACTTCTAGAAAGTTTGATACTTGCCAATATGAATACCAAATGTGACCAAGATTCATCAAGTTGAAATCCAAAGAAAGTTTCGCCACCCTAGCAAAGATACATGACTCAAGTCCGCAACTTGATCACACATTGCTTAGTACCTAGAAACACTATCCCGAATTCCACCTCTTCATCCTTGCATCGCATATAGCTTCACATTAGTGTGTATCAACAATGAACACCATTTCTTGATATGCAATATATCCACTTCACTTTGACCTTTCATTTCTATCAAAGTTATCATGTCTTGTTTGCAAGTTATTCTTTAAATATAGACCAAGAATTAGCCATATCACCATGTCTCTTGTCCATTCATCCAATCTTGCAATATACAACATTTTTATTCACCATGATCTAAGATATCCCATATCAATATTAAACAAGCTTATATCAATTTAGAGACCAATAAATCACACATGTCATTATGCCTCTTTCTTTATTTCACCACAGCTTGCCATCTTTCATATTCATATATAATGGGAGCAACCACTTATTTATTCATGTCAACATGAGCCATCCACATTGGATTCAACCAATGACCACTAGTGAATCGTCAATATACAATCTAAATCCTGCTCATAATCTTTAACAAACACGTTAGTCTTTTAATCGTTTTGTCATTCAATTCACCAAAACCCACAAGGGAGCCTAGATGCACTTTCACGTCATTGGTTTTACATCACCTTTCCCCAAGCCTCAGTAGCAAAAGGGAAGCATTTGATGCCCTATCTCAAGGAAGAAACCAAGGCTCTGCTAAGAGTTACTCCAGAGATGCAGAAGCATATTGATCGGATCTTGGAACTCTGCAATGCCGGCCTGACAGCGGTTCATGTAGCAGAAATCTTCATTACATGGAGATTCATCCCGCTCATGACTCATGCTGCTACGCCTGGACGTTCGGGGTGACAATGATCCGAACAGGATGAAGCCTGACGGTAAGCCTTTTGTTTTTCTGTTCGGTAATTTTCCTGAGTTTGTTCGGTCATTTGAGATCATGACTCTTAACTAACAGTTGTCCCAGAAACAAAAGTGGCTGCTCGCTTTGAAGAAAATGTTGGGCGCCGATCTCCCAGACTGGGCAGGCGTCCCAGCACCTTACAGCGCTGACAACCCTCCTCTAGAGGTAAACTGTCCCTCAAAAAATTTCCATACTCGATCAGTGTTCATATGATGTGATTATTTTTCTCCCGAACAGGCCCCACCTATCGTCGATGCTTTCGCGCAGAGCGGAGCCATCAACATTGAGGAGGAAGGGGAGCTACCCGTCGATCAAGGCGCCCAGGCTCGGACCACCGAACAGCCTGAACCTTTGCCTGCAGTGGAGAAAGAAATCCCGAACAGCCCCAAGCGGATGTTCCCTGAACCCACAAGCGCTCTCGCAGCGTGAGTGTGGAGAGAACGACTCCAGGTTCGGGAACTCTTGGTGTGCCCGGAACTAGTGAGCTGCTACCCAGTCGTGATCCATCTCGCCCTATTGCCTAGGTACCAAGCATGATCGTATTCGGGCGTTTATTTGCAGCCTTTGATCGCATAACCAAAGCTAAATATGTTCAGGAGATTTCTCGTCAGGAAATTCATCCGACCCCACTGCCATCAAAGCCCATATCTGGTGCCAAGCGGTTCAAAGTTAGAATCCCAACATCCAAGTAAGAGCTCTGACCTGCTTGGTTATGCTTGAGTACTTCTCACAGGGAGAATATTGTTTAACTATTTTTGATTGTTCATTCGGGAACTCAGGCCTTCCAAGCCTGTAGCTTCTCCTCCCACCAGGCCGCCCGAAAAAGAGAAAACTCCCGAGCCTGACTCGGTAGCCCAGCCTGATAGTACAGAGAAGACTGTAGAAGTCGCAAGACCTGCCCCGACGCCCTTGGGCCCGATCATTACTTCGCTCTCGGCTGCCGAGGAGCAATGGCGTTTGTTGGACACTCATGCCTCTGCTGCTGAAGCGTCTATGACCAGACTGGAGGCCCAAGTTACCGTTCTCCAGTATGGGAAGGAGGGTACTTGTTTTATGTTACCATGTCTGTTTTGGGTCCTTATCCGCAAACTTTTGCTTACACACTGCCTCTGACTCTGTAGTTAACTCCAAGAGCATTGAGGTGCTCGAGAAGAAGAACTCAGATCTGGAAGGCAGGCTTGCTGTTCGAGACAAGGACGTTGCTGATCTCACCGCCCGACTTGAAGCTTCAGAGAAGCGCAGCTCGTCCTTGGAGACCAGGCTGATGGAGAGCGTGTACGTTGCTGCAACTCACACCGTTGGGGCCTTGAAAAGCCACGTTCCCGATCTCGATGCCTCGCTGCTCTCAAAAGGCTTCAAGTGTTCGGCGATGGATGCTGAGGTACTGTTTGACAGTCTTGCCCCATTGGTGGAACCATTTGTTAAGAACCTTGATCTCCATTTGAGTGATTCGAAGGAATCGCCTTAAACTCTGTGCTTGGATCCTGTAATAGGGCAAAACTTGATGGTTTAGAATGCAGCTTTTATTTTACGAAACATATGCTTGCATGTTTTTGCGTAAGTCTTAGAGCTGATCGGTACTTTTGTGGAGCTTTTAAACTGATAGCTTTGTCATAGCCAAAAGTCCCATTACCATAAGCTATTTTGGAATTGTTTAGTTGCTGAGACGTGAGCGGCCTTCTGAACTGTGTAATTCCTTGTACTCATGGTGTTCGGTAATTTAGCGTAGCCTAGCTTTCTTGATTTAAAAAGCCTGATTCTTGCGTGGTAGTAGTACCATAGTAGCCCCCGGGCTCTTTTTTAGTCATGCGAGCATGCTGAAAAAGAGTCTAGAAGTACTAACCACAAAAATCTCCCGATCATGTGGGGAGCCCCCGAGCGTTGCGCTTGGGATGCGTAGAATGGGTCTGAAAAAACTTTCAGCATGGTAGTCCCCAGCTCTTTGTTAGTATATATAGTATGGTAACAAAGAGTAGAAACAGAATAGAAAAATAGAACCTAGCCCCCGAGCGTAAAAGTTAGGGTGAGTAAAGTGTGTAGAACTTATCTCTTTTTTTCTGTTGGCGCTGGAGCAACGCGGATGACGGCTTTTATCTGCCAAACTTGATGACAGGCTTGAACTTTGCTTGACTACCTTCGTTTAGGCGTAGAATCTGCGTAGTTGATCCATGTGTCCACATGTTTGGCAGTATATCTCCATCTATCTCCGCGATCCTGTAGGCTCCTGGTCGGGCGATGTCTACTACGATGTAAGGCCCTTGCCATGGAGAGGACAATTTGTTTTTATGCTTAGTGCGTTGATCTAATTTAAGCACCATGTCACCAATGCATAGGCTTCTCTTGCGAACATTAGCATGTAGTATTGTCACAGCTTTTGCTGATACTGGGCCACTCTGAAAGCGGCTGCGTCATGAGCCTCCTTGAGGAGGATTAGCTCATCGGCGCGTTCTGTCAGGCTCTTCAGTCTCTGAAAACATTGCCTCGCGTGGGGCTTGTAGTCGGATGTCGGATGGTAGAATCGCCTCTGCTCCATACACCAAGAAGAAAGGTGTCTCGCCTGTCGCTCGGTTCATGGTGGTCCTCATTGACCATAGTCCTGTAGGAACTTCATGAATCCAGCGCTTGTCGTAAGCTTGCAATCTGTTAAAGATCCTCTTCTTGATGCCCTGGAGCACAATGCCATTGGCACGCTCTACTTGCCCGTTCGTCTTCGGGTGATTTACCGAGGACCGATCATGCCTGATCCCGTAGTCGTGGCAGAAATCAGAAAACTTTTTGCTTTTAAACTGCGTTCCATTATCGGAGATTATCCTGTTCGGGACACCGAATCGTACGACAATACTCCGTAGGAATTTGACAGCTGCCTCTTTTGTGATTTTCTGAACCGGCTCGGCCTCAACCCATTTTGTGAATGTGTCGATGCCGACGAATAGAAATCTGTATCCCCCGACAGCCCTTGGAAAGGGCCCGAGCATATCTATTCCCCATGTGGCAAAGGGCCATGATAAGGGAATATTGTTTAAAGCTTGCGCAGGTTTAGTTTGTTTCTGTGCGAAGAATTGGCATGCCTCGCACTTCTTAACTAACCCGCTTGCGTCTTGAAGAGCTGTAGGCCAGTAGAAGCTCTGTCGGAATGCTTTCCCTGCTAGATATCAGGGAGAAGCATGAGATCCACAGATTTCTCCATGAATATCGTGGAGCAAACTAATGCCCTCGGTCCGTGTGATGCATTTGAGGAGCATTCCATTACGGGTTAGCTTGTATAATCGCCCGTCAACCAATTGATAGTTCTTGGCTTTATGATGGATTTTCTCCAATGTAGCATCATCGTCCGGAATAGCTTGTTTTGTGAGGTACGCCCGGATTGGATCCATCCAGTTCTCCTCGTTTCCAACTAGTGCGGCAGCTCAGGCCGTACCGGCCAACATAGACTCCTTGATGGATTCGTTGATTGTAGAAACTGTTCCCTTGACGGGCATAGTTTTTAGGTTCGGTAGTGAACCGACACAGATGGTTTAGTAAGAACTTCAAGTAACACGTTACCTGGGAGCCGAATGCGCTCGGCAGCTGCCTTAGCCAGCTTGTCTACGTCGCCATTGAATTCCCTTTTTACGTGTCGTACATCAAGCTCATCAAATTTTCTTTCCATCCTCCTATATGCTTCCAAGTATTTGGCCATGACCTCACTCCGCGCACTGTACTCTTTCATGACTTGCTTTGCAGCTAACTCGGAACCCCCTTTCACGAGCAGCCTCCTAACGCCTAGAGATGCAGCTATGCGGAGTCCTGTCAAAAGCCCTTCATACTTGGCAACATTGTTAGTAGGGGTTGGATCAACAAAATTGATTTGTAATGCATACCTGATGGTGTCATTGTATGGAGAGATCAGGACCACCCCAGCCCCCGCGCCTTCTCTGTAAAATGCTCTATCATAGAACATGGTCCAGTGTTCGGGGTTTTGGGCAGCCTCTTCGGGTTCGGGATTAGTCCACTCTGCGATGAAATCTGCCAGAGCCTGCGACTTGATGGCAGTTCTGGGTATGAATTCAATGTCGTAAGCCCCCAGCTCCACAGACCATTGTGCAATCCTACCCACGGCATCTCGATTATGTAAAATGTTGCCTAGGGGATAAGTTGACATGACCTTGATCTCGTGGCTTAGAAAATAATGCATGAGTTTCCTGGAAGTCATTAGCACAGCATATAATAAATTCTGAATCTGAGGGTACCTTGTTTTGGCGTCATGTAGTACCTCGCTTACGAAGTAAACGGGGTGTTGTGTTGCTTTTCTGTTGGTCTCTCGACCACTAGAACAGTACTGACAACAGTTGTTGTTGCTGCTATGTATAATAGCATCTCCTCTTGTGGTTGTGGTGGGACCAGTACGGGCATTTTCCGTAGGTATTGCTTGAACACCTGGAACGCCTCTTCTGCTTCTTCCGACCACTCAAAACGATCAGTTTTACATAGCAACTTATAGAATGGCATACCTCCTTCACCTGACTTGGACACAAATCAACTCAGGGACGCCATCATTCCTGCCAACTTCTGGACCTCGTGGCAACTGCGTGGAGACTTCATGTCATCGAGTGCCTTGATCTTGTGTGGATTTACCTCTATACGTCGCTGGGAAACAAGGTAACCGAGGAGCTTACCCGATGATACACCAAAGGTGCATTTGGCGGGGTTGAGCATCATCCTATTTGTTGTTGAATGTTTCGGTTAAATCAGCGATCAGGTCGCCCTTTAACTTACTTTTTACAACGATGTCATCTATGTATGCTTCCACATTACGGCCGATCTCGCCCTCGAGAACAATGTGAACACATTTTTGATAAGTGCAACCTGCGTTTTTCATACCAAAGGCATCTTTATATAGCAATAAACACCAAAGGGGGTTACAAATGCAGTTTTCTCCTCATCGTCAATGCACATGCTGATTTGGTGATACCCTGAATAGGCATCTAGAAAACAAAGCAGCTCGCATCCAGAGGTTGAATCTACAATTTGATCTATCCTAGGCAATGGATACTCGTCCTTCGGGCAAGCTTTATTCAAATCGATGTAGTCCACGCACATCCTCCACGTTCCATTGGGCTTCTTCACCATGACTGGATTTGCCAACCACTCTGGGAAAGGGACCTCTCGAACGAAACTGGCTTTGAGTAGTCGATTGATTTCTTCGTTAATGGCGTCTCGCTTCTCCGGGGTATATCTCCTTTGCTTCTGCTTGACTGGTCGGACGCCAGTTCGTATGCCAAGCTTGTGCTCGATTACCTCCCTGGGGATCCCGGGCATGTCAGATGGTTCCCAAGCGAACACATCTGCGTTTGCCCGGAGGAAAGCAATGAGCTCGAGTTCCTATTTGTCACCTAGGCCAGAGCCCACCTGGGTGGTCTTGGTCAGGTCTGCTTCATCAAGGGCCACCGATTTCGTGCCCGGCTCGGAGCGCTTCGCTGGTGGCGCGCTTGGTGAAGCGGTGGCCGGCGACTCGCCTGCATCATGCGATGGCGTCCCCTTGAACGGGGTCTGGTCCACCACAGTCTGCTTCTCGGCGACGCTGTCATCAGTCTTCTTGTCCCCCGTAAGCACCGGTATGGGTACTTCCTTACCCTTGGCCTTTGATCGGGTCTCCGCTGCTCGGGAGGTTTCTGTGACAGCTGCCTTTGCGGCAGTGTTCGGTAGGTTCTTGGTCTTTTTCTTGGCAGGTTGGACAGCCTTGGCTGGCTCCTGCTCGTCTCCTTTGATTATATCCAGGGTCTTCATGTCACACTGGACTGCGCCTTTGCGATCGCCGCAGACGGTGATCGGGCCTAGTGGCCCTGGGATCTTGATCATGGAGTAGGCGAAGTGGGCGGCCGCCATGAATTTCTTCAAGAATGGTCTGCCCAAGATGCAGTTGTAGGCTGATGTGATATCAGCCACCTCCGCCGCTGTCTGCTTGTCCTTGCAGCCCTGATTGAAGGCCACAATCACCTGATCATCCACCATGTCGGGGATGGTGTTACGGGTGTCGCTGAATCAGCGGATGTAGTCACAGAGGGACTCTCCAGGCTTCTGCACACAGTTGAGCAGATCTCCTTTGTGTCCGGGGCGTTTGTAGGTGCCTTGGAAGTTGGCTTCAAACGTCTCCCGGAGATGGCTCCATTAGTTGATGCTAGCCTCGGGCAGGTTCATGAGCCACGTTCGGGCTGATCCCTGCAAGGCAGTTGGCAAGTAGTTGGCCTTGACGTAGTCGTTTCCCCCGGTGGCATCGATGATCGTGGAATAGATCTGAATCCACTCGCGAGGGTTGGTTATTCCGTCATACTTCTCGATGTTAGTAGGATGAAACTTTTCCGGCCACCTGACCTTGCGCAGGCCTGGGGAGTTTGCGAGGCATCCTACTGTGCCTGGTCGGGAGTCACGTGGCAGCGAATCTAGATGGGACCGGTAGTAGCCCTCACGTGCTCGGTAATCTCGATTGTAATTGAGAGTTTCCCGAGCATCGCGAGTGCGACGGTTGCGTTCGAGCTGCGGCCTCATGTCATGCCCCTCGTGCGGGCGATAGTGGGGTTGTCCGTTAACAGATCGGGAGCGAACCGGTTGAGGTTCACCGGGCCTGTTTGACAGAGCTGGTGGTGCGGCAGCGGCGGCCTCAAGGCGCTCCTCGGCCTTATCCGCTGCTTCCCGAGCCTTCTTGGCGATGGTGGCCATCGGGGTTCCCTCGGCCATTGCTTCCATAGTCTCCAAGAGGGTTCGGATCTGCAGATTGTTGTCACACCCGATTTTAAGGACAAAATCGAATGCATTGCATATGTGTGCCAGGATCCGTTCATCACACATATGTTGACGTCATCAGTGAATATATCAAAAGACAATGTTCAAAAGCGTACAAAAGAGAGTACATAACTTTATTACACTCATCGATAAATAGACACGAAGGTCTTAAACGTTCACCGACAACCTAAACGATAAAACAGCTCCTTGACTTCATCCACAGGCACTTGACTGGTTGACGCGCCTAGAACTCATCAAAGTCGCTGAAGTACTCCACATCATTGTTATCTTCTGAACAGCAGTTGTTTAGCAAGGGTGAGTACACTTATGGTTGGTACTCAACAAGTGGGGGAAAAATGCAAGGCCATCAAAGGGGTTCAGGCTCATGCGGTTAGCACTTTTAGTTGATCAAGTTTTATTAGCAAGCACCTAATTACTAGATGTAAGTTTATACCATCCCAAAATTAAGCAGGATAACCCAAAATTATTCCACCAAGAGACCAAGAACCACAAGTTAAGATCAAGTTAAAGTTCAATTATCATGTGAGGGTCCAAGCCGCCCTTAACCGTGGGCACGGCTGATATATCAGTTTTACACTCTGCAGAGGTTGTACACTTTACCCACAGCTCGTGTTCCCCTTGTCGCCCGGGTTTGCAAGGCCCTTAAACACTTCCTTTGGTGAGTGGCGAGGGTTCACTACGAAGCCTTTACAAAGACCCAAAGTTAAACTAGCAGCCCGCTAGAGTTTCGGCAGCGGTGAGGTCCACAGCCCTCCCAAGAGAGGACGTACCTTAGCAAAGACTACTCCTACAAAAGGACCGAGCTAATGACCCCTCACCGGCCCCCTCCTTGCCCTTACGGTAAGACCACTAGCCAACCCCAAGTCTAATTAATTAGCTAAGTCAGAGCCATGTGAAACTGTGGTTGCACTGTTTTCTTGGGTGGTTCTCCATGTTCCAATTAATCATGATGATCTTGTAATTAAGCAAGAATATAACAACATAATTAAAACATGATTAACATTGCATAAAAGGTAACAGAACCATCCCAAGTTTAAGCAAGCTAAGCATTTCTACCCATGATGTAACCAGGTGATTCAAGGTTCAAGGTAAAAAGATCTAGTCATGTCCTAATAGGATAACCCGTCAAAATTAATGCATGACAGTAAAGTAAAAGTGAATTTCATGAATGTAAATGGGACAAAAAGAATGTTCATGTAGAGGGAGGCCACTTGCCTTCCTCAACAAACTGCTGTTGGTCCTCTTCAAACAGCTGCTGCTCCTGATCTTCCTCGAACGGCACGTTCTCTACACGATCACACAAGACAATACAACAAAATAAATAAAAACAGTACACCAAACAGTACTAAAAGTACAGAACAAGCACCTTAAACTAAAGAGCATGCAAAGACGATCGCGTGGACGCGAAAATCGCCCAAAACGGATTTAAAACGACGAAACTACGCTAGTTACAAGGTTGCAGGGACCTATATGCAATTAAAACTAAAGTCTGCGTACTGTTTTGATAAAAACCGAGGGCACAAACATAAATAAACATAGATCTCAGGGGCTAGCACATGAAAAGACCATGGACAGGACGGCGGGCGATATTATTCAAAAGAACAGGGGCCTAAACAGAAGATACAAGGGTATATGTATGAATATTTTCTACAGCAGTTGGACCGCGGGTTGATTAAAGGAAAGTTCAGGGACTCTTTAGCAAAACAGCCGGCGACCGGCGGGTTTGACCCACGCTGACCGGTACGTGGGGCTGATCTGGTCCCTTGATATCAGATCGGGCGGCTGAAATTGAAAGGGGGCGCCGGTGACCACTGCGCGCGGCGGCGCCGTCGCGACCACGGCGAAAGATCGCCGGAGATGGCACTGCCGGACGCTACAGACCACGGGGAGATGAACAAATGGTACGGGGAGCATCAGGAGGGAAAGGCGAGCTCACCAGAGGGATTTGAAGGGCCGATTGGGGGACGGAAGGTGCTCGTCGGCGTAAGGAGGCGGCGGCGAGCTTCGGTGAACGGCGAGGATGGTGTTCCGGCGTCGGTGGCGGCTCCTGGACGTCGGGAAACGGCTCCGGAGCTTCCTGTGAGTGAGAAGATGGCACCGAAGAGGTTAAGAGGGAGCTCGCACCGGTGAATTGAGGCGGCGGCGGCGGCTTACCTCGTCGGCGTGAAAACGAGCTCCGGGAAGACGAATTAGGCACGGGGTTGGTGGTTTTGGTTTTGGAAAGCGTGTGTGCGCGAGGAGGGAGCTTCAACGGGTTTTATAGAGAGGCGAGAGGGATTGGAGAGGGCTCGGCCGAGGGGAATTGAAGAGGGGGCGGAGCTCTCGGCCATAATGGCATTGAGGGCTCGGGCGCCCGTTGCAGAGGGAGGAAAGAGGGGAGTGAAGGAGCGAGGGCGGCTCGGTGATGGCGCAGTGAAGGCGCTTGAAGAGGGGGAGGGAGACGCGGGCGCGCTTCGGTCGTGGGGCGGGAGCGGCGCGTACGCGCGAGGAACGGCGGCTCGGGCGAACGGCTGTCGCGAGGAGGAAGAAACGCGCCGACATGTGGGTCCGCTCGGTCAGTGACCCAGAGGGATGGAGAGAGGGAGTGCGGGAGAGCCTGGCCGAGTGGGCCGTTTGCTGGGCCGGCGGATTGGGCCGAGCGAGAAGGTGAGATGGACCGGACCGAAAAGGGAGAGAAGGAAGGGAGGGAAAAGGAAAAAGATTTGATATTTGTTTGAATTAGATTTGGATGAATTTGAGAGGTATATGAGTGGGATTTGAATTTGGATAGGATTTTGAGATCACTCAAGCAAACAAAAACAAATGCATGGCATGAAATGCAACAACCACTTATTGAACTAAGATTAATTATTTAGTGTTCAAGTAATTAAGGTCACAAATTAAATAAAAGAAAATACATTCATTAAACCTATGATCAACCTAAACAAAGTTTCTATAACTTGTTACATGATGGAATTTGGGTGTTACAATTGTCCTGCTCGACTGCCCAGAAATCGTTGTTGAGATTTCAGGGAGTGTTGGTATTTCTTAGCATCACTACTTAGAGTAGTGATGGTACTAGAGATACTCCATCATAAATCTAGACGTTACAGATATTCTGCAAGCGCACAAAAGTATGTTGTAGCATTTCACCCGGGAGTATTCCAGAGTATCATTATTTGTTTATCCACAGGGAAAGCATTTAGTTAAAAGAGAGGTGTCATTCCAATGCAATTACTTACAACAACAATTAATATACCATAAGCTAAACAGGGGTAAATGATATAGAAGTGAATGGGTAATGTGACACACAGAAGTTCATTGCTCATCATCACTTAGTTAGTAACAGTACATTAGTAAAGATTACTAAGGGTTCAATAGCATCATACATATGGGACTTGGACATACTACAATACCCTATACAAGCTCACTCAATGATTATATGCAAGAGGACATATCGAGGTATCCAGTGGTTCCCTCATCAAGGGACGACAGTAGGACGTCTTATTATAAAGGCCTAATACCCACTCCCGTACGTGGAGGATTACAAAGGACGGACATGGCTGTCACCACCTGCCGCCTACCTCTACTAATCCGTGGGGCAGCGGTACCCTCAACAGTATTCTATATCTCAAACACCATGCTTGCAATATGTAATACAACTCTATCTATCACGTTAATAAATAGAGCAACCAAGAGGCACATTGAGCCAATGTCATAGCATACATTCACTTGAATAAGGTGCAAGACATAAGTAGTATATGCTAAGTGGATATGGTATAACTGAGGCATACAACATAAGTATGAAGGTATTTCCATTAAGCTCAGAGTACTACAAGTAAGTAAGAGAATACAAGAACTGAACTCTAGAACTTACCAAGACTCCTCCGGAAGCCCTTCAGAAGATCTAACACTATGACTATCACTACTAAGACTAAGACTAAGCTTGTAGCAAGGAGAACTCTTGTTCTGGTGTGTGTTGAGTACGGCGCCCTTTGCATGTATTTATAGCATCACATAGGCGGTTGGAGCCGGCCAGAGGCGGTTGTGGCAGTTTGGAGGTGGGCCCATGTTGGCCGATGTGCTGAGGTCGGCCGACCCTAGGATGCACCGTCTTCAGCGTTGCACGGCTCAAATGGACTCCTGATGGTGGTTTACAGGTACGGGTCATGGGGGGGGGGGCGAAACGGCCGCACGGCCGACCTGGCCAGGTCGGCCGACCTAGTTCCGCCGCCGTTCGGCCCCACTCTTCTCTGGTAGACTGCCGTGTGGGTCCTTATAACGGTTCGAGGTGGGTATACTCCGTTTGGGTGCAAATGAGTTGAGGTGTGGGCCCTTCAATCTGTGGGAGTGACACGTGGCTCATCCTCACCCTTGACTTGAATCGACCATGATTCAACATCCATGATCCTTCTCTTGTGTGCTTCTTCACCTGTGTGGAAAATGGGCTCGATTGGGGTTCAGGCCCGGTCGCCCGATCTAGCCAGGTTGGCCGACCTGGGTCTGTGCCCAGTTTCGTCCATCTTTTGCACCGTGGTCCCTGTACTCAAATATATTCCAGATATGCATGGTATAGCATTATTTGAATACTAATGTCTAAGTTATGCTTGACCTTTGTTGGTTTTCTGAGCCTATTGACGGTCGTATTTTTCGTTGTAAGGACCGTCAACAACTCCCCCAAGCTTAGCCTTTGCTCGTCCCGAACAAAAGACTAAAACTTTTAGGCTCAGTGGATCAGGAGTTGCTTCCTTATTACTCCTCAAAAGTACCAGTGGTTCAGCAAGATATTCTACCAAGAATTGAATAAGCTGGTAAAATAAACTTCCCTTATTACCTTGATCTTTTATGGGGCTTGTAGCTTCTCCTTGTCTTGGGCGGTTGATGGCTAGAACGACTTAGACCAAGCACCTTGCCTTCTACCTTGCTTGACAATCAAACCGGAGGTTTTGATTGTTTTTTCAAAAGAACAGAGTTCCTTAGGTGGTACTCTCAAGTCACTCATGATGTATTTCCTTACCAATTTCCTCTCTCAACTCTCATGTCACTCATTGGAGTGGAGTTTGTGCTAGGAGAGCTTTATAGCATACTTGTAATGCACATATTGTAAAGTCAAAATCAGGATTCAAAGAGAAATAAGTCATACTCTCAAACCAAGATGTGCACGTGTATAGGTGGCATGGTAAGAGATAGCTCTTTTTACAGGTTCCTCTTCTCCTTAAAGAGTTTCTTTTAGAGACATGGCTTTAATTTTTGAACCGAGAGCCTTCTTGCGCTCTTTTTTTTTACATACTTGGACCTTTATGTGTCCATGTTTTTTTTTCAAAAGCCCATGTCTCTTTTTGCAATAAGAATGGAGAAGAGTACCATACTTTATGTAGAGCTTTTATTTGGTGGAACAATGGGTGTTATGTTCACTTCCATAGTAGAAGTGTAACATGTATGAGGTGGCGTGTGCGTGATTTTGGCTTTAAAAGCATGAAGTAAATCTCTAAAAATCACAATGACCTTGACAAAACTCAATGCAAAAGCAAGTAGCTCATGTAGGGGTTTTAAACAATACAAGCTTTGGTAGGGAATTTAATCACCATAATGAACTCTTTATTTTATTTTAAAAGGGAAAACTCCGGTTATCAAGTCTAGCGTAGTAAGATGTTAAGGTCACTCAAGCCTTATCATATCATAGCCAACAACAACCTAAACTAGAGCTTGCATATGCTACCCACAAGATAACAGGAAAGATCATGCTC
This sequence comes from Alloteropsis semialata, assembly GCA_004135705.1. Classification (NCBI taxonomy): domain Eukaryota; kingdom Viridiplantae; phylum Streptophyta; class Magnoliopsida; order Poales; family Poaceae; genus Alloteropsis; species Alloteropsis semialata. The sequence goes on along the minus strand of CM014273.1, from coordinate 30,105,267 downwards.
AACCAGCAAAATCAAAGCGTATGAGAATAGCAGGTTGAAACATAGGTACAAGAGAGAAATAAGAGCAACTATTCATCATGTCCAAAGTAAAGATTTAAGCTTAGACTCAAAACATTAAGGGACTAGCATGGATCGCTCTCATTTACTAACTTTGTTCAAAAGAAAAGCTTTATTCAGCAATACTTACCTGAACTTACCTGATTGGGGGTCCTCCCCCAAGCTATTTTGTTGGCATCGATAAACCTGTCGGCGCAAGACTCAAGCTTTACGTCGTCGAGCGAAGACGTCTCCGATGTAAGATCTTAACTTGACGAAGCAGCATCTGACCCTGGAGATGAGGATACAGATGACTTAACCTGCCATACCTGCTTTACCTTCTTGTGGCGGTCGACAGCTTGTTCCGGTGTTTTCTTTGCCTGTGCTTTTGCACCTCATGTGGAATTCTTGTTGTTCTTGGCATAGTACCGGATGGGGAAATCCTTCTCCTAGAACTTCTCCATGAACTTAATCAGGCTGTCTTTTTCTGGAGGCGTTACCTCCACCTCCTTGACGTTTTGACTGTTTCTCCCATACTTGATCTTGATCATGGAGCATTGCTCCACCTTTGGCCTGAACTCAAACCCTTCCTTCTTTCCATTAATGTGAAGCTGGATCTCTCCAGCACCCACGTTAATGTGAGCATCTGCTGTGCTCAAGAAGGGTCGCCCAAGGATGAGCGACGAGTCGTTGCTCATGTCCATGTCCAGTACCACGAAGTCGACAGGGACGAAGCAACCCCGGATGCGCACCGGAATGTCCTCGGCTATCCCCTCCAGGTAGCGGACTGTGGAATCGGCCAGCTACAGTCTCATGGGAGTAGGAGACAAGGTAGTATAATTAAGGCGGTCAAATACTACCTTTGGCATTACGCTGACGCTTGCCCCCAGATCACAGAGTGCGTGCTAGAAATGTTGTGTCCCGATTGTACACGTGATGGTGGGACATCCTGGGTCCTTCTTCCTTTCCGGGACCTTGTTTAAGATGGCCGCACTGCACTCCTCAGTCAATTTTACGACCTCGGTACTTGGGAGTGGATGTTTGTTGTTGAGGATGTCCTTCAAGTACTTCGCGTAGGTCGGTACCTGCATAGCATCCAGCAGTGGCACGTGTATATTTAACTTTTGTATAACTTCTACGAACCTGGCAAATTGCTTATCCGCCGATGGTTTCTTTTGGCGTTGAGGGAACGGCAAGACGTTGCTGTCGTAGAACTCATGTGGCGCAGTTTGTCCGACTGGTGCTAGCTCGGCTTCAGGCTCTTCTTCCACTGCGGGAATCTCCTTACTTAGCACTGCTGTTTTTCCTGCATGGTTAGGTGGGATTGGATCCCGAGTAGCCTTACTGCTCCTCGTAGAAACAGCCTTTACATTTTCAAAGGAGGAATCCGGTTGCCCGGGAATTCTCCCCTTGTCACCAAAAGGAACAGCGGCGGCTAGCTGAGTTAATTGGGTTTCTAGCATTTTATTAAAGCTCAGCTGGCTCTGGAAGGTGGAGGACAAACTTTTTATTTTAGAATTTATGCCCTCTAGAGCTTTATCATTAGCAGCAAGCCTCTTAGAGATAGATTCATTAATCTTGGCCTGACCAAGGACAAGATCTTTAAGGGAAGGTTGGTTAGAAAAAGAGTTATTATTGTTACCTCCCTGGTAGAATGGGCGTTGCTGGTTCCAGTTCCCTTGAGGCCGGTACCCGTTGTTGCCGTTCACGAACTGTGCCTCGTCTTGCGTCTTGGGGCAGTTGTTCCCCTAGTGGCTAGTTTCTCCGCAGACTTCACACGTCATGTGTGAATCCATTGGCCCTTCATTGTCGGCGCCTCCATCCTTGGTGCAGTCATCAAGGCGCTTCATGATAAGATCTATCTTGGCGGCCAGCATGTCCACTTCCTTCACGTTGTGCATACCGCGTTTGTGTCCCCGAAGGCGGTCGTCATTCCAAGATTGGTTTGACACCATCTTCTTGATGAGTAGCTTAGCGGCGGCCACAGTCAAGGAGAGGAATGCCCCTCCAGCAGTAGCGTCCATGTGTTCACGGGCTGTCTGAGACAGCCCATGGTAAAAGTTCTGGAACAGGAGCCAATCTTGCATACCATGGTGGGGGCATGCCAGAATGTAGTCCTGGAAGCGATCCCACGCTTCCGGAACCGTCTCCCCGGACTCTTGCTGGAAGCTGGAAATTCTTCCCCGAAGGGCATTGGTTTTCCCAATGGGGAAGAACTTCGCCAAGAAGGCGTTGAAGCACTTAGTCCACGTGTTCACTGCATCACGGTTGGAATAGAACCATTGTTTGGCTCTTCCCAGCAGTGAGAACAGAAACAGGCGAGCCTGATGGCCTCTTGATCCACTCCTCGGATAGTGATGGTGCTGCAGACCTCCAGGAAATGCTGTAGGTGAGCACTGGCGTCCTCATTGGTTTTCCCGCAGAAGGTGCTAGCCTGCACCATGTTGATTAGCGGGGCCTTCAGCTCAAAAGCATGATCCCCCATTTCCACCTCCGGACCCACAGGGATCTGGGCAGCGGACGGGGCAGAGTAGTCACGGATGGTCCTGTCGATGATGGCTTCTTCCGGTTGGGGTGCTATAGGAACGGGTTGTTCTTCTTGGTTGGAGGATTCTCCGATGACTGGTTCGGTTTCTGACAAGAACACCTGAGGGATCACGACACGAGAACATACCCTCCTTCCTATGGTATTTGGGTTTTCGACGTAGTTGGATGGTAATTGGAAACCAGTCATACACTACCCTATTTCACATCACAGAGAAACATAGCAAAAAGGGTAAACCTGCTAGATTACTGGCAATTAATCATGTTGCATTAAATGCACGGGTGATCAAATCTCTTTAACCATTGCTTTCCCCATCAACGGCGCCAGAAATGCTTGTTGGTATTTCTTAGCATCACTACTTAGAGTAGTGATGGTACTAGAGATACTCCATCGTAACTCTAGACGTTA
>CM014273.1:30058400-30101278 GCA_004135705.1 Alloteropsis semialata | reverse complement strand
GGTTGACGGTCCCTACAAGAAGTCAGAATGGTCTCACATGCCAATTACCTTCACCGAAGAAGATCTCAAACTCCATAACTTCCCACACAATGACGCAATGTCGATCGAAGCCAACATTGCTGGCTGGAGAATTGGGAAAGTGCTAGTGGACACAGGCAGCTCTACTGATATCATCTTGGCAAAGACTCTCAGATCGATGACAAACATCAACCCAGATAATTTGGAGCCATCTGACACACCTTTGGTCGGCTTCGGGGGGAAGCGCACAGCAACATTGGGGAAAATCACATTACCAGTATCCTTTGGCGACACATCAAATGCAAGAACAGAGTTCATTACCTTCGACGTCGTTGACATGTTCTTCGACTACAATGTTATCTTCGGTAGAGGAGTCATAAATGCCTTCGACATCATCATAAGGCAAGCTTTCTTGTGCATAAAAATGCCAGCTCTCAAAGGGGTTATCACAGTCTATGGTGACCAAACAGAGGCAAGAAGAATTGAATATGCCAATACCCCAGGCCAGCGAAAAGTCCATGTTCTCGAAGAAAGTGATCCCATTTACCCAGAGGAGAAACCAAAAACTGAGAGAGACAGCAAAATTATGCAAGGGGCAACAGAAACCAAAGAGGTGCAATTGCAGCCAGACGTCTTCGATAGAAAAGTCATCATTGGCTCAGATCTTGAGCCAGACGAAGAAGAAAGACTCATCGAGTTCTTGAGAAATAACAAAGATGTCTTCGCATGGTCAAGCAAAGATTTGCTAGGAGTTGACAGAAGCATAGTTGATCACAAACTATCAATCAGCCCTGATATGAGGCCGAAGAAGCAGAAACTGAGGAAAATGTCCGAAGAAAAAGTGAGCGTAGTCAAGGCCGAGGTGCAAAGACTGCTTGATGCGAAGGTTATACGCGAAGCCGAATACCCCAAGTGGCTAGCAAACACTGTGCCCGTGAAAAAGAAAAATGGCAAGTGGAGAATGTGCATTGACTTCACCGATCTCAACAAAGCATGTCCCAAAGATGATTTTCCACTCCCAAGAATCGACAAGATCATAGATCAGGCTGCCGCAAGTGAGATGATGTCTCTCCTCGATTGTTTCTCTGGTTATCATCAGATCTGGATGAAAAAAGAAGACAAAGAAAAAACCAGCTTCATCACTCCGCTTGGCACATTTTGCTTCATCAGAATGCCAGAGGGGCTTCGCAATGCTGGTACCACTTTCTGCCGCTTGTCCATCACCGTATTCAAAGAAGAACTATTCAAAAACTATACTTGCATATGTTGATGACATCTTGGTCAAAAGCATCAATAGACAAGATCATGTCTCAGACTTGGCAGTTGCCTTCGCTCAAATGAGACAAGCGGGTCTCAAGCTCAACCCGGAGAAATGTGTCTTCGGAGTGACCAAAGGAAAGATACTCGGCTGTCTGGTGTCAGCCAACGACATCGAAGCCAATCCAGATAAGATCAACGCAATCCTTAACATGGAAGAGCCAAAATGCATTAGAGACGTGCAGAACTCTCTGGCAGAATCACAGCACTCAACAGATTTATTGCTAAGGCAGCTGAGCGCAGTTTACCCTTCTTCGCAACTCTCAGAAACACATCAAAGTTTGAATGGGGAGAGGAGCAATCCAAGGCATTCCACGAGCTAAGGCAATATCTGATGCAGCTCACGAAGCTGACAATACCTGACCCGAAGGCACCCCTATTATTATACATTGGAGCTTCGCAATCAGCGGTTAGCGCGGCACTCATTGCGGAGAAGCTGGTCGAAGGAAGAAATATACAGCAGCCGGTCTACTATGTTTCTGAGGCACTGGCTGGGTCGAAGCTGTTCTATACTGAGATTGAGAAAATGATTTATGCAGTGGTGATGGCATCCAGAAAGCTAAGGCATTATTTTGAGGGGCACAATATTAAAGTGCTGACAGATCAACCATTAAAAGAGCTACTAAGTAACAAAGAAGCCTCAGTAAGAATACGGAAATGGGCTGCAGAGCTGTCAGAATATGTCGTGGATTTCGAGCGAAGGACAACTATCAAATCTCAAGTCCTAACTGATTTCATTGCAGAATGGACATCACCTTCGGCACAAAATGTGACCAGAGAAGAAAGCTGGCTAGTACACAGTGATGGCGCTTGGGGAGATAAGGGAGCTGGCATCGCAGCGATTGTACAATCACCTTCGGGCCTGAAAATGAGATATGCAGCAAACCTGGAGTTCTGCAAAAACAGCGACAAAAGTACGAACAACGTTGCTGAATATGAAGCCGTGCTATTGGGGCTCAGGAAAGCGAAGGCGCTGGGGGCAGCGCTTCATTGTGAAAACAGACTCGAAGGTGGTGGCAGACCACATCGAAAACGAGAGTATTGCAAAGCAGCCTGAGCTGATCAAATACCTCACCACAGTCCGAGCAATGGAGAAAAAATTCAAAGGCTTCACAATCGAATACATTCCGAGGGCAAAGAATGAAGAAGCCGACGCACTGGCTAAAGCAGCAGCAAAGGGGGACAAGTTACCGCCCGACGTCTTTTTCCAAACACTAACAACGCCTTCGATCAAGGAACTTGATGAGCAGCCAAGTATGATCAACGCAATAAACTCAGAGGATTGCATGTCATCTATAATGGCATACCTCAAAGGATACTATGAACCAATTGATGAAGAAGATCTCAAAACCATGCAGCAGAGGGCAAGGTCATATCAAATCATTGACAACGTCCTATACAAGAAAGGAGTCGTGGCCCCTTATCTTCGCTGTGTTTCCATCAGCGAAGGCAGAGAGATAATTCAAGAGATACACAGTGGTTTATGCGGAGCTCACTTTGGAGCGAGGGCAATTGTGGGAAAGGCAATGAGACAAGGGTTTTATTGGCCTTCAATCATCAACGATGCAACAAATACAGTCAAGACTTGCGACGAATGTCAAAAATGTGCGGCAACCAAAAAATCACCTTCGGAACCGTCACAGCTGATAATTCCAACCTGGCCATTGCAGAGATGGGGCATCGATCTGGTGGGTCCTCTTCCAACGGCCCAAGGAAACCTCAAGTACGCAATAGTTGCAGTGGAATATTTCACCAAGTGGATTGAGGCAAGGCCACTAGCAAATATCACGGCGAAGATAGTTATCAAATTCTTCTGGCAGCAAATCATTTGCAGATTTGGAGTCCCAATGGAAATTACAGTAGATAATGGGAAGCAGTTTGACTGCGACGAATTCAGGCAGTACTACATGTCCTTAGGGACGAAGGCAAGATTCGCATCAGTATATCACCCGCAGTCCAATGGCGCAGTTGAGAGAGCAAATGGCATCATCTTCACAGCCGTCAGGAAATGCCTTGCAAATTGCAAGAAAAAAGGGAAATGGGTAGAAGAAATGCCGAAGGTAATCTGGGCGCATAACACCACCACATCAAGAGCAACTCAGTTCACACAATTCAAGCTGTTATATGGCGAAGATGCAATGTGTCCCGAAGAGATTCTTCATAAGGGGCTTCGCACTCAGCAGGAAGCACCAAAAGATAGCGAAGCTATAGATAAAGACCTTACAGAAATCTACAGGCTGCAAGCAGCGAAGAACATTTCCAAGTACCAGGAAGAAACCAGAAAACGGCATGACAAGAAAGTGGTAAGGAAAGACATCAAGATAGGCGACTGGGTGCTAAGGAAGAACCCAAGTATGCCTTCGGGAAAATTACAGAACAAATGGGAAGGCCCATTCTTAGTCGTCAAGAGTAACAGACCAGGATCATTTCACCTGAGGGATGGAGAAGGCAATGAGCTGCCGCATTGATGGAATGCGGACAGCCTGCGAAGATACTATCTGTGAATATTATGTAAAAATTGGCTTCGTATTCTATAAACAAAGTCAATTAGTAGAGTAGACATTTCTTTTTCAAAAGGCCCGTACTCTTTTCCTCACAGGGGAACCCTTACCAAGGGGTGAGGTTATTAATGAGGCGGTGCTAACTGTAACTCGTGTGAAATATATAAACGAGCTATTCCCCAAAAAAGCTGCATCGAAAGCGATTGGCTTCGACCAAGTCGCTGGTATTCGATAAACCAAATAGAACTGAAATGACCCTACCAAAGGTAAGGCCAATTCAGATCTAAAATCGCTTACTCTAAGGAGTAAAAGGGGCTTCGGCTCAGATTACCTTTTCATACGCAAAATCGCTTACTCTAAGGAGTAAAAGGGGCTTCGGCTCAGATTATTTTTTCATACGCAAAATCCCTTACTCTAAGGAGTAAAAGGGGCTTCGGCTCAAATTACTTTTCCATACACAAAAAATGCCCACTTCAACGAGTAACAAGGGCCTTCGGTTGACATCACAAATTGCATACTAACGCTCTAGCAAGAGTAAAAGTGGCCTCGGCTCAAATTACTCTCCAAAACGCCAAACATCACAGTCAGTATATCGAATGAAAAACACAAACTCGCTTCGTGGGGAGGAGGCGTTTCTCTCGAAAACGAAGGCAAACCGAGTTCGATCTTTTTCATTCACCTCACATATCGCAAAAAAGTTTATCTTCGCTTGAATAAACATAAACTCGCTTTGGGGGGAGGAGGCGTTTCTCTCTAGAGTGAAGGCAAAACGAGTTCATATTTATTGAGTCACTTTCACATTACAAAGTTCATTACATCAAGCACCCTCAAAACATCTCAAACACATTTCCATAAAACTGTTCACCAGATCTCCTAAACCGAGGAGCATTATAGACACACGCGAAGTCCTTGACATCAGGACCAATCTCCAACGGCTCTGTTTTTGGAATGCCTAGGGAAACAGCTTCGGCATTCCTCTGCCTAGCGAGCTCAACTCGATCTGAGCCATGGGCAATTAATGCCGTAAAAAATTCAAAAACACTGAGCTCCGTGGAACGGTAAAACTCGTGACAATATTCCAAAAAACTTTATGGCTAGAGTTTGGATAAAGCCGCTGAAATTCCTTCCATGCGAAGCCAGAAATACAAAGCTGCCCATCACGCATGGCCAGCGGAGTAGGCGAAAGCATTTCATCATCCTGAATATACACAAATGTACAAGTTCAAAAGAGCTGCTCGCTCAATAAGTCCTAACCCTAATTACAATTCAAAAGGTCCCTAGACCTGAGGATCGACACTTGGGGCTCCTTGAGCACTCTGGCCCTGCAAAGAAGAAGCGCCGGCTTCGCCAGTAACGGCCACAGTTGTAGCAGAGCTTGACCCGGCTCCGGCTTCAGCAGTTTCCTTAGCAGCAGCAGCCCTCGTGGTGGCTTCGGCCTCAGCTTTCTGCTTCTGTAGTTCCTTCGATTGAGAATACAAAAGCTATCAAATAAACAACAAAAATTAAGGATAAATGCCTTGGCTTGCAAAATTCTCAGCTGTAAATAACAAAATACCTTCGCGAGCCGTTCTCGGATCAAATTTTGAGCCGCCGAACGACCACTGACAACCCAAAACTGCTTGAGAAAGAGGGCCTTGGCTTGCAAAATTTTCAACGGAAAGTACTGTGTGTCAGCAGGATCCCTGGGTACCGGATAAGGATAACTTTTCCGAAGCAAAGCATTGTAATGATCACAGCCGTTATCCGAGAGAACTTTCAGCAGATTGCATGAGCAAAGATTGACAGCGAAGTCACTGAGTGTCGCCACGACACTTGGAAGCGAAGCAAACTCGTTGTCAATCCAATTAAAGAGCTTCTCCAAGCTGTATTCCTTATTGGGAAAGGCAGCCGGCTCCGCACCAAACTGTCGCAAGGCTTCCTTGTATAAGCGATACAATTTCAAGCCTCGCTCCCAAGCAACATCAACCACGCTTTCATTTTCGTTGCGAAGATTAAGGTTTGACGTGCGAAGCTGCAATACCTCACGCTCAAAGTTTTCACTGCGAGTCCGATATGTATCGACATCGCTTGAAAGTTTCTCCTTAGCAGCAGTCAGTGTGTTCACCTCACCTTTTAGAACCGAAACTAACTCAGTTCCTTCAACAATTTGCGTGCGAAGGCCTTCTATGGTGTCTTCCTTGTCAACAACTTTAGCTTTCCAAGGCAGCAACCTTTTCCCTAAGAGAATCGGCTTCGCCCGCCTTAGCTTCCAAGGCTGTGACCTTTTCCTTCAAAGACTTGTTCTCAGCAACAATAGTCTCCTGTTCCTGGCGAAACAGAGCCTTTTCATTTTCAATGTCTTGCTTAATTCTATCAACAGTTGCCTGGATCTGAAGGAGCTCGGCTTTTTCCCTTCGCAATTTCTCCAGCTCTTTCCGTTCAGCAGCAACCAAGTTGAGGTTGGGAACTTGAGCAGCTAACTCGTTGATAGCTACAACAACCTATAGTAGAATACAGTTCAGTATTACGAAATAAACAAACCGAAGCTAAAATCAAAAACAAGATCACAAGACGAAGGCAATGAAGACATACCTTCATTCCCGAAGCCAAAATAGTGGAACATGTGCTTTCAGGATCAAGTGTCTGGATAAGTCGTTGATATGCTGCAAGGAAAAAATGATGATAACACTTTTATCTTCGCAATATAGCCAAAAGAAAAAATCAGCTATAATCCCAAACAAAAAACACCTTCCAAATCAAAGTCTCGAAGAGGCCCACCTTCGCGCACGTGAGATGGCATATCTCCCTCGCCACCTAGTAAACGGGTCTCAGTTGCATTAGCATAAAACAGGAGCAAGTAACGCTGCTAAAAGAAAAAGCGAAGAAACAACATGAGTACCTTCAGGAAGAGGAATACTTCCACCCATATCAACATCCATAAAAGACATATAAGCTGCAGAAGCGGCAGCCCTCTCAGCAGCTTCAGAAGTTTTGGCTTCGGCAGCCTCTTTCCCCTTAGCTTTGGCATCAATTTCAACTGTCCCAGCAGCATGAGCCAGAACCTCCAAAGAATCTTGGACAGGTGGGGAAGAAGCTAAGGCCGACGACGGAGGGCTAACTGCCGTAATGTTCACAGGAGCTTCGACTCTGGTTTCTTCAAGGCTACCCTCGTCATGAACCTCCTCTCGCACATTTTCTATAATAGGAGCATCCCGAACAGGAGTCTCCTCAAACATACTAATATCAATGCCGTCATCAAATGGATCTGGAGCTCGAATATCCTCAGTCGGGTCATCAACGCCTTCACAAGTAATATCGACATCAATCACAGGATTTCGCGCCAAATAGTCTCCTAGTAAAGGAAGGCTCGTCCCCTGAAAGTAATTCCCAAAGAGAGCAATCTCACCTAGAAAAACATCATCTCCGCTCCGGGGGGCCGAGCTCATAAAGCCGGTCACCGGCGAAGGCGGTCGCCGCACCGGTGACGAAGCCGGCACTGCCGCTGGTGGAGCCGGCACTGCCGCTGGTGGCACCCGAGGAGGACGAGGTGGAAGACCACCACACGAAGCTGAAGAGGTGGTCCTGGCGGCCGGAGCCACAGCCGATAAGGGTACAGCAGCGATCGGCGCATCTAGACGACGCCTCTTCTCAGCAGACTCGTGAGAGCTGCTGCTGCCTCGCTTCACCGAAGTAGCGGACGAAGTTGCTTTCGCAACTGTCTTCTTCCCACGGCCGCCTCCGCGTCCAGGTCGCCCCCCTCCGCGAGGGACACGCGAGGGAGCAGGCTCATCATCACCTTCCTCCTTCGCCTTCGACCTCAAAGAAGGAGATCCCTGGTTGAAACGGGAACCTCGCGTTCGCCGTAGGAGATCCCTAACTCCTCAAAGACACGATTGATCCTGACATGGACAAACTTGTCTTCGGAGCTACGATGCTCCTTGGTGTTATACAATCCGAGAATGTCATTGGCTCGTTGCTCCACCTCAGCAACAAAAGCCGCCGCAGACATACCTTCGGGAAGGTGAGCTCCGAAGCGGGGAAAACAAACCTTTGCGTGCTCTTTCAAACCCTTCCATTCAACCTCAAAAGGCCCCCAACCGGCTGACAGGGGATAAATTCCACAAGCAAGATCAGCAGCAATGCCTTCTTCAATCAGGTCACGGCTGCAAATCGTCTGCGAAGCCGTCTGAAAAGGTTTCCAACACTCGGAAAACCCAGCGCTTTCCGCATCGAAAGTTGGGCACGAAACAAACTTGAGCCAGTCTATATGGCTGTGCAGAGGGTAACTAACAGACTTCGTCCCATCTTCCATGATCTTCTCCTCCGAAGGCACCCTGACATAAAACCAGTACCTTTGCCAGTCTTTGGTCCATTTGTTTCTCTGAGCGAAGGAAGTTTCAACCTTCGCAAAATGACTCCGGTAAAATAAACTTCCCTTATTACCTTGATCTTTTATGGGGCTTGTAGCTTCTCCTTGTCTTGGGCGGTTGATGGCTAGAACGACTTAGACCAAGCACCTTGCCTTCTACCTTGCTTGACAATCAAACCGGAGGTTTTGATTGTTTTTTCAAAAGAACAGAGTTCCTTAGGTGGTACTCTCAAGTCACTCATGATGTATTTCCTTACCAATTTCCTCTCTCAACTCTCATGTCACTCATTGGAGTGGAGTTTGTGCTAGGAGAGCTTTATAGCATACTTGTAATGCACATATTGTAAAGTCAAAATCAGGATTCAAAGAGAAATAAGTCATACTCTCAAACCAAGATGTGCACGTGTGTAGGTGGCATGGTAAAAGATAGCTCTTTTTACAGGTTCCTCTTCTCCTTAAAGAGTTTCTTTTAGAGACATGGCTTTAATTTTTGAACCGAGAGCCTTCTTGCGCTCTTTTTTTTACATACTTGGACCTTCATGTGTCCATGTTTTTTTTTCAAAAGCCCATGTCTCTTTTTGCAATAAGAATGGAGAAGAGTACCATACTTTATGTAGAGCTTTTATTTGGTGGAACAATGGGTGTTATGTTCACTTCCATAGTAGAAGTGTAACATGTATGAGGTGGCGTGTGCGTGATTTTGGCTTTAAAAGCATGAAGTAAATCTCTAAAAATCACAATGACCTTGACAAAACTCAATGCAAAAGCAAGTAGCTCATGTAGGGGTTTTAAACAATACAAGCTTTGGTAGGGAATTTAATCACCATAATGAACTCTTTATTTTATTTTAAAAGGGAAAACTCCGGTTATCAAGTCTAGCGTAGTAAGATGTTAAGGTCACTCAAGCCTTATCATATCATAGCCAACAACAACCTAAACTAGAGCTTGCATATGCTACCCACAAGATAACAGGAAAGATCATGCTCAACCAGCAAAATCAAAGCGTATGAGAATAGCAGGTTGAAACATAGGTACAAGAGAGAAATAAGAGCAACTATTCATCATGTCCAAAGTAAAGATTTAAGCTTAGACTCAAAACATTAAGGGACTAGCATGGATCGCTCTCATTTACTAACTTTGTTCAAAAGAAAAGCTTTATTCAGCAATACTTACCTGAACTTACCTGATTGGGGGTCCTCCCCCAAGCTATTTTGTTGGCATCGATAAACCTGTCGGCGCAAGACTCAAGCTTTACGTCGTCGAGCGAAGACGTCTCCGATGTAAGATCTTAACTTGACGAAGCAGCATCTGACCCTGGAGATGAGGATACAGATGACTTAACCTGCCATACCTGCTTTACCTTCTTGTGGCGGTCGACAGCTTGTTCCGGTGTTTTCTTTGCCTGTGCTTTTGCACCTCATGTGGAATTCTTGTTGTTCTTGGCATAGTACCGGATGGGGAAATCCTTCTCCTAGAACTTCTCCATGAACTTAATCAGGCTGTCTTTTTCTGGAGGCGTTACCTCCACCTCCTTGACGTTTTGACTGTTTCTCCCATACTTGATCTTGATCATGGAGCATTGCTCCACCTTTGGCCTGAACTCAAACCCTTCCTTCTTTCCATTAATGTGAAGCTGGATCTCTCCAGCACCCACGTTAATGTGAGCATCTGCTGTGCTCAAGAAGGGTCGCCCAAGGATGAGCGACGAGTCGTTGCTCATGTCCATGTCCAGTACCACGAAGTCGACAGGGACGAAGCAACCCCGGATGCGCACCGGAATGTCCTCGGCTATCCCCTCCAGGTAGCGGACTGTGGAATCGGCCAGCTACAGTCTCATGGGAGTAGGAGACAAGGTAGTATAATTAAGGCGGTCAAATACTACCTTTGGCATTACGCTGACGCTTGCCCCCAGATCACAGAGTGCGTGCTAGAAATGTTGTGTCCCGATTGTACACGTGATGGTGGGACATCCTGGGTCCTTCTTCCTTTCCGGGACCTTGTTTAAGATGGCCGCACTGCACTCCTCAGTCAATTTTACGACCTCGGTACTTGGGAGTGGATGTTTGTTGTTGAGGATGTCCTTCAAGTACTTCGCGTAGGTCGGTACCTGCATAGCATCCAGCAGTGGCACGTGTATATTTAACTTTTGTATAACTTCTACGAACCTGGCAAATTGCTTATCCGCCGATGGTTTCTTTTGGCGTTGAGGGAACGGCAAGACGTTGCTGTCGTAGAACTCATGTGGCGCAGTTTGTCCGACTGGTGCTAGCTCGGCTTCAGGCTCTTCTTCCACTGCGGGAATCTCCTTACTTAGCACTGCTGTTTTTCCTGCATGGTTAGGTGGGATTGGATCCCGAGTAGCCTTACTGCTCCTCGTAGAAACAGCCTTTACATTTTCAAAGGAGGAATCCGGTTGCCCGGGAATTCTCCCCTTGTCACCAAAAGGAACAGCGGCGGCTAGCTGAGTTAATTGGGTTTCTAGCATTTTATTAAAGCTCAGCTGGCTCTGGAAGGTGGAGGACAAACTTTTTATTTTAGAATTTATGCCCTCTAGAGCTTTATCATTAGCAGCAAGCCTCTTAGAGATAGATTCATTAATCTTGGCCTGACCAAGGACAAGATCTTTAAGGGAAGGTTGGTTAGAAAAAGAGTTATTATTGTTACCTCCCTGGTAGAATGGGCGTTGCTGGTTCCAGTTCCCTTGAGGCCGGTACCCGTTGTTGCCGTTCACGAACTGTACCTCCTCTTGCGTCTCGGGGCAGTTGTTCCCCGAGTGGCCAGTTTCTCCGCAGACTTCACACGTCATGTGTGAATCCATTGGCCCTTCATTGTCGGCGCCTCCATCCTTGGTGCGGTCATCAAGGCGCTTCATGATAAGATCCATCTTGGCGGCCAGCATGTCCACCTCCTTTACGGTGTGCATACCGCGTTTGCGTCCCTGAAGACGGTCGTCATTCCAAGATTGGTTTGACACCATCTTCTCGATGAGTAGCTTAGCGGCGGCCACAGTCAAGGAGAGGAATGCCCCTCCAGCAGTAGCGTCCATGTGTTCACGGGCTGTCTGAGACAGCCCATGGTAAAAGTTCTGAAGCAGGAGCCACTCTTGCATACCATGGTGGGGGCATGCCAGAATGTAGTCCTGGAAGCGATCCCATGCTTCCGGAACCGTCTCCCCGGACTCTTGCTGGAAGCTGGAAATTCTTCCCCGAAGGGCATTGGTTTTCCCAATGGGGAAGAACTTCGCCAAGAAGGCGTTGAAGCACTTAGTCCACGTGTTCACTGCATCACGGTTGGAATAGAACCATTGTTTGGCTCTTCCCAGCAGTGAGAACAGAAACAGGCGAGCCTGATGGCCTCTTGATCCACTCCTCGGATAGTGATGGTGCTGCAGACCTCCAGGAAATGCTGTAGGTGAGCACTGGCGTCCTCATTGGTTTTCCCGCAGAAGGTGCTAGCCTGCACCATGTTGATTAGCGGGGCCTTCAGCTCAAAAGCATGATCCCCCATTTCCACCTCCGGACCCACAGGGATCTGGGCAGCGGACGGGGCAGAGTAGTCACGGATGGTCCTGTCGGCCATGGCTTCTTCCGGTTGGGGTGCTATAGGAACGGGTTGTTCTTCTTGGTTGGAGGATTCTCCGATGACTGGTTCGGTTTCTGACAAGAACACCTGAGGGATCACGACACGAGAACATACCCTCCTTCCTATGGTATTTGGGTTTTCGACGTAGTTGGATGGTAATTGGAAACCAGTCATACACTACCCTATTTCACATCACAGAGAAACATAGCAAAAAGGGTAAACCTGCTAGATTACTGGCAATTAATCATGTTGCATTAAATGCACGGGTGATCAAATCTCTTTAACCATTGCTTTCCCCATCAACGGCGCCAGAAATGCTTGTTGGTATTTCTTAGCATCACTACTTAGAGTAGTGATGGTACTAGAGATACTCCATCGTAACTCTAGACGTTACAGATATTCTGCAAGCGCACAGAAGTACGTTGTAGCATTTCACCCGGGAGTATTCCAGAGTATCGTTATTTGTTTATCCGCAGGGAAAGCATTTAGTTAAAAGAGAGGTGTCATTCCAATGCAATTACTTACAACAACAATTAATATACCATAATCTAAGCAGGGGTAAATGATATAGAAGTGAATGGGTAATGTGACACACAGAAGTTCATTGCTCATCATTAAGGTAGTCTTAGTTAGTAACAGTACATTAGTAAAGATTACTAAGGGTTCAATAGCATCATACATATGGGACTTGGACATACTACAATACCCTATACAAACTCACTCAATGATTATATGCAAGAGGACATATCGAGGTATCCAGTGGTTCCCTCATCAAGGGACGACAGTAGGACGTCTTATTATAAAGGCCTAATACCCACTTCCGTGCGTGGAGGATTACAAAGGACGGACAGGGCTGTCACCACCTGCCGCCTACCTCTACTAATCCGTGGGGCAGCGGTACCCTCAACAGTATTCCATATCTCAAACACCATGCTTGCAATATGTAATACAACTCTATCTATCACGTTAATAAATAGAGCAACCAAGAGGCACATTGAGCCAATGTCATAGCATACATTCACTTGAATAAGGTGCAAGACATAAGTAGTATATGCTAAGTGGATATGGTATAACTGAGGCATACAACATAAGTATGAAGGTATTTCCATTAAGCTCAGAGTACTACAAGTAAGTAAGAGAATACAAGAACTGAACTCTAGAACTTACCAAGACTCCTCCGGAAGCCCTTCAGAAGATCTAACACTATGACTATCACTACTAAGACTAAGACTAAGCTTGTAGCAAGGAGAACTCTTGTTCTGGTGTGTGTTGAGTACGGCGCCCTTTACAGGTATTTATAGCATCACATAGGCGGTTGGAGCCGGCCAGAGGCGGTTGTACTCAACAAATAATACAGGTGCTCCCCAAGGTGAAGAGCTAGGTCGAATATAACCCTTCTCAAGTAGCTCATCTAGTTGCTTCTTAAGTTCTTCTAATTCTTTCACACCCATTCTATATGGTCGCTTAGCTATAGGTGCAGTGCCAGGTTTAAGATCAATAAGAAATTCAACTTCGCGTTCTAGTGGCATACCTGGCAACTCTGCAGGAAACACATCGGGAAATTCCTTCACCACATTGATGTCTTCCATGGCCATCTCCTTCACTTGATTGGCTTGGCACACCTCTGAAGCTGTAATAGTTGCTTGATATTTCACTTTTTCTCCAGAACTTGCTGTTAGTTGCACTGCTCTTTTGGCACACTGAATTATTCCATCATGCTTTGCTAGCCATGTCATTCCCAGGATGACATCAAATCCTGTGGAATTCAGGATTATGGGATAGGCTATAAACTCTACCCCCCTTATATTAGCTTTAACCTCTGTGCATCTTAGGGTGGCCTTTAATTCCCCTCCTGGTGAACTAACTATCATGGTGTTTTTCAATGGTTGTATGAGCATCATATGCTTTTTCACAAACAGAGCAGATACAAATGCATGCGAAGCTCCAGAATCAAATAGTACTGATGTAGGTTGTGAGTTCACTAGGAACGTACTGATCACCACATTTGTTGAGTCCTGGGCAGCTTCCACGTTCACGTGGTTGACCTTTCTGAGAGTGTAGTTTTGTTGGCCTCCATTCCTCGGGTCCTGCTGCTGGTTACCACCGCGGGACTGCTACTGTGAGTTCTGCCCAGCCATCTTCTTAGGACAATAATTAGCATAATGTCCTGGCTCACCACAATGGAAGCACACTCTCACACTACAAAAAAATCTTGGTTTCCATGACAAAATGATATGGTCATGTAAAGTATAGAAAGGGTCATAGAAAGTATCGTATGACGAAAATCCACCGTCATAAGGGTCATCACAAAAAGACCATCGCTAAATGTACCTTGTGATGAAAAAATGGTAAACCGTCACATAATGTGAGGACCTTATGTGACGGTAAGTTATGGCATCATATATTGTTGACATTACATGACGCCTATAATTGTCACATAATGTTGGTCAAATCGTCGCAATTAGTGTGGTTGGACCCTTATTCGGTACGGTTTATATGATGAGCTGTCATCATCATATATTGCTATGCAGAATTCATGACCGTTTCTGTTATGTCATGTGATGTATGCCTGTCAACTGTTATTAGCATTGACATGACCACTGTTGTCACAAAAATACATTCACTCCATGCACATATTTTCCATGACTCTCATCACAGGTCAAGAAGCACACACATAACAAAGAAACCATCATCCACATACAATCCAAAGCATAATACATTACACACTGGTTTAAACATCACACAAGTACCAAGTTCCAGGTTTCATCACACACAGTTGCAACATACCAACTGATGCACATAAGATGGACATAAGTTTCCAACCACATAGGGCACATATAGTTCCGACAACGACAAAGTTTGCTGTTCTAGCAACGCAGCAAAAGACTAGGAAAAAGGCATCATCAAGTCAATCATGTCAACCTACCTGCACCATCTTTCTGAAGATTCAGCATAGCTCGCAGCAGTGCATTAGTCTCTTCAAACTTGGTCTGCATCCCCTTCACATCTTCTTGGGTCTGGCATAGCAAAGTTTGGTTTTCTTCAAGTGCAGCTTGGTTTGCTTGAATCGTGGCTTGTTGAGCCTGAATTTGTGCTTCCAATTGTTCCTGCTTCCTAGCAGCTTCCTCTCTTTCTGCTTGGATTGTGGCCTCAAACTGACAACGCAGTTGTGCTTCTGCGGCTGATGTAGACCGGGCAGTCTTTGGCACTGGAGTCACACCCATGTTTGGAAGGAAGGTTGATGAAGGACTAATCTGGCTAAGACTGTCAGCAACAATCTGAGTGGGAGACTTCTGTGCTTCTAGTTCTCTTTCCATCTCTGCAACTATATCCTCCTACACAGGATAATTCCACTTATAAGGTTCATTCAACTACCAATCTGCAAATGACTTTACTAAAGGACATGATTCAAACTATTGAGCTTACATATATCTGATTTGCAAGCTCAGTATGACCATTTCGTGGACTAGTCATACATTCCCCAAAGAAGTCAATAGGATCTGGTTCCATGTTGTTGCACTTAGGCCTCTGCAGCATTCATATAATTTGGATCTCAATTTTTTAGCTAAGGTAAAGACAGTTGTGTACATACAATTGTAAAGGGAATACACAGGAACAGTTCGTTTTCATACCAGGCTGTATCGGTGGGCAACATAGGACTTAGCTCCAGTCTTTTGGTGAAGCCGAACTTTGCCTCGATTCTCTTTATTCTTAGCACAATGCTTCTGGACCACAAATGCAGTATAGGGGTTACATACAGATATATAGTTTGCAATGCATACTAACACAGTCAGATAGGATTCAAAGAAATACAGCAAGATAACACAAGCATGGACCTGAACTTTTGGACCACACCAATAGTCAACCAGCTTGTTCCATTCTTCTGCCTTCATAGTAGGTGGAGGTTCTTTGGCCAACAATTGTTCTCTTGTAAGTGATTCATCGAAGTACTTCCTTTTTAGGAGATACCTTTGCTGCTTTACTCCCTTCTTAATGATATCAGTGCATGCTGATTTGCTTGGACCATCATTCCTGACATCCACATCCAACCTTGACTGGAGCCAAAAATGACTTAGTGCAAACAATTTTCACAAAGGAAACTTGTATATAATGTAAATGTTAGGGACAATGAAAAAGTTATCTTACCGCTACTTTCCTAAGGACTTTTGCTACTTCTTCCTGCCTTTCCCTATCTTTGTATTGTTTCCAAGATGTATAGATAGGCAGGTTATCTCTAAGGGCAACACCACACTCTGATGCTAGTTTAGCTGCTTGAATAGGGACGTCAGGTCTCAGCTTCCCTTCAGCCACCTGGATAGGCATCTTGTTTCCTCGTTTAATCATCCTCTCTAAGCCATGACCCATTGTTTTCTTGCGGACATTCCTTGGTGGCACTGCATTCCCAATACAAATATACAGGTTATTTATTAAAGAAGTAATAGTTACTTAATGCAGAAGACAATGCTTGGAAGGAAATATCGTGTACCTGGAACTAAGTCTTCATCTGGATCTCCACTTGTTTGAGCCTCAGAACAGTTAGCAGCATCAAAGTGTTCATTCACTTCATTGATTTCATTGCTTTGCCTAGAGCTCTGTCCTCCTGGCGAGTTCTCCACAGCAATCGATGGCGCCCTACCAGTTTGGGGAGTAGGCTGCTGAAACAACCTAGCAGTGGACCTTGTTAACCTGGTAGGACTTGTGGGAGTAGGCTGCTGAAGCAAGCTAGCACTGGATCTTGTTAGCCTGGTAGGACATGTGGGAGTAGGCATTGTGTTCATACTATTTGCGGGATTAGGCATTGTGTTTGTAGTCTCTGTGGTACGGTTTCTGAATGGGCTGCTGCCTGTAGATACGGTGCGTTGCAAATTTGTGGTAGTGTGTATGGTGTTTGTGTTCTGGCTAGCTACCACATGGTTGGTAGTGGACAAGTTTGCTCGTGGCCTCAGTTGGTTTCCGCCTTGAGTGGCAGCAGTATTTGCAATAGCCGTAATTAGAGGTGCAGTGGCTCGGGTATATCTGGGTGGGGTTTGCAGCTTGGTAATAGTTGCCCTAGTCACTCTTATTGGGCTAGTCGGCATTGGGAGCGCCTTTTCTTTCTTGTTTGGATGGCGAAATCCTGGAGCCATTGGTCTTACCTAGCAAGAGAAACAAGCATCTTGTAAACTAAATGGAATTGTACATGTGCACCAATAGTTCAATAAGTAATTGAAGTATTTGTGATATATGCAGGCATATAGAATAAAGGGTACCCTACAATAAATATAGAGACATGTTAAATTGTTAAGTGACCTACTAATACATCTCACCTCAGTATTGAGGTCGTCATCATAATCATAATCATCATCGCTGTCAGTGAGGTTATCAATGTCAGAGGTTGGATCATAGTCATTGTCAGATTCTGGTTTCTCCAACTCTAATGTCCTCCCTTTGCCCACTTCCTCTTTTGATAACACAAAACTAATAGTTTCAGTTAACACGGCAATACCCAAGGACTCAAAAACATCTTGAATCCTCTGTATGTTCGCATCCCTCTCCTACTCATACTTAGACTTAGGCATTTCTTGTAATACTACTACGAGGGTATGCAGAAAGAGTAGAAACTACATTCAGTTTCAGTAAAAATGAAGTTGAAAAAAAAACTAAGACATCGGGTACTGCAATGAAAGGTGGATTTGAACCGAGATGTTTGACTTACTTCAGCTGTTGTCGGATCTAATTAACTTCGGACAAGGCGAAACCCTAGCTGTCACCGGTGTGGAGGTTGGCGACCTCGAGTGGCGGTGGTCGACGGTGGGCTATTCAGGCGAGGGGATACAAGGACCGGAGGCTAGCAGGGTAGGGTTGACGGTGGGTGGCGGATCTACGGTGAGGCGAGGGAAGAGGAGGCCATGGTCTTTGTGCCTACTGACCGTGGTCGACGGCGGCAAGTTCAGGTGTGGGCTTACAAGGACCAGAGGAGAGTGGAGCTAGGGTCGACGGCGAGCGGCGGATCTACGGTGAGGCGAGTGGCTGCGGGGATTTTTCCCCTTTTGCTGACCGACCAGATATTATAAGCCAGGCCGCAGCCGCAAGGGAAAATTTCCCTTCTTGAGTGGGAGGCATGGTGGGTCCCATGCGTCGGTGAGAGAGTCAGCGCGGGAGAGCGGGAGGTGCAGGTGCCAATTTTTGGTCTGGCGCGGTGGGTCCACCATGTCAGTGATAGAATTAGTAGTATTAGGAATTCAAATAGATTTTTGGGACAATATACGATTTCAGATGGAAATAATGTCATGAACAAAGTTGTACAACTCATCAAGATCTACAACTTTTATTTTGGTCATTTGTTCATCCGACAAAGTTATGATAAGAGTGTTCACAAAATTTACTTATCTCTCTTAACGTTTATGAAACCATAAGAGAGATAAGTAAATTTTGTGAACACTCTTATCATAACTTTGTCAAATGAACAAATGACCATAATAAAAGTTGTATATCTTGATGAGCTGTACAACTTTTGTATTCATGATTTTTTTCATTTGAAAATACATAGTACCCCAAATTTTGTTCGAAGTTTTAACATTTTGTAATTCAAAATTTGAACTGTCCAAACAAATTCACATGAAAAAATGACAAATATCAAAGTTGTAGATCTTGATGAGTTGTACAACTTTTATATTCATGACTTTTTCAGATGAAATCATTTCGAGTTTCAAAATCTAGATTCAAAAGGAGAGGATAAATAGCATGCAGGGCCCACATGTCATTGTAACGTTGGACCCACATGGCATTCACGGTAGATAAGCCTGCTGTGGCTAACAAGAAGAGGACGCAGCTAGCCTCGGCGGTGTGGCCAGCCACATCTCGGCCACTTTGAGCTGGCCTCACCACTTGCAGGTAGCCTCGCCGGCGACCACACTGCAGCCTCGCCGGCGGCCCCACTGCAGCCTCGCCGGCGGCCCCACTGCAGCTCGTCCCGGAGCGTCACCTGCCAATTCCAGCTTTGCAGCGCCGGCTTGAGGCAGATCTGCAGCGCCTCGCCGGCTTGAGGCTAGATCTTGAGCGTCCTGCATATCAGCTGAGCCAACCATAGTTCTTCCCCTTTCTTCCGCTTTCGATTTGTTAGAGCACAATTTTTCAGAGCCAAAATTTGCCCCCTACATTTGATAGGACACGATGGATAGAAGCTAGATTTATAATAGTTTGCCATTTAGTGCTCCCTATCTGGATGGCGCTGAACAATTCATGGGATTTGTCAGAAGCCGATTTAGTGTAGATGAGGAAATCAGTTGCCCATGTCGTCGATGCTTGAATCATAAACAACTTAGTCAAGCTGTCGTAGAGGATCATATCCATATCAACAGGTTTTGTAGGTCCTATACATGTTGGATTCACCATGGAGAGGAAGATACTGATGATGAAGCTGATGGCATTGCACCTGTGGGTGCTGAGGGTATGCCATGGGATGGAAATGACCAGGCACCATTTCATGATGAACAAACTGAACATGACCTAGAAGATAGCGCAAGGGGAGTTCAGGGGTTGATTCAAGATCTGTACACTGCAGCAAGCCATGGCATCAGTGGTAACTTATATCAACAACTCATGGAAGAGGCAAAGCGTGAACTTTATCCAGGTTCCACCGAGGAGTTTAGGTTGACATTCATAATTATACTGCTGCATATAAAGGTGTATAATCGGATAACAAATTATGGGTTCAATGCAATACTTGGGTTGCTATCGACATCGTTCCCCAGTGTTACTGGCCTCTCTAAGTCCTATAACGGGACTAAAGCTCTACTTCGGAAGCTTGAATTTGGTTATATTTCTATTCATGTGTGCAAATATGATTGTGCCTTATTTTGGGGGAAACATGCAAAAGTTGACCATTGCCCAGTTTGTGGTGAATCAAGATGGAAAGTGAATCAGGTGGGTAGAAAGAAAGTTCCTCATAAGGTGCTGTGTTACTTCCCAATAATACCACGCCTTCAAAGGCTTTTTATCTCAAAGCAGAGGGCACAAATGGCAAGATGGCACAAGGACAAGAGGGTTGAAGTTGAAAATGAAATGAGACATTCTGCTGATGGAGAAGCTTGGAAAGATTTTGATAATACTTACAAGACTTTTGCTGATGATGCCCGGAGTTTGAGGTTAGCCATTGCTACTGATGGATTTAACCCTTTCGGTCAGATGACCAATTCATATAGCATCTGGCCAGTGATAGTGGTTCCTTACAATTTTCCACCATGGATGTGTATGGACCAATCCAATTATATGCTTTCTTTGATTATTCCCGGCAAGAAATCACCAGGCAAAGATTTCCATGTGTTCATGCAACCTTTGATGGCAGACATGGTTAAACTCTGGGAGGGTGTCTCTACTTATGATGCATATGAATGCAAAGATTTCAAACTGCGTGCAGCAATTCTATGGGGAATCCATGACTATCCTGCACTAGGCACCATGTCAGGCAGAAGCACTAGGGGTTACTTCGAATGTGTGCACTGTGATGAGAATCCATGCTCTGAGTGTCCGAGAAACAAAATTGGGTTCATAGGCCACAAACATTTCCTCCCAAGTGACCATCCATGGAGGAAAAACACATCATTCAATGGCCACCATAAGAATAGAGAGCAGCCAAGGAAGTTCACAGCAGATGAGGTTATGGCAAGGTTGGATGCAGCTTCCAATGTTCCAGGGAAAAATCCTAAAAAGCCAAAACCAAGGAAACGACGATGAAATGGATAACCAGTATGGCATCTGAAGGTTAGCATGTATGATTTGCCAGACTTGTCCAAACTGAAGCTACAACACAACCTAGATGTTATGCACATAGAGAAAAACATTTATGAAAACATTGTGGCAACTCTACTGTCTAATCACAACAAGTCAAAGGACACGACTGCTACTAGACTAGATTTGGAAGACAGAGGTATAAGAAAAGAGCTTCATATGGTGCAGGAGGGTGATTCCTACACAAAGCCAAGGGCTTGTTATGTTCTATCACCAGAAGGAAAGAAGAAGTTCTTGGAGTTTCTTAGCAATGTTAAACTTCCAGATGGGTATGCCTCTAATATATCAAGATGTGTCAATATGGAGGCAAAAACATTGAATGGGCTGAAAACACATGACTGTCATATACTGTTGTAGAGAATTTTACCAGCTGCCCTTCGAGGGTTGGTGCACAAAGATGTATATGAAGCAATTGCTAATTGGGTAGGTTTTTTAGAGAACTTTGCTCCAAGACTCTAAAGGTTGAAAGACTACATCTGATGAAGAAAGAGATTGTAATTATCCTTTGCAAACTGGAGAAAATTTATCCTCCTGCGTTCTTCGATGTTATGGTTCACCTAGCAGTACACTTACCTAATGAGGCACTGCTTCGGGGGCCGGTTCAGTATGGTTGGACGTATCCCATAGAGAGAAGATTGGGCACCTTTAAGCGTTTCATCCGCGAGCAAGACCTGAAGGATCTGTTGCAGAGGCATACATTGCGGGCATACACTGAATACGAGTGTCTAACCCAATGCTCAACATATTTCAGTGACATTATTACTAGGTTCACAAGACCTAAAAGAAACTTAGATGGAGGACAGAACATCTTACCCACTGATTCCTCCATTTTTGCACATGGTATTAACCTGCTGGGTGCCTCTAAACTTCATTACCAAGATAATGACTATGACTCCATGGTTTGGTTTGTTCTAAATAATTGCAAAGAGGTCGATGAGTACAAAGAGTAAGTAAATTTTGTCATTTCATTTCTGCTAACCTTATCTCACAATAAACGAACCACCTTCTTCCTTTGCAGCATGTATAGGGCAGAGTTGGAACAACAACAGGTCAACAATATTGATAAAATGATGTCAACACAATTTCCAGCATGGTTTGAGAAACATGTACGTGCATCTTTTACAACCTATTCATTATTGTTTTCTGCAGCTTACCTATTCATTATTGTTTCCTACAGCTTACCCGTCTAAAAAATCAAGGCACAACAAATGTTGATGAAGACTTGTACTCACTCGCATGTCGACCTGATAGGCGTGTGCGATCATACCAGCGTGTATAATTAATGGGGTACGGTACCACACAATGGATCTTGAGGCACAAAGGAAAACATAGAACTGCTCCATCAAGACTTTAGGTGATCACAATGGTGATACTATTGATTACTATGGGACAGTGACAGAAATTATTGAGTTGAATTACATTGAAAACAGCAAAGGACCTAGATCTGTTATCTTACTACGGTGTGAATGGTACAATCTTGAGGGAAGGACATACCAGATGAAAGATGATGGTTACTTCAAAAGCATTAACATTGAAGGTCGATGGTATAAGAATGATCCATTCATTCTAGCCACAGAAGCATCACAGGTATTTTTCTTGGAAGATACAAAGTTTGGTCATGGTTGGCGAGTTGTACAAGACTTTGGCCACCGACATATATATGATGTTGAAGAGGCTGCCACAAATCAACAAATCCATGAACAAGTACAGATGAGCTGTTAAGAGGCATACCTAGAGGATAATACTTCACCGGATGATTGTACTATGGGAGACATTGATCTTGATATGGATTTGTTGCACATGGAGAATCAACCAGGAAGCCCTGTTAGTGCATACCTTTGTTCAGAGCATTCGTCTAAATCAACAAACACCTAAACGTGGTGAAACAGTGAGTGCAGATGAAGATGAGACCTTCCTTGAGTACCATAGTGCTGACGAAGCGAGTATATCTGAAGACGATGACAGTGACGATGACTAACCTTTGCATCACATTTCTGGAGCTATTTGTGAACCATGGTCTGCTATTACTGATTCTATTGTACCTGAACCTTGTATCTGAAATTTGTGAACCTTTCTATCTGAATTTGTGAACCTTTGTATCTGAATTTGTATCTGAAATTCTGTTGTATGCCTTGCTGGATTTTGTTGTACTAATTCTGTTACATGCTGCCAAAATTTTAATGGATATATTAGGCTGCCAAGCATGTCATGGTTAGGTTATATGTTGACAAAAAATTCATGTTTATGCAATGGACATATGCTACCTTTGCATCACATTTCTGGAGCTAGTTTGTGAATCATAGGTGCTGCTAATTTCCAACAGCAAATACATCCAACAGCACAAAGGCACATCCAAGACATAGGTCACATCCATGCACAAGATATGTCCAACAACACAAAGGCACATATATATTTCATCCAAACTGCCAATACATCCAGGTTAATAGGTTCAATACAACATGTCCTACTTCATCATCATAGCCAAAAGCATATCCAACCTACTACATAAGATTTACAGCTAAAATGGCCTACTTCAATGCTACAGTTACAGCCAATATGATGGCCAACACCAGGAATGCTACATTCAAACAGCCACACACAAGACAAATGCAACTTCCCATGCCATCCCTGCTCTTGCCAACCATTTCCTTCACCTTGTTCAGATTCAGCTCCAAGTTGTCAACTCTATCCACCAGCTCACAAACATTTGTTGTCGAAGCTGCTCCAATGCTCGAGGAAGCGGACAGAAGATATCCATTATCACTAAGGAACACCACATATTCTTCCTCGAACCAAAACCTGGAACATGTCCCAGGAACCTGCATCCAGATGAAAAGCCACAGGCAAATTAACATCAATAGTGCAGCCAACACAAACTATGCTTAATCTTACAAATTCGGCGCAGTCTTGATTGTGATTCAGGCTTCGCCACTGCTAACAAGAATGAAATTTGGGCACTTCATAAATATTAAAACACTTACATTGTGAAATTTCTACCTGGGACACTTGAAATATCTCCTTCCAATGTTGTGCTCAGAATGCATGGTAGTGGCAGCAAACACCCTCACGTCCTTGCAATCCGGGCACAATATCAATGGCAACCCGGTCACATCATCAATCGACGCTGGAAGCTGAACACCAGTGGGCGGCAGTGCTGCTGCAACAACGGTAAGGGGTGCGGCTTGCAGGGGAACTCTAGCTGCGCTTGAGCACCGAGTGCGAGTGGTTGATGACGACGCCTGCGACATGAGTACTAGAGAGAGAGCGGAGATTTAGTTGGCCTCAGGCATCAAATGGATGAGGATCGACAAGGGGACGGCGAGGTAGGTGGACGGGGGGAGGAAGGGGTGCCGGGGGAGCGGCGAGGCAGGTGTACAGGGGGAATGGCGCACCTGGGGACGAGGAGCACGCCGCCGACCACCGAGATGGAGTTGCCGCCTGTCACCGGAGATCCGCGCTCCGCCGCCGGATTGCAGTCGATCTGCGCTCCACCGCCGAGATGTCACCGTCGTCACGGGAGAGATGGGGAACAAATGAAGCGGGTCAACACCGGGTCCATCTCCTGGGGGTATATTCACATTGAGGGGCGTCTTATTTGTAAAAACATTCAATGATGCTCCACTGCCATCACGTAAAGACAACATTTATCATCACAAATTCACAACCGTCAGTCGGGTACCTAACACCCATATTTTATGACGGTCCTTGGTACCTATATGTGATGAAATAAATACCATCGTCACATATAGTTCTGACTTTCCTAATTTTATGACCCTACGTACCTAGGCGTCATATTATGACACATTATATGACACCCGTCATGAGCATTATCGTCATAGAAGGTTGCTTTTCTTGTAGTGTCACACTTGGAGCTATAGGTGTTTTGTTAGCCTGCGAGAGAGGTGGAGCTTGGGCTTTCAACTGGGGGTTCTGTGGCTTGTAGTGCTGCTAGTGGTGGTATTGCGGTTGCTGCTGGTTCTGGAAGCGTTGTTGATACTGAGGGCGGCCCATTTGCTGTGAAGAACCTTGGAAGCAAGGCTGATTCCCCATTGGCTGATTATAACGAGGACGTGAGTTGCTTCCAGACTGTTGGCCCATGAACTTCCTCTTCTTTTTCTCCATTTCTTTGCGCTTATGCTCAAGCATTAGAGCCTTGTCTACCAGCTCTTGGAAGTTCCCAAATGTATGGGACATAAGCTGATACTAAAGGCCATCATTTAGTCCCAGTAGAAACAGTCTCTGCTTCTTTCTGTCAGTGGCCACATCTTCAGAAGCATATCTTGATAGTTCATAAACTTGTCATGGTAAACCGTGATAGTCATGGATTCTTGCTTTAATGACAAAAACTCCTGCCGCTTGAGAATCATCAAACCTTCTGGCAAGTGATGGTCACTGAAGCTTTCACTGAATTCCAGCCAGGTAATCTGATTAGGATTGGGGTGAGCATATTGGTATGCATCCCACCAATAAAGAGCTGCCCCTTGAAGCTGTTAAGAACCATATAGAACTTTTTCTCTATCATCACATTGGGCTATGTCTAGCTGCCTGCCCACTGCTTTTAGCCAATCCACTGCTTGAAGTGGGTTGCTTGCATGAGAGAATGTAGGTGGGCGGCCCTTCAAGAATTCCCCACGCTTATCTCTGGGAGGCGTAGGGTGTGGCTGGTGTGCTTGTTGATGTGCATTTTGCTGTTGATTCTGCTGCATCATAGCCATTGTCTAGGCCATCTGCTGCATAATCTGATTCTATTGAGCAATCAACTGCTCCACAGTGGGTTGGTTGTTCCTCTGGTTTCCTCTTGTGCCACTAGCCATCTGTTGCAGATATTAGTGATACCATTATTCAACCATCCAAGATAACAATAATCTAATTCTTGACAAAGGTATGAAATTGGTAGATGTGCAAAACAAAAGCCCACCCAACTATTTAAACATTAATCCTTAAGCCTTAAACCTATATCTAGATGTTTGTGAGTATAAGACCCACATTCATCACAATCATTACAAAAAGCCAACTCATGCATTGAACATAATCACAATTTATGCAAATCACTCAAGAGCACAGGTTCACACATGAGAAACTTAAAACAAACTCAGAACACATCTAAGTCGTTTGTTACTACTCATGGGACAATTCTAAAGATCCTTACCTTTGGTGGTACGAGCCTATCTCATAAAGGAAAACAATGGAGAAAGTCAAATTTTTACAATAGATAAGGATAGAAGTATAAGCAAGGATTTTTAATAAAATAATGACAAGGCAAAACAAGGATAGATTAAATAAACAAAATGAGGTCTGTATAATAAATAAATAAAGCAAGGAGCATAAATTCTAAACGACCATTCTAATCTAGGCTACGCATCCTACAGTCAGCACTGCTTTGATACCACTTTGTCACACCCGAATTTACGAAGAAAATCCGAATGCTACTATATGTGTACCCAGGAAGTCTTTACACACATATAGTTCCAGAAATGGTTACCAAAGAAAGGAAAAAGTGCACGATACATAAATAGAAACAAGTATTTACATCACAGGCATTAAAATTATTATCAGATTTATCAAAGTCGCAGAAGCCTGATACAAACTAACTCCAAGACATCTCCACAGGGACTCTGACTGGAGGAGAACATAGCCTAGAAATCCGGGAACTCCTCAGGGAAAGCATCAACTAGCGGCTCATCTGAGTACACATCCAGGATTTTGTTGATATGAAGCAAGTGTGAGTAATCCATCTTACTTAGCAAGCATAACATGATTACATGAGGCTCAAAAGGCTAGACAAGGTTTAAATTGCGTTTAGCATTTTTAGTTGATTGATTTTAGAATTAATCTGAATTACTACAAATATGGTGAGAACCCAGTTGTAACCCACATTAGAAAAACATGTGAAGTATTATTAGTAACCAACATCATCATTAACCATTCTTTCATAAAACAGGGAACCACTAATCAAAAAGGATCCAGGCCGCTCTTGACCGTGAGCACGGCTGTTATAACAGTTTTACACTCTGCAGAGGTTGTACACTTTAACCACCGGCCGCGACACCCCTTTGCCATAGGCAATGCACTCCCAAAACGAGCACAGGGCATCACTACGAGACCTTTCAAAAGACACGCTAACAAGCTAGTGGCCGCTATAGTTTGGTGATCGGCGCATGGAGCCCTCCTCCCGGGATCGGCGACCACTTAGGGCGCGACGTGAGTGTCCCGATGGCATTCAGGGCGTAACGTGAGACATACCGATGACACTCAGGGCACAGCGTGAGTTCATCCCCAGGTAGGCGAGACCCATACTGATAACCCCACACCCCCACTTGCGCCTTTCGGTAACCACTATACAAGCTAGAGCCGTACAGTTTACTTAGCCAAGACCAGAGCCATGTGGTTCCTGTGGTTATACGGCTTTCCTGGGTTGCCACTTTAAGAACCGAACCTTATATGGAGAGACACTTAGAGCAATCCAAACACATGCTCAACCTCTCTGAACCAAGTTGCTAAAAAGCACATTTTAATAAGGTTCCAAGTATAACATTAGTCAGGATTAACATTTTATAACGAACATTAGCGGTTGGGAAGCATAGCAACTTTAACCTGATTACCCAATGGAAAACCCAGGTTAACAAGGAATATGGTAATAAACAAGACTAGTCATCCTTAGGGTTTAACAAATTTTGACACATGCATGAATGAGTAAAATGTTTATATGGTGAATAGATATCAAGGATGAATCATGTTACACTTGCCTTCCTCAAAGAATTGTTGCTGATCTTGGTCTTCAAAGTCTTGATCAAAAGCGGCCTCATACTGCCCGCAATCTATACGCGCATTCCATCACCACACATACATCCATCACAAGCCAATACATGCATACAAAAGTACTTCTATTATAACAGTACACCATACAATAAAAACAGAAGTAAAAAGGTTAGAAAACTAATCTACGCATTTCTGCGAACACAACAACGCAAAAATCTCTCTAATCTTATATACGGTGATCAATCTATGCTAAAAACAAGGTCCAGGGCTATCTTGCGAGAAACCGAGGGCCTATACGCGATTAACTATAGAATGCAGGGGGTAGCAGAGAAGCCTTTCTAAACTGCAGGATGGATGGCGGGTTGATATCTGATTTTCTCGAGGACACTTTAGAATAAACGCGAAGGGGTATGAGGGCTTCTAATCTAGGCCGCAGGATCAAAGATGGACGGTGGGTGGGGGGGTGGGGGTATTCTACTCGGCAATAGGAAGGGGCGACACCATGCCTCGTCGTTTCTCGCGAGCAGAAGGGGCGCCGCCATGGTTCTCGGCGTTCTGCTCGCCGGCGACGAGGGGGCCGGGACCTACGGTGCTCGGAAACTTGTGCTCTTTGGCCCTAGAGAGAAAGGAGATCACCATGAACTCGTCTTGACATTCGATTTGGGCAGCGAAGCGACAGAGATGACCTGCCTCGGGGAGGGACGGTTCTGCTCTTCGGCGTGCGGGGAAGACGAGCTGCAGCCATTGACTTCGGTTCTGGGCGTCGGTGTCGTGCTCCTGGGGTCCCTGTGCGGCCATGGAACTGAGAGGAAGGATGAGGGAGAGCTCGGGGAGCAGCAGAACAAGGGCAGCGACATTTCTTACCGTGGTGCCTAGAAATTCGATGGGAAGGGCACTGACTCTGGGAATTTGCGGAGTGGGGGAGGCAAAGGGGGTTGGGGAAGAACTTGCCCAAGGTTTTATAGAGGGGGAGAGGGGCTTGGGCGGCCTGGACTGAAGAGGGGCAGCGGTTTTTGCTGCTGCAATTGCCGTAAAGGCATTTACTTGCCATAACTCGGAAGAGGAAGGGAGGAGGCGTGACTGGGGAGAGGAAGGGGATGGGGTGCGACTGTTCTTGTGGAGGAAAAGGAGGGAGAGCGTGAGTCAGAGGGAGGGGCGCAACACACGGTCAAGAGCGGCCTGGATCCTTTTTGATTAGTGGTTCCCTGTTTTATGAAAGAATGGTTAATGATGATGTTGGTTACTAATAATACTTCACATGTTTTTCTAATGTGGGTTACAACTGGGTTCTCACCATATTTGTAGTAATTCAGATTAATTCTAAAATCAATCAACTAAAAATGCTAAACGCAATTTAAACCTTGTCTAGCCTTTTGAGCCTCATGTAATCATGTTATGCTTGCTAAGTAAGATGGATTACTCACACTTGCTTCATATCAACAAAATCCTGGATGTGTACTCAGATGAGCCGCTAGTTGATGCTTTCCCTGAGGAGTTCCCAGATTTCTAGGATATGTTCTCCTCCAGTCAGAGTCCCTGTGGAGATGTCCTGGAGTTAGTTTATATCAGGCTTCTGCGACTTTGATAAACCTGATAATAATTTTAATGCCTGTGATGTAAATACTTGTTTCTATTTATGTATCGTGCACTATTTCCTTTCTTTGGTAACCATTTCTGGAACTATATGTGTGTAAAGACTTCCTGGGTACACATATAGTAGCATTCGGATTTTCTTCGTAAATTCGGGTGTGACAAAGTGGTATCAAAGCAGTGCTGACTGTAGGATGCGTAGCCTAGATAGAATGGTCGTTTAGAATTTATGCTCCTTGCTTTATTATGGTGTTTGTTGATCTCAAATAAGCTAGTTAAATGATTAGTCCTTGTATTGATTTAATCTTGTTTAGGTGCTGTTTTTAATTTGTTTGTGCAGTGCTATGATTGCGTTATATTTCTCATGCTCATACTTGCATTCATGGCGTCATTCTAATTACCGCATCATTCATTCATTATAGAGAGTGACCGTCCGGGAACGAGCCCGTTGAGCCCGAGACCAAAGCCGAGTTCGAAGCCGTTTCCGATCCCGAAGAGGACCAAGGCAAGCCGCTAAGCATGTTTCTCCTATCTTTGCAATTAATTTGATGATTACTTCTATGTATGGGTTGCATGGGAAATATATATATGTATTGCATTGGTAGCACCTATGTTGATGATTACCTTCCTTGATTTATATATCTTTACCTTGTCACTCGTTAGTTTGGGGTTAATTCACATTTCATTTGCTAAATGCTTAGCCATGCTTAGAGTAGAAGGTTAGGATATATTTTGGGAAGGTTGACTAGGATAATCAACACCATAATAGTTGGAGTCCTCTTTTAAAATTGATGGCCTATGAACTTGATGATAAGAAGTAGAGGTTGACTTGAGCGGGGTGTAGGGTCATGAGAAAGGAGTCTCGGTGACCTAGACCGCTCGAGTTGTTAAGGACCGTTCAGTGATGCCTTTGGTTTGAGAACCCTTTTCGTGCTACCACATATCCCCTATTGGGTGGATGAGCTAACTACCTCTTTTATCCTTTCACATGGGGCACGGTCCAAGATGCGTGGTCATTAGGACTTGGTAGGGGACCCTAGAGTGTCCATGATGGGCCTAGGTATCCCCTGCGTAAGTTTGGCGTGGATCCCATTTGGCGGGGGCAACTAGGGAAAGGTTGTCATGAGTACCCTCTTGTTCACTTTTAGCGGGGTGTGCAAGTCGCATGGTCCTTATGTCGTGTGGGGAAAGAAGTACCCCCTTGCAAGGTTTTGATCAATTTGAATTGCCGCGCTCTCGGTTATGAGCAAGCTCAATGTCCATTGATTTCACAAAAGGTTGATGTTGGTTATGGCTCAAATGTTCACATGATAATGCTCTATGTCTACATGCTATTGTTTATGCTCAAACTAAAATTGGATGTGGGTTTGGGCAAGATTTTAATAAAATATGCTAGCTGTCCATAGGGTCTAATTATCATGCTTATGCTCAATTTTAAGGATAGGAAAAGTTGTGCTTTTGCAAAATATTACTTAATCTTAAAGCCTCATTCCTTGCTACTATCCAAATGCATTATCCTTGATTATTTTTTTTGCGTAAGTCTTGCGAGTACCTTTTGTACTCACGGCTCTCTCGTTAACTAAGTTGCAGGTAATCCAGAGCCAATCTTTGGTCACTTTTACCCCGCCACTCCCAGTGCGGGTGATGAGTGAGCTTGTGTGTTGAATGTGCTTCAATGGCGCCTTTGGGCAATGGCATCGTTGCTCTTTTGAGTTATCTATCCGCTGCGATTTAGGTTCTTTTGTTGCGAGTTGGAAGCTTTGGAGAGATACAATTAAACTCACCTTATGCATGTTGTCATTTGAGGGGCCAAGACTTGTATTTTGGATCCCTTTGCATTTTAATTTCAGATTTGACTTAAGTATGTGTTGAACTTGTAATAATTGTTGTTGCACTCATGTAATATTTAAAATTTGCTCTTGTGAACCACTTGGAGATGTGAGACTTGCATGGTGTGTGCGCTCGATCGTGGGCTTGTTGTGGAGCACATGCCGGGACAACTGGATTTGCTTTCGTTTTAAATGAATTTGTATTTGACCACGTGCCTTTAGGTGTGGGCTAACACTTGGCACGCTACGTGGCGAGTATGCGTTAGCTCTCACCTTGTTGGAATGGTTGGCAGTTCATTTAAACCGAGTGCAAATTGGGAGGTTCCCTACAAGGTGGCATCAGAGCCGGTTTCCACTAAGTGAACATAAAACTTGCTTAGTGGGGGTGTTTAAAGAAGTAAAATTTGATTACTTGCATTAAAATTTATGCTTCTAATAAAATTTGATTATTTTTGTCCTAGAGCTTGATTATTCTCCGTCTTGCTTCACTAACTTGTTAATTAATTTATGTTTAACTTGTCTTCTTTTAATTGGGAATAGATGGCTCCTAGACTCCCGTTGGTTATGGCGACCCGCGCTTGCGACAAGGATGGTTTTCCCGCTCTCCGTAACGAGGCGTTGAGGAAGGCGAGCTACGCTTTTCGACCGGAGTATGAGGTTTATGCCCGGGGCATAGCCATTGGTTTGGTGGACTACGTTGCAGTCCTTCACCTCCAAGCACGGAATGTGGAGGGATCCGTGCCCTTCGTGTTTGAGACGATGGGCACATCGCCGGAGATGGCCATCCAAGAGGTGGCAAAAGAGGCGCTTGTTCGGCTTCGCCACGAGCACCAAGAGCTTTGGGAGGGGCCGTTTGCCTATCTCCCCAAGAAAGGACCCGAAGACTCAGTGTGTGTTGATGCTCCCATTTCGGTGGAAGCCCCACCTATGGAGAAGGTGATGGCGGAGACAATCTCCGCCTATGAGACGGTTCACCGAAGCTTGAAGTGGGAATTGGGGGAAACAAGGAGGCGTTTGTATGACCTCCAATGGAAGGTGGAACCCTTTGTGAGGACAAAGAAAGTGCCAAAGAAGGTTCTTAGTGAGATGCCTTCATCTACGATTCATAAGGATGCACCCCTTTCACATTGCCTTCCGCGTGTGAGTGGTACTTGGACGGAGCCGGAAAGGAAGCTTAATTGCATCTCGGTGGGGTTGCATGTCCGCAAGTTTCCCCGCAAGGCCGCTACGCGTGAGGAACTTTTGGGTGCCCCGGAACGGTTTGAGCCTTAGGATGGGTTGATCAAAGTGCACATAGGAGGGTTTGGTGCACTTTGGCTTGAGAGGTTGTATCGTCGAAGTTTGTATCGAGTCGTTGGAACGTTTATGTTATGTATGCCCTATGTAATACTCTTGTGAACCTTGTGGCTGCCCTTTAATTAAGTTAGTTGTTGCTTAAGTTGTGGTTAATGTTTTCTTGCATTGCATGGTTGATTTATGCATCATTTGTGCAAGTTTGCATCGTGTTTATTATTTTTGCTGCTTGCTGAAATTTCTGTGTGCAGCCCCTATTAATGCTTAGAACGTTGCGAGGAAGCATCCTAGTGCATTCATCCATGGCATACATGTGCATACATATGTTGTTTACTTATTTGAGCATTTTGATGATGTATTTCTTGCTGTTTTAATGTATAAAACTGTGCAAAAACTGAAATACATGCTTGCTGTCCAAATCTGCAATAATCCTTTTTTATCACTCTTAGAGCTCTATATACTTGTGTTCCTTTCAAGATCTTTAATGCCCAATCTATGGTGATCAAACTCTTTATCTCTTGCTGCCCTTTATTTTATCTAAGTTTATAATTCCTTTATCTGTCCTTCCGGTTGCTAACCTTGTGGTTTGGCGACAGGATGACTAATCGCTCGGGCTTTAACCGTGGTGAAGCATCGGGTGGGAATGACAACCTTCCAAACCCTCCCATCAATCCAACTATTGTGGATGTGCTTGCCCAACAAACTCAACTCCTTGGGCAACTTGTGAGGAATCAAGGCAATCAAGACAACCGAAGGAATGAGCCGCCGGTGGCACATGGTTATGGGGATTTCTTTCGCACCGATCCCCCTATCTTCTGTGGCTCCAAGGAACCGCTTGATGCGGATTATTGGCTTGGTACTATTGAGCAAAAGCTTGGTCTCCTCCGGTGTGAGGAGCATGACAAGGTCCTTTTTGCCGCTCATCAACTTCAAGATTCCGCCGGGGCTTGGTGGCGGGGTGTCATTGCCTCACGCCCGGCCAATCACTGGTTCACTTGGGAGGAATTCCGGACGGCGTTCCGCTCCTTCCATATTCCCAAGGCATCATGGATATCAAGAAGAAGGAATTTCTTAGTCTCACTCAAGGTGATCGAGATGTGATGGCCTATGTTCATGATTTCAACCGCCTCTCTCAATATGCTCCCGAGGAGGTGTCCAATGATGGCAAGAAAATGAAGCGCTTCTATGAAGGGCTCTCGGAAGAAATGCAAGACAAGCTCTCCACCAACACATTTGACACTTTCAATGAGATGATTGACATGTCTATCCGCGCCGAGCACAAGAGGAAGAAGCTTGAGGCCAAGCTCAAGCGGTCCGCTCCACCTTTGGCGGGTGGGAGCGCTTCGCGTGCGTGTGTGGGACCTCCTCCACCTCGTGCGCCGAGTGCTCCTCCTCGCCCAATGTGGGTTGTTCGTCGACCGTCCAATCCCCAAGGTCAACCTTCAAGACCGGCCAACCCCACTTGGGACAATGCTAGTGGGGGTATGAGAGGACCATGCTACAATTGCGATGGGAGGGGCCACATCGCCAAGAATTGCCCCTCTCCCAAGCAAGGTGGTGCTCCCAATGCACCGAGACAAGGCAACCCTCCACCTCAAGTCGCATGCCAAGGGGCCAAGAATCCTCAAGCCCCAAAGCGTGGACGCCTCAACTACACCACCGCGGAGGAAATTCCGGATGACACCGATGTTCTCATGGGTACGCTCCTCGTATATTCCTCTCCCGCCGTTGTGCTTTTTGATTCCGGAGCTACTCGGTCTTTTATCAACAAGAATTTCGTGATGCAAAGTAAACTACAAGTACAAACCCTACACCATCCATATTTCATAGATTCACCGAGTGGGGAAATCATTGCTAGGCACTTTGTGGATAAGGTTTCGATTGCCATTGAAGGGGTTATCTTTGAAGCCAATCTTCTTATTCTTGATAAGTTGGGGTTAGATGTTATTCTTGGTATGAATTGGTTGGGAAAACATGATGGGGTGATTAAGTGTGCACCACGAACCGTGGATCTCTTACATGAATCCGGAGAAAGAGTTTTTTTATCTCTTAATCAAGAAAAATCTTGCCTCTATGCCTTGACGGGTACCGCGACCGCGGCGTTGGAAGAAATTCCCATGGTTTGCGGGTATCCGGATGTCTTTCCGGAAGAGTTACCGGGAATGCCTCCCGACCGAGAGGTCGAATTTGTTATTGAACTCTTGCCCGGGATGGCTCCAATTTCTAAGCGTCCCTATAGAATGCCTAATAATGAGTTGAAGGAAATGAAAGAGCAACTTAAGAAATTATTGGAGAAGGGTTTCATTCGTTCGAGCTCCTCACCATGGGGATGCCCGACTCTCTTTGTGGAAAAGAAGAACCATAGTTTGCGGATGTGTGTTGATTACCGTCCGTTAAATGAGGTCACCGTGAAGAACAAGTATCCTCTACCTCGCATTGATATATTATTTGATCAATTATCCGGTGCTCGGTATTTTTCTAAAATTGATCTAAGGTTGGGGTATCATCAAATCAAAATCCGGAAGGAAGATATTCCCAAAACGGCCTTCTCTACTCGGTATGGACTTTATGAATATACCGTTATGTCCTTTGGTCTCACTAATGCACCGGCCTATTTCATGTATTTGATGAATAGCATCTTCATGGAAGAACTTGATGTCTTTGTGGTTATCCGTTATCTTCATCGATGATATTCTTATCTACTCCAAGACTAAGGAAGACCATACCCATCATCTACATGTTGTCCTTCAAAAACTTAGAGATCATCGTCTCTATGCCAAGTTTAGCAAGTGTGAATTTTGGCTTGAAGAAGTAGCTTTTCTTGGGCATATTCTATCTAAGGACGGTGTTGCCGTTGATCCTAGCAAGGTGCAAAATGTTCTCAATTGGAAGCAACCAAAGAATGTTTCGGATATTCGAAGTTTTCTTGGACTTGCGGGTTACTACCGCCGGTTCATTGAGAACTTTTCCAAGATCGCCAAGCCTATGACCGAGTTGTTGAAGAATGGGGTCAAGTTTGAATGGTCCAAAGAATGTGAGGAAGCCTCTCAAAACTCGTCTCACTACCGCTCCGGTTCTTTCTCAACCAAACATACATAAGAGCTTTGATGTCTATTGTAATGCATCTCGCATCGGTCTTGGTTGTGTTTTAATGCAAGAAGGTCGAGTGGTGGCCTATGCCTCTCGTCAACTGAAGCGTCATGAAGAAAATTATCCTACTCATGATTTAGAGCTTGCGGCCGTTGTTCATGCTCTAAAAATATGGCGGCACTATCTTCTTGGTAATCATAGCAATATCTACACCGACCATAAGAGTCTCAAGTATATCTTTACCCAAGCCGATCTTAATATGAGGCAAAGAAGATGGCTTGAGTTAATCAAGGATTATGATCTTGAAGTCCACTATCACTCCGGGAAAGCCAATGTTGTTGCCGACACCTTGAGTCGCAAGGCTAGGTGCAATTGCTTGACTATGGGTCCTCATGTGGACACTCTATGTGATGATTTTCGGAAACTTGGAATTGGAATGGCTAAGGAAGGTTCTCTTGTCGCTCTTATTGTTAAATCCAACCTCTATGACCAAATCAAAGAAGCTCAACGGACGAATAAGGGGATGGCCCGAATTCTGTCACACCCGGATTTACGAGTAAGCCCGAATGCTACTATATGTGTACCCAGGAAGTCCAACACACACATATAGCTTTAGAATAACAGAATATCAAAGCAAATCAAGTGCTCGAATACAAAAGAATAGCATCTCAGAATTATTACAAATAAGACTCAAGTCTTTAATCAAAGTTTACGCATATGAAAAGATAAACTCTCGTGGCTCCATCTACTCCACAAAGACACCAACTGGTTGACAGCTGCCTACAAGTCTGGAAAATCATCAGGGAACTCTACAACACCTTCAGGTTCATCTGATTACCCATCCGGGATTTTGTTGAATAACACAAGTGTAAGTAAACTAACTTTACTTAACAAATATAACACGAGGGATGAAGGCTTAAAAGGCTAGACACGGCTAAACTGCGGTAAGCACTTTTAATTATTCAATTTTAGCATTAACCAAATTACTACAATGTAATAGGTAAATCCCAGTTATAACCCAAATTAAGTATAAGTAGAGAAGTATCATAGTCCACCATTATTCCAGTTTCATTCTATTTTTAAACATCACCGGGGTAAAAGTCACTGTCAAAAAGGATCCAGGCCACTCGTAACCGTGAGTACGGCTGATATATCAGTTTTTACACTCTGCAGAGGTTGTACACTTTCCCCACTGGTCGCGTAAAAGCTCAAAAGAACTTTATAACCCAACCACGCAGTGCTAGTTAGGCACATTCATCACACTACCTTTGGTGTGACTGCATAGGGACGCTACGAGACTTTTCTAAAGACACCCTAGCAGCTAGTGATAGTGTGAACCTCTTCTGCTCCCACCAAAAGTAAATATCAGCCCATCCGAGATAGACCGAGGCCACCGCTCCTGGCCCTCTCCTCCGAGTCAAGCCAGATAGCCACTTAGACAAGCTAGAGCCGTACATTTTACTTAGTCAAGACCAGAGCCCATTTGATTCCCGTGGTTGCACTGTTCCCCCAGGTTGCCACTTTAAGATAGGCCATAACTAGTGATGCCCAGAACAAAGCACACAGCATATGTTCCAGTTTAAAGATTGATTAATGAACAAAGCACACAGCACATGTTCCGATTTAGGTTGGATGGAACAAAGCACACAGCACATGTCCAAATTAAGGGTTGCCTAGAACAAAGCACACAGCACATGTTCTAGATCGTGAATTGTCTAGAATAAAGCACACAGCACATATTCTAGAACAAGAGTTTGCTGAGAACAAAGCACACAGCACATGTTCCAGCTACCTAACCATGTTGCTAAAAAGCAAGTTTTAATCATTCGCAAATGATTACAAGTATCGAAGTATCATCGTCCAAAGACGATAAGCTCAAGTTGCATAGCCTAGCATTTACTACCCAACGGTTGAACAAGGAAGTAAGTTTTAAGAACACTAGGTAAAATCCTAAACCAGATTAACTCATGCATGAATGTAGTAATTAAGGTGTATAGGTATCAAGGAATTCTCGTGTTATACTTGCCTTCCTCTTGGTACTACAGCTGCTGCTCTTGCTCTTCAAGGTGTTGCTCGAAGGACGGCTCGAACGGCTCACCGGCTAGACTCGATCAACAATCACCAACACACAATCCAGACAAGCCAGTACATGCATATCAAGTGAAATAAATTAGAACAGTACATCAATCAATACAAACAGTGGCTAAAAAGTTAACAAAACTATTCTACGCATCACTACGAACACATGAGCGCAAGAATCACTGAAATCGGAGTTAAAACGCATAATCTAGGGCTAAAACAGGCTCTAGGGGCTTGCTGGCAAAGAAACTAAACTTTCAGGGACCTATCTGCGAGAAAACAGGAGCCTAAACGTAATTACATATAAAAACAGAAGGTCTAACGTGTAAATATTACAACCTAGGATGGCGGGTTCAATTATATAAAAGCTCAGGGTTCAAACCGTAAGAAAAAGGACCTAAACCTAATTATTTTTGAACTACACAGGACTGCGGGTTGTTTTCAGTAAAACCGAGGGGCTTTTCTGCAAAACAGCGCTGCGTGGCTGTCTGGGCTGCCGTGGCGCTGACGTGGCGCTGACGTATCAGACACGTGGCGCTGACGAGGCTGTAGACCGAGCCGTGGACTTGGCCCACGGGTCCACGGTGGACCGGATAAGGGGCGAAGGGGTACGGGGTGATCTCAACCGCCCAGATCAGATCGGACGGCTGAGGTTTGAGCGGGGCGATGTGATAGAACCTGCTAGGGTTTGTTCCTGATCCTTCGATGAGAGTGGGGGATAACTCGATTTGAAGGAGGATCGACGTTGGCTGTCCGACTACAACACCACAAGGGCTGCGCCTTAGCGACAGTTACACCGCCTCCGATTTGTGCTGTTCTTGCTGTGCCAAGAACAACCTTGAACCTGCAAGCAAATCGAAGAACAAGCAAGAACAAGTGGACAAGCAAACAGCACACAGACCTTGCCCAATGGATGAATCTGATACACACGAATTTGGGGTTCTGGATACAAGTAATCGGATGGTCTAATCGACACGCGAGTTACAAGGAAGTAGCAAGAGCTAAACTTTCATCTAAACAAAACCCAAAAACGTTCTTGGCTGCTGCTGGTGGTATTTGTAAGTGGGAGAGCAGCCAGGGAGGTGTTGGGGTCAAAACCCTAGCTTAGGAGGCGCCCCCTCATGGGCTCAACTGGATACAAAAGGCCCAAGGCCCAAAACTGAGGTTCTGCACAGACTGGAG
The DNA here is from genome assembly GCA_004135705.1 of Alloteropsis semialata. Lineage (NCBI taxonomy): Eukaryota > Viridiplantae > Streptophyta > Magnoliopsida > Poales > Poaceae > Alloteropsis > Alloteropsis semialata. The sequence continues at coordinate 30,062,921 of CM014273.1, read as the reverse complement.
GTCCGGAAGTTGTTTCGCTGATTGTGAGCATTCCAGGATGAATCTGATGATGGGGTTAGATCCATATGAAACTAGACTTCATGAGCTTTCCATCAAGTACTCATTTGCCTCCAACAACCTTCGGAGCTAGGCGTTATGGCTTTCTGAAGTTGCCCCTGCGTGGTGGTCCGAACTAGTGTAGTCCGAACTGGCCGGTCCGATCTGGTTGCTGTCCCTCCTATCTTGTTCATGTCCCAAGTTCCTAAGCATAAGAAAATCATCACAAGAGTTTAGTAGTACCCCATTCATATTAGAACTTGTTTGGACAGCAAGAAACGACTTTACCTAATAATTAAGTTGCCGTGCTCGTGCTCGAGTTAATGGTCCTTGTTGAGCACTAGGCATGGTTGTATCAATGGCAGCGATGTCCTCATCATCCTCCCCTTCTTGCATTTGAGTCGTCCTCGACTCAAGCTCATCCATGATTCGCATAAGTGGCTCCAAATCAGCAACACACCCAAAACCTCCAATGAGTGTTAAAGGTGGCGGCCATGGGGGCACTCTAATTTGAGCACAAGGAGCAGCAGGTTTCGCGCGCGGGGTCGTTGCGGGGCGAGCGCGGCGGCAGGGGTAGCTCGATGAGGCCCGCTCGGGCAGAGAGAGGGGGAGACAGAGGAAGGGGACGGGCTGACCGTGGGGCCCAATGGTTTAGAGAGAGGGGAAGGCGGCCGGAGGCTGATGGGCAGGTCTCGGATGGCAGTGAAAGGAGGCAGGGGCTTCTTGGGCCAACGGCCTCATGGACCGAGGCGGAGTGGGCCGCGGGTGAGAGGGAGAGGGGCTGTGGGCTGGGCCCGGAGGGGGAAGGGAGAAGGGGAAAGGCTAGGCTGGGCTTTGGTCCGGGGTGGGTTTGGGCTCCGGCCCGTTTAGGATTATGGTTTTCCTTTTATTAACTCAGGATAATCCTTTTCAGGTCAAAAGAAAAATCTAGATAAGTCTAGATAATTACGTTTAAACCATGAAAAATATCCTGGAGTGTCCAAAAATTTCAGCAAAAATCCCAAAGATAAAGTTGGACATGAAGAACCCAAATAAAATATTTGGAGCTCATGAAAATATTTCTAGAAGCTTCCAAAAAATTGGATTAGCTATATAAAAATAAGAATAAATTCTAGAAAAATCCAGAAAATTCACAGAGGAACCTATTTGAGAACCTATTCAGGTTTTTAAAATGAACTCATACCATAAACACTACGCAGCTAGGCAAGAATGCAACACTCACATTCTATTTAATTCTAACCAAATTTTAGGATTTATTGAAAACTCTAAGGGGGCAAAAACTAGGGTGTGACAAAGCCTGGAGCTAACCAATTTCTTATGATTAGGAAACTTTTATGCATCTTAGTGTTCTTGTGACCGTTAAATTCAATCATGTAATATCGTGATGTAATGAACCTTATGAATTCTCCTGTACTTAAATGACATTGCAATGCTACAGTAAACTTTTCGAAAAAATAGTTTGTTGATAAATAACCACAAAGAAAGAGGAGATGAATTTATGAGAGGTAGAAATAGAAGGTAGTTGCAGAAAGATTGTGAGAGTGTCCATAGATGACCACAAAGAACCATTGGCATATTCCAGAAAGTTAAGACTAGCTTCAGGAAGAAAGTAGCCACATAAACGATTGTTTGAATTGGTTCCATCCTAAACCACTACCAGCTTCAGAAAGAAAGTAGCAATTGGATAATTGAGAGTTGAAATACACAATGACAAGCCCTATTAGAACTAGAAATCTTTAATCGAAATACAAAATGACTTAGAGATGATTTGACATTCATATATGTCGAGCGCGCACACCTGTAGATGATTTATTATATTATATATATGTCGTATTGCAAAGGTAAATATGCATGTTAAACTAAAAAAAATTTATAAACGCACCTCTTGCTTAAAAAGCTTCCTCTAGAAGTACTATGGCTGAAGTTGTATCAGTTACCACACTTTCAATAAGAGCAGCAGAAGTTTAAATCTTACAATGCTTTGATGTTAATAGATCATATATGTCTTTCAAATAAATTTCAGCAGCGATACCTGTGTAATAGGAGTATTAACATTTTAATATTATTTTTATTATTTAATCTTAAATATACTTTCTTGCACAATAATAAAATAATAAAAAACTTTGCATATACTCACATTTACATTATATATTGAACTTTTCTGAGAACCAATGTTCTCAAAAATCTTCTTAAGTGCCCTAGGAATTATGTCCTATTCTTCGCTTTGAGGAGCACCTACCATTGTGTAGGCCTTCCCTGAGCGGAGGCGAGCGACGGCTGCTAGCGGAGAATTTGTCCCGTGAAGGTCAGCTCTGCTCGTTCATCTATTCTGACAATGAATAGTTTTTATTTGTTTCTGACACCTTTCCACATCCTTCAACAATGCATGGAATCACTAATAAAGCTTTTTTCATAGAATAGTAGGACCATTTTTAGGTGATTCAACAACAGGATCTTCACTTTGTTGGTTGACCTTTATAGATTTTTTTCTGATTATGTAATCGCCATGGTAGAAATCCATGTTTAAGTTAGAGCAATTAGGAAACTATGGTTGCCATGAAATTTGTTTGTTCATGGATGATGTAATATGTTCGGATGGACATGACATATTTGTTCCTCCGTCATCCAAACAGGCAAATATAGGGTGTTTTACCCGATTAATGTGCTCTCATTTCCCTGTTGCATGCATATCTCAAATTAAATACTGTCATGAGCAAGCTGTGTGCTTTACTTTTATGATTTTTTTGGTGATGGAAATTTTTGATAGCTGCTACCACTCCTTGATGCATCCATTCATTTGTAGCATTTTTCTCCGTAGTGGCTGGGCTTACCTGTCCTAGTTATAGAGTAACTATGGACAATTTCTATGCTTCCATAAATCAATCGATGTGTCATTTTTAGTTCTATTTTAGTCTTCTTGCCACTTAACTATCACTTGGTTCATACATAACTAAATGCTATCTACATCGGCACGACAGACGATAGCTTTCTCCCTCATAATCTCTCACAACCTTCTAAACTATAATTATTCTAGTTTGGTCCTAAATCGAACTTCTGCGATATTGACTAGATTTACTATATAACAATCATCAACATCAAAATATCAATTAGTTTAATTGTTTTGCAAGAAAGTATCAATTAGTTAATGTAAGATACAATAAAAAATACTTCCTCCATCTAAAATTACTATTTGTTTTTGGTTTTCTAGGTTCATTACTCTTGCTATGCATCTAGACACGTGTATATCTAAATGCATAGATGTTGACGCTCCTTAGCGACACACTTTTACCCTTGTTTATCTTCAATAATGGCGTGAATTTGATATCTAAACTAATGATCATACTCTATAACCGGGACATTTTTGCATATGCATGTGTTTTTGGAGGAATTCTGTTTACGTAGGTTTTTGGGCTAAAATGGAGCACATATGGACAAGGCTTTTGACCAAGGATGACACGGTGAAAGATGAAGGCCAGCGGCCCGAAGAAAAGGCCACACATGGCCCAGGCCGGCCGGCCTAAGGTGGTTCAAGCCCCGTTCGTGCTCATCTTTGGTGAACCGACCTCCAAGAATATTTGAAAGGCAAGTGCTAAGGTCAAGAAACTTTGGGGTCAAGGCAACTCAATTGGAGAATTTGGAAGTTTATCACTTTCCATTCTTATCCCGAAGATATCCCAAAGCAAACGATGTCCAAAGCCCCACATGCATAGGTGGAACATCTGCTGAAGCTTCCAGAAGACTTGGAGAGAAAGATGAAGACGAGACGGCCAGGGAATACCCTAGGCGGGCCGGCCTGAACCCCCCTGGGTCGGTCGGCCCAGGCCTTTCCTGTGGCACCTCGCCTCCCCCTTCGACCTAGGGTTTTCTCAGGGTATAAATACCCCATGTGCCTTCGTGCCACGGGTCAATTTATTCGTCATTCGCCACCCAGGAGCAGAGGAGCTAGAGGGACACCTTTCGGAGAGCTGAGGGTTGTGCTAGCTGTCTAGGATTCTTCCCTAGCCAATGTGGAAACCCTACGAGGAAGACCACGTCGGAGTTCTGGAGCTAGGATCATCAAGATCAAGATAGGATCCCGGTGGTGATCTTGTGATGTATTTACATTCATGGTGAAGTAATATGTGTTTCTGAATCTTTAGTGATCAAGTGCCTCTCTTTATGATTTCGTTCTTGCTTGGGTTTGCTTCTTCTTCAATCTATTCTCGAGATAGATTGCTTGGGGTGCTCTTGTAGCCATGGTGGCTAGGGGTTCATACCAGATCTTCCAAGTGGTTCGACACGTTCACTTGCGAACGTGCCCTTAAGTTACCCACACCGAAAGGGAGCATTGTGGCAGGGTGTGATCTCGTGTACGGTGGGGCTTTTGGGAGTTTGATCGGAGGTCGTGATTTAAAGATGCTTTTTATTGAGATTCACATCTATCTTACTTCACTCTATTTGGCTCGGAGCTACAACATATGCATGATCTAGGCGATCTAGATTGGT
>CM014273.1:29967905-30050336 GCA_004135705.1 Alloteropsis semialata | reverse complement strand
AGGAGGGTAAAGCCTAATGTTTTTTCGTTGATGATCAAGGGGTTCTCTTCTTTGGGAAAAGAATTGTTGTGCCTAAGGATCCCACATTGAGGCGTTTGATTCTTGATGAAGCTCATAGTTCTCAACTCTCTATTCATCCGGGAAGCACTAAAATGTATCAAGACCTCAAACAAAGATTTTGGTGGACAAGAATGAAGAGTGAAATCGCTCGGTATGTCGCCGAGTGTGATGTTTGCCAAAGGGTTAAGGCCGAGCATCTCAAACTGGCCGGCACGCTTCAACCCTTGCCTATTCCATCTTGGAAGTGGGAAGATGTTGGGATGGATTTTATCATCGGCCTACCAAAGACCTCTCAAGGGTATGATTCTATTTGGGTAATTGCTGATCGCTTGACCAAATCAGCTCACTTCTTTCCGGTCAAGACCACCTATTCCACCAAACAATATGCGGAGTTGTATCTCACTCGGATTGTATGTCTCCATGGTGTTCCTAAAACAATTGTCTCCGACTGAGGTTCTCAATTCATTACCCGCTTTTGGAAGAGCCTTCATCAAGCTATGGGAACCAATCTCACCTATAGTAGTGCTTATCATCCTCAAACCAATGGCCAAGCCGAGAGAGTCAACCAAGTCCTAGAAGATATGTTGCGTGCTTGTGCACTCATATATGAGAAAAAGTGGGCGACTTGCTTGCCGTTTGCGGAGTTCTCTTATAATAATAGCTATCAAGCAAGCATCAAAATGGCCCCCTTTGAAGCTCTCTATGGAAGAAGATGTAGGACCCCCCATTAATTGGTCCGAGTCCGGGGAAAGGCCTTTCTTTGGCCCGGACTTGGTCAATGAAGCCGAGGAGAAAGTAAGGGTTATTCGCGAAAATCTTCGCATAGCTCAATCTCGCCAAAAGAGTTATGCCGATCGTCGTCGTCGTGAGCTATGTTTCAAAGTTGGTGATGATGTCTATCTCATGGTTTCTCCTTTCAAAGGCACTCATCGCTTTCAAGTTAGAGGGAAGCTAGCCCCTCGTTATGTTGGACCTTTTCGAGTCATCAAGAGAGTTGGCATGGTGGCATATCAATTGGATCTTCCGCAATCATTATCGGCTATTCACAATGTGTTCCATATATCTCAATTGAAGAAACGCCTTCGTATTCCAACCGAAGCCATTGATGTGGAAATTCTTGATCTTCGACCGGGTCTCACTTATGATGAGGATCCTATTGGTATTCTTGATCACGCCGAGAGGAAGTTGAGAGGAATTTCGAGTTGGGCCGACGGCAAGCCCGAGCCGCGCCTTGGCATCCGCCCGTCCCTCTCCTCTCTCCCTTAAAAGCCCGACGCACTCCCGGCCAGGAAACCCTAGCCATTTTCCTCCCGAGCACCGCCACCACCTCCATTGCCATCCACTGCTTCTTGTTGAAATTCGGCCGACGTGGTGAGTCTCGGTTCAATTCCTCGCACCTCCTCCATCCTCGAGTTTCCATGGACCTCCGCCGGCCCTCATCTCTCTCTCTTTCTCGCTGTACAGGGCCGCCACCGGAGCCTCCCATCCGTCGCCGCCGCCGCTCGTCGCGCCGCCGCCTCGTCACCTCTCCCTCGTCGGTGCTTGCTTGGTGAGCTTCCCCACGGCGCCGCGCAGCCCATGCTCTCCCTACCCCGCCCCCTCGCCGACCTCCGCTGCCTTTGGCCGAGGCCACGGCCGGCAAATGGCCGCCGGCCATCCGTGCTGTGTGCGTGCGTGTGTTCTGTGTGTGTGAGGTTGTGTGTGGTAAAGATGGAAACAATAGGGGGTTATGGGGAAAGATCCAAGGGCTGTTGCACAAAAAGATCAGACCCAAGGGGTCTGCTGCAAAACTCACGAATCTTTTCGTTTTTAAATCTTGGTTAATGGCTGAAGCTTCAATAAATCACAGGAAAATAAATACAGATCCAAAAATAGTGAAACTTATTTTGTTAGATTCCTTATGATCTGCTCTGTCAGAGAAAAATATGGATGTACATTGTGCTGCTGTATGTTTTTATCTAGGATTTTATCTTGTTCTAGCTAAAGAAATGCATGATAAATGGTATGCTACTCATAAAATTGTGTTTTCAGCTTTGTTAGGTTCCTCTGGTCATGTCCTGTGCAGATCTGTCTTTTGAACTTTTGAAAGTTACAGTTTCACTATCATTTCATGTGTTTGTTCCTTTATGCTAGCTGAAAACTAGTTAATGCTTAGTAATTAGCTCAAAAATGGTAAAATCATGAAACCAACTGTGTTCATCTTGTTTTTCTGTATAGAATCTGGGAAAAATGAGTTTGGTGCTTTTCTGGATGTCTTACATGCTCTTTATGAATTAATGTTTTATAGGTAGCTCTAGATTGCATAAATTGTAACTAAATAATTAAAATGGTTTTTAGTGTATATCCAACTGTTTTAGCCTGGTTTAAGTATCCTTTGCTGGCATGTTTTGTTTCACATTTGTTAAGCAACTCTAGAATTTATTATGGTGTTTGTTGATCTCAAATAAGCTAGTTAAATGATTAGTCCTTGTATTGATTTAATCTTGTTTAGGTGCTGTTTTTAATTTGTTTGTGCAGTGCTATGATTGCGTTATATTTCTCATGCTCATACTTGCATTCATGGCGTCATTCTAATTACCGCATCATTCATTCATTATAGAGAGTGACCGTCCGGAGAACGAGCCCGTTGAGCCCGAGCCCGAAGCCGAGTTCGAAGCCGTTTCCGATCCTAAAGAGGACCAAGGCAAGCCGCTAAACATGTTTCTCCTATCTTTGCAATTAATTTGATTATTACGTCTATGTATGGGTTGCATGGGAAATATATATATGTATTTCATTGGTAGCACCTATGTTGATGATTACCTTTCTTGATTTATATACCTTTACCTTGTCACTCGTTAGTTTGGGGTTAATTCACATTTAATTTGCTAAATGCTTAGCCATGCTTAGAGTAGAAGGTTAGGATATATTTTGGGAAGGTTGACTAGGATAATCAACGCCGTAATAGTTGGAGTCCTCTTTTAAAATTGATGGTCCTATGAACTTGATGATAAGAAGTAGAGGTTGACTTGAGCGGGGTGTAGGGTCATGAGAAAGGAGTCTCGGTGACCTAGACCGCTCGAGTTGTTAAGGACCGTTCGGTGATGCCTTTGGTTTGAGCACCCTTTTTGTGCTACCACATATCCCCTATTGGGTGGATGAGTGTTGGGATATAGTCGAAGCCAATGAGCCCAAACAACAGCCAAGACAGAGAACAGAGACAAGCAACAGTAAATTACTTATCAACAGTGTTCTCGGGAATCAGCCCTTTACACGTTGGTGGGAGGTCCCCTTTTATAGGGAGGTCAAGAGGCACATTTTACATCCCCTTATACCCCTGGAAATCAGACATCATCCTCTAGACTATGCAACATATATTTTCCAGGGGTATTGGAGTACATTCGCACGTCTCAATGTGAATGCGTAGACCAACAAATCCATCTTTGACTCGGTTTGGACTTGGTCCACGCTGCCTTCACCATGCCTCCCATGACCTCTGTCACCTTCACCACCTCTGAGCTCCTTCGGCTGAACGACGCCTTCTCCTGCTCAGAGAAGAAATGTGTCGCCATCACCCAAACATGTCTTAGGCCTGTACAAAAAGCTGAACCAAACTATACACAAGTAAAATCCGAGAATTGCCTTCGCACCCTCAAAAATGGTCATGGTGGCGAAGGCAATTTAAGGCCTCGCAATGCCCTCGCATCACCATTAGGTGTTTGCTTAGCGCCGTGCGCAGCAGGCCGCCAATCAATGCCAATCTCCTAGCAAAGGTAAGAGAAACCGAACTTGAGTGGGTGATGCTCACAGACTGCCTTCGCATGTGAGTACGGTGAACTTCTGTCTAACATAAGCGAAGGCAATTTCCTTTCGGGGATAAGTAGCGAAGGTAATTTGCTTGAACCTGAAACGAGGTATCCGGGTGAAGGCGTTTCCTTGACAGACCAATCCCCCAACAGTAGCCCCTCGCGAATGAGGGCTTTCTCCAACAGGCCGATGTCCTCGAAAATTCAGGATTGCCTTCGCCTGTTCCAAAGAAACGCTTCCTCTTGTTGGAGTAAGTCCCGAGTCATTGTCTTCGCTCCTGATTTGGCTTCGCATCTCGTATTTTTTCTGATTTTTCACTTTATTATTTATTTTTATTTGTATTATTTTTTGGATTTTTCTGGGCCTTTTCGATTTCTGAGCCACGGTAACGGTCACTTTTTTACTGACCTATAAATAGGACCGAAGGGGTCCCCCCTTTTTACCTTTCTTCGCTTTCGCTATCAATCGCTTTCTGCTGCTGAATCTTCTTCGCCTGCTCCGATCATAGCCTAATGACCGCTTTCGCGTTTGTGTTGGCTTCTCCTCGTGATACCTACTTGTACAAGTAAGGTTATCTCTCTGTATTTTTTGATACTATTGTTGTTGCTGGTTTTCTTCGTTTAGGTATTGAGAATTGTTGTTATTTCTGCAGCGGCGCGCACTTAAGCAAACTGCTGTACTTATTGACATGGCTGGTGCAGGCAGCCCCGATGCCCAACGAACGGGAGTTTCTCCTCATCGTGGGATGGATGATAATGAAGCTGATCAGCTTGCACAACAGATAGAAGATGAGACTCCAGCTGTTGAGGAAGCTTCTGGCGATGAACGTGCTGAAGATGACGATGGTGGCGATGAGGAGGATCTTGATGATGTGGAGGTTGACGTGGAGGATCTAGTAGATCCCAAGAAGAAGGCGAAGACACTTGTCTTCGGCAAGTCCAAGGTTGGCGAACGTGACATCAAGTTCTATGAGGAAAAAGGATATTTCCCCGTGGGGTGGGGCCGTGCTCCCGGTACTGATACTACCCTTGATCCTCGCGAAGACGAAGCTGTGGTTTTCACAGATTTTTTTTATTGTGGGCCTGAAGATGCCCATTGATAATATCATTGCGAAGATGATTGCTCCTTATGGTCTGCAATTACATCATCTGACACCGAATGCAATTAGTCACCTTCTTCGCTTCTTTTGGGCTGTGAAGACACATGACTCGGCGGTTACTGTTGATGGATTTTTTCGGCTATACGAGGGGCACAATCAGAGCAAATCATCTGAAGTCGAAGGCTAGTTGTTCACTCCAGATTTCGGCTGTGTTACTTTCACTGGTCGCCGCCGAGGGTCTCATTTTGCGAAGGTTGAGACTTCCTTCGCTCAGAGGAACAAGTGGACCAAAGACTGGCAACGGTATTGGTTTTATGTGAGGGTACCTTTGGAGGAGACTATTCTAGAGGATGGGACCAAGTCTATTTCTTTCCCTCTGCACAGCCAGATTGATTGGCTAAAGTTTGTATCCTGCCCGGTTTTTAACGCGAAAAGCCCTGGATTCTCCGAGTGTTGGAAGGCTTTTCAAATTGCTTCGCAAACATTTTGCAGTCGTGATCTGATTGAAGAAGGTATCGCTGCAGATCTTGCTTGTGGAGTTTATTTCCTGTCTGCCGGTTGGGCGCCCTATAAGATTGAGTGGAGAGCTTTTAGGGAACACACCAAGGTTGCTTTCCCTTATTTTGGTGCGAAGCTCCCCGAAGGCATGACTGCAGCGTATTTTGTTGCTACTGTGGAGCAACGAGCCAATGACATTCTTGGGACGTATAACTCCAAGGAGCATCGCAGTTGCGAAGACAAATTTGTTCATGTTAGATTCAATAGAGTTTTTGAGGAACTGAAGATTTCTTACGGTGCTCGAGAGGTCCCCATCTCTACTAAGGAGAAGAAGAAGGAGAAAAAGGAGAAGGATAAAAGAGGAAAATCAAGGCGAAGGAACATAAGATGATTCTGCTCCTTCGCGTGCTCCTCACGGGGGAGGGCGAACTGGACGTGGAGGCGGCCGGGGCAAGAAAACAGTCGCGAAGGCGACTTCCTCCGTCGTTCCGGCCAAGCCTGGCAGCAGCAGCTCTCACGAGTCTGCCGAGAAGCGTCGTCGTCAAGATGCGTCGATTGCTGCCGTTCCTGTGTCCATCGTGGCTCCGGCTACCAGGGCCACCTCTTCGGCTTCGCGCGGTGGTCTTCCACCTCGTCCTCCTCGGGTACCAGCGGCGGCTCCGGCTCCTTCGCAGTTGACGGCTACGCCTATCACTGGCTTTGCGAGCTCAGCCCCCCGAAGCGGAGATGACATTTTTTTAGGTGAGGTTGCACTCTTTGGCAATTACTTTCAGGGCTCAAGTCTTCCTTTGCTAGCGAGGTACCTAACGGAGAATCCCGTGATTGATATCAATATTACTTGTGAAGGCGCTGCTGAAACATCTGAGGATATTCGGGTTCCGAATCCATTCGACGATGGCATTGATATTAGTATGTTTGAGGACACCCCCATTCGGGGTGCTCCCATTATTGGTGATGTGCCGGAGGAGGTTCTAGTCAAAACCAACGTTGAAAAGCCTACAACCGAAGCCCCTGCGGACACTCCGCCGGTTAGCCCTCCATCGCCTGCATTGGCTTCTGCTCCTCCTCCCAGAGACTCTTTGGAGGTTTTGGCCCATGCTGCCGGGACGGTTGACGTGGATACCCAGGCTAAGGGGAAAGAGGTTGCCGAAGCTGAAACTTCCGAAGCCGCTGAGAGGGCTGCTGCTTCTCGATCTTATATGGATGTTGATATGGGTGGGAGTATTGCTTCTTTTCCCAAAGGTACTAGTGATGTTTCTTCGTTTTTTTCCTTTAGTGACGTTGTTTGCTCTGTTGTTTGATGCTAATGCAATGGAGACTTGTTTATTAGGTGGCGAGGGAGATGGGCCGTCTCGCGTGCGCGAAGGTGGGCCTCTTCGAGACTTTGATTGGGAAGGTGTCTTATTTGATCGGGGTTATAGCTAGTTTTTTTTTTGCTTTAGCTATTTTTTGTGAAGATAATAAAGTTGACATCATTTTTTGTAGAGTATGAACGTCTTGTGCGAACCTTGGATCCTGAGAGTATCAGTTCTAACATTTTGGCTGCGGGATTAAAGGTGTGATTTCCATGCCTTCGCTTTCTGTTTTTTACTAACTTGGCTTCAAATTGCCAAGCTCATAGTATTGATCGAGGTGATTGTTTTCTCTCGCAGGTAGTTGTAGCTATCAATGAACTGCATACTCAAGTTCTGAACCTCAACTTGGTTGCTGCTGAGCGCGCGGAGCTGGAGAAATTATGAAGGGAAAAGGCTGATCTTCTCCAGATCCAAGCAACTATTGACAGGATCAAGGAGGGTATTGAAAAAGAAAAGAATTTGTTTCGCCAGGACCGAGAGTCCATTATTAGTGAGAACAAATCTTTAAAGGACAAGGTTGCTGCTTTGGAAACTCAAGCTGGCAAAGCCAACCTGCTTAAGGAGAAGGTTTGTGCCTTGGAGGCTAAAATTGTTGACAAGGATGACACCCTAAAGGGCCTTCGTGAGAAAATTGTTGAAGATACTGAGTTGATTTCCATCCTAAAGGGTGAGGTGAATACACTCAATGATGCCAAGGAAAAACTTTCGGGCGATGTCGATACATATCGGTCTCGCAGCGAAAATTTTGAGCATGAGGCCTTGTCGCTACAAACTGCAAATCTTTCGCTTCGCAAGGAAAATGAAAGTGTAGTTGATGTTGCCTGGGAGCGTGGCCTAAAGCTGTATCGCCTATACAAGGAGGCCCTGCGACAGTTTGGAGCGGAGCTGCTCCTTTTCCCAGCAAAGAGTATAGCTTGGACAAGCTTTTCAATTGGATTGACATTGAATTTGCTTCGCTTCCAAATGTCATGGAAGTTGTCAGTGACTTTGCTGTCAACCTGTGTTCAAGCAACCTGCTGAAGATTCTCTCAGACAACGGCTGTGATCACTATAGTGCCTTGGTTCGGAAAGGCTATCCGTATCCGGCTCCCAGAGATCTTGCTGACACTGATTATTTTCCGCAGCAGCTGTTAGTTGCGAAGGCGCTCTTCTTGAGATATTTCTGGGTTGCCAGTGGTCGTCAAGCGACTCAGAACATTGTCCGCGACCGGCTTGCGAAGGTATTTCGTTAATTGCCATCATGGTCTACTTTGTTTCATTTTTGTTTTTAATTTTCTATTATTTTATTTGGTAGCTTCTATATTCTCAGTCAAAGGAGCTGAAGAAGCAGAAGGCCGAAGCCGAAGCAGCCGCGAGGGAAGCCGCTATCAAAGAAGCTGCCGAAGCTGGTGCGGAAACAAGTTCTGCTGCTACCGGTGCTTCTGTCGGTGAAGCCGGTGCTTTTTCTTCGCAAGGACAGGGTGACCAATGGGCCCCCAGAGTCGATCCACAGGTCTAAGGACCTTTTGAATTGTAATTAGAGTTTGGGATTTATTGAGCGGGCAGTTCTTTTGAACTTGTACATTTGTGTATATTCGGGGCGATGAAATGCTTGCACTTACTCCGCTGGCCATGCGTGACAGGCCGCTTTATATTTCTGGCTTTGCATGGAAGGAGTTTCAACGACTTTATCCAAATTCAAGCCATCATGATTTTTTGGAGTATTGTCACGAGTTTTATCGTAGTACGGAATTCAGTGTTTTTGATTTTTTTCACGGCATTTGTTGCTCACGGCTCAGATCGAGTTGAGCTCGCTGCTAGGAGAAATGCCGAAGCTATTTCCCTGGGCGTTCCAAAGATGGAGCCGTTGGATGTTGGACCCGATGTCAAGGACTTTGCTTGCATTTACAACGGTCCTCGTTTTAGGAGATCTGGTGAGCCATTTTATGGATATGTGTTTGAAATGTTTTGAGAATGCTTGGTGTAAGTGTGTGGAGCTCGTGATGTAATTATATCTTCGCATGAATAAATATGAACTCGATTTGTCTTCGTTTTTGAGAAAAACGCCTCCTCCCCCTGAAGCGAGCTTGTGTTTATTCATGCGAAGATGAATTTGTTTATGATGTGTGAAAAACCGTTCGTGTGTATAAGTTTGATTTGTTTGAATGAAAAAGATCAAACTCGGTTTGCCTTCGTTTTTGGGAGAGACGCCTCCTCCCCCCGAATTGAGCTTGTGTTTTTGTTCGACGCGCTCAAATGGCGATTCTTGGCGTTTACATGGGGAATTGTCTCCGGGTTTACTCTTTGGAGTTCTTGCTCCATTTAGCATTTTTAATTTTGAGAGTTGTTTGAGCCGAAGCCCCTTTTACTCTTTTTAGAGTAAGCATTATTATACAAGGTTTGATCTGAGCTGAAGCCCCTTTTACTTGTTGGAGTAAGCATTGTATATGGAAAATGATTTGAGCTGAAGCCCCTTTTACTCCTTAGAGTAAGCAATTTAGATCTGAACTGGCCTTACCCCTGGTAGGGTCAGTTCAGTTCTACTTGTTTTATCGAATACTGGCGATTTGGTCGAAGTCAATCACTTTCGATGCAACTTCTTTGGGGAATAGCTCATTCATATATTTCACACGAGTTACAATTAGCACCACCTCGTTAAAAACCTCACCCCTTGGTAAGGGTTCCCCTGTGAGGAAAAGAGTACGGGATTTTTTGAAGGAAAAAATGAAAATCTATTGTATCAATTGACTTCGTTTATAGATTACGAAGCCAATTATTACATGGTGTTCACAGGTAGTACCTTCGCAAGCTGTCCGCATTCCATGAATGCGGCACCTCATTGCCTTCGCCATCACCTAGGTGATATGATCCTGGTCTGTTACTCTTAACGACTAGGAAAGGGCCTTCCCATTTGTTTTGCAGCTTCCCCGAAGGCATATTTGGGTTCTTCCTTAGCACCCAGTCGCCTATCTTTATGTCTTTTCTTACCACTTTCTTGTCATGCCATTTCCTGGTTTCTTCCTGATACTTGGAAATGTTCTTCGCTGCTTGTAACCTGTAAATTTCTGTGAGATCTTTATCTATAGCTTCGCTATCTTTTGGTGCTTCCTGCTGAGTGCGAAGCCCCTTGTAAAGAATCTCCTCGGGACACATTGCTTCTTCGCCATACAATAGCTTGAATGGTGTGAACTGAGTTGCTCTTGAAGTGGATGTGTTGTGAGCCCAGATTACCTTCGGCATTTCCTCTACCCATTTGCCTTTTTTCTTACAATTTGCAAGGCATTTTCTGATGGCAGTGAAGATGATGCCATTTGCTCTCTCAACTGCGCCATTGGACTGGGGGTGGTATACTGATGCGAATCTTGCCTTCGTCCCGATGGACATGCAATACTGCCTGAATTCGTCGCAGTCAAACTGTTTCCCATTATCCACTGTTATTTCCCTTGGTACTCCAAATCTGCAAACTATTTGTTGCCAGAAGAATTTGATAATTGTCTTCGCTGTAATGTTTGCCAATGGCCTTGCCTCAATCCACTTGGTGAAATATTCCACTGCAACTATTGCATATTTCAGGTTTCCTTGAGCTGTGGGGAGAGGACCCACCAGATCGATGCCCCATCTTTGCAGTGGCCAAGTAGGGGTTATCAGCTGTGATAACTCCGAAGGTGATTTTCTGGTTGCAGCACATTTTTGACATTCGTCGCAGGTCTTGACTGTGTTGGTTGCATCATTGATAATTGAGGGCCAATAAAACCCTTGTCTCATTGCCTTTCCCACAATTGCCCTCGCTCCAAAGTGAGCTCCGCATAGGCCACTGTGTATCTCTTGAATTAGCTCTCTGCCTTCGCTGATGGACACGCAGCGAAGCCAAGGAGCTACGACTCCTTTCTTGTACAAGGTGTTGTCGATGATTTGGTATGCCCTTGCTCTCTGCTGCATGGTTTTGAGGTCGTCTTTGTCAATTGGTTCGTAGTATCCCCTGAGATATGCCATTATGGAAGATCGTCAATCTTCTGAATTTATTGCATTGATCAAGTGCGGCTGCTCATCGAGTTCTTTGATCGAAGGCACTATCAGCGTCTGGAAGAAGACATCGGGTGGCAACTTGTCCCCCTTTGCTGCTGCCTTGGCCAGTGCATCAGCTTCTTCATTTTTTGCCCTTGGAATGTATTCTATTGTGAAGCCTTTGAACTTTTTCTCCATTGATCGGACTGTATTTAGGTATTTGATCAGCTCGGGTTGCTTTGCAACGCTTTCTTTTTCAATGTGGTCTGCTACCACCTTTGAGTCAGTTTTTACAACAAAGCGCTGAGCCCCCAGCGCCTTCGCCTTTCTGAGCCCCAATAGGACGGCTTCATATTCAGCAACATTGTTCGTACTTCTGTCGCTGTTTTTGCAGAACTCTAGGTTCGCTGCATATCTCATCTTAACGCCTGAAGGCGATTGCACAATCGCTGCGATGCCAGCTCCTTTGTCCCCCCAAGCGCCATCACTGTGTACTAGCCAGCTTTCTTCTCTGGTCAGAGTTTGTGCCGAAGGCGATGTCCACTCGGCTATGAAATCAGCCAGGACTTGTGATTTAACTGCTGTTCTTCACTCGAAGTCGACCACATATTCAGATAGCTCTGCCGCCCATTTGCGTATTCTTACCGAGCGTTCTTTGTTGCTTAATAACTCTTTTAGGGATTGATCTGTGAGCACTTTGATGGTGTGGCCCTCAAAATAATGCCTTAGCTTCCTGGATGCCATTACCACGGCATAAATCATTTTCTCGATCTCAGTGTAGAACAGCTTCGACCCAGCCAGTGCCTCAGAGACATAGTACACAGGCTGCTGTATATTTCTGCCCTCGACCAGCTTCTCCACAATAAGTGTAGCACTGACGGCTGATTGCGAGGCTGCGATGTATAACAGCAAGGGTGCCTTCGGGTCAGGGGTTGTCAGCTTCGTGAGCTGCATTAAGTATTGTCTTAACTCATAGAATGCCTTCGACTGCTCTTCTCCCCACTCAAACTTTGATGCATTTCTGAGAGTTGTGAAGAAGGATAAACTGCGTTCGGCGGCCTTTGCAATAAATCTGTTAAGTGCTGCGATTCTACCAGAGAGTTTCTGTACATCTCTAATGCATTTTGGCTCTTCCATGTTGAGAATTGCATTGATCTTGTCAAGATTGGCTTCAATTTCATTGGCTGACACAAGACAGCCTAGAATCTTCCCTTTGGTTACTCCGAAGACGCATTTCTCCGGATTGAGCTTTAGACCGGCCTGTCTCATTCTTGCGAAGGCGACAGCCAAATCAGAGACATGTTCTTGTCTTTTGACGCTTTTGACCAAGATGTCATCAACATATGCAAGTATGGTTTTAAAGAGTTCTTCTTTGAATACGGTGCTTGTCGGAGGTTTAGTCCGGCAGTCCACCCAGGGGTACCCAGATGGTTGATTTGTAGGCAAAGGGCAATCGCAGGACTAGGGAGCTCGAGGTAACACAGGGACACAGGGATTATACAGGTTCGGGCTACCCGGAGGTATAATACCCTACGTCCTGTGCTCGGGGGTCTTGTATTGCTTTGCTCGGCGAGATTCCGGAGAACAACGACGGGTTTGTGGCTACAATGGGCGAGAATTAGATGCCCCTGATGGGGTCAACCTAGGCCGCCTTATATAGGCTGACGGCCTAGGGTTTACAAGTCGGTTATCTCTAATTATGGTCCGGCTCAAATCAGGAAACTAATCCAAGTCGGTTACAATATAATCTCCGTGATCTCAGGGCGGGATCTGGACGAATCGCCGAATGCCTTGCGGGCTAAGTCTTCTCAATCTTATCCATCAAGTCGGGGATCCTCGTGGGCCAGCCTGGGGTCGGCCCACATCCTTGTCAGACATGGGCCCAGGCCGACTACATATCCAGTCGATAGTGGGCCCAGGGGTACCCATATCCCACAAGTCCCCGAGCAACGTGCAGGCGCGTGTCGGACTGTCGATGAAGAAACGAAGCCTTCCAGGTCGGCTGAAGCATCTTGGTCGGCAGGCCGACACAAGAGTGGGCGGTGCTCAAAAAGGAAAACCGCAGGGCATCCAGGGATGACCCTAGACAGACCTGGGGGCGGAGCCCCGAGTGGCGTAGCGCCGAGTCGTGGCCGAGTCAGGTACCGAGGAGTTGCACCGCTTGGAAAAAGTGACACATCCTGATGGGGCATATGGAGGGCGACGCAAGGAGCCCTCCATATGGAGTAGTCCCCGAGCATTGGGCTGACTAGAAAAGTCGGGCTAATGGTCAAGAAAAGGATCTCCATGCTTCGGGGCAATCATGCCGCCCAAAGGACAATCTTGCCAGACGAGTCATGACAAGAACAATGTTCTCGTGAATGCACAGAGCACTCCCGTGGTCGAATGAAGCCGAAGGCGATAAGGGCGGACTGAGCACCTCGAAGAGAGGAACTGCTGCGTGGCACAGAGCTCACGCGCTGAACAATGTAACCAGGGTCACATGTTATCATTTAGCTCGGAGCTATAAATATACACCAAGGCCCTGATCCTTGCAGTCATTAGAAGAGAGGCATAGCAACCACCTAGCTTGAAGAATGTTGGGGACTTCTACCTGGATTCATCCTCCAGGGATGAATCATGGGGACTTGATAGCCTGGTGCTAGAAGAGTGCTTGCGAAGATCCTGAGGTGTTGATTAGCGTCTGAGTGCTGTCTGTCTCATTCACCCCTACATTCCCATGTGACGAGGGCCATGTGGGGTGAAATGCTTTGTAGAGCAAGGGATACCCGGAGGCATTCGCTAACAGCCCTCTATTGGTGCTGTCCTGTCGACGGCTGCAGTGGTGCTACAAGAGAGCTTGCAAGGAGCTCATGTGGGCCAAGCTTGCTACGGATGCAGCACTAGGCGCAGGGACGAGTGCCCCAGGCCATCATCTTGACGGTTGATGTGTTTGATTCTTGCAATCGGCCCTTTAACCGGCTCCCTTTGTAATTTATAATCCTTGTATTAAATCTTTTCTCCTTTTCGTTTCTTATAAACGCAATATCTGTGTCCCTGGACCCGGAGGTCAAGAGAGGCGTCGTAGGTTCGCACAATAGTAACAAGTCACGGAGTCTTCTTGGTCGAAGTGCCGAGGCGCCGAGTCCTGAAACCCGTTGACCAGAGTCAAGAGCGCCGAGTCCCCGAGAGTCGGGGCTGGCCGAGTCCGGAGACCCGTTGACCAGAGTCAAGAGCGCCGAGTCCCCGAGAGTCGGGGCTGGCCGAGTCCGGAGACCGTTGACCGGAGTCAAGAGCGCCGAGTCCCCGAGGGTCGGGGCTGGCCGAATCCGGAGACCCGTTGACCGGAGTCAAGAGAGCCGATGACCGGAGTCAAGAGCGCCGAGTCCCCGAAGGTCGGGGCTGGCCGAGTCCGGAGACCCATTGACAGAGTCGGGGCTGGCCGAGTCCGGAGACCCGTTGACCGGAGTCAAGAGCGCCGAGTCCCCGAGAGTCGGGGTTGGCCGAGTCCGGAGACCCGTTGACCGGAGTCAAGAGCGCCGAGTCCCCGAGAGTCGGTGCTGGCCGAGTCCTGTGGCAAAAGAGCCGTTGGCACGCAGAGAGCCGTTGGCCCGCAGTTAACGGGACTCCCGCGGATTTCGTCCGTTTATTACGGCGCCGTTAGGGTAATTCGGATCGGCGGAAGGGGATAAATCGGATCTGTTCACCGGCGGCTTTTACCACAGTTACTTTTCCAAATCGAGAAGCATCCCGCGTCTCCACCACCGCTTAGTGCCGCCGTAGGAGCGATTCGCTCGCCGCCCGTTCGCCGCCGCCGGAGTTCAAGCGCCGCCGCCGCCGCTACTTGTCTACATCGTGCCTGAGCACCTCGGCGGAGATGGCGGACTCGAGGGAGACGCTGAGGACGCCGGCATCGGGGGAGGAGGTGCCACCGGCGACGAAGATGGTGGACGCGGGCATTTCCGCGGGCCTCGGAGAAGGTGACGCGGAGAAGAAGGTGACGCCCTCTGTTGGCCAGGCTGGGGCCGCGGGGGATGCCGCCGCCCACGAGGGCGGCGATGCTGATGCGCCGGCGACCGCCCACGGGGCAGACGCCAAACGGAAGAGAGTGGCCTCGTCGGAGGAGGTCCCAGAGCTGACGTCTGTGCCCGGAGGAGTGCCGCCCCAAGAGCCGGTCTGGGGTCAATCCTCCGTCATCGAGGAGAGGCTCCAGGATATGGTTCGCCGCGGCGTGCCCGGGCCGCGGGAGATCCTGCAGCGGTGGCCCGCCGGCGATGATGCCCGGCGGTGGGAGCGCTCGAAGACAGAGATGACCGCCTTCACGCCGTTCTTCGAGTGGGGGTTTGGATTGCCCACCGGAGATTTCTTCTGGGGGCTTCTTCACTTTTATGGAGTCGAGATGAGTCACTTGAACCCCACCTCCATTTTATCGATCTCCATCTTTATCCATCTGTACGATGCTTTTCTTGGGATCCCGCCACATTTCCCGTTGTGGCGGCGCTTGTGTCAGATGAAGATCATTGGGGAAGGTTCCGGGAAGGGTCCAGCTAGGATCACCGGAGGGGCTGGGTTCTCGTTGAGGGTCGGCATGTCCAGGAGATATTTTGTCCTGGACATGAACGATTCCAACAAGAACTGGAGGCAAGAGTGGTTCTATGTCACGAACCATCCCCCTGCTCTACCTGCCCGGGCTGGCCACCGGCCAGTGAGAAAAGATTGCTGGGAGTCACAGCCGGAGGGCCAGGAGCTGCAGGAGGCCGAGGAGCTGCTGAAGTTGATCGCTGAGCTGAAGGAGCAGAACTTGACCGCGGTGGCTGTAATGATCTCCTTCGTCCGGCGACTGACACAGTCTATCAAGGACCGAGTTCATCCCGGGTACGAATTTTCGGGGGGCAATGATCCGACCTGGGAACAGGCCCGGACGGTGTCTATCCCGGAGACTTGCGAAAGGATCTCCGGCTTCATGCGCGGCAGGATCTATAATGAGGGCACACCGATGCCTTTTTCATTGCATAACCCCCCTCCTGCGGTTAGTTTTCTTACTTCTTTGCGAGTTGTGTATCTGATTGCTGGCGCCGTGCCTTTGTCTTGCAGGACCGAGCAACAAAGTACTTCAGCCCGGCACCCCTGCCCGAGGGCAATGTCCGGGTGGAGAAGCTCATGACGGTAGAGGAGGCATCCCGGGCATCTCGAGTCGTGGACGAGGGACAAGCCGCCTGGGAGGTGGCCGACCTCATCTCGGCTCCCCGGGATGGGGCGGGGGACGACCCGGTGGCCCAGGTGCTTGGCGGACTGGGGCGGCAATTGCGTCAGGCTGTACGCAAGCTGACGCCATCCCAGAAGGCGGCTCGGGAAGGGTCCCCCAAACCGGCTCCGCAGCTGGGGCATGCCGCGCGGGCCGAGGCCGAGGCGCGGAGGAAGAGGAAGGCGGCAAGTGACGCGGGAGGTGGCGCCGATGGGTCTCCCTCTGGGCTTGAGTCGGAGCAACCCACACAGGAGACTGCAAGGGGCCACGGGGGCCTGTTCGCCCAACCGGCGTTGCGGCTAGACGCGACCCTGCTACCGAGCCAGGCGCCTCCGCAGGTGCTGCGGGGTGTGCAGTTCAAGCGTCCACGCAAGGGCGAGTAAGTTGCCTTAGCAACCCAGTATGTTCTCGATGAGCCTGTCTTGAGTTGTTGGAGTATTGGATGCAGGCCCGAAAGCCAAGTGGAGGGCAGTCGCAAGGCGCCGCCAAGTCGGCCAGCCGCCACGGAGGCGGGGTCAGGGTCCAGCACAGCCATGGTCATGCCGGAGCAGGTGCCGGTCAGCATGTCAGGGCCGCCACTCCCACCGAGTCCTCCGCGCGTCGCAGGGACGGGCGACCCGGTGGAGAATCTGCAGGCTGAGATGTCCGAGGTCGCCCTCGAAGAGGAGGAGGCGGGATAGTCTGCAGAGGCGGAGCGGCCGAGCCGCCCCATGCCAGCGCTCGAAGATGATGATGACCAGTTGCTAGAGGAGCAGCTGGATGCTAGCGTTGGCGCTGTTGTGACGCCAATTATTGAAGCCGGCTCGGCCGGGCTCGGGGCCGAGGCGAGCTCATCTGTACTGACACCGGAGCGTGGTTTGGAACTGGACATCGCCGACCACGAAAGCGAGCTCCGGAAGCCGCAGAACGTGGCTGGCGTACTGAACCGCGTGGTCCAGGTATTCTCGTGTCACGGTGTTGAATTCGTAAGCTCTGTAGTGGCTGATCACTTGTTTTCTTTGTTAAACAGGGCTTCACAGCTCGATCTGTGAAGGATCTTCGCGTCAAACAGCAGGCCTTGGAGGACCGCCGGGCCTTGGCTCAAATCCACACGGAGCGGGTCCGTGAAGCTGAAGCCGCCAAGGAGTACCAGATGCAGAGGGAGCGGGAGCTTGCCGACCTGCAACAGACCAATGAGGACCTCATGAAAGACATGAGTGTTCTCACCGAGGGTGAGTTCTTTGTGCTTTTGCTTGCTGATGTATCTCTCCGGGCGGCCTGCGCTCATGGGGGTTTCTTTGTAGAGGCGAGGAAGAGGGAAGCCGCCCTTCAAGGGAAGGTCGACGAGCTAGCCGGGGCCAGAAAAAATCTTGAAGACGAGCTGGCCAAGGCCAAGCATAAGCTCGAGGAGGAGGTGCGGGGGCTGAAAGCAGCCAATCTTCGCCTGGCGACCGAATCCGAGCACCTGAAGGAAGCCAATCAGGTCCTGAAGGATGCACATGACCAAGCCCTGCATGGTGAGTTTCCCTTGCCGAGTCTTCTGGAGTTTTTAGGAAATCGAAGTGCTTATGTGCATTCCTTTGCAGGGCTTCGGACGGAGCTGATGGAGCTGAAGCGGGCGGCCGAGTTCAACGCCAATTCGTTGGTGCCCGCCGAGTCAGGCTCGGCGACGTTGACGTTGGTGGAACGGCTCAGGGCCGGTCCGAACCGCGCCGCCCAGTAGATGCAGCAGACTGCCATTGGCTTCGGGAGCCGGATACTGGCTCTGTTCAGAATTCACTTCCCGACGCTGGAGCTGGCCCCGATCGCCGATGGTATACCCGAGGAGCTTGCCGATGAAGAGTTCGACGGGTTAGTCGACGAATGTACCCCTCTGGCCGAGGCTGTGGCAACAGAACTGGGCCTGTAAAAA
Source organism: Alloteropsis semialata (assembly GCA_004135705.1). Lineage (NCBI taxonomy): Eukaryota > Viridiplantae > Streptophyta > Magnoliopsida > Poales > Poaceae > Alloteropsis > Alloteropsis semialata. Next base: position 30,032,439 of record CM014273.1, on the reverse strand, counting down.
CAATTATAGATGTAAACTCTGCGATATTCAGATATGTATAAAATTCGAGGTTTATTTGAGGCATTGATGTGCATTGGTGTTTTGTTGGACCCTTTTCCCTACCGACTAGTACTTTGCGTCACCTGACTGGCCACTGCCTTGTGCCGTTCAAGCACCCTTTTTGACCTGCTGACCACTGCTCATGGAGAGGACGGCTTACCCTGCTACACTGCTCAGCGGGGAGGCTTATGTGTAGGGGGCGCGCAGGTTGAGCGCGGAACTCAGGGTTTCACAGTTGGGGACTCGGACCAGCCGGGTTAGCTCAGTAGTCGCCGGGGGGAACATAGGGTTGGGCAAGGACTCGGAAGTCAGAGTAAGCAGGTACTCCCCCAGGTATCGTGATGAAGGAAACATAGTCTGGGTCGGGCCCAGTCCCCGAGCATCAGCATGGGTGCCGGGTAAGGAGTTGATAACAAGCCATAAAGTGAGGCAAAGATACTTTCATTGATATAAGACAAAGGATACATAGCTTTGTCAAATTCTATGGGTAGAACTTGACGAGGTGCTCGATGTTCCACACGTTCGGGACAGGGTCGCCGTTAGCCCACTGGAGGCTATATGTTCCTGGCGAAACAACTTCTTTGACGATGAAGGGGCCCTCCCAGGGGGCCGATAGCTTGTGCTTGTCTTTGGTGGACATGACTCGGCGCAGGGCCAAGTCGCCAACGTTGAGGGAGCGTTCCCGGACGTTTTGGTCGTGGTAGCGCCGTATCTGCTGCTCGTGTCTTGCATGCCTGACCAGTGCAGCGAGTCGATGTTCTTCTAGGCAATCAATGTCGACCTGGCGGCCGATTTCTGCTTCACCTTCCTCGTAGTGCTGGATGCGCAGAGCACTATGGGCGATGTCAGCTGGGAGGACGGCTTCGGAGCCGTACACTAGGAAGAAGGGAGTATATCCCGTTGCTCTGCTCTTCTGGGTGCGTAGGCCCCACATGACATGAGGTACCTCTTTGGCCCACCGGCCAGGGTGCTTGTTGAGTTCGGCATACATGGCTTTCTTGAGCGAGTCCTGGACCATACCATTAGCCCGCTCAACCTGGCCATTGCACCTGGGGTGCGCCATGGAGGAGTAGTAGACGTCGATGCAATTGTCCTGGCAAAAGTCCCAGAACTCGTGGCCTGTGAACTCGGAGCCAAGGTCAGTCACGATGCGGTTTGGGACCCCAAACCGGTGGGTAAGCTCTTGGATGAACTTGGCTGCTGTGGCCGACTTGGTGTCGGTCACAACCTTATATTCGATCCACTTGGTGAACTTATCAACCGCCACCAAGATGTGCTTGAATCCGCCGCGGTTTTGAAGGACCCGACGTTGTCGAGTCCCCATATGCCAAATGGCCAAGATGGGGGGATGGTCCTTAGCGCCTAAGCCGGCAGGTGCTTTTGTTTCTAGAAGAACTGGCAGCCGATGCAGCAACGCACCAACTCTCTTGCGTCGGATAGGGCTGTTGGCCAGTAGAACCCTGCCCTGTAAGCCTTGCCGACTAGGGTGCCTGCTGCCGCGTGGTTGCTGCAAGTGCCCGAGTGGATATCTTGCAGGAGGGTGATACCTTCATCGCGGAGGACACATTTCATGAGTATGCCTGTAGAGGCGGCCTTTCTGTACAGGGCATCGCCGATAACGACATAATTTGTCACTCGCCGAGTTAACTTCTCGATTTCTTCCTTCGTGCCCGGTGACCAGTTCTCTGTGAGGAAAGCGATAAAGGGGGCGCGCCAGTCTGCTTCCACCACGAGAACTTCATTAGCCGGCGGGCCATTCTGGGGTGGTTCCGAGTCGAGCACGGGGCTATCGTCCTCAAGCATCTTGATGGATGGGGTGCGCAGGTCTTGGACGAAGACGCCGACTGGCACTTGGGCTCTGGTGGATCCTAGCTTGAATAGAACATCGGCGGCGACATTGTCTTCCCGGAGGACATGGTGGAACTCGAGCCCATAGAAGTGGGCTTCGAGTTTGCGTACCTCTGTGCAGTACGCGCCCATGGTTTCCTTGGTCGTGTCCCAATTCTTGTTGACTTGTTCGACGACAAGCTTGGAGTCGCCATAGCACATTAGCCGCTTGATGCCCAGCGACACCGCGATCCGGAGACCGTGGATAAGGGCCTCGTACTCGGCCCCGTTGTTGGTGGCCTGGTAGTGTATCTGAAGAACGTATTTCAGGTGCTGCCCCTCCGGGGAGATGAACAGCACTCCTGCGCCGGCTCCCTCAAGGTTGAGGGCGCCATCAAAGTACATCTTTCAGTGCGTCGGTCGTTCCGCGGGGGTCGGCGTCTGGGTTTCCGTCCATTCGGCCACGAAGTCGGCCAATATTTGGGACTTGATGGTGATGAGGACATCAACGACCACACGAGTACATCTACACCAGCAGCATCTCCATCCCAGGCGCCACCTTCTTCTTCAGCTGGGCCAATCAATCGGGCCCGTGCAAGAGAACTGAACTTCGTCATGCTACTGAAGAATGAAGGCCCAGAAGATTAGACGTTGGCCCAACAGCAGGCCCAACCCTCGCAAACCCTAGGCATGAACAGTACCCACGGCACTGTAGCGCAGGTACTGTAGCGCGCCGCCCCTCCTGGCCACCAGGGGCTGCGCTCCCTATTTAGATAGACTCCTCTTTTATTTTTAGACTCGGGTTTTGTTTTACATCTAGCTTTAGCTACTCTCGAACACGCACAAATACGTGCTGTCCTCGTGTGATTCGGAACCCCACCTTCGAGTGATATTGTGATTGCTCGCATCTTGTTCTTGTTCGTTCTTCGATTGCGGACAGGAATTGATCTTCGTGATCAGGCTGATCTTGTGACGGCAAGATTGGTAACCATCGGGAGTTGGTTCAGCGATTGCATTGGCGCTTCGGGTTCGCTCGTCGTAGTCGGATCGTGAGGGTCTACTTCCACCAAGTCGAATTTATCTCCACTCACCGAAAGATCGGGCACTCCAGCTCTATCAAGTGATATCAAATTTCCAGGTTGATCGGTGAGTTATCGAGTGTTTTTCCATTACCTACAGTCCACAAAACCAAAAAAATTATCAGGTTAGATCTTTGTCCCAGCACCCCTTTGAGCCTTGCACTTTCTTTCAATAATTTGCATTGTTGAATTTGTGTGCTTACGCGTTCAATTGTTGCTGGTTACTTTGTGTCTAATCCTTGTTTTTTTCCTTTCTTCCAACCCTAGTGCCGCCACCATCTATCTGTCACACGCCATCCTCCACGCGCCGGCCGTTCCTCTGGTTCGCGCCGACCCCCCGCCCTGATCGCGCTCCTCCCTGGATCGTGTTTCCTTGGGCAGCGCCGCACCTTCCCCTGATTAGCGCGTTTCCCCCAGATCGCCCCCCTAGGCCGTTGCGACTTTGGCAAGTTTTACAAGAAGGTGCTGTCTTGTTACAAGAAGGAAAACCGGTTGCTTATTTTAGTGAAAAATTAAGCGGTGCTAGCCTGAGATATTCTACTTATGATAAGGAACTTTATGCTTTAGTACGCACTTTGCAAACATGGCAGCACTATCTTTGGCATCGTGAGTTTATAATTCACTCTGATCATGAGGCTTTAAAACATATTCGTACCCAAACAAATCTGAACCGTCATCATGCTATTTGGGTAGAATTCATTGAGTCTTTCCCTTACATTATTAAACACAAGAACGGGAAGGAAAATGTCATTGCTGATGCTTTGTCTCATCGATATACCATGCTGTCTCAGTTAGATTTTAAAATCTTTGGCTTGCAAACTGTAAAAGATCAATATGTCGACGATGCTGATTTTAAAGATGTCTTGGTCCATTGTATGAATGGGAAACCATGGGGCAAATTTCACATGCAGGATGGGTTCCTGTTTCGCGCTAACAAGCTGTGTGTTCCAGCAAGCTCGGTTCATCTTTTGTTGTTACAGGAAGCGCATGGAGGCGGTCTCATGGGACATTTTGGCGTTTACAAGACGCATGAGGTGCTGGCCGCCCACTTCTTTTGGCCCCGGATGCGCCGTGATGTTGAGCGCCTTGTTGCCTGCTGCACTACTTGTCAGAAAGCTAAGTCACGATTGAACAACCATGGTTTGTATATGCCCTTGCCTGTTCCTACTTCCCCTTGGCTTGATATTTCTATGGACTTTGTTTTGGGATTGCCTAGAACTAAGAAGGGGAGGGATAGCATTTTTGTGGTTGTTGATCGATTCTCCAAAATGGCTCATTTTATACCTTGTCATAAGACTGATGATGCTAGCGGTGTTGCTGAATTGTTCTTTAGAGAGATTATTCGTTTGCATGGTATTCCAAATACAATAGTCTCGGATCGTGATGCTAAGTTTCTCAGTCATTTTTGGAGATCACTTTGGAATAAATTGGGAACTAAATTGCTGTTTAGCACAACTTGTCACCCTCAGACTGATGGACAAACTGAGGTGGTTAATCGAACTTTGTCAACCATGCTTAGGGCTGTTTTAGACAAAAATTTGAAACGTTGGGAGGACTGCTTGCCTCATGTTGAGTTTGCTTATAATCATGCAACGCATTCTTCTACAAAGATGTGTCCTTTTTAGATTGTTTATGGTTACATTCCGCGGGCGCCTATTGATTTGTTTTCGCTTGATGCTGCGGACGCCCCACACATAGATGCTGTTGCACATGTTGAACAAATGATTAACTTGCATGAACAGACTCAACAAAACATTGCTGCTGCTAATGCTAAATATCAGGTTGCTGGTAGTAAAGGTCGAAAACTTGTTTCTTTTGCACCTGGTGATATGGTTTGGTTGCATTTGAGAAAGGATCGTTTTCCTACTTTGCGCCGTTCTAAATTGATGCCTCGTGCTGCTGGCCCTTTTAAGGTGCTAACCAAGATTAATGATAATGCTTATATCCTTGACCTGCCTGCGGAGTTTGGTGTTTCCACTAGTTTTAATGTTGCAGATTTGAAACCGTATGCGGGAGAGGATGAGGAGTTGCCGTCGAGGATGACTTCGGTTCAAGAAGGGGAGGATGATGAGGACATCAACGACCACACGAGTACATCTACACCAGCAGCATCTCCATCCCAGGCGCCACCTTCTTCTTCAGCTGGGCCAATCACTCAGGCCCGTGCAAGAGAACTGAACTTCGTCATGCTACTGAAGAATGAAGGCCCAGAAGATTAGACGTTGGCCCAACAGCAGGCCCAACCCTCGCAAACCCTAGGCATGAACAGTACCCGCGGCACTGTAGCGCGGGTACTGTAGCGCGCCGCCCCTCCTGGCCACCAGGGGCTGCGCTCCCTATTTAGATAGACTCCTCTTTTATTTTTAGACTCGGGTTTTGTTTTACATCTAGCTTTAGCTACTCTCGAACACGCACAAATACGTGCTGTCCTCGTGTGATTCGGAACCCCACCTTCGAGTGATATTGTGATTGCTCGCATCTTGTTCTTGTTCGTTCTTCGATTGCGGACAGGAATTGATCTTCGTGATCAGGCTGATCTTGTGACGGCAAGGTTGGTAACCATCGGGAGTTGGTTCAGCGATTGCATTGGCGCTTCGGGTTCGCTCGTCGTAGTCGGATCGTGAGGATCTACTTCCACCAAGTCGAATTTATCTCCACTCACCGAAAGATCGGGCACTCCAGCTCTATCAGATGGCCTCCCGTGGCTCGAATTTTATGGTGTGCTCACCGAGTTCAATGGACCACTTGACTATGCGGCCGTTGGCGTCCCTGTTGTGGAGGATGGCTCCGAGGGGGAAATTCGAGATGACTCGAATGACGTGTGCCTGGAAATAGTGGCGTAGCTTCCTGGCAGTGATCAGGAGCGCGTAGAGCAGCTTCTGAGGATGGGGGTACCGAACCTTGGACTCGCTGAGTACTTCGCTGACGAAATATACAGGGCGCTGGACCTTGTATGGGTGGCCTTCTTCTGGCCGCTCGACGACCAGGGGCGTGCTGACCACATGAGTGGTAGCCGAGATGTATAGCAAGAGCTCTTCCCCGGGGGTCGGACCCGTGAGTACCGGGGGTGTAACTAGGAACTCCTTGAGGTCGGCCAGGGCCTTGCTTGCCTCAGGGGTCCATTCGAACTTGTCCGCCTTCTTGAGGATCTTGAAGAACGGAAGTCCCTTCTCGCCGAGCTTGCTGATGAACCGGCTCAGGGCCGCCATCATCCCAGTGAGCTTCATGATGTCTTTCTTGCACGTTGGTTCCTTGAGGTTGCGTATGGCGTCCAGCTTGACTGGGTTTGCTTCAATGCCGCGTTGGCTGACCAGGAAGCCCAGGAGCTTTCCTGACGGCACCCCGAATACGCACTTCGTGGGGTTAAGCTTCCATCTGAAGCGGCGCAAGTTGTTTCATGGAGGTCGGCGATTAGGGAGTCAGCGTCGTACGTCTTGACAACGACGTCATCCACGTAAGCCTCCACGTTGCGGCCAATCTGGCTCTGCAAGCAACCTTGGATGGCCTTCTGGTACGTGGCACCAGCGTTCTTCAACCCAAACGTCATCGTCTTGTAGCAATAGATGCCGTGCGGGTGATGAACGCTGTCTTGTCCTGGTCGGACGTCTTCAGGGCTATCTGGTGATGACCCGAGTAGCAGTCGAGAAAGCACAGGAGCACGCAGCCGGACGTAGAGTCGACGACTTGATCAATTCGCGGGAGAGGGAAGGGGTCTTTAGGGCAGTAGCGGTTGAGATCCGTGTAATCAATGCACATTCTCCATTCACCGGATTGCTTCTTTACAAGTACAGGATTTGCAAGCCACTCGGGGTGTTTGCATTCTCTAATGAAACCGGCAGCTAGGAGCTTATTCAGTTCTACCCTAATGGCCTCCTTGCGATCTTGAGCGAATCGGCGCAGCTTCTGTTTGGCAGGCTTTGCGTTTTTGCTCAATTCCAAGGAGTGCTCAGCCTTCTCCCTCGGAACACCCGGCATGTCTGATGGCTTCCATGCGAAGATGTCCCAGTTGTCCCGAAGGAAGGAGTGAGCCCTGGCCCTATGAGGGCCGTCTTGGATGGGTCTTCGAGCCTCAAGCTTATTGCTTTGGGGGCGTCTGCAGGTGCCAGCGCCGTGGGCTGCTGCTTCTGCTCCGGGAGTGCAGGCTCTCCGGTGGCTGCCTTAGAGGCTTCTTCTACCAGCAGGGTAGCATTGCCGAGTTGATGAGACAACTCGGCTATCTTGATGGCCTCCCCGTCGCACTCGAAGAAAGTCTTGATGTCTCCACGGATAGAGAGGATGCCATTGGGCGCCAGCATCTTCAGAACCAGGTAGGTGTGGTTCGGAATCGCCATGAACCGGGCCAATGGGCCTGCCAAAGATGGCGTGGTAGGAACTCTTGAAGTCGGCTACCTCGAAGTACAGGAACTCCGTGCAGTAGTTGTCGGCAGTGCCAAACGTGACTGGTAAGGTGACTCTTCCTATCGGGTACGAAGCTTTTCCTGGCACAATGCCAAAGATCGGATCTTCGGCGCTCAGGAGCCTGCTGTAGTCGAACCCCATGCTGTTGAGGGTGCTGGTGAATATGATGCTGAGGGCGCTCCCGCCGTCAATCAGGACCTTGGAGAGGAGGACCCTGTCCACGATGGGGGCGACGACGAGTGGGTAGGATCCTGGCTCGGGGAGATGGACCCAGTGGTCGGCGCGACTGAAGGCGATGGACATCTCTGACCACTGGAGGTATTCTACCGGCTTGGTGGAAACCATCTTCACTTCTCGCTTGCGGAGCTTTCCCTTGCGCCGATCTGGGAAGGCGCCGGGCCCCCCAATGATGACGTTGACCTGGCGGTCAGCAAGCTGGAATTCGCCGTTGGCGTCGCGCCTGGGCGCCTCCGGCGGTGATAGCAATCGGCGTTCCTCGTCATGGTGGCGTTGATCATCCCGGCGAGCCGGAGCATCGCGGTCGCGCTCGCCACAGTGGTAGTCGTTGCGGCGGTCGCGGTCTTCTCTGCGGCGATAGTCGTCCCGCCGGTCGGCGTTGTAGCCGTCACGGCGGTAGTTGTTGTAACGACCACCGTTGTTGTTGTAGCGCTGCTTCTTGGTTGGTGGCAGGGCGCCGAGTTCTTTGAGTAGCGCATGACAATCACGGAGATTGTGTTTCGCGTCCTTGTGGAAGGGACACTGATAATTCAGCGTGTCGTGAAACTCTTCGGCCAGGAACCTGAGTTCCGGCCGGCCTTCTTCTTCTGCTAGGGATACAAGGGGCTCGGGGCCTGCCTTGCGCCCACATAACGGCTCGTGGCGCTTCGAGCTTTCAACCCGATCATCATCTTTCGGGCGCTTCTGTTTGTTCTTGAACTGGGCCTGCTCAGCTTGATCGGTCCGAACCTCCAGGTTGACCACCTCCATCAGGTCAGAGACTGTGACAAGGTTGGTTTTGAACAGTGTACGGAATAGCTGGTTGTCGATAAGACCTCGCCGGAACGCGTAAATGACATCCCGGTCCTCGACCTCGGCGATCTTGTTCTGGTTGTCGAAGAAACGGTCGGAGTAGTCTCGGAGACTCTCACCCTTCTTCTGCTTGATGTTGTCCAGATCGAATCTCGTGCCTGGCCGAGTATAGCTCACTTGGTAATTCTTGGTGAAAGCATGGCAGAGGTCTGCCCAACTGTCGATGGTGTTCCGGGGAACACCCTCAAGCCATAGGAGCGCTTCCTTGCCCAGCATCACGGGGAAGTAAGCGGCGGCTTGGTCGTTGGTCCCGTGGGCGGCTTTGACCGCCGTGTGGTACGTCTTGAGCCAAAGCTTGGGGTCAGATCGACCGTCAAACTTCTCCACGAGTGCTGGCTTGAAGGACTCGGGCCAACGGATGGCGCGGAATCGGGCGGAGAAGGCAGCGAAGCCGTCAAAGTCGTCCTCATCGTCGTTGTAGTATTCGCGGCGGGGAGGTCGGATCTGGTCGGCGCGGGGCCGAGGATCACCGCGCCCATGGCGGCGGTCGTCCCGCGGGGGGCCGTATCTTGCGTCGTACTGTTCACGCTCCATGAGCTCGTGAACAACGCGGCGCTCGTTCTCCTCTGCCGAGTCGTCACCTGCCTCGCCAACCGGCTGGCGGTCGGGTCGGCCGTAGTCTCGGACGTACCGCTCGCGACGCTCGAGCTTGGCCGCGTCGCGTTCTCGGTGTTGAGCATCGAGGTCGGCGCGGATGTCGCGGGCGCAGTCCCTCAGGTGATCGCGGAGATCGTCAAGTTGTTGATGTTGTTGGCGCCTGTCGCGCCGCTCTTGGTAGCGTTCACGGCGCTGGTCCGCGTTGCGCGGGTTACGCCGTTCCTCTTCTTCATCTTCATGGTGGTTCTGGGCCACCTCTTCTTCGACGACAGGTAGTGGGGGGTTCCTCTGGTGAGGATGATCCCGATCCGATCTACTATGAGCAGAGCGGCGACTTGCAAAATGAGTCGAGTTTGATCGCCCAGACATGGATCTGGCGCGATACGATCGCTCAATCTGCTCTTGTGCTGCCTCCAACTGAGCTCGGGCTCTCTGCACCTCTAGGGTGTCGAGCATGTGACCCAGTTCGGCGAAAGCGGCGGCGACATTGGCCTGAGGCGTGTGGAACGGTACCCGGGCGAATGCACCATCGAGGTTCTGGGGCGCGACTCCGTGGGGACCCCGAGGTGGGGGTTGCCGTCGTGGTGGAGCCCCAGGGGGGATCTCTCCAGCTGGTACAGCGGCTGCAGGTGCACCGGCGGCAGCGGCGGCTGCGGGATCACCGGGAGCTGCAGCAGGTGCGATGTTTCCGGCCGCTGCCGGGGGCAGGGCGGCTTCTTCGGCGCGCCGTCGGGCTCGGCCATGGTTTCGCTCTTGTCGGCGATCCCTGGCCAAGTCGGTTTCTCCGTCCCAAGTTACAGAATCCTCGGAAACGAAGACTTCACGCCCCGGAGGCGTGGTGTAGCTTGAGTCGTTGCTCGAGTCGGCCGGGGCCGGCAAGAGCACGCTGGTAGCGACCTGGAACTCGCCGCAATCCGGAGACTGGGCGGGCTGGGGTGGGATCTCAGATCGGATCTGAGACATGTCTTCTCGGACCTTGGCCGAGTAGATCGACGAGGCGTTGCGAAACCCTAGCGGGAGCGCTTTGCGGGGTCGGTGCAGGGCCTCCTTCGACATGGAGATGCACTCGGCGATTGTGTCCTGGACACGATCCAACCCGGCGAGAAGCTCATCCGGGGGAGGGATTCTTCGGCGAGTGGCCAGGCCCGGAGCCTGGTCGTTGATGGAGATCGCATCGAGCCGCTGCCGGCGCGGAGCGATGATTGACGAGGAGATCGGCGACGAAGTCAGCGCGGAGCTGGTCGGCGTGGGAACGTCAGGCGTCATAGTGGAGTCGGAGGCGGCGGTGGTGGCGGAGTGAATCTCAGCGAAAAAGCTGATACCCTTCAGATGCGTAGCGCAGTTCTTGATGGAGTTGGGGAAGATGACGGAGCGACGATCTGCCATCGAGCTAGCTTTATTGCCCGGCGATCACCCCTACCTGGCGCGCCAACTGTCGGAGGTTTAGTCCGGCAGTCCACCCGGGGGTACCCAGATGGTTGATTTGTAGGCAAAGGGCAATCGCAGGACTAGGGAGCTCGAGGTAACACAGGGACACAGGGATTATACAGGTTCGGGCTACATGGAGATATAATACCCTACGTCCTGTGCTCGGGGGTCTTGTATTGCTTTGCTCGGCGAGATTCTGGAGAACAACGGTGGGTTTGTGGTTACAATGGGCGAGAATCAGATGCCCCTGATGGGGTCAACCTAGGCCGCCTTATATAGGCTGACGGCCTAGGGTTTACAAGTCGGTTATCTCTAATTATGGTCTGGCTCAAATCAGGAAACTAATCCAAGTCGGTTACAATATAATCTCCGTGATCTCAGGGCGGGATCTGGATGAATCGCCGAATGCCTTACGGGCTAAGTCTTCTCCAATCTTATCCATCAAGTCGGGGATCCTCGTGGGCCGGCCTGGGGTCGGCCCACATCCTTGTCAGACGTGGGCCCAGGCCGACTACATATCCAGTCGGTAGTGGACCCAGGGGTACCCATATCCCACAGTGCTAGACATGCGGCAGAAAGTGGTACCAGCGTTGCGAAGCCCCTCGGGCATTCTGACGAAGCAAAAGATGCCAAGAGGAGTAATGAAGCTGGTTTTTTCTTCGTCTTCTTTCTTCATCCAGATCTGATGATATCCGGAGAAGCAATCCAGGAGAGACATCATCTCACTTGCAGCAGCCTGATCAATGATTTTGTCAATTCTTGGGAGTGGGAAATCATCTTTTGGACATGCCTTGTTGAGGTCAGTGAAGTCAATACACATTCTCCACTTGCCATTTTTCTTTTTCACAGGCACAGTGTTTGCTAACCACTTGGGATATTCAACTTCGCGTATAACATTTGCATCGAGCAACCTTTGCACCTCAGCTTTGACCGCACTCACTTTTTCTTCACACATTTTCCTCAGTTTCTGCTTCTTCGGCCTCATGTCGGGGCTGATTGCGAGTTTGTGTTCGATTATGCTCCTGTCAACACCTGGCAAATCTTTGCTTGACCAGGCGAAGACGTCTTTGTTGTTTCTCAAGAACTCGATGAGTCTTTCCTCTTCGTCTGGCTCGAGATCTGAGCCGATGATGATTTTCCTGTTGAAGACTTCAGGCTGCAATTGCACTTCTTTTGTTTCTGCAGCGCCTTGCATACTGTTGCTGCTTTTGTCAGCAATTGGCTTCTCCTCTGGGTAAATGGGATCACTTTCTTCGAGGACATGAACCTTTCGCTGGCCTGGGGTATTGGCATACTCAATTCTTCTTGCCTCTGTTTGGTCACCATAGACGGTGATGACCCCTTTGAGAGCTGGCATTTTCATGCATAAGAAAGCTTGCCTTATGATGATGTCGAAGGCATTTATGGCTCCTCTGCCGAAGATAACATTGTAGTCGAAGAACATGTCAACGACGTCGAAGGTAATGAACTCTGTTCTTGCATTTGAAGTGTCGCCAAAAGATACTGGCAGTGTGATTTTCCCCAATTTTGCAGTGCGCTTTCCCCCGAAGCCAACTAAAGGTGTATCTGATGATTCCAAATTATTTGGGTTGATGTTAGACATGGATCTGAGAGTTTTTGCCAAGATGATTTCCGCAGAGCTGCCTGTGTCCACTAGCACTTTCCCAATTCTCCAGCCAGCAATGTTGGCTTCAATCAACATTGCGTCATTGTGTGGAAAGTTGTGGAGCTTGAGATCTTCTTCGGTGAAGGTAATTGGCATGTGAGACCATTCTGATTTCTTGTATGGACCGTCAACTGAGATGTTGTTGACCTGGCGAAAGTAGCTCTTTCTCTGCTTCTTTGTCTCAAAGGCAAGTGAGGATTCTCCAGTTATAGGCATGATGAGGCCATAACTGGGCAATGGGTTTGCTGGGTTGTGGTCTTGCTGTTTTTGAGGTGGTGGTAATTCCTCCACTTTGATGTCTTTGTTTGGGATAGGCTGATTGTTTTGAGGGTAGAACTGTGGGTACATGCTTTGTGGGTAATAATGCTGGAATGCTTGGGGCGAAGGCGAAAATTGTGTCGCCATCGCGGTTGTGGGATGAACAAAGTTTGAGTTTAGGGAGGGATAAACAGGGCAATAAGGCTGGATAGCTTGAGTTTGTGTTTGGGTTTGGGTGTTTGGGTGCGAAGCCGGAGATGGCTTCGTTTGGGTGGCTTGGATTTTTCTGCCTTCATCTTGTCGATGGTTTTCTTGATGTCTCGGCACTGTTCTGTGCCATGGGTGTGATTTTTGGCATGGTACTAGCAAAATAGCTCTGGTCCTGAAGGTGGACCCCTTCCTCTTCCTCGGCCTCTGCCGGTTTTTCCACCCCTTTGGGTGGGCTCATTTCTTTGGCTCTGATACTGGTTTTCTGGGTAAGTGGGTTTGTTGTCTTGGAGCGAAGGCGGGCTTTCCACGCTCATGATGGTTTGGGATGGGTAGCTTTGGTAGTGGTTTTGGTTATAGTGGTGCTGTTTGTTTTGGGAATCATATTGGTTTTTCAGGACGGCTTCTTTGGCGATCCGCATTCGGTTGTCATTGTCGGACTGACAATATTTTTTGAACTCTTCATACAGATCTCCAAGGGTTGCTGGTGTTTCCCTTGCAATGTGTTGAGCGAAAGGATCTGGCCGAAGCCCCTGAATTGCTGCAAATTTGGCAGCTTCGTCAAGAATATGAGGAGCTTGAGATCGCAGTCCCACAAACCTGCGAAAGTAGTCCTCCAGAGATTCCTTTGGCTGTTGGTGTAGAGTTAGTTCTGCGTATGAGAGTGCTTGGCCTCCCATTGTGCTGAAATTCTTGATCAACTCTCTTTTCAGATCATACCAGCTGGTGATAGATAACCCTGGAAGCTTGGTGTACCAGTTCATTGCGGTGCCATCGCAGACAATGATGAAAGACTTTGCCAATACGATGTCATCTCCCCTACCGAAGCTATTGCAGCTTCGTAGCTCATGAGAAATTGCTTGGGGTCAGTGAGGCCATTGTACCTTAGTAGAGGGATAGGCTTGTATGAAGGCGGCCATCTTGCCAACTGCAGACTTTCTGAGAGAGGGCAGGTACGGTCGATGGGACGAGTGTGCAGCACTTGGAAGCCAGTTTCCGATGTGGAAATGTGATTTGTTCCTGCTGGCGAAGGCAATTGGGTCGTTGAGTTCGGCTTGGAGTTGAGCAACTTGTTTCTTGGCTTTCTCGAGTTCTTATCGGAGCTTCGCAGCTCTAGAACCAGTGGAGTTCAATCTTCTTTGCTTCGCTTGCCTCAGCTCCTCCAACTGCTTCCTGACCTGCAGTAGCTGGTGTTGCTGTTCTTCCTCTTCCTCCTGCATTTGCTGTTGTAACTCAAGCTGAGCAGCTTCGAGCTCTCTTTGCTGCTCCAGACGGCGAAGGCAGAGCCTGTCCTCCACCCTGCGCAGCTTTTCTTCGGTGGTGAGAGTGTCTTCATCGACTTCCGTGTCTTCATTGACGGCTTCAGTTATGGGTAATAGGGTGCTTGGTGGAATTATGGCTTGGGGATCGGCTTCGCCAGCTGGGGATGTGTCTTCGATGGTGTTGATTGGTGGTTTTATTGTTCTTCTTGGTGGTATTCGTGGGTTGTCTTCGTGCACAGCACAAACGGTGGGCGCCAGTTGTTGGGATATAGCTGAAGCCAATGAGCCCAAACAACAGCCAAGACAGAGAACAGAGACAAGCAACAGTAAATTACTTATCAACAGTGTTCTCGGGAATCAGCCCTTTACACGTTGGCAGGAGGTCCCCTTTTATAGGGAGGTCAAGAGGCACAATTTACATCCCCTTATACCCCTGGAAATCAGGCATCATCCTCTAGACTATGCAACATATATTTTCTAGGGGTATTGGAGTACATTCGCACGTCTCAATGTGAATGCATAGACCAACAACTCCGTCTTTGACTCGTTTTGGACTTGGTCCACGCTGCCTTCACCATGCCTCCCATGACCTCTGTCACCTTCACCACCTCTAAGCTCCTTCGGCTGAACGACGCCTTCTCCTGCTCAGAGAAGAAATGTGTCGCCATCACCCAAACCTGTCCTAGGCCTGTACAAAAAGCTGAACCAAACTATACACAAGTAAAATCCGAGAATTGCCTTTGCACCCTCAAAAATGGTCATGGTGGCGAAGGCAATTTAAGGCCTCGCAATGCCCTTGCATCACCATTAGGTGTTTGCTTAGCGCCGTGCGCAGCAGGCCGCCAATCAATGCCAATCTCCTAGCGAAGGTAAGAGAAACCGAACTTGAGTGGGTGATGCTCACAGACTGCCTTCGCATGTGAGTACGGTGAACTTCTGTCCAACATAAGCGAAGGCAATTTCCTTTCGGGGGTAAGTAGCGAAGGTAATTTGCTTGAACCTGAAACGAGGTATCCGGGTGAAGGCGTTTCCTTGACAGGCCAATCCCCCAACAATGAGCTAACTACCTCTTTGATCCTTTCACATGGGGCACGGTCCAAGATGCGTGGTCATTAGGACTTCGTAAGGGACCCTAGAGTGTCCATGATGGGCCTAGGTATCCCCGCGTAAGTTTGGCGTGGATCCCATTTGGCGGGGACAACTAGGGAAAGGTTGTCATGAGTACCCTCTTGTTCACTTTTAGCGGGGTGTGCAAGTCGCATGGTCCTTATGTCGTGTGGGGAAAGAAGTACCCTCTTGCAAGGTTTTGATCAATTCGAATTGCCGCGCTCTCGGTTATGAGAAAGCTCAATGTCCATTGATTTCACCAAAGGTTGATGTTGGTTATGGCTCAAATGTTCACATGATAATGCTCTATGTCTACATGCTATTGTTTATGCTCAAACTAAAATTGGATGTGGGTTTGGGCAAGATTTTAATAAAATATGCTAGCTGTCCATAGGATATAATTATCATGCTTATGCTCAATTTTAAGGATAGGAAAAGTTGTGCTTTTGCAAAATATTACTTAACCTTAAAGCCCCATTCCTTGCTACTATTCAAATGCATTATCCTTGATTATTTTTTTGCGTAAGTCTTGCGAGTACCTTTTGTACTCACGGCTCTCTCGTTAACTAAGTTGCAGGTAATCCGGAGCCAATCTTTGGTCACTTTTACCCCGCCACTCCCGGTGCGGGTGATAAGTGAGCTTGTGTGTTGAATGTGCTTCAATGGCGCCTTTGGGCAATGGCGTCGTTGCTCTTTTGAGTTATCTATCCGCTACGATTTAGGTTCTTTTGTTGCGAGTTGGAAGCTTTGGAGAGATACAATTAAACTCACCGTATGCATGTTGTCATTTGAGGGACCAAGACTTGTATTTTGGATCCCTTTGCATTTTAATTTCAGATTTGACTTAAGTATGTGTTGAACTTGTAATAATTGTAGTTGCACTCATGTAATATTTAAAATTTGCTCTTGTGGACCACTCGGAGATGTGAGACTTGCATGGTATGTGCGCTCGATCGTGGGCTTGTTGTGGAGCACATGCCGGGACGACCGGATTTGCTTTCGTTTTAAATGAATTTGTGTTCGACCACGTGCCTTTAGGTGTGGGCTAACACTTGTCACGCTACGTGGCGAGTATGTGTTAGCTCTCACCTTGTTGGAATGGCTGGCGGTTCATTTAAACCGAGTGCAAATTGGGAGGTTCCCTACAGAAAGCAGGGCGAAGCTCATAGCTATCTGTTTGTATAGGATTTGACGAGAGTTGTGGCTCCAATAATTCGCCCTAAAAAATTGGGGCAAAATCACAATTGGCATTGAAAATAAGGTTAGAATCACCAAGTTCCCTGCAATTAATGCACCATCTTGTGTGTCTGAACTGCATGTTGAGTTTTTCGCACCGGATGTTTCCACACCACTCTGTTAGACAAAAACCATGTCTGTTTGAGTCTCGAACCATTTCGTAACTAGTTTTTACAACATCCTAAAATGGCCCCGCTTAGTGCAATTAATGCACCACTTTATGCGTCCGAGCTACATGTTGAATTTTTCGCACCGGAAGTATCCACTCCACTCTGTTAGACCAAAAACCATGTTTGTTTGAGTTACGGACCATTTTGTAACTAGTTTTTACATAATCCCAAAACGGGCCCGCTTAGTGCAATTAATGCACCATATTGTGCGTCCGAACTGCATGTTGAGTTTTTCGCACCGGATGTTTCCACTGCATTCCGTTAGACCAAAAACCATGTCTGCTTGAGTCTCTAACCATTTCGTATCTAGTCTTTACAACATCCTGAAACGGCCCCTCTTAGTGCAATTAATGCACCACTTTGTGCGTCCGAACTACATGTTGAGTTTTTCGCACTGGAAGTATCCACTCCACTCTGTTAGACAAAAAACATTGTCTGTTTGAGTTACGGACCATTTCATAACTAGTTTTTACAACATCCTGAAATGGCCACGCATAGTGCAATTAATGCACAACTTTGTGCGTCCGAACCGCATGTTGAGTATTTCGCACTGGCTGTTTCCACTCCACTCCGTTAGACCAAAAACCATGTCTGTTTGAGTTTTGGACCATTTCGTAACTAGTTTTTACAACATCCCGAAATGTGCCCAGTTAGTGCAATTAATACACCATCTTATGCGTCCGAACTCCATGTTGAGTTTTACGCATCGAATGTTTCCACTCCACTCCGTTAGACAAAAAACCATGTCTGTTTGAGTTAAGGACCATTCGTAACAAGTTTCTACAACATCCCGAAACGGGCCCGCTCAATGCAATTAATACACCATTTTGTGCGTCTAAACCGCATGTTGAGTTTTTCACACCGGATGATTGCACTCCACTCCGTTAGATCAGAAACCATATCTGTTTGAGTTTCACACCATTTCGTAACTAGTTTTTACAACATACCGAAACGTGCCCGCTTAGTGCAATTAATGCATCCTTTTATGCACCCGAACTGCATGTTGAGTTTTTGGCACTGGATGTTTCCACTCCACTTCGTTAGACGAAAAACCATGTCTATTTGAGTGACGCACCATTTTGTAACTAGTTTTTAAAATATCCCGAAACGGGCCCACTTAGTGCAATTAATGCACCATTTTGTGCGTCTAAACTGGATGTTGACTTCTTCGCACCAGATGTTTCCACAGCACTCCATTAGACCAGAAACCATGTCTGTTTGAGTCTCAGACCAT
Organism: Alloteropsis semialata; assembly: GCA_004135705.1. Lineage (NCBI taxonomy): Eukaryota > Viridiplantae > Streptophyta > Magnoliopsida > Poales > Poaceae > Alloteropsis > Alloteropsis semialata. The sequence goes on along the minus strand of CM014273.1, from coordinate 30,014,842 downwards.
TTCGTAACTAGTTTTTACAACATTTTGGAATGGACCCGCTTAGTGCAATTAATGCACCATCTTGTGCGTCCGAAATTCAGGTTGAGTTTTTCGCACCGGATGTTTCCACTCCACTCCGTTAGACCAGAAACATGTCAGCTTGAGTTTCAGACCATTTCGTAACTAGTTTTCACAACACCCGAAACGGGCCCGCTTAGTGCAATCAATGCACCAATTTGTGCGTTCGAACCGCATGTTGAGTTTTTTGCAACAAATATTTCCACTCCACTCCATTAGACAAAAAAACATGTCTGTTTGAGTGACGGACCATTTCGTAACTAGTTTCTACAACATCCCGAAATGGGCCCGCTTAGTGCAATTAATGCACCATTTTGTGCGCCCGAACCGCATGTTCAGTTTTTCGCACCGGAAGTTTCCACACCACTCCGTTAGACCGAAAACCTTGTCTGTTTGAGTCTCTAACCATTTCGTATCTAGTCTATACAACATCCTGAAACGGCCCCGCTTAGTGCAATTAATGCACCACTTTGTGCGCCCGAACTACATGTTGAGTTTTTCGCACCGAAAGTATCCATTCCACTCCGCTAGACAAAAAACCATGTTTGTTTGAGTTACGGACCATTTCATAACCAGTTCTTACAACATCCCGAAACGGCCTCGCTTAGTGCAATTAATGCACCACTTTGTGCGTCCGAACCGCATGTTGAGTTTTTCGCACTGGTTGTTTCCACTCCACTCCGTTAGACCAAAAACCATGTCGGTTTGAGTTTTGGACCATTTCGTAACTAGCTTTTACAACATCCCGAAACGGGCCCGGTTAGTGCAATTAATGCACCATCTTGTGCGTCCGAACTGCATGTTCAGTTTTACGCACCGGATGTTTCCACAACACTCCATTAGACAAAACCCATGTCTGTTTGAGCTACGGACCATTTCGTAACTAGTTTTTACAACATCCCGAAACATGCCCACTTTGTGCAATTAATGCATCATTTTGTGCGCCCGAACTGCATGTTGAGTTTTTCGCACTGATGTTTCCACACCACTCGGTTAGACCAAAAACCATGTCTATTTGAGTCTCGGACCATTTCTTAACTAGTTTCTACAATATCACGAAACGGGGCCGCTTAGTGCAATTAATGCACCATCTTGTGCGTCTAAACTGCATGTTGAGTTTTTCGCACCGGATGTTTTCACTCCACTCCGTTAGACCAAAAACCATGTCTGTTTGAGTCTCGAACCATTTTGTAACTAGTTTTTACAACATCCTATAACGGCCCCGCTTAGTGGAATTAATGCACTACTTTGGGCGCCTGAACTAAATGTTGAGTTTTTCGCACCGGAAATTTCCACACCACTCTATTAGACCAAAAACTATGCCTGTTTGAGTCTCGGACCATTTCATAACTAGTTTTTACAACATCCCGAACGGCCCCGCATAGTGCAATTAATGCACCACTTTGTGCGTTCGAGCTACATGTTCAGTTTTTCGCACCGGAAGTTTCCACTCCGATCCGTTAGACTAAAAACCATGTCTGTTTGAGTTACGGACCATTTCGTAACTAGTTTTTACAACATCCCAAAACGAGCCCACTTAGTGCAATTAATGCACCCATTTATGCGTTCGAACTGCAAATTGAGTTTTGCGCACCGGATGTTTCCACTCGACTCCGTTAGACAAGAAACCATGTCAGTTTGAGTCTCAGACCATTTCGTAACTAGTTTTTACAACATCTCGAAACGGGCCCGCTTAGCGCAATTAATGCACCATATTGTGCATCCGAACTGCATGTTGAGTTTTTCGCATCGGATGTTACCACACCACTCCGTTAGACCAAAAACCATGTCTGTTTGAGTCTCGGACCATTTCGTAACTAGTTTTTACAATATCACGAAACGGGCCCATTTAGTCCAATTAATGCACCATCTAGTGCGTCCGAACTGCATGTTCAGTTTTTCGCACCGGATGTTTCCACTCCAATCCGTTAGACCGAAAACATGTCTGTTTGAGTTTTGGACCATTTCGTAACTAGTTTTTATAACATCCCGAAACGGGCCCGCTTAGTGCAATTAATGCACCATTTTGTGCGTCCGAACCGCATGTTGAGTTTTTCGCGCCGGATGTTTCCACTCCACTCCGTTAGACCATAAACCATGTCTGTTTGGGTTTCGGATCATTTCGTCACTAGTTTTTAGAACATCCCGAAACAGGCCCGCTTAGTGCAATTAATGCACCATTTTGTGCGTCCGAACTTCATGTTGAGTTTTTCGCACCGGATGTTTCTGCCCCACAACATTAAACCACGAATCATGTCCGTTTGGGTTTTGGACCATTTCATAACTAGTTTCAGTTTCTAGAACATCCCAAACGGGCCCGCTTAATACAATTGATGCACCATTTTGTGCGTCTGAACCGCATGTTAAGTTTTTCACAGTGGATGATTGCTCTCCACTCTGTTAGACCAGAAACCATATCCGTTTGAGTTTCACACCATTTCATAACTATTTTTTACAACATCCCGAAACGTGCCCGCTTAGTGCAATTAATGCACCATTTTGTGCACCTGAACTGCATGTTGAGTTTTTCGCCCTGGATATTTCCACTCCACTCCGTTAGACAAAAAACCATGTCTATTTGAGTGATGCACCATTTTGTAACTAGTTTTTACAATATCCCGAAACGGGCCCGATTAGTGCAATTAATGCACCATTTTCTGCGCCCGAACTGCATGTTGACTTCTTCGCACCGGATGTTTCCACAGCACTCCGTTAGACCAAAAACTATGTCTGTTTGAGTCTCAGACCATTTCGTAACTAATTTTTACAACATTTCGAAACGGACCCGCTTAGTGCAATTAATGCACCATCTTGTGCGTCCGAACTTCATGTTGACTTTTCCGCACCGGATGTTTCCACTCCACTCCGTTAGACCAGAAACATGTCTGTGCAAGTTTCGAACCATTTCGTAACTAGTTTTCACAACACCCGAAATGGGCTCGCTTAGTGCAATTAAGGCACCATTTTGTGCGTCCGAACCGCATGTTGAGTTTTTCGAACCAAATGTTTCCACTCCACTCTGTTAGACAAAAAAACATGTCTGTTTGAGTGACGGACCATTTCGTAACTAGTTTCTACAACATCCCGAAATAGGCCCGCTTAGTGCAATTAATGCACCATTTTGTGCGCCCAAACTGCATTTTCAGTTTTTCGCACCGGATGTTTCCACACCACTCCGTTAGACCAAAAACATTGTCTGTTTGAGTCCGGACCATTTCGTAACTAGTTTTTACAACATCCCGAAACGAGCCCGCTTAGAGCAATTAATGCACCATCTAGTTCGTCCAAAAGGCATGTTGAGTTTTTCGCACCGGATGTTTCCATTCCATTCCGTTAGACCAGAAACATGTCTGATTGAGTTTTGGACCATTTCGTAACTAGATTTCATAACATCCCGAATTGGGCCCGCTTAGTGCAATTAATGCACCATTTTGTTCATCCGAACCGCATGTTGAGTTTTTCGCACCGGATGTTTCCACTCCACTCCGTTTGACCAGAAACCATGTCTGTTTGAATTTTGGACTATTTTGTAACTAGTTTTTACAACATCCAGTAACAGGCCCTCTTAGTGCAATTAATGCACCATTTTGTGCGTCCGAACTGAATGTTGAGTTTTTTGCACCGGATGTTTGCATCCACTCCGTTAGACCAGAAACCAAGTTTATTTGAGTTTCGGATCATTTCGTAACAAGTTTTTCCAACATCCTAAAACGGACCTGCTTAGTGCAATTAATGCACCATTTTGTGCGTCCGAACTTCATGTTGAGTTTTTCGCACCGGATGTTTCCGCCCCACAACATTAGACCACGAACCATGTCTGTTTGAGTTTTGGACCATTTCATAACTAGGTTCTACAACATCCCGAAATGGGCCCGCTTAATGCAATTAATGCACCATTTTGTGTGTCGCACGTTTTTGTAACTAGTTTTTACAACATCCTGGAACGGGCCCACTTAGTGCAATTAATGCACCGTGTCAATTTGTGTGTCGCACCTTTTTGTAACTAGTTTTTACAACATCCCGGAACGGGCCCGCTTAGTGCAATTAATGCACCATTTTGTGCGCCCGAACTACATTTTAACTTCTTCACACCAAATATTTTCACACCACTCCGTTAGAACAGAACCCATGTCTGTTTGAGTTTCGCACCATTTCGTAACTAGTTTTTACAAGATCCTGAAATGTGCCCGCTTAGTGCAATTAATGCACCATTTTGTGCACCCGAACTGCATGTTGAGTTTTTTGCACTGGATGTTTCCACTCCACTCCGTTGGACAAAAACCATGTCTGTTTGAGTGACGCACCATTTCATAACTAGTATTTACAACATCCCGAAACGTACCCGCTTAGTATAATTAATGCACCCATTTGTGCGTTCGAACTGTAGGTGAGTTATTCGCACTGGATGTTTCCACTCGACTCCGTTAGACCAGAAACCATGTCTGTTTGAGTCTCGAACCATTTAGCAACTAGTTTTTACAACATCCTGTAACAGGCCCTCTTAGTGCAATTAATGCAACATTTTGTGCGTCCAAACTGAATGTTGAGTTTTTTGCACCGGGTGTTTGCACTCCACTCCGTTAGACCAGAAACCATGTTTATTTGAGTTTGGCTCATTTCGTAACTAGTTTTTCCAACATCCCTAAACGGGCCTGCTTAGTGCAATTAATGCACCATTTTGTGTGTCTGAACTTCATGTTGAGTTTTTCGCACCGGATGTTTCTGCCCCACAGCATTAGACCACGAACTATGTCCGTTTGTGTTTTGGACCATTTCATAACTAGTTTATACAACATCCCGAAACGGGCCCGCTTAATGCAATTAACGCGCCATTTTGTGCGTCTGAACGGCATGTTGAGTTTTTCACACCGGATGATTGCACTCCACTCCGTTAGACCAGAAACCATATCTGTTTGAGTTTCACACCATTTCGTAACTAGTTTTTACAACATCCCGAAACGTGCCCGCTTAGTGCAATTAATGCACCATTTTGTGCACCCAAACTGCATTTTGAGTTTTTCGCACTGGATGTTTCCACTCCACTCGTTAGACAAAATACCATGTCTATTTTAGTGACACACCATTTTGTAACTAGTTTTTAAAATATCCCGAAATGGGCCCGCTTAGTGCAATTAATGCACCATTTTGTGCGCCCGAACTGCATGTTGACTTCTTTGCACCGGATGTTTCCACACCACACCAAAAAGCATGTCCGTTTGAGTCTCAGACCATTTCGTAACTAGTTTTTATAACATTCCGAAATTGGCCCGCTTAGTGCAATTAATGCACCATTTTGTTCATTCGAACCACATGTTGAGTTTTTCGCACCGAATGTTTCCACTCCACTCAGTTAGACCAGAAATCGTGTCTGTTTCAGTTTCGGACCATTTCTTAACTAGATTTTACAACATCCCGTAACAGGCCCTCTTAGTGCAATTAATGCACCATTTTGTGCGTCCGAACTGAATGTTGAGTTTTTTGCACCGGATGTTTCCATTCCACTCCGTTAGACCAGAAACCATGTTTCTTTGAGTTTCACACCATTTCGTAACTAGTTTTTACAACATCCCGAAATGGGCCTGCTTAGTGCAATTAATGCACCATGTTGTGCGTCCGAAGTACATATTGAGGTTTTTGGACCGAAAGTTTCCACTCCACTTCATTTGGCCAAAAACCATGTCTGTTTGAGTTTTAGACCATTTCGTAACTAGTTTTTACAACATCCCGAAATGTGGCCGCTTAGTACAATTAATGCATCCGTTTATGCGTTCGAACTGCAAGTTGAGATTTTCGCACTGGATGTTTCCACTCGACTCCGTTAGACCAGAAACCATGTCTATTTGAGTCTCGGACCATTTCGTAACTAGTTTTTACAAAATCCTGAAATGGGCTCGCTTAGTGCAATTAATGCACCATTTTGTGCGCCCGAGCTGCATGTTGAGTTTTCTGCACCAGATGTTTCCACGCCACTATGTTAGACCTAAAACATGTCTGTTTGAGTCTCGGACCATTTCGTAACTAGTTTTTACAACATCTCGAAATGGCCCCGCTTAGTGCAATTACTACACCATTTTGTGCGTCCGAACCGCATGTTGAGTTTTTCGCACCGAATGTTTTCACTCCACTCCGTTAGACCAGAAACCATGTCTTTTTAAGTTTCGGACCATTTCGTAGCTAGTTTTTACAACGTCCCAAAATTGCCCGGTTAATGCAATTAATGCCCCATTTTGTGCGTTCGAACCGCAAGTTGAGTTTCGCACTGGATGTTTCCACTCCACTCCGTTAGACCAGACACCATGTCTCTTGGAGTCTATCCAAAAACGGGCCAATTCAGTGCAATTAATGTACCATTTTGTGCGTCCGAACTTCATGTTGAGTTTTTTTTACTGGATGTTTCCACTCCGCTCCGTTAGACCACGAACCATGTCTATTTGAGTTTTAGACCATTTCGAAACTAGTTTCTACAACATCCCGAAACGTGCCCGCTTAATGCAACTAATGCACCATTTTGTGCATCCGAACCGCATGTTAAGTTATTCGCACCATATGTTTGCACTCCACTCTGTTAGACCAGAAACCATATCTGTTTGAGTCTCGGACCATTTCGAAACTAGTTTTGCAACATCCCGAAATGTGCCCGCTTAGTACAATTAATGCACCATTTTGTGCGCCCGGATGGCAAGTTGAGTTTTTCGCACTGGATGTTTCCACTCCACTCAGTTAGACAAAAAACCGTGTCAATTTGTGTGTCACACCTTTTTGTAACTAGTTTTTACAACATCCCGGAACGGGCCCGCTTAGTGCAATTAATGCACCATTTTGTGCGCCCGAACTACGTTTTGACTTCTTCACACCAAATATTTTCACACCACTCCGTTAGAACAGAACCCATGTCTATTTGAGTTTCACACCATTTCGTAACTGGTTTTTACAAGATCCTGAAATGTGCCCGCTTAGTGCAATTAATGCACCATTTTGTGCACCAAACTGCATGTTGAGTTTTTCGCACTGGATGTTTCCACTCCACTCCGTTGGACAAAAACCATGTCTGTTTCAGTGACGCACCATTTCATAGCTAGTTTTTACAACATCCCGAAACGTGCCCGCTTAGTATAATTAATGCATCCATTTGTGCGTTCGAACTGTAGGTTGAGTTATTCGCACTGGATGTTTCCACTCGACTCCGTTAGACCAGAAACCATGTCTGTTTGAGTCTCGGACCATTTAGTAACTAGTTTTTACAACATCCCGTAACAGGCCCTCTTAGTGCAATTAATGCACCATTTTGTGCGTCCAAACTGAATGTTGAGTTTTTTGCACCGGGTGTTTGCACTCCACTCCGTTAGAGCAGAAACCATGTTTATTTGAGTTTCGATCATTTTGTAACTAGTTTTTTCAACATCCCTAAACGGGCCTGCTTAGTGCAATTAATGCACCATTTTGTGTGTCCGAACTTCATGTTGAGTTTTTTGCACCGGATGTTTCTGCCCCACAACATTAGACCACGAACTATGTCTGTTTGTGTTTTGGACCATTTCATAACTAGTTTATACAACATCCCGAAACGGGCCCGCTTAATGCAATTAACGCACCATTTTGTGCGTCTGAACGGCATGTTGAGTTTTTTCACACCGGATGATTGCACTCCACTCCGTTAGACCAGAAACTATATATGTTTGAGTTTCACACCATTTCGTAACTAGTTTTTACAACATCCCGAAATGTGCCCGCTTAGCGCAATTAATGCACCATTTTGTGCACCCAAACTGCATGTTAAGTTTTTCACACTGGATGTTTCCACTCCACTCCGTTAGACAAAATACCATGTCTATTTGAGTGACGCACCATTTTGTAACTAGTTTTTATAATATCCCGAAATGGGCCCGCTTAGTGCAATTAATGCACCATTTTGTGCGCCCGAACTGCATGTTGACTTCTTCACACCGGATGTTTCCACACCACTCCGTTAGACCAAAAACCATATCTGTTTGAGTCTCATGACTTGATTAAGTTGGCAAAGATCAAATCATCCTTTTTACCTTGCCACCTATGGGGCTTTTAGCTTTTCTTCATCATAAGCGGTTGAAAGCCAGAACAACTTATCGAGAATGCTCCTCCCAAACCTTCGTTCCACCATTACACCAGAGGTTTTTTTTAAAGAAACTTTTGCAAAGAAAAACAAAGCTCCTCAAGTGACTCTCTCTCAATTTGCTCATTGGTGTATAACTCCTTGCCATCACTCCCCTCAATTTCCCTCAATAGTATAAACAAGTGGGGTTCATAAACGGGAAACTTTTGTTTCACACATACATTGCTTATTTTGTCGAGTCAAATCTAGGATCAATGAAGAATTAAATCATACACTCAAATCGAAGTGTGCAAGTGTGGATATGTGGTAGTAGAAGATTGAACTCCTTTAGGGAATTTCTCTCCTTTTGGGATTTTCTATAAAGCTTGGCTCCCTTTTCTTTTCTTCTTTTTCTCTTTTTTTTTCATGGACTACATACGCGTCCATTTCTTTTGCTTTTCTCCTTCTTCTTCTCTTTTTTTTAGGGAGCCTCAGCCTTACGCCTAGAAATATTTTTGGAGAGAAATCCCTTTATTTTGGAGTATTTTATTTTTACAAGCATATGATAGGCATGTTGCGCTTACTTCCAGAGTAGAAGTATTGCATATATGGTGGCATATGTACGTGACTCCGATTTTAAGAGCATGAAGTAAGTCTCACAAAGATCGCAATGAACTTGACAAAAGTCAAAACAAATGCACATGCTTTTTGTAGGTGGTTGGAATATGGGGCTCTGGTAGGATTTTCACTCTTCACTGAGGAGCCTAGAATTTTTATTCTTTTTGAAATAAAAACTCCGGGATCAAGTTTCACTTGGGTATAGATAAAGCAACTCTAGCTTATTATATCATAGCTCCCAACAACCTATAATCAGATTTAGCATTTGCTACCCACAAGTTTTAAGTTTCCAAGGAAGTCATTAATTTAAGCCAACAAATCCAAGACACAAAAGACTGCCTTATTGAGACTTGAATAACAGGGGAAGGTCATAGCAAAATTCATCATTTCCTTACATGGACAAGTTATTTTTATTTTTTATTATTTTTTAGACTACATTACCCTAAATGAAAATCAAAAAATAAAAGACACGATTGGATGAACTTACCTGTGCTAGGGTCCTCCCCCAAGCTGGACTTCTCACTGCTGGCGATATCGAGGGTCGTTCGGGTCGAACCCTTGGAACCGAAGCTAGGCGTTTAGGTTCTGGCTCCCTTCCTGGAAGCTGTTCTGCAGGGTGTTGTAGTTTTGTACTGACTGGTCCCACCAAGCCTGCGACTGCTGCACATGATGGGTTAATGAATCATCAATGCGGTGAGTGGTTACCTCCAGGGTTCCCATGCGGTTGGATAACCCGTCCATGCTGCTGCGCCAGTCCCTTGCTGAAAAGGAACGTCGGTCATCGAACGGAGCAGGGCCGCCACTTGAGCTGGACGACTGATGATAGTGCGGGTCTCGGGGACTCCATTGTGCGTGTGGGGCTTCATGCCATCCCGATCCTCCTGCCATGTAAGATGGGGGCGGCTGTGGCTGCTCCCGGTTTAATCCTGCTGGTATGTATGGCGGAGTTGGAGGCTCCCATGCTCCTTGCGTTTGTGGCATCGCGGCTTCTTCCCGTCGGGACATGCTTCTTGTCACCCTTCCTGTCACGCTCCGCCTGCCTTCCTGCTGTAACTCCAACAAAAGTGATTTACACTTGTACAACCAGTATTCCGGTGCTGGCAACGGAATTCTGGTTGTACTGTTATGATAGACCATATCAAGCTTTTGGTCTATGGCATGAGTAACAAGGTGACTCTGAACAAAATGAGATTCATCCAGAGTTGGGCGAGACTGCGGAAGGAACTCGACTCGGTAATTATCCAAAAGGCCCATTGACTCAAAAATGTGAGTGACCAGAGAAGTACACTCAATGGGACCTTGCCTCCTAAAAACACCCATCCATTGATCGATCATAGAAACAACTGGGGAAATTTTTATCTTAACCATCGCATATAATAATTTCAATTCATCAATGCGAACAGTACGAAGAACAGTACGAAGATCATTTCGAGGGAAAAGAGTCATGGCAATCCAGCGGTGCATAAAACGAAGAGTGGGGTTATGAATGTGGCTTGTTCTTGGGGGAGTCCCATCTGTGATACCTGAGATGTCCCTCCAAAAAGATTCTCTAACAAAATGCCTCAAAGCTTTATCAACCTCCAAGCTACAACGCTTGCTAAAACCCAAATGGCTACTAAGCTGCCTCCAGGAAACGAAATACTCTTCCCTTAAAAAGCGAAAAATAATCTCCTCCTCAGATTTTCTCAAAGTAGCAAGAAATTGGATTGTTAACAAGCGACACCCATCCTCATGAATGCGCGCAAAATCTGACCATCCCATAACACCCTAAACGGTTTCGAAGTCAGTGGCCATACCTGATTTCTCCATGAGTTCACTTGCGAACACACATGTGTGATCAAAAGCGTGACCCAGGAGAATGTGATACGCTTCCTTCTCGTAGCCTTCCTCGATGTCGAGTTGATCGTCGGAGATGAATGCCGGGCGAGGGTCGTCTTCGTTGTGGTTGCTGCTGGAGCTGTCCCCGTTACCATCTCCATTGCCACCGCCGCCTCCGCCTCCTGCGGATGTGGCGCCAGCCCCGGTGTAGTAGTACTGGTCTTCAGAGATCTCCATGGAATGTTGGCTGCTTATCCTTTCTTCGGAGCCACCGGCCGTGTCCATGATCTCCGTGCTAGAGGAGACCAATTCAGTACTCCCGGAATGTCGGCTCCGCCTCGAGCTTGACCCCTTCAACCTCTTTGCTTGCTTTACGATTCCTCGGACGAGGTTCATGATGCCTGCACAAGGAACAACAATAAGAACAACACTCGGAAGACCAAAAGGATTAGCGTTAGTGAGTTAGTCGTCCAAGAGTTAGTCATTCTTGTGGGGCGTGGTTGCCTCCACAACAGTGTTCTTGTGGGTTATGACACACCACAAACAAAAGTTCTTGCGAGGTTCAGGACCTGCACAACTCGTTCAAGCACTGAAGCACAAGAAGAACAGCACCATTATGCAGAAATGAAGTCCATTTTTTATTTGAGCTTTCCAATTTTATTTTATTTTTTTATTGATTTTCAAACTAAGGAGCTAAAAACTTGAGAACTAGCAGAGGGAGAAGAGAAACTCCGAGGGCGAAACGTAGCTCGGGTTGGGGTGAAGTGATCAAGCAGCAGGCCAAGGCTTTTTATAGCCGGAGTTCACCCCCGGTCGGCCGACCAGGCGGGGTCGACCGACCCTCCCGCAGAGGTGTTTTGGCCAGGCTTTGATCACGAGCGCGTTGGATACTCTGGCTTCTGCAAACGGGTTGAAAAATTTGCAAAAGAGGGAAGCATGCGTCGGACGACATGAGCAGGTCGGCCGACTGCTGTTGGACACCGTTTAATGCCCTCTTTGAAAGGTGTAATGGGTGCCTATGGTAGGGTATGATGGTGTTTGAATGCTCTGCAAAGGCCACAGATAGGGGTCGCCCGACCGAGCCTTAGCTCAGGTCAGGCTTTTCTTTTGCAGAGTGGCACATGGTTCAGAGTTGTGATGAATGTTGGGTGCGTGAGCAGTGGTGGCCAGGTATCCAAGGGGAATTTAAGTAGATGGTTCCAAAGTTTAAGAATTCAAATGCAATAATTTGTGAAAATTCAAACATGCTTGAGAAATAAATATGCATTGTGAAATAAATATGAGATACATACCGATGCACCTACCGGTGAGGACTCGTTGTTTTTCGTCCGTTGAGTGCGAACGTCTCCAAGATATGATTTAGCTTGATGCCTTGTCTTCCACATTTGAAGATGATGCGGAAGCTTTGCAACGTCAGTCCTGTTCTGTTTTTTTGACGCAAGGTGATGTTGGTGTTGTTGCCTTCAGAGCCTTAACACTTTGTGCAAATTCTTTGGGCAGGGGTAGGAGCGGCTCACTGTTACCCGTCATGCTTTTGGCTTGATTCTTTCTTGTTTCCTTTCTCTTGGCGGGTATGGTGTACGAACTTCCTTCTTGCTGGGATGGGTTCCAGTTATGTGCTAGGAATAAATCTCTACACTACTGCCAAGAATCCATCTCTGCCTGGTGGTTGTTGTACCATTGCATTGCCCTTCCTGCTAATCGACTGCATATTGCTGAGAAATGTTGGAGATGTTTCGCAGCGTTTGCTGTAGCCTTTCCGCTGAATGGCTTGGCTTGCACCATTGCAATGTACGTTGAGTCGATCATGAGAGTTTCAGTTGCCATCTTGGTGCAAGGGTGCTTCGATTTCGACCGACAAAGTTGGAGAAAACACTTGAGTGCTCTCTTCTATGTGGAGTTCTTTGGCGAATCGATGATGTAATCCTCTGTTTCACACAAAGAGAAACAGAACAAGGGTAAACCTGTCTAGACGCTGGTATTTAATTGTGACATAAAGTTAATACAGAGGTTAACACATTCTTTGGCCAATGCTTTCCCCGGCAACGGCGCCAGAAATGCTTGTTGGCATTTCTTAGCATCACCACTACTTGAGTGATGGCACTAGAGATGCCTTAATATAAATCTTAGCGTTACATAAGTTCTGCAAGCGCACAGAAGTACATTGTAGCATTTCACCCGGGAGTATTCCAGAGTATCGTATTTATTTCCTCAGGGAAAGCGTGTGGCAAAGTAATATGTTTTTCCAATGCATCAACTATATCACAACCAATATACCAAGACTAGAACAGGGGATAACATGATATGAAGAGTTGGGTATGTTGACACATAGAAGGTTTCACTGCTCATTATGTAAGTCTAGTTAATATGAAGGTCCTAAGAGAGAACTAGGGATTCTATGTACTTCTTACTTATGGGTTACATTCATTACAAGTGTATCCTATACAAGCTCAGCAAGAGACACATATTAGAGGGCAAATCGAGGAGTCGTGGGATCCCCTCATCCAAGGGTATGTCACGATGTTTATCACGAAGGCCTGCAAATGCCCAAACCCGAACGGCGAGGATTACAAAGGCCCAGCGGGGCTGTCACCACCCGGGGGCTACCTCTGAATACGTGGGGTAGGGTATCCCCAACGGCATTCCATAACCCAAACACCACGTTTGTAATATGAAATACATCTTTACCAATTGTACGGAAAGGTAAAGAACAATCATAAAGATTCATTGGGCCATTGCCATAACATGCATCATCTACACTAAGGTGCCACTAAGGTGCAAGACATACAACTCATATGATGAACACACAAGACTATAAGTCAAGTAACATAAGCAAGATAGCATCTCCATAAAGGCTCTAAGTCTTACAAATAAGCAAAGGATAAAAGATAACTGAGCTCTAGCCTTACCAAGACTCCTTCGGAAACCCGTAGAAGCTCAACTCGTAGAACTACTCCTCTACTAACTAAGACTATGACTTGTAGCAATTGGAGCTCTTCCTTCTGGTGTGTGTTGTACAGGAGGAGATGGTCATCTATTTATAGCACTGGGAGGTGGTTCAGGGCCGGTATAAGGTGGTTGAGGACGAGTGGGCCCACCCTCGAGTCGGCCGATGTGGAGACGTCGCCCGACCGTCTGATGAACCGACTGAACTCATCCACGGTGCAGATTTGGTCCTGAAGACGGTTTGGATGCGCTGGAGAAGGGATGGCTGCAACGGCCGCTGGACTAAGTCGGCCGACCTGGCCAGGTCGGCCGACCTGGTCCAAGCTTGCTTTGCCTCGGTCTTCTTCTGTGCAACTGGAATATGGGTCCATACCATCGTGGAGGCTGGGTATGAGTCCTCCAAGTAAGTCTTGATTCATAAGTGGGCCCATCAATCCATGTGCTTCTCCTTATCCATCTTTTCACCATTGGATGTAACCGTCATTGATCCAATGTCCCAGATGATGTGCATTTGTGCTTGTTCTGCATAGCAGAACTTGGGCTCTGTTGGGCACCAGGCCAGGTCGGCCGACCAGGGCAGGTCGGGCGACCTGGTATTAGCCCTGTTTTCCTTCATCTTTTGGCCCATATCTCCTGCAACCAAATAATCTCCATGTGCAAGTGGAACTACATTATTTGAAACCAAATCCTACTGATCATTGCTAGTTTACTTTATTTTACCATGCTGGCGTTACGAGATATTCATGACTTAACAAGCGCCAACACTTGTGCGTCCGAAAGGCATGTTGAGTTTTTTTGCACCGGATGTTTCCATTCCATTCCGTTAGACCAGAAACATGTCTGATTGAGTTTTGGACCATTTCATAACTAGTTTTTATAACATCCCGAAATGGGCCCGCTTAGTGCAATTAATGCACCATTTTGTTCATTCGAACCGCATGTTGAGTTTTTCGCACCTGATGTTTCCACTCCACACCGTTAGAACAGAAACCATGTCTATTTTAGTTTCGGACCATTTCGTAACTAGATTTTACAACATCCTGTAACAGGCCATCTTAGTGCAATTAATGCACCATTTTGTGCGTCCGAACTGAATGTTGAGTTTTTTGCACCGGATGTTTGCACTCCACTCCGTTAAACCAGAAACCATGTTTATTTGAGTTTCACACCATTTCGTAACTAGTTTTTACAACATCCCGAAATGGGTCTGCTTAGTGCAATTAATGCACCATGTTGTGCGCCCGAAGTACATGTTGAGTTTTTTGGACCGGATGTTTCCACTCCACTTCATTAGGCCAAAAACCATGTCTGTTTGAGTTTTAGACCATTTCGTAACTAGTTTTTACAACATCCCGAAATGTGGCCGCTTAGTACGATTAATGCACCCATTTGTCTGTTCGAACTGCAAGTTGAGTTTTTTGCACCGGATGTTTCCACTCGATTCCGTTAGACCATGATGAGGACATCAACGACCACACGAGTACATCTACACCAGCAGCATCTCCATCCCGCCACCTTCTTCTTCAGCTGGGCCAATCATTCGGGCCCGTGCAAGAGAACTGAACTTCGTCATGCTACTGACGAATGAAGGCCCAGAAGATTAGACGTTGGCCCAACAGCAGGCCCAACCCTCGCAAACCCTAAGCGTGAACAGTACCCGCGGCACTGTAGCGCGGGTACTGTAGATAGACTCCTTTTTTATTTTTAGACTCGGGTTTTGTTTTACATCTAGCTTTAGCTACTCTCGAACACGCACAAATACGTGCTGTCCTCATGTGATGAGAACCCGTTGGGGACTTCCCGATCTTTCGGTGAGGACGAACTGGATAACTCGATTTGAGGGAGGGAGAAGGCGTTGGCGGTCCGACTTCAGCAATCCAGAGACGCTGCGCCTTAGCAACCGATACACCTCTTCCCTGGTCGCCGCGCCCTTGTGATGCGCGACACCGGCCACGAGGGCACCCGTCCTGCAAGCAAATCGAAGAACTCGCAAGAACAAGTAAACAAGCACTGAAATCGCAAGGGGAAATCAAGAACTCAGTCTGGATTGATCGAATGTGGGGTTTCGATTACAAGAAGACGGGCGGCTGGATTAGCACACGCGCTCCAGGAGAAGTAGCGATAGCTAGTTCATGAAAACAAAACCCAACCCTCCCATGGCGGCTGCTGGGGGGATAAGTACTAGGAGGACGACCTCCAACCCTAGGACGCGCCCAAAGTGGGCTCAACTGGATACACGGCCCATTGGGCCAAAATAGAGTGGCGCAGCACCATGGGCTGAAAACCCTTCTGTAAAGACATGACGACTGCGCCCCACTCAGAACAGGTATCATCATGAGGCCAGATCCGTTGGAAAGAGGACTTCATAAGCTTTCTGTGAAGTACTTGAACGTCCCAATCGGAGTCCGAATGAAGTCTTGACCGTTGTCACAAGTTGGTGCTGTCCTGCTGTCCGAAACCAGCCCACGCGAATCCGCTCCCCTTCTTATCCTCTCCATCATTCTTGATGATTTAGTTGACGGGCACGAGCGCGAGTAATAGGACCAGATGGTGGAGATGTCGCAGTTGCCGGTGTCGGTGGTGGTGTGGATGTATCGTTGGTGTTGATGTCCTCATCATCATGTGATTCGGAACCCCACCTTCGAGTGATATTGTGATTGCTCGCATCTTGTTCTTGTTCGTTCTTCGATTGCGGACAGGAATTGATCTTCGTGATCAGGCTGATCTTGTGACGGCAAGGTTGGTAACCATCGGGAATTGGTTCAGCGATTGCATTGGCGCTTCGGGTTCGCTCGTCGAAGTCGGATCGTGAGGGTCTACTTCCACCAAGTCGAATTTATCTCCACTCACCGAAAGATCGGGCACTCCAGCTCTATCAGACCAGAAACCATGTCTGTTTGAGTCTCGGACCATTTCGTAACTAGTTTTTACAAAATCCCGAAATGGGCCCACTTAGTGCGATTAATGCACCATTTTGTGCGCCCGAGCTGCATGTTGAGTTTTCCGCACCAGATGTTTCCACTCCACTCTGTTAGACCAGAAACATGTCTGTTTGAGTCTCGGACCATTTCGTAACTAGTTTTTACAACATCTCGAAATGGCTCGCTTAGTGCAATTACAGCACTATTTTGTGCGTCCGAACCGCATGTTGAGTTTTTCGCCCCGAATGTTTTCACTTCACTCCGTTAGACCAGAAAACATGTCTTTTTAAGTTTCGGACCATTTCGTAACTAGTTTTTACATCATCCCAAAATGGCCCGGTTCATGCAATTAATGCACCATTTTGTGCGTTCGAACCGCATGTTGAGTTTTCGCACTGGATGTTTCCACTCCACTTCGTTAGACCAGAAACCATGTCTCTTTGAGTCTCGGACCATTTCGTAACTAGTTTTTACAACATCCCAAAACGGGCCCGTTTAGTGCAATTAATGCACCATTTTGTGCGTCTGAACGTCATGTTGAGTTTTTTGGACCGGATGTTTCCACTCCGCTCCGTTAGACCACGAACCATGTCAATTTGAGTTTCATACCATTTCGAAACTAGTTTCTACAACATCCCGAAACATGCCCGCTTAATGCAACTAATGCACCATTTTGTGCGTCCGAACCGCACGTTGAGCTATTCGCACCATATTTTTGCACTCCACTCCGTTAGACCAGAAACCATATCTATTTGAGTCTCGGACCATTTCGTAACTAGTTTTGCAACGTCCCGAAACGTGCCCGCTTAGTACAATTAATGCACCATTTTGTGCGCCCGGATGGCATGTTGTGTTTTTCGCACTGGATGTTTCCACTCCACTCCATTAGACAAAAAACCATGTCTATTAGTGTGACGCACCTTTTTGTAACTAGTTTTTACAACATCCTAAAACGGGCCCGCTTAGTGCAATTAATGCACCATTTTGTGCGCCCGAACTGCATGTTAACTTCTTCGCACCAAATGTTTTCGCACCACTCCGTTAGAACAGAACCCATGTCTGTTTGAGTTTCACACCATTTCGTAACTAGTTTTTACAACATCCTGAAATGTGCCCGTTTAGTGCAACTAATGCACCATTTTGTGCTCCCGAACTGCATGTTGAGTTTTTCGCACTGGATGTTTCTAGTCCACTCCGTTAGACAAAAAACCATGTCTATTTGAGTGACGCACCATTTTATAACTAGTTTTTACAACATCCCGAAACTTGCCCGCTTAGTATAATTAATGCACCCATTTGTGCGTTCGAACTGTAGGTTGAGTTATTCGCACTGGATTTTCCACTCGACTCCGTTAGACCAGAAACCATGTCTGTTTGAGTCTCGGACCATTTTGTAACTAGTTTTTACAACATCCCGTAACAGGCCCTCTTAGTGCAATTAATGCACCATTTTGTGCGTCCGAACTGAATGTTGAGTTTTTTGCACCGGATGTTTGCACTCCACTCCGTTAGACCAGAAACCATGTTTATTTGAGTTTCGGACCATTTCGTAACTAGTTTTTCCAACATCTTGAAACGGGCCTGCTTAGTACAATTAATGCACCATTTTGTGCGTCCGAACTTCATGTTGAGTTTTTCGCACCGAATGTTTCCGCCCCACAACATTAGACCACGAACCATGTCTGTTTGAGTTTTAGACCATTTCATAACTAGTTTCTACAACATCCCGAAACGGGTCCGCTTAATGCAATTAATGCACCATTTTGTGCGTCTGAATGGCATGTTGAGTTTTTCACACCGGATGATTGCACTCCATTCCGTTAGACCAGAAACCATATCTGTTTGAGTCTCACATCATTTCGTAACTAGTTTTTACAACATCCCGAAACGTGCCCACTTAGTGCAATTAATGCACCATTTTGTGCACCCGAACTGCATGTTGAGTTTTTCACACCGGATGTTTCCACTCCTCTCCGTTAGACAAAATACAATGTCTATTTGGGTGATGCACCATTTTGTAACAATTTTTTACAATATCCCGAAATGGGCCCGCTTAGTGCAATTAATGCACCATTTTGTGTGCCCGAACTGCAATTTGACTCCTTCGCACCAGATGTTTCCACACCACTCCGTTAGACCAAAAACCATGTCTGTTTGAGTCTCAGACCATTTCGTAACTAGTTTTTACAACATTTCGAAACAAACCCGCTTAGGGCAATTAATGCACCATCTTGTGCGTCCGAACTTCATGCTGAGTTTTTCGCACCTGAGGTTTCCACTCCACTCCGTTACACCAGAAACATGTCTGTTTGAGTTTCGGACCATTTCATAACTAGTTTTCACAACACCTGAAACGGGCCCACTTAGTGCAATTAATGCACCATTTTGTGCGTCCGAACCGCATGTTGAGTTTTTTGAACCAAATGTTTCCACTCCACTCCGTTAGACAAAAAACATGTCTGTTTGAGTGACGGACCATTTCGTAACTAGTTTCTACAACATCCCGAAACGGGCCCGCTTAGTGCAATTAATGCACCATTTTGTGCGCCCGAACTGCATGTTCAGTTTTTCGCACCTGATGTTTCCACACTACTCTGTTAAACCAAAAACCTTGTTTGTTTGAGTCTCGGACCATTTCGTAACTAGTTTTTACAACATCCCGAAACGGGCCCGCTTAGTGCAATTAATGCACCATCTTGTGCGCCCGAAAGGCATGTTGAGTTTTTTGCACTGGATGTTTCCATTCCATTCCGTTAGACCAGAAACATATCTGATTAAGTTTTAGACCATTTCGTAACTAGTTTTTATAACATCCCGAAATGGGCCACTTAGTGCAATTAATGCACCATTTTGTTCATTCAAACCGCATGTTGAGTTTTTCGCACCGGATGTTTCCACTCCACTCCGTTAGACCAGAAACCATGTCTGTTTCAGCTTCGGACCATTTCGTAACTAGATTTTACAACATCCCGTAACAGGCCCTCTTAGTGCAATTAATGCACCATTTTGTGCGTCCGAACTGAATGTTGAGTTTTTTGCACCGGATGTTTGCACTCCACTCCGTTAACTCAGAAACCATGTTTATTTGAGTTTCACACCATTTCGTAACTAGTTTTTACAACATCCCGAAACGGGCCTGCTTAGTGCAATTAATGCACCATGTTGTGCGTCCGAAGTACATGTTGAGTTTTTTGGACCGGTTGTTTCCACTCCATTTCATTAGGCCAAAAACCGTGTCTGTTTGAGTTTTAGACCATTTCATAACTAGTTTTTACAACATCCCGAAACGTTGCCGCTAGTACAATTAATGCACCCATTTGTGCGTTCGAACGTCTCAGACCATTTCGTAACTAGTTTTTAGAACATCCCGAAATGGGCCTGCTTAGTGCAATTAACGCACCATTTTGTGCGCCCGAGCTGCATGTTGAGTTTTCCGCACCAGATGTTTCCACTCCATTCTGTTAGACCAGAAACATGTCTGTTTGAGTCTAGGACCATTTCGTAACTAGTTTTTACAACATTTCAAAATGGCCCCGCTTAGTGCAATTACTGCACAATTTTGTGCATCCGAACCGCATGTTGATTTTTTCGCACCGAATGTTTTCACTCCACTCCGTTAGACCAGAGACCCTGTCTTTTTAAGTTTCGGACCATTTTGTAACTAGTTTTTACAACATCCCGAAATGACCCGGTTAATGCAATTAATGCACCATTTTTTGTGTTCGAACCGCATGTTGAGTTTTCGCACTGGATGTTTCCCTCGGACCATTTCGTAACTAGTTTTTACAACATCCCAAAATGGGCCCATTTAGTGCAATTAATGCACCATTTTGTGTGTCCGAACTTCATGCTTAGTTTTTTGGACCGGATGTTTCCACTCTGCTCCGTTAGACCACAAACCATGTCTATTTGAGTTTCAGACCATTTCAAAACTTGTTTCCACAAATTCCCGAAACGTGCCCGCTTAATGCAACTACTGCACCATTTTGTGCGTCCGAACCTCACGTTGAGTTATTCGCACCATATGTTTGCACTCCACTCCGTTAGACCAGAAACCATATCTGTTTGAGTCTCGGACCATTTCGTAACTAAATTTGCAACATCCCGAAACGTGCCCGCTTAGTACAATTAATGCACCATTTTGTGCACCTGGATGGCATGTTGAGTTTTTCGCACTGGATGTTTCCAGTCCACTCCGTTAGACAAAAAACCAGTCTATTTGTATGACACACTTTTTTGTAACTAGTTTTTACAACATCTCGAAACGGGCCCGCTTAGTGCAATTAATGCACCATTTTGTGCGCCCGAACTGCATGTTGACTTATTCGCACCAAATGTTTTCACACCATTCCGTTAGAACAGAACCCATTTCTGATTGAGTTTCACACCATTTCGTAACTAGTTTTTGCAACATCCTGAAATGTGCCCGCTTAGTGCAATTAATGCACCATTTTGTGCGCCCGAACTGCATGTTGAGTTTTTTGCACTGGATGTTTCCACTCCACTCCGTTAGACAAAAAAACCATGTCTTCTTGAGTGACGCACCATTTCATAACTAGTTTTTACAACATCCCGAAACGTGCCCGCTTAGTATAATTAATGCACCCATTTGTGCGTTCGAACTGTAGGTTGAGTTATTCGCACTGGATGTTTCCACTCGACTCCGTTAGACCAGAAACCACGTCTGTTTGAATCTCGGACCATTTCGTAACTAGTTTTTACAACATCCCATAACAGGCCCTCTTAGTGCAATTAATGTACCGTTTTGTGCGTTCGAACTGAA
Organism: Alloteropsis semialata; assembly: GCA_004135705.1. NCBI lineage: Eukaryota > Viridiplantae > Streptophyta > Magnoliopsida > Poales > Poaceae > Alloteropsis > Alloteropsis semialata. Next base: position 29,993,631 of record CM014273.1, on the reverse strand, counting down.
TGTTGAGTTTTTTTGCACCGGATGTTTGCACTCCACTCCGTTAGACCAAAAACCATGTTTATTTGAGTTTCGGATCATTTCGTAACTAGTTTTTCCAACATCCCGAAACGGACCTGCTTAGTGCAATTAATGCACAATTTTGTGCGTCCGAACTTCATGTTGAGTTTTTCCCACCGGATGTTTCCGCCCCACAACATTAGACCATGAACCATGTCTGTTTGAGTTTTAGACCATTTCGTAACTAGTTTCTACAACATCCTGAAACGGGCCCGCTTAATGCAATTAATGCACCATTTTGTGCGTCTGAACCGCATGTTGAGTTTTTCGCACCGGATGATTGTTCTCCACTCTGTTAGACCAGAAACCATATCTGTTTGAGTTCCACACCATTTCGTAGCTAGTTTTTACAACATCCCAAAACGTGGCCGCTTAGTACAATTAATGCACCCATTTGTGCGTTCGAACGTCTCGGACCATTTCCTAGTTTTTACAACATCCCAAAATGGGCCCATTTAGTGCAAATAATGCACCATTTTGTGTGCTCGAGCTGCATGTTGAGTTTTTCGCACCAGATGTTTCAACTCCACTCTGCTAGACCTGAAACTTGTCTGTTTGAGTCTCGGATCATTTCGTAACTAGTTTTTATAACATCTCGAAATGGCCCCGCTTAGTGCAATTACTGCACCATTTTGTGCGTCCGATCCGCATGTTGAGTCTTTCGCACCGAATGCTTTCACTCCACTCTGTTAGACCAGAAACCATGACTTTTTAAGTTTCGGACCATTTTGTAACTAGTTTTTACAACATCCCGAAATGGCCTGGTTAATGCAATTAATGCACCATTTTGTGCGTTCGAACCGCATGTTGAGTTTTCGCACTGGATGTTTCCACTCCACTCCGTTAGACCAAAAACCATGTCTCTTTGAGTCTCGGACCATTTCGTAACTAGTTTTTACAACATCCCAAAATGGGCCCGTTTAGTGCAATTAATGCGCCCTTTTGTCCGTTCGAATTTCATGTTGAGTTTTTTGGACCGGATGTTTACACTGCGCTCCGTTAGACCACGAACCATGTCTATTTGAGTTTCAGACCATTTCAAAACTAGTTTCTACAACATCCCGAAACGTGCCCGCTTAATGCAACTAATGCACCATTTTGTGCGTCCGAACCGCACGTTGAGTTATTCGAACCATATGTTTGCACTCCACTCCATTATGATAGAACCCGCTAGGGTTTGTTCCTGATCCTTCGATGAGAGTTGGGGATAACTTCGATTTGGGGTGGATTCGACGTTGGCTGTCCGACTACAACGACCACAAGGGGCTGCGCCTTAGCAACAGGTACACCGTCTCCGATTGTGATGTTCTTGCCGTGCAAGAACACCGCTGCTCCTGCTAGCAATCGAGAACAAGCAAGAACAAGATGAACAAGCAAATAACTCACGGATTGATAACCAAATGGCGAATCTGGTACACAAGTTGGGGTCTTGAATCAAGCAAATCGGGTGGTCTGATCGACACACGCGTTTACAAACTAGTTGCAAGAAGCTAACTCAGATCTAAAACAAAACCCAAAAACGTTCTTGGCTGCTGCTGGTGGTATTTGTAAGTGGGAGAGCAGCCAAGGAGGTGTTGGGGTCGAAACCCTAGCTTAGGAGGCGCCCCCTCATGGGCTCGACTGGATACAAAAGGCCCAAGGCCCAAAACTGAGGTTCTGCGCAGACTGGAGGTCCGGACATTGTTTTGCAGATTGTGAGCGTTCTAGGACGAATCTGATGATGGGGTTAGATCCATATGAAACTAGACTTCATGAGCTTTCCAATGAGTACTCATATGCCTCAAACAACATCCGAAGTCGAGAAATATTGCCAAATCAATTTGATGTTGCCTGGCTGCACGAACTTGAAGTCTGAACTTGGTGTCCGATCTTGTGCTTCCTTATTGTGTAATCTTGATGTCCAAACTGATTGGTTGACCCATTAGCTTCCTCTCCATCATTCCTAATAACAATAAAATCATCACAATGATTTAGTAGCATCCAATTCTGAGATGAAGGTTTATGGACAGCGAGGAACGAGTTTACCTGATAATTTAGCTCTCGTGCACGGGCTCTTGTCATTGGTCCTTGCTGCGTAGTAGGCATGGTTGTATCGTTGGAAGGGATGTCCTCATCATCCTCCCCTTCTTGCATTTGAGTCGTCCTCGACTCAAGTTCATCTTCCTCGCCCAAATATGGTTTCAAATCTGCAATGTTAAATGTGGGGCTGACCCCAAAATCTACAGGCAACTCAAGTTTGTATGCATTATCATTGATCTTAGCTACAACTTTAAAAGGACCATCAGCTCTCGGAAGCAACTTTGACTTCCTCAAATCGGGAAACCGATCCTTTCTCAAGTGCAGCCAAACCAAATCACCTGGTTCAAAAGTGACATGCTTATTTCCTATGCTACCAGCAAGTTTATATTTAGCATTCATGTTCTCTATGTTCTCTTTTGTGGTCTCATGCATTTTTACCATCAACTCAGCACGTTGTTTAGCATCAAAATTCAATCTCTCAGAAGTTGGTAGAGGCAGCAGATCAATAGGGGCACGAGGCACAAAACCATAAACAATCTCAAAAGGGCTCTTTTTAGTAGTAGAGTGTTGTGAACGATTGTAAGCAAACTCAACATGAGGCAAACATTCTTCCCACATTTTTATGTTCTTTTTCAAAATAGCCCTAAGCATGGTAGATAAAGTTCTATTCACAACCTCAGTTTGTTCATCAGTTTGGGGATGACAAGTAGTGGAAAATAGCAGCTTAGTACCCAATTTAGCCCACAAAGTTCTCCAAAAATGACTAAGAAATTTTGCATCACGATCTGAAACAATTGTGTTTGGCACACCGTGCAAACGAACAATTTCACGAAAGAACAAATCAGCAACATGAGTAGCATCATCGGTCTTATGACATGGTATGAAATGTGCCATCTTAGAAAATCTATCCACAATCACAAAGACACTATCCCTCCCCTTCTTTGTTCTAGGCAGTCCTAAAACAAAGTCCATTGAAATATCCTCCCATGGTGCATTAGGAACAGGTAAAGGCATGTACAAACCGTGAGGATTAAGGCGTGACTTAGCTTTTTGGCATGTTGTGCAGCGAGCAACGAATCTCTCCACGTCCCTCCACATCTTGGGCCAAAAGAAATGATCAGCAAGGATGTCTTCTGTCTTCTTCACACCAAAGTGTCCCATCAGCCCTCCCCCATGCGCTTCCTGCAACAATAACATACGCACAGAGCTAGCTGGAATGCATAGCTTGTTAGCTCGAAAGACAAACCCGTCATTGAGGACGAATTTGTTCCATGTTTTTCCCTCTTTGCAATTCAGCAACACATCTTTATAATCACCATCATGGGCATATTGCTCTTTTATTGTTTTCAAGCCAAAAATTTTGAAATCAAGTTGTGAAAGCATGGTATAACGTCTAGACAAAGCATCAGCAATTACATTTTCCCTCCCTTTCTTGTGTTTGATGACATAAGGGAAATACTCAATGAATTCAACCCAGCGAGCATGCCTACGGTTCAGTTTTGCTTGACTTCGAATATGTTTCAATGATTCATGATCAGAATGTATAACAAACTCTTTGGGCCATAAATAATGCTGCCATGTTTCCAAAGTCCGAACTAGAGCGAGCAATTCTTTATCATAAGTAGAATAGTTCAAACTAGGCCCACTCAACTTCTCGCTGAAGTATGCTATAGGTTTTCCCTCTTGTAACAAAACACCTCCCAATCCAATTCCACTAGCATCACATTCAAGTTCAAAAGTTTTAGTGAAATCAGGAAGTTGGAGCAAAGGGGCACAGGTTAACTCATCTTTCAATGTGTTGAAAGCACTCTTGTGTGCTGCAGCCCAAGTAAATGTAACGCCCTTCTTGGTGAGTTCGTGCAATGGGGCTGCAATGGTGCTGAAATCCTTCACAAAACGGCGATAGAATCCAGCAAGCCCGAGAAAGCTTCTCACTTGTGTGACCGTTGTGGGAACCGGCCAGCCATGTATTGCTTCAACCTTGGCTTGATCAACTTCAATTCCCTGTGGGGTCACAACATAGCCAAGAAAAGAGACTCGATCCGTACAAAAGGTGCACTTCTCAAGGTTACCAAACAAACGTGCATCTCGTAGAGCGTTAAAAACAGCACGCAAATGATCAAGATGTTCCTCAAGTGATCTACTGTATATCAAGATGTCATCCAAATATACCACAACAAATCTGCCAATGAAAGCGCGTAAAACTTCATTCATTAATCTCATGAAAGTGCTGGGCGCATTAGTGAGACCAAAAGGCATGACTAACCACTCATATAGACCGAATTTAGTTTTAAACGCTGTTTTCCATTCATCTCCTAGCTTCATGCGAATCTGGTGGTAACCACTACGTAAATCAATTTTTGAGAACACAATTGAGCCACTCAGTTCATCAAGCATATCATCTAGCCTAGGGATAGGATGACGATATCTGATTGTAATGTTATTAATCGCTCGGCAATCTACACACATGCGCCAAGATCCATCTTTCTTAGGAACTAAAAGGACAGGAACAGCGCAGGGGCTCAGAGACTCACGCACATAACCTTTGTCGAGCAATTCTTGCACTTGGCGTTGAATCTCTTTAGTTTCTTCGGGATTGGTCCTGTATGGCGCACGGTTGGGCAAGGAGACCCCGGGAATAAGGTCAATCTGGTGCTCAATCCCACGGATTGGTGGCAGCCCCGGTGGCACCTCCTTTGGAAAAATGTCCGCATACTCCTGCAAAAGGTTAGTGACTGCAGGAGGCAAAGAAGAAGGTATCTTCTCAAGTGAAAACAAAGTTTGTTTGCAAATAAAAGCATAGCAAACAGCAGTACTAGCATCAATCTCATCCAAGTCAGATTTGGTTGCAATGAAACATGACCCTTTTAGCTTAATCTCATTTTTGTTATTGTGGCCAGATTTGGTGTTCTTTTTTTTTGTGCTTTTCAAGTTCATTTGCCACAATCTGATTTTCACTCTTAGCATGCTCCTGATTCTTTACTTTACTAGCTCTAAGAAGTTCATCTTTCAAAATAGCTTCAGGAGACATTGGGTGCAAAACAAGTTTCTTGTCATTATGCATAAAAGAGTATTGATTTGTTCTACCATGATGCAAAGAATCAATGTCAAACTGCCATGGTCTACCTAACAACATAGAGCATGCTTGCATGGGTACAACATCGCATTCAATAGAATCATGATAAGAACCAATAGCAAAATTAACTCTCACCAACCGTGTTACCTTCACCTTACCGCTACTGTTTAGCCATTGAATGTAGTAAGGTTGCGGATGTGGCTGGGTGCACAATGCAAGCTTCTCCACCATTTCAGCACTTGCCAAGTTGTTGCAGCTCCCTCCATCAATGATGACTCGGCAAGAACGCTCCTTGATCACACACTTGGTTTGAAACAAATTATGGCGCTGATTTTGTTCAGCCTTCTCCATTTGTGCACTCAACACTCGCTGTACTACGAGGCTCTCATAGTGTTCAGCATGTTCCGTTCCAATGTGCTCCTCATTTTTGTTGTGCTCCTCATCTTCCCCTACATTGTTAGCAGCAAGCAAGGCATATGTTTCTTCATCTTCACTAGCAGAGGAATACTCACCATCAGGACGCACAACTAGCACACGTGCGCTTGGGCAGTCCTTGCGCACATGACCGTAACCTTTGCAGTGGAGGCATTGAATGTCTCTTGTTCGCCCCGAAGATGCAATTGAGGATGAACTCTTAGTTGGTGCAGCAGCTGCCCCCTTTGTTGTTTCGAGAGGGTATGGTGAGGAATTTGTTGTCGAAGGTCGTGGTTTGCTGCTTGATGAAGATGGGGCAGCGGCTCGGTACAGTTGGGCAGCGGGGTTGGATGGCGTCCAAGTGGTAGCACGACCTGCAGAAATGTTAGTTCTCGTGCTAGCTCTTCGTCCCTGTACTTCCCTTTCAGCTTTACAAGCAAGATGAAACAAACGAGAGATCGAATTGTAGTCTTTGTAAGCCAAAATATCCTGAATTTCCCGATTTAGCCCACCCATGAACCTAGCCATAGCTGCATCCTCATTTTCTACCAAACCACAACGAAGCATCCCTGTTTGCAACTCTTGATAGTACTCTTCTACAGATTTGTTTCCCTGTCTCAAAAGTTGAAGCTTATGCAAAAGATCACGTGCATAATAAGAGGGAACAAATCTAGCTCGCATAACTCTTTTCATAGCATCCCAAGTTTGTGGAATGTTGTTTGGATGGCTGCGCACATATTCACTCCACCAAATAGAAGCAAAGTCAGTAAACTCACTAGTAGCAGCCCTAACACGTTTGTTTTCAGGAAAATCATGACAAACAAATTTTTGATCAACAGCTAGCTCCCAAGTAAGATATGCATTGGGGTCATATTTTCCATCAAAAGAGGGCATGCTGAATTTAATCTTCCCCAAAGAATCATCATTGTCGCGTACCTCACGTCGTGGTTGACGAGCATGTCCACCATGTCGACGGCGGCGCTGCTGCTGGCTGTGCTGGCCATTTACCTCCCCATCAAGCTCTATGTCAGCTGAATATTCTTCCTCATCTTGCCCAGCAATGCTGCCCTCAGTGTTGTTGTTGTTGTTGCGCCGTCCCGTACCATCACGACCCTCCTGGTCCATCCTGTCCAAACGCTCCAAAATACCTACAAGAGAGGTGTTAAGAGCCCCAAGCGTGTTCTCCATTGAGGTCAGCTTGGTGTTAGTGTCGATCTGCGTGGCCTCCAATTGGCCAAGGCGTTCGTTGGTGACTCGAACATCCTCATCAAGGTGTTCAGCATGCACCCTCACTTGGCGTTCAAAGTATTGAATGATGCCCCTTGTTCGAGGTGAATGAGCGCGTCCATCATTCTCATTTCCTGCCATGGTTAGCTTGTAGCAAGAAGATCAAGAGAGAAAAAAATGTCCTATCAACTCGTTGAACTAGGTGGCAGCAAACTCCATTCTCTCAATCTTGTGCCATCAAGTTCTTACATGTTCTTACCACGCTAGGAAGTTGGTGTTGGCAGCCAGCAAGAACAGCACAAAACGTTACACAAGCACAGCCCTGTGTCGTTGTAGATAATTTGTGGAGCTATAGGTGGCTGCAAGAAAAGTCAAGGAACAGCTAGAACCACGTTAGCCAAAGCGAGTTGAATAAATGTTCATAATGGTACCGTGCTGGTCCTAGGCTAAACCTTGTTAGAGACGTGAGCCTAGACACAAACGTAGTCACCAAACAACGGCAAACAAGGCATACAAATAGAGCACTGCAGCAACAAGAACTCTTTTTCTTTCTTTCTTCTTTTCCTTCTTGTTTCTTCCTTTGCTTTTTTTTCTCTTCTTCTCTTTTTTTTATTCTTTTCAGGGCCTCACAAGTTATGTTTGGCACAAACAAACAAAACAATTACTTCACACAGCCCTCCTTGCTTTTAGATGCACAAATTACATAGCAGATATGCGGAAATCTCCAGAGCGATTACAAAGCGATCAGAAAGAATTTGGTGGCAAGGTTATTTTTCCCTGGAAGAGCACAAAGTAAGCTTTCCAGAATGTATCTAAACACTTGAATTGGAGATTGGATGCAAGAAATAGAGCAGATTTCTTCCTGTGCAGATCTGGAAGTGGGGGTGGCGAAAATTAGTGGAAAATGCAGCGGCGTGAAAGGGGGGAAGTGGCAGCGAATCTAATGGTGACAAAAACGTGACAAGAACTCAAAACTCTAATGGATTAGATCCTAAGAACCAGCACATGACACCACGATGCAACCACAAACTCAACAAGCCAAGAACTAGGTAGAACAGCAAGGCTCAAACTAGTTTTGGGATTTTGGATCTAGCCTATTTTTGTTTGGTATTTTTGGACTGTAGGTAAAGTAAAGAATGAGTAGATACTCTCACCGATTAACCTTGCTCTGATTACCACATGATAGAACCCGCTAGGGTTTGTTCCTGATCCTTCGATGAGAGTTGGGGATAACTTCGATTTGGGGTGGATTCGACGTTGGCTGTCCGACTACAACGACCACAAGGGGCTGCGCCTTAGCAACGGGTACACCGTCTCCGATTGTGATGTTCTTGCCGTGCCAAGAACACCGCTGCTCCTGCTAGCAATCGAGAACAAGCAAGAACAAGATGAACAAGCAAATAACTCACGGATTGATAACCAAATGGCGAATCTGGTACACAAGTTGGGGTCTTGAATCAAGCAAATCGGGTGGTCTGATCGACACACGCGTTTACAAACTGGTTGCAAGAAGCTAACTCAGATCTAAAACAAAACCCAAAAACGTTCTTGGCTGCTGCTGGTGGTATTTGTAAGTGGGAGAGCAGCCAAGGAGGTGTTGGGGTCGAAACCCTAGCTTAGGAGGCGCCCCCTCATGGGCTCAACTGGATACAAAAGGCCCAAGGCCCAAAACTGAGGTTCTGCGCAGACTGTAGGTCCGGACATTGTTTTGCAGATTGTGAGCGTTCTGATGATGGGGTTAGATCCATATGAAACTAGACTTCATGAGCTTTCCAATGAGTACTCATATGCCTCAAACAACATCCGGAGTCGAGAAATATTGCCAAATCAATTTGATGTTGCCTGGCTGTACGAACTTGAAGTCTGAACTTGGTGTCCGATCTTGTGCTTCCTTGTTGTGTAATCTTGATGTCCAAACTGATTGGTTGACCCATTAGCTTCCTCTCCATCATTCCTAATAACAATAAAATCATCACAATGATTTAGTAGCATCCAATTCTGAGATGAAGATTTATGGACAGCGAGGAACGAGTTTACCTGATAATTTAGCTCTCGTGCACGGGCTCTTGTCATTGGTCCTTGCTGCGTAGTAGGCATGGTTGTATCGTTGGAAGGGATGTCCTCATCACATTAGACCAGAAACCATATCTGTTTGAGTCTTGGACCATTTCATAACTAGTTTTTACAACATCCCAAAACGGGCCCGCTTAGTCCAATTAATGCACCATTTTGTGTGTCCGAGCTGCAGGTTGAGTTTTTCGCACCTGATGTTTTCACTCCACTTCGTTAGACCAGAAACATGTCTATTTGAGTTTCACACCATTTCATAACTAGTTTTTACAACATCCCGAAATGGGCCTGCTTAGTGCAATTAATGCCCAATTTTGTACGTCCGAAGTGCATGTTGAGTTGTTCGCACTGGATGATTCCACCCTACTCTGTTATACCAGAAATCATGTTTGTTTGAGTTTCGGGCCGTTTCGTAACTAGTTTTTACAACATCCCGAAATGGGCCCGCTTAGTGCAATTGATGCACCACTTTGTGCGTGCGAACTACATGTTGAGTTTTTTCGCACCAGATGTTTTCACTCCACTCCTTTTGACCAAAACCCATGTATGTTTGAGTTTCAGACCATTTGGTATCTAGCTTTTACAACATCCCCAAACATGCCCGTTTAGTGCAATTAATGCACTCATTTGTGCGTCCGAACTGCATGTTGAGTTTTTGACAACGAATGTTTCCACTCGTCTCCGTTAGACCAGATTCCATGTCATTTTGAGTCTTGGACCATTTCATAGCTAGTTTTTACAACATCCCAAAACGGGCGTGCATAGTGCCATTAATGCATCATTTTGTGCGCCCGAACTGCATGTTTAGTTTTTGCACCTGATATTTCCACTCCACTCCGTTAGACCAAACACCGTGTCTATTTGACTTTCGTGGCATTTGGTAACTAGTTTATACAACATCCCAAAACGGTCCCGCTTAGTGCAATTAACGCACCATTTTGTGCATCTGAACCGCATGTTGAGTTTTCGCACTAGATATTTCCACTCCGCCCCGTTAGACCAGAAACCATGTCTGTTTGAGTTTTGGACCATTTCGGAACTAGTTTTTCCAACATCCCGAAATGGGCCTTCTTAGTTCAATTAATGCACCATCTTGTCCGTCCGAACTGCATGTTGTGTTTTTCGCACCGGATGTTTCCACTCTACTCTATTAGACCAAAAACTATGTTTGTTTGAGTTTTGGACCATTTCGTAACTAGTTTTTACATCATCTCGAAACGGGCCCGATTAGTGCGATTAATGCACCATTTTGTGCGTCCGAACTTCAAGTTAAGTTTTTCGCACCGTATGCTTCCACTTGACTCCGTTATACTAGAAATCATGTATGTTTGTGTTCCGGGTCATTTCGAAACTAGTTTTAAAACATCCCGAAATGGACCCGCTCGTGCAATTAATGCACCACTTTGTGCATCCGAAATACATGTTGAGATTTTTTGCACCGCAAGTTTCAACTCCACTCCTTTAGACGAAACACCATGTCTGTTTGAGTTTCGGGCCATTTTGTAACTAGTTTTTATAACATCCCGAAACGAGCCCGCTTAGTGCAATTAATGCACCATTTTGTGCGTCCGAACTGCATATAAATTTTTCACACCGGATGTTTCACTCGACTCCGTTAGACCAAAAACCATATCTGTTTGAGTCTTGGACCATTTCGTAACTAGTTTTTACAACATCCCGAAACAGGCCCGCTTAGTGCAATTAATGCACCACTTTTTGCGCCCAAATTGCAAGTTGAGTTTTTCGCACAGGATGTTTCCACACCACTCCGTTAGACAAAAAACCATGTCTATTTGAGTCTCGGACCATTTCGTAACTAGTTTTTACAACATCCCAAAACGGGCCCGCTTACTGCAATTAATGCACCATCTTGTGCGCCCGAACTGCATGTTGAGTTTTTCGCACTGGATGTTTCCACTCCACTCCATTAGCCGGGAAACCTGTCTGTTTGAGTTTTGGACCATTTCGTAACTAGTTTTTACAACATCCCGAAACGGGCCCACTTAGTGCAATTAATGCACCATTTTGTGCGTCCAAACTATATGTTGTGTTTTTCGCACCGGATGTTTCCACTCCACTCCGTTAGACCAGAAACCATGTCTGTTTGAGTCTCCGACCATTTCGTAGCTTGTTTTTACAGCATCCTGAAATGGGCCTGCTTAGTGCAATTAATGCACCATTTTGTGCACCTGACCGCATGTTGAGTTATTCGCACTGGATGTTTCCACTCCACTCTGTTAGACCAGAAACCATGTCTGTTTGGGTTTCGGATCATTTCGTAACTAGTTTTTCCAACATCCCGAAACGGGCCTGTCTAGTGCAATTAATGCACCATTTTGTGCGTCCGAACTTCATGTTAAGTTTTTCGCACCAGATGATTGCACTCCACTCCGTTAGACCAGAAACCATATCTGTTTGAGTTTCGCACCATTTCATAACTAGTTTTTACATCATCTCGAAATAGGCCCGCATAGTGCAATTCATGCACCATTTTGTGCGTCCAATTTATATGTTGAGTTTTTCGAACCGGATTTTTTCACTCCACTCCGTTAGACCAAAAACCATTTCTGTTTGAGTTTCAGACTATTTTGTAACTACCTTTTACAATATTCCGAAACGGACCCGCTTAGTGCAATTAATGCACCATCTTGTGCATCCGAACTTCATGTTGAGTTTTTTCACACCGGATGTTTCCACTCCACTCCGTTAGACCAGAACAAGCAAATCACCTTGTGACAAAGGAAAATTAGTACCAGGTTCCACTATTTTTTGCTCTTGGTTAGCATATAGAGTGGACAAATGTGAATCATCATGGGTTACATCATTCTTGCAAGTATTCATAGTTAGTAAAATCTGATTTTCAGCTTTACGAGCAAGAAGGAACAAGTGAGAGATATGGTTGCATGTTTCAGGTATGAGAATGGTTTGAATTTCAGAATTGAGCCCTCTCATGAACCTACTCATAACATCTTCCATGCATTTATCTAATCCACCAAACTGAATACAAATTTTAAAATCATGGTAATATTGTTTCACAGTTCTACTACCTTGTTTTAGTTTCTCTAGTTTGTGAAGCAAATGTTCAACATAATATGCAGAAATATCTGCTTCTCGAAAATGAAATTTGAAATCCTGCCAAGATTGAGGAACTTTGTTATGCCTACAAAGATGTTTCCATTTTCCCAAAGCATATTTAGTCAAAGCACTAGCAGCAGCTAGAATCATTTGATGTTCAGACAAATCATACTTATCAAATTCTGCATCTACCTTAAGCTCTCAATCAATGTATGCATGAGGATCAAAATTTCCCTCAAAAGAAGGTAGAGCATATTTGATCTCACTTAGAACATCATCATGTACCTCAAGTGGAAATGTTCCCACATGTTGTTCAGCCTGTCGACATCCATGGGAATGGCTGCTAGCTCCCGTTTCCTTCCCCATGCCTGTCATGGTTAGGGGACAACAAAAATATACACAAGGTGTGGCCTATCAACTAAAGGAAAAATCTGATGACACACTACATTTTCACTCAACTTGTGCAATCAAGTTCTTACATGTTCTTACCACACTTACAGAAGGTCTTAGCAGCCAGCAAGAACAGCACAAATGGTGACACAAGTGCAACCCTGTGATGTAGCAGATAATTTCTGGAGCTATAGGTGGCTGCAAGTAAAAAACAAGGAATAGCTAGAACCACATTAATCAAAGAAAATTGAATAATCGTTCAACAACGGTACTGCTGATCCTAGGCTAAACCAAGTTAGAGACGTGAGCCTAGGCACAAAAGTAGTCACTAAAAAGGAATGAGTAGAACAACACAAAGATAACAACAGATTCAGCACCTTCTTCTTCTCCTTTCTTTCATGTCTTCTTCTTTTTTTCTATTTTTTTCTTCTTCTTTTTTTTTCAGGGCCTAAAACTTTTGTTTGTACAATGACAACCAAAACAAAAGGTATTGCACACAGCCCCTTTGGACTCAGATTTACATGCTCTTGTAACACACAGCAGATTTGCAAATCTCCAAGACGATTCTGGAGCGCTCTGAACGAATTTCAAAGCAAGGTCAGATCCTTTTGAAAGAAGACAACTTCTGCTTTTCAGATTGTATTTAAACACTTGAATCGGACTAACGATACAGAAATTATGGCAATTTCCTTCTCGTGCTGAGTTGAAACTCTGAATCAGCCCGAGATGAGTTGTTTCCCCTTTGTGGATGCAAACTTGGATGTGGGTGGAAAGTATTTGGATCTGGAGGATATTGTTGCAAAGGTTTTGGATGGTGGTGGGGTGCAGCTATTGGGAAACAAAACTTGAACAGCCCCAAATCGGAAACAACAAAGGTGGAAATGAAGATGGATTCGTGAGGGAAAATGGCAGCGGAGATGTATATGGTGATGGTGGATTTCGTGGTGACCAAAACGTGATAGAACTCAAAACTCTAAATGGCTAAACACTAAGACCAGCAGATCTACACGTTGATGCAACTGAAAACTCAACAAGCACAGATTATGCAGAACAGCAAAGGCTCAAACTTGTTGTTGGGATTTCAGATCTATTTGAGTTTCGGACACCAGAAACATGTCTATTTGAGTTTCGGACCATTTCATAACTAGTTTTTACAATATCTCGAAAAGGGCCCGCTTAGTGCAATTAATGCACCATTTTGTGCGTTCGAACCGCATGTTGAGTTTTTCGCACCAAATGTTTCCACTCCTCTCCGTTAGACAAAAAAACATGTCTGTTTGGGTGACGGACCATTTCGTAAGTAGTTTCTACAACATCCCGAAATGGGCCCGCTTAGTGCAATCAATGCACCATTTTGTGCGGCCGAACTGCATGTTCAGTTTTTCGCACCGGATGTTTCCACTGTACTCTGTTAGATCAAAAACCATGTGTGTTTGAGTTTTGGACCATTTCGTAACTAGTTTTTACATCATCCCGAAACGGGCCCGCTTAGTGCAATTAATGCACCATCTTGTGCGTCCGAACTATATGTTGAGTTTTTCACACCGGATGTTTCCACACCACTCTGTTAGACCAAAATCCATGTCTCTTTGAGTCTTGAACCATTTTGTAACTAGTTTTTACAACATCCTGAAACGGCCCCGCTTAGTGCAATTAATGCACCAATTTGTGCGTCCGAACTACATGTTGAGTTTTTCGCACCGGAAGTTTCCACACCACTCTATTAGACCAAAAACCATGTCTGTTTGAGTCTCGGACCATTTCCTAACTAGTTTTTACAACATCCCAAAATGGCCCCGCATAGAGCAATTAATGCACCACTTTGTGCGTCCGAGCTACATGTTCAGTTTTTCGCACCGAAAGTTTCCACTCTGATCCATTAGACTAAAAGCCATGTCTGTTTGAGTTGCGGACCATTTCATAACTAGTTTTTATAACATCCCAAAACGTGCCCGCTTAATGCAATTAATGCACCTAATTGTGCGTTCGAACTGTAACTTGAGTTTTGCGCACCGGTTGTTTCCACTTGACTCCGTTAGACAAGAAACCATGTCTGTTTGAGTCTCGGACCATTTCGTAACTAGTTTTTACATCTCAAAACGGGCCCGCTTAGTGCAATTAATGCACCATATTGCGCGTCCAAACTACATGTTGAGTTTTTCGCATCGGATGTTTCCACACCACTCCGTTAGACCAAAAACCATGTCTGTTTGAGTCTCGGACCATTTCGTAACTTGTTTTTACATCATCTCGAAACAGGCCCGCATAGTGCAATTCATGCACCATTTTGTGCGTCCGATTTATATGATGAGTTTTTCGAACCGGATTTTTTCACTCCACTCCGTTAGACCAAAAACCATTTCTGTTTGAGTTTCAGACTATTTCGTAACTACCTTTTACAATATTCCGAAACGGACCCGCTTAGTGCAATTAATGCACCATCAAGTGCGTCCAAACTGCATGTTGAGTTTTTTGCACCGGATGTTTCCACTCCATTCCGTTAGACCAGAATCATGTCTGTTTGAGTTTTGGACCATTTCGTAACTAGATTTAATAACATCCCGAAATGGGCCCACTTAGTGCAATTAATGCACCATTTTGTGCGTCCGAACCGCATGTTGAGTTTTTCGCACCGGATGTTTCCACTCCACTCCGTTAGACCAGAAACCATGTCTGTTTGGGTTTCAGATCATTTCGTAACTAGTTTTTCCAACATCGCGAAACGGGCCCGCTTAGTGCAATTAATGCACCATTTTGTGCGTCCGAACTTCATGTTGAGTTTTTCACACCAGATGATTGCACTCCACTCCGTTAGACCAGAAACCATATCTGTTTGAGTTTCACACCATTTCGTAACTTGTTTTTACAACATCCCGAAACGTGCCTGCTTCGTGCAATTAATGCACCATTTTGTGCACCTGAACTGTATGTTGAGTTTTTCGCGCTGGATGTTTCCACTCCACTCAGTTAGACCAGAAACCATGTCTGTTTGGGTTTCGGATCATTTCATAACTAGTTTTTCCAACATCCCGAAATGGGCCAGCTTAGTGCAATTAATGCACCATTTTGTGCGTCCAAATTTCATGTTGAGTTTTTCGCACCAGGTGATTGCACTCCACTCCGTTAGACCAGAAACCATATTTGTTTGAGTTTTGCACCATTTCGTAACTAGTTTTTACAACATCCCGAAACGTGCTTGCTTAGTGCAATTAATGCACCATTTTGTGCACCTAAACTTCATGTTGAGTTTTTCGCGCCAGATGATTGCACTCCACTCCGTTAGACCAGAAATCATATCTGTTTGAGTTTCACACTATTTCGTAACTAGTTTTTAACACATCCCGAAACGTGCCCGCTTAGTTCAATTAATGCACCATTTTGTGCACCTGAACTGCATTTTGAGTTTTTCGCACTGGATGTTTCCACTCCACTCCGTTAGACAAAAAACCATGTCTATTTGAGTGACGCACCATTTTGTAACTAGTTTTTACAATATTCCAAAACGTACCCGCTTAGTGCAATTAATGCACCATCTTGTGCATCCGAACTTCATGTTGTGTTTTTTGCACCGGATGTTTGCACTCCACTCCGTTAGACCAGAAACATGTCTGTTTGAGTTTCGGACCATTTCGTAACTAGTTTTCACAACACCCGAAACGGGCCCGCTGAGTGCAATTAATGCACCAATTTATGCGTCGGAACCGCATGTTGCGTTTTTTGCACCAAATGT
The DNA here is from genome assembly GCA_004135705.1 of Alloteropsis semialata. Lineage (NCBI taxonomy): Eukaryota > Viridiplantae > Streptophyta > Magnoliopsida > Poales > Poaceae > Alloteropsis > Alloteropsis semialata. The sequence continues at coordinate 29,977,573 of CM014273.1, read as the reverse complement.
TTCCACTCCACTCCGTTAGACAAAAAAACATGTCTATTTGAGTGACGGACCATTTCGCAACTAGTTTCTACAACATCCCGAAATGGGCCCGCTTAGTGCAATTAATGCACCATTTTGTGCGCCCGAACTGCATGTTCAGTTTTTCACACCGGATGTTTATACACCACTCCGTTAGACCAAAAACCTTGTCTGTTTGAGTCTCGGACCATTTCGTAACTAATTTTTACAACATCCCGAAACGGGCCTGCTTAGTGTAATTAAAGCATCATCTTGTGCGTCCGAAAGGCATGTTGAGTTTTTCGCACCAGATGTTTCCATTCCATTCTGTTAGACCAGAAACATGTCTGTTTGAATTTTGGACCATTTCGTAACTAGTTTTTAGAACATCCCAAAACGGATCCGCTTAGTGCAATTAATGCAACATTATGTTCATCCGAACCGCGTGTTGAGTTTTTCGCACCGGATGTTTTCACTCCACTCCGTTAGACCGGAAACCATGTCTATTTGAGTTTCGGACCATTTCGTAACTAGTCATTACAACATCCCGTAACAGGCCCTCTTAGTGCAATTAATGCACCATTTTGTACGTCCGAACTGAATGTTGAGTTTTTTGCACCAGATGTTTGCACTCCACTCCGTTAGACCAGAAACCATGTTTATTTGAGTTTCACACCATTTCGTAGCTAGTTTTTACAACATCCCAAAACGGGCCTGCTTAGTGCAATTAATGCACCATGTTGTGCATCCGAAGTACATGTTGAGTTTTTTGGACCGGATGTTTCCACTGCACTCCATTAGGCCCAAAACCATGTCTGTTTGAGTTTTAGACCATTTCGTAACTAGTTTTTACAACATCCCGAATCGTGGCCGCTTAGTACAATTAATGCACCCATTTGTCCGTTGAACCGCGAGTTGAGTTTTTCGCACCGGATGTTTCCACTCGACTCCGTTAGACCAGAAACCATGTCTATTTGAGTCCCGGACCATTTCGTAACTAGTTTTTAAAACATCCCGAAATAGGCCCGCTTACTACAATTAATGCACCATTTTGTGCGCCCGAGCTGCATGTTGAGTTTTCCGCACCAGATGTTTCCACTCCACTCTGTTAGACTAGAAACATGTCTGTTTGAGTCTCGGACCATTTCGTAACTAGTTTTTACAACATCCCAAAACGAGCCCGCTTAGTGCAATTAATGCACCACTTAGTGCGTCCGTACCGCATGTTGAGGTTTTCACACAGATGTTTCCACTCCACTTTGTTAGACCAGAAACCATGTTTGTTTGAGTTTCGGACCATTTCGTAACTAGTTTATACAACATCCCGAAATAGGCCAACTTAGTGCAACTAATGCACCATTTTGTGCGTCAGAACTGCATGTTGAGTTTTTTGCACTAGATGTTTGCAATCCACTCTGTTAGACAGGAAACCATGTCTGTTTGAGTTCTGGACCATTTCGTAATTAGTTTTTACAACATCTCGAAACGGGCCCGCTTAGTGCAATTAATGCACCACTTTCCGCGTCCAAACTACATGTTGAGTTTTTCGCACCGGATGTTTATACTCCAGTCTGTTAGACCAGAAACTATGTCTATTTAAGTTCTAGACCATTTCTTAACTACTTTTTACAACATCCCAAACCTGTCCGCTTAGTGCAATTAATGCACCCATTTATGCATCCGAACTGCAAGTTGAGTTTTTCACACCAGATGTTTCCACTAGACTCTGTTAGACCAGAAACCATGTCTGTTTGAGTCTCGGAACTTCGTAAATAGTTTTTACAACATCCCAAAACAGGCCCGCTTAGTGCAATTAATGCACCATTTTGTGCGTCCGAACCGTATATTGAGTTTTTCGCACCGAATGTTTCTACTCCACTCCGTTAGTCCAGAAACCATGTTCTTTTGAGTTTCGGACCGTTTCGTAACTAGTTTTTGCACCATCCCGAAACGGCCCCCTTAATAGAATTGATGCACTATTTTGTGCGTCCGAACCACATGTTGAGTTTTTCTGACCGGATGTTTCCACTCCACTCCGTTAGACGGGAAACCATGTCTATTTGAGTTTCAGATCATTTCGTAACTAGTTTTTCCAACATCCCAAAACGGGCCCGCTTAGTGCAATTAATGCACAATTTTGTGCGTCCGAACTTCGTGTTGAGTTTTTCGCACCAGATGTTTCCACTCCATTCCGTTAGACCACGAAAAATGTCTGTTTGGGTTTTGGTCCATTTCATAACTAGTTTCTACAACATCCCGAAATGGGTCCGCTTAATGCAATTAATGCACCATTTTGTGTGTCCGAACCGCATGTTGAGTTTTTCGCACTGGATGTTTGCACTCCACTCCGTTAGACCAGAAACCATATCTGTTTGAGTTTCACACCATTTCGTAACTAGTTTTTACAACATCCCAAAATATGCCCGCTTAGTGCAATTAATGCACCATTTTGTGCACTTGAATTGCATGTTGAGTTTTTCCCACTGGATGTTTTCACTCCACTTTGTTAGACAAAAAACCATTCTATTTGTGTGACGCACCATTTTGTAACTAGTTTTTACAGCATCCCGAAACAGGCCTGCTTAGTGCAATTAATGCACCACTTTGTGCGCCCGAACTGCATGTTGACTTCTTTGCACCCGATGTTTCCACACCACTCCGTTAGACCAAAAACCATGTCTGTTTGAGTCTCGGACCATTTCTTAACCATGTTGAGTTTTTCGCACCAAATGTTTCCACTCCACTCCGTTAGACAAAAAAACATATCTATTTGAGTGACGGACCATTTCGTAACTAGTTTCGACAACATCCCGAAATGGGCCCGCTTAGTGCATTTAATGCACCATTTTGTGCGCCCAAACTGCATGTTCAGTTTTTCGCACCAGATGTTTCCACACCACTCAGTTAGACCAAAAACCTTGTCTGTTTGAATCTCTAACCATTTCGTATCTAGTCTTTACAACGTCCTGAAACAGCCCCGCTCAGTACAATTAATGCACCACTTTGTGCTTCCGAACTACATATTGAGTTTTGCGCACCGGAAGTATCCACTCCATTCCGTTAGACAAAAACCATGTCTGTTTGAGTTATAGACCATTTCATAACTTGTTTTTACAACATCCCGAAACGGCCTCGCTTAGTGCAATTAATGCACCACTGTGTACGTCTGAACTGCATGTTGAGTTTTTCGCACTGGTTGTTTCGACTCCACTTCGTTAGACCAAAATCCATGTCTGTTTGAGTTTTGGTCTATTTCGTAACTAGTTTTTATAACATCTCGAAATGGGCCCAGTTTGTGCAATTAATGCACCATGTTGTGCGTCCAAATTGCATGTTGAGTTTTACGCACCGGATGTTTCCACTCCACTCCGTTAGAAAAAAAAACATGTCTGTTTGAGTTACGGAGCATTTTGAAACTAGTTTTTACAACGTGCCGAAACATGCTCACTTAGTGTAATTAATGCACCATTTTGTGCGCCCGAGCTGCATATTGAGTTTTTCGCACCGGATGCTTTCACACCACTCCGTTAGACCATGGGTGAGTATCGGACCATTTCTTAACTAGTTTCTACATTATCCCGAAACGGGGCTGCTTAGTGCAATTAATGCACCATCTTGTGCATCCGAACTGCATTAGAGTTTTTCGAACCGGATGTCTCCACTCCACTCCGTTAGACCAAAAACCATGTCTGTTTGAGTCTCAGACCATTTCGTAACTAGTTTTTATAACTTCCCGAAACGGGCCCGCTTAGTGCAATTAATGCACCATCTTGTGCGTCCGAACTGCATTATGAGTTTTTCGCACCGGATGTTTCCGCACCACTCTGTTAAACGGCCCCGCTTAGTGCAATTAATGCACCACTTTGTGCGTTCGAACTACATGTTGAGTTTTTCGCACCGGAAGTTTCCACACCACTCTGTTAGACCAAAAACCTTGTCTGTTTGAGTCTCATACCATTTCATAACTAGTTTTTACAACATCCCGAAACGGCCCCGCATAGTGCAATTAATGCCCCACTTTGTGCGTCACAGCTACATGTTCAGTTTTTTCGCACCGAAAGTTTCCACTCCAGTGACTAAAAACCATGTCTGTTTGAGATACGGACCATTTCGTAACTAGTTTTTACAACATCCCAAAATGTGTCCGCTTAGTGCAATTAATGCACTCATTTGCGCGTTCGAACTGCAAATTGAGTTTTGCACACCGGATGTTTCCACTCGACTCCGTTAGACAAGAAACCATGTTTGTTTGAGTCTCGGACCGTTTCGTAACTAGTTTTTACAACATCTCGATACAGGCCCGCCTAGTGCAATTGATGCACCATATTGTGCGCCCGAACTGCATGTTGACTTCTTCACACCGGATGTTTTCATACCACTCCGTTAGACCAAAAACCATGTCTGTTTGAGTCTCAGACCATTTCGTAACTAATTTTTACAACATTCCGAAACGGACCCGCTTAGTGCAATTAATGCACCATCTTGTGCGTCCGAACTTCATGTTGAGTTTTTCGCACCGGATGTTTGCACTCCACTCCGTTAGACCAGAAACATGTGTGTTTGAATTTCGGACCATTTCGTAACTAGTTTTCACAACACCCGAAACGAGCCCGCTAAGTGCAATTAATGGGCCATTTTATGCGTCCAAACCACATATTGCGTTTTTCGCACCAAATGTTTCCACTCCACTCCGTTAGAAAAAAGACGTCTATTTGAGTGATGGACCATTTCGTAACTAGTTTCTACAACATCCTGAAATGGGCCCGCTTAGTGCAATTAATACACCATTTTGTGCGCCCGAACTGCATGTTCAGTTTTTCACACCAGATGTTTATACACCACTCCGTTAGACCAAAATCTTTATCTGTTTGAGTCTCGGACTATTTCGTAACTAGTTTTTACAACATCCCGAAACGGGCCCGCTTAGTGTATGATCTTGTGCGTCCGAAAGGCATGTTGAGTTTTTCGCACCGAATGTTTCCATTCCATTCTGTTAGACCAGAAACATGTCTGTTTGAGTTTTGGACCATTTCGTAACTAGTTTTTATGACATCCTGAAACGGGTCCGCTTAGTGCAATTAATGCACCATTTTGTTCATCCGAACCGCATGTTGAGTTTATCGCACCGGATGTTTCCACTCCACTCCGTTAGACCAGAAACCATGTCTGTTTGAGTTTCAGACCATTTCGTAACTAGTTCTTACAACATCCCGTAACAGGCCCTCTTAGTGCAATTAATGCACCATTTTGTGCGTCCGAACTGAATGTTGAGTTTTTTGCTCCGGATGTTTGCACTCCACTCCGTTATACCAGAAACCATGTTTATTTGAGTTTCACACCATTTCGTGACTAGTTTTTACAACATCCCAAAACGCGCCTGCTTAGTGCAATTAATGCACCATGTTGTGCGTCCGAAGTACATGTTGAGTTTTTTTGGACCGGATGTTTCCACTCCACTCCATTAGACCCAAAACCATATCTGTTTGAATTTTAGACAATTTCGTTACAAGTTTTTACAACATCCCGAATCGTGACCGCTTAGTACAATTAATGCACCCATTTGTCCGTTCGAACTACAAGTTGAGTTTTCCGCACCGGTTGTTTCCACTCGACTCCGTTAGACCAGAAACCATGTCTGTTTGAGTCTCGGAACATTACGTAACTAGTTTTTACAACGTCCCGAAATGGACCCGCTTACTACAATTAATGCACCATTTTGTGCGCCCGAGCTGCATGTTGAGTTTTTCGCACCAGATGTTTCCACTCCACTCTGTTAGACCAGAAACATGTCTGTTTGAGTCTCGGACCATTTCGTAACTAGTTTTTACAACATCCCAAAACGGGCCCGCTTAGTGCAATTAATGCACCATCTTGTGCGTCCGAACCGCATGTTGAGTTTTTCACACCAGATGTTTCCACTTCACTTTATTAGACCAGAAACCATGTTTGTTTGAGTTTCGGACCATTTCGTAACTAGTTTATACAACATCCCAAAATAGGCCCACTTAGTGCAACTAATGCACCATTTTGTGCGTCGGAACTGCATGTTGAGTTTTTTGCACTAATGTTTGCAGTCCACTCCGTTAGACAAGAAACCATGTCTGTTTGAGTTTCGGACCATTTCGTAGCTAGTTTTTACAACATCCCGTAATAGGCCCTCTTAGTGCAATTAATGCACCATTTTGTGGGTCCGAACTGAATGTTGAGTTTTTCATACCGGATGTTTCCACACCACTCTGTTAGACCAAAATCAATGTCTCTTTGAGTCTCGAACCATTTTGTAACTAGTTTTTACAACATCCTGAAACGGCCCCGCTTAGTGCAATTAATGCACCACTTTGTGCGTCCGAACTACATGTTGAGTTTTTCGCACCGGAAGTTTCCACACAACTCTGTTAGACCAAAAACCTTATCTGTTTAAGTCTCAGACCATTTCATAACTAGTTTTTACAACATCCCGAAACGGCCCCGCATAGTGCAATTAATGCACCACTTTGTGCGTCACAGATACATGTTCAGTTTTTCGCACCGGAAGTTTCCACTCCAATGACTAAAAACCATGTCTGTTTGAGTTACGGACCATTTCATAACTAGTTTTTACAACATCCCAAAATGTGCCCGCTTAGTACAATTAATGCACCCATTTGTGCGTTTGAACTGCAAATTGAGTTTTGCACACCGGATGTTTCCAGTCGACTCCGTTAGACAAGAAACCATGTATTTTGAGTCTCGGACCATTTCGTAACTAGTTTTTACAACATCTCGAAACAGGCCCACCTAGTGCAATTGATGCACCATATTGTGCGCCCGAACTGCATGTTGACTTCTTCGCACCGGATGTTTCCACACCACTCCGTTAGACCAAAAACCATGTCTGTTTGAGTCTCTGACCATTTCATGACTAATTTTTACAACATTCCGAAACGGACCCGCTGAGATTTTCAGGCAAAAACCATGTCTGTTTGAGTCTCTGATCTTCTTGCGCGTCCGAACTTCATGTTGAGTTTTTCGCACCGGATGTTTGCACTCCACTCCGTTAAGACCAGAAACATGTCTGTTTGAATTTCGAACCATTTTGTAACTAGTTTTCACAACATCCGAAACGAGCCCGCTGAGTGCAATTAATGCACCATTTTATGCGTCCGAACCGCATGTTGCGTTTTTCGCACCAAATGTTTCCACTCCACTCCGTTAGAAAAAAACATGTGATAGAACCCGCTAGGGTTTGTTCCTGATGCTTCGATGAGAGTTGGGGATAACTTCGATTTGGGGTGGATTCGACGTTGGCTGTCCAACTACAACGACCACAAGGGGCTGCGCCTTAGCAACAGGTATACCGTCTCCGATTGTGATGTTCTTGCCGTGCCAAGAACACCGCTGCTCCTGCTAGCAATCGAGAACAAGCAAGAACAAGATGAACAAGCAAATAACTCACGGATTGATAACCAAATGGCGAATCTGGTACACAAGTTGGGGTCTTGAATCAAGCAAATCGGGTGGTCTGATCGACACACGCGGATATCATTGCTAACACTTGTGCAATATGTGAAACAATTATTGTTCAGAGTTATGCATTTTTCTCTATCAGCATTTTTTGTCTATTCTCTCTGTCAGCGTTTTGTTAAAATAATCCTATGATTATTTTGATCTCTAGAACTCCAGTCCTTTTATATGTTGCAGTCCATGAGTGGTTGCAGTGCTATTTTACTGTAGGGAAAATGTTAGCATATCAGCAGTAAGGGCGGTTTTAACTAAAACCGCCCTTATTGATTTATCAGTAAGGGCGGCTGGTTTCCAGCCGCCCTTACAGTTCTTACCACTGTAAGAACGGTTGATTAAGGGCGGCTCGTAAAACCGCCCCTACAGAGGCTTACGAGCCGCCCCTACTGAAACTTTCTGTAGTAGTGACTCAACCATTCCCCAAAACCCTGGCCAGAAGCACGGTGCTATCACTCTAGTGCAGGATGTTCCATCTCCGAATGTGTGGATTTCATGGAAGCATTGTTGCTATACTGATCAGCATGCATCAAGAAGGTGACGTGAGGTTATTGCTGGGACGAGGATGAGGCAACCGGTTCATAAAAATATCGACTACTTCCTATAAATCGACATGAATGTACGTTCGAAATGGCTGCTCCAACTCTTCTTCCCTTACATTGTGTCACTCTTAGTAACAGTTAATGATCTCCTTAATCACATGTTTTGTAACTGAATATGATAGAAATAGATATTATAGCTAGCATAGCCTAGCCGTTCTTCTATGTATAATAGTCGGGTCAATCAGCAAAGTAAGAGCTAGGCCAGCTGGGCCCATGTTACTGGGATAAATTTAGCGCAATGTGGGCAACATTAAGTTCCACCTTGAGGTTGTCAAAAGAAATGCCTCGAAAATGCTAGAGGTTTCTTGAGACCCCTCTATTGGTTTGGAATGGCCGAGTAAAAACTCAAGCTTCACTGCATTGTCTGCCCTCCCTTGAGCGCACTATTGTTTGTTTAGGCCATCTCCAGCTCTCCACCTAGGTGGTTTCTATAGCATTAATTACACTATCACCTATGATGTTTAGCTTATGTGGCACTATATTAAATAAGAGAGAGTGGAGAGAGGAAGAAACTGAGTCTCATGAAAGACCAAGTTTCAACACGAGAACCTATGCACTGGACACCACCAAGTCATGCAGTTGAAGAAGGCAGTGTCCTCAAGATAATTGAACAACAAATATGATTGGTAGAGAGTACAGAGAATATTTGAGTAAGTATTAATTACGGACCCACGTGAAGAAACTATGCATTGACGGGCATGGTTTTCACATATACAGTGTCTTTATTTAGCAACTAGACACTATCTAAACACTGTCTAGGTGGGTGAATGGGTGATGCTATTAAAACATTTGGCCTCATGTGCGCATGTTCTCCTGGCATATCTTTCAACATATATAATGCTGTAATTTTCTGGGGCAGCTTTTTTTCAATCCCTTTTCCTCTCTCCTCTTCGTCGTATTCAACCCTGAGCTCTCGCTGCAATTTGCTGGGGCAGCTTTTCGTTTCCCCAACAATCAGCGCGGAACACTAGAGTGAAGAAAGATACAGATCAACTCAATCATTCTTCCACAAAGTTTCAGGATGATTTTTCTTCAGAGATGATAATAATCTAAGAGTTATTTTACAGTACTCCATACTAGTGTCTAAAAAGGACTATATAAAAAGATCGTATGGTTCAGATTAATTGTATACTACTAGAGACTTTAACTATAGTACAGTAGTATACAATGAGTAGTATGGTAATATATGAGAAATTTGGGGAAAATTAATGGCATAATTAAAATATTTATATTTTAAAAAATCACTTTGATCCTTGACATATTTTTTAATCTCCCATCTCTAATATAATTTCATCCAAGTGAAATTACTAAACTATCACTTACTCAAGTGATTTATATTTTATATCACTCATTGGTAGTATGGAGTACTATAAAAGAGCTCTCAAGCAATATATAATACTATTATTAGGTAAAGCAAGAACTGAAAAGAGAATTGGAGGTATAAATACCTGTTACATGCTCCTTGATCATGTGACCCTAGCTTGTTAGCATTTACCATTACATGATCATCGTCTTGTGGTTTGAATATATCATCTGTCACCTTGCCGTGGGGGCAGCTTTCGCTGCAGTCTG
>CM014273.1:29948932-29960350 GCA_004135705.1 Alloteropsis semialata | reverse complement strand
GACACACGTGTTTACAAACTGGTTGCAAGAAGCTAACTCAGATCTAAAACAAAACCCAAAAACATTCTTGGCTGCTGCTGGTGGTATTTGTAAGTGGGAGAGCAGCCAAGGAGGTGTTGGGGTCGAAACCCTAGCTTAGGAGGCGCCCCCTCATGGGCTCAACTGGATACAAAAGGCCCAAGGCCCAAAACTGAGGTTCTGCGCAGACTGTAGGTCCGGACATTGTTTTGCAGATTGTGAGCGTTCCAGGATGAATCTGATGATGGGGTTAGATCCATATGAAACTAGACTTCATGAGCTTTCCAATGAGTACTCATATGCATCAAACAACATCCGGAGTCGAGAAATATTGCCAAATCAATTTGATGTTGCCTGGCTGTACGAACTTGAAGTCTGAACTTGGTGTCCGATCTTGTGCTTCCTTGTTGTGTAATCTTGATGTCCAAACTGATTGGTTGACCCATTAGCTTCCTCTCCATCATTCCTAATAACAATAAAATCATCACAATGATTTAGTAGCATCCAATTCTAAGATGAAGGTTTATGGACAGCGAGGAACGAGTTTACCTGATAATTTAGCTCTCGTGCACGGGCTCTTGTCATTGGTCCTTGCTGCGTAGTAGGCACGGTTGTATCGTTGGAAGGGATGTCCTCATCAACATGTCTATTTGAGTGACGGACCATTTCGTAACTAGTTTCTACAACATTCCGAAATGGGCCCGCTTAGTGCAATTAATGCACCATTTTGTGCGCCCGAACTGCATGTTCAGTTTTTCACACCGGATGTTTATACACCACTCCCTGAGACCAAAAACCTTGTCTATTTGAGTCTCGGACCATTTCGTAATTAGTTTTTACAACATCCCGGAACGATCCCGCTTAGTGTAATTAATGCACATTTTGTGCGTCCGAAAGGCATGTTGAGTTTTTCGCACCGGATGATTGCACTCCACTCCGTTAGACTAGATACCATATCTGTTTGAGTTTCACACCATTTTAGAACTAGTTTCTACAACATCCCGAAACGTGCCTGCTTAGTGCAATTAATGCACCATTTTGTTCTTCCGAACCGCATGTTGAGTTTTTCGCACCGGATGTTTCCACTCCACTCTGTGATACCAGAAACCATGTCTGTTTGAGTTTCGGACCATTTCGTAACTAGTTTTTACAACATCCCGTAACAGGCCCTCTTAGTGCAATTAATGCACCATTTTGTGGGTCCGAACGGAATGTTGAGTTTTTTGCACCAGATGTTTGCACTCCACTCCGTTATACCAGAGTCCATGTTTATTTGAGTTTAACACTACTTCGTAACTAGTTCTTACAACATCCCGAAATGGTCCTGCTTAGTGTAATTAATGCACCATGTTGTGCGTCCGAAGTACATGTTGAGTTTTTTGGACCGGATGTTTCCACTCCACTCCATTAGGCCCAAAACAATGTCTGTTTGAGTTTTAGACCATTTCGTAACTAGTTTTTACAGCATCCCCAATCGTGGCCGCCTAGTACAATTAATGCACCCATTTGTCCGTTCAAACTGCAAGTTGAGTTTTTCGCACCGGATGTTTCCACTCGAATCCATTAGACCAGAAACCATGTCTGTTTGAGTCTCGGACCATTTCGTAACTAGTTTTTACAACGTCCCGAAATAGGCCTGCTTACTACAATTAATGCACCATTTTGTGCGCCCGAGCTGCCTGTTGAGTTTTCCGCACCAGATGTTTCCACTCCACTCTGTTAGACCAGAAACATGTCTGTTTGAGTCTTGGACCATTTCGTAACTAGTTTTTACAACATCTCAAAACGGTCCCGCTTAGTGCAATTAATGCACCATTTAGTGCGTCCGAACCGCATGTTGAGTTTTTCACACCAGATGTTTCCACTTCACTTTGTTAGACCAGAAACCATGTTTGTTTGAGTTTCGGACCATTTTGTAACTAGTTTGTACAACATCCCGAAATAGGCCCACTTAGTGCAACTAATGCACCATTTTGTGCGTCAGAACTGCATGTCGAGTTTTTTGCACTAGATGTTTGCAGTCCACTCCGTTAGACAAGAAACCATGTCTGTTTGAGTTCTGGACCATTTCGTAACAAGTTTTTACAACATCCCGAAACGGGCCCGCTTAGTGCAATTAATGCACCACTTTCCACGTCCGAACTACATGTTGAGTTTTTCGCACCGGATGTTTGTACTCCAGACTGTTAGACCAGAAACTATGTCTGTTTGAGTTCTGAACCATTTCTTAACTACTTTTTACAACATCCCAAACCTGTCCGCTTAGTGCAATTAATGCACCCAATTATGCGTCCGAACTGCAAGTTGAGTTTTTCACACCGGATCTTTCCACTAGACTCCGTTAGACCAGAAACCATGTCTGTTTGAGTCTCGGCCATTTCGTAACTAGTTTTTACAACATCCCAAAACAGGCCCGCTTAGTGCAATTAATGCACCATTTTGTGTGTCCGAACCGCATGTTGAGTTTTTCGCACCGAATGTTTCCACTGCACTCCGTTAGACCAGAAACAATTTTTTTGATATTCAGACCATTTCGTAACTACTTTTTACAACATCTTGAAACGCCCCCCTTAATGGAATTGATGAACTATTTTGTGCGTCCGAACCTCATGTTGAGTTTTTCGCACCAGATTTTTCCACTCCACTCTATTAGACGGGAAACCATGTCTGTTTGAGTTTCGGATCATTTCGAAACTAGATTTTCCAACATCCCAAAACGGGTCCGCTTAGTGCAATTAATGCACCATTTTGTGCGTCCGAACTACATGTTGAGTTTTTCGCACCGAATGTTTTCACTCCACTCCGCTAGACCACGAACCATGTCTGTTTGGGTTTTGGTCCATTTCATAACTAGTTTCTACAACATCCCAAAACGGGTCCGCTTAATGCAATTAATGCGCCATTTTGTGTGTCCGAACCGCATGTTGAGTTTTTCGCACCGGATGTTTGCACTCCACTCCGTTAGACTAGATACCATATCTGTTTGAGTTTCACACAATTTCGTAACTAGTTTTTTTCAATATCCCAAAACATACCTGCTTAGTGCAATTAATGCACCATTTTGTGCACTCGAACTGCATGTTGAGTTTTTCACACTGGATATTTCCACTCCACTTTGTTAGACAAAAAACCATGTCTATTTGAGTGACGCACCATTTTGTAACTAGTTTTTACAACATCCCGAAACGGGCCTGCTTAGTGCAATTAATGCACCACTTTGTGCGCCCGAACTGCATGTTGACTTCTTTGCACCCGATATTTCCACACCACTCTGTTAGGCCAAAAACCATGTCTATTTGAGCCTCGGACCATTTCTTAAATAGTTTTTAAAACATCCCGAAACGGGCCCACTTAGTGCAATTAATGCACCATCTTGTGCGTCCGAACTGCATGTTGAATTTTTCGCTCCGGATGTTTCCACTCCACTCCGTTAGACCAGAAACATGTCTGTTTGAGTTTGGACCATTTCGTAACTTGTTTTCACAACATCTCGAAATGGGCCGCTTAGTGCAATTAATGCACCATTTTGTGCGTCCGAACCGCATGTTGAGTTTTTCGCACCTCAAATGTTTCTGGTGGTCGAGAGGCCAATAGAAAAGTCATCAACGCAACATCCCGTTTACTTTGTGAATGAGGTGTTACATGACGTAAAAACAAGGTACCCTCAGATTCAGAAATTGCAATATGCTGTGCTAATGACTTCCAGGAAACTCAAGCATTATTTTCTGAGCCACAAGATCAAGGTCGTGTCAACCTATCCCATAGGAACCATTTTACATAATCGTGATGCTGTGGGTAGGATTGCACAGTGGTCTGTGGAACTGGGGGCTTACGACGTTGAATTCATACCTAGAACTTCCATCAAGCCGCAGGCTCTGGCAGATTTCATCGTAGAGTGGACTAATCCCGAACCCGAAGAGACTGCCCAAAATCCCGAACACTGGACCATGTTCTATGACGGAGCATTTTGCAGAGCAGGCGCGGGGGCTGGGGTGGTCCTGATTTCTCCACACAATGACGTCATCAGGTACGCGCTACAAATCAATTTTGTTGATCCAAACCATACTAACAATGTTGCCGAGTATGAGGGGCTTTTGACAGGACTCCGCATAGCTGCATCTCTAGGCATTAAGAGGCTACTCGTGAAAGGGGATTCCAAGTTAGCTGCAAAGCAGGTCATGAAAGAGTACAGTGCGCGGAGCGATGTCATGGCCAAATACTTGGAAGCATACTGGAGGATGGAGAGCAAATTTGATGGGCTTGAAGTACGACACGTCAAAAGGGAATTCAACGGCGACAGAAATAAGCTAGCAAAGGCAGCTGCCGAGCGCACACGGCTCCTAGGTAATGTGTTACTTGAAGTTCTTCCTAAACCATCTGTGTCGGTTTCACTACCGAACCAAAAAATTGTGCTCAGCAAGGGAACAGTTTCTACAACCAACGAATCCGCTAAGGAGTCTATGTTGGTCGATATGACTCGAGCTGCCGCTCTAGTTGGAAACGAGGAGAAGTGGATGGATCCAATCCGGGCGTACCTCCCAAACCAAGCTATACCCGACGATGATGCGACATCGGAGAAAATCCACCGTGAAGCCAACAACTATCAATTGGTTGACGGACGGTTATATAAGCTAACCCGCAATGGAATGCTCCTCAAATGCATCACACGGGCCGAGGGCATTAGTTTGCTCCACGATATTCATAAAGGAATCTGTGGATCTCACGCTTCTCCTAGATATCTAGCAGGGAAAGCATTTCGACAGAGCTTCTACTGGCCTACAGCTCTTCAAGATGCAAGCGAGTTAGTTAAGAAGTGTGAGGCAAGCCAATTCTTCTCACGGAAACAAACTAAACCTGCGCAAGCTTTAAACACTATTCCCCTATCATGGCCCTTTGCCACATGGGGAATAGATATCCTCGGGCCTTTTCCAAGGGCTGTCAGGGGTTACAGATTTCTGTTCGTCAGCATCGACACATTTACAAAATGGGTTGAGGCCGAGCTGGTTCAGAAAATAACAAAAGAGGCAGCTGTCAAATTCCTACGGAGTATTGTCGTACGATTCGGTGTCCCGAACAGGATAATCTCTGATAATGGAATGCAGTTTAAAAGTAAAAAGTTCTCTGATTTCTGCTACGACCACGGGATCAGGCATGATCGAGCATCGGTAAATCACCCGAAAATGAATAGGCAAGTAGAGCGTGCCAATGGCATCGTGCTCCAGGGCATCAAGAAGAGGATCTTTAACAAATTACAAGCTTACAACAAGCGATGGATTCATGAAGTTCCTACAGTACTATGGTCGATTAGGACCACCATGAACCGAGCAATAGGCGAGACACCTTTCTTCTTGGTGTATGGAGCAGAGGCGATTCTACCATCCGATATCTGATTACAAGCCCCACGCGTGGCAATGTTTTCAGAGATCGAAGAGCCTGACAGACGCACCGATGAGCTAATCCTTCTTGAGGAGGCTCGTGACGCAGCTGCTTTTAGAGTGGCCCAGTATCAGCAGAAACTGTGACAATACTACGATGCTAATGTTCGCAAGAGAAGCCTATGCATTGGTGACATGGTGCTCAAATTAGATCAACGCACCAAGGACAAAAACAAATTGTCCTCTCCATGGCAAGGGCCTTACATCGTAGTAGACATCGCCAGACCAGGAGCCTACAGGATCGCGGAGATAGATGGAGATATACTGCCAAACACGTGGAACATGGATCAACTACGCAGATTCTACGCATAAACAAAGGTAATCAAGCAAGTTCAAGCCTGTCCAGAAAGTTTGGCAGATACAGCCATCATCCGCGTCACCTCCAGCGCCAACAAAAAAAAGATAAGTTCTATGCACTTTACTCACCCTCGCTTTTACGCTCGGGGGCTGGGTGTTATTTTCCCATTCAGTTTCTACTCTTTGTTACCATACTGCATATACTAACAAGGAGCCGGGGACTACCACGCTGAAAGTTTTTTCAGACCTATTCTACGCATCCCAGGCGCAATGCTCGAGGGCTCCCCAAACGATCGGGAGATTCTTGTGGTCGGTACTTCTGGACTCTTTCCCAGCATGCTCGCATGACTGCAAAAGAGCCCGGGGGCTACTATGGTACTACTACCACGCAAGAATCGGGCTTTTTAAATCAAGAAAGCTAGGCTGCGCTAAGATACCGAACATCATGACTACAAGGAATTACAAAGTTCAGAAGACCGCTCGTGTCTCAGTGACTAAACAATTCCAAAATAGCTCATGATAACGGGACCTTTGGCCATGAAAAAGCTGTCAGTTAAAAAGCTCTAAGACTTAAGCAAAAACTTGTAAGCATATGTTTCGCAAAATAAAAGTCGCATGCTAAACCTTCAAGTTTTGCCCTATTACAGGATCCAAGCACAGAGTTTAAGGCGAGTCCTCTGAATCACTCAAATGGAGATCAAGTTTCTTAACAAAAGGTTCCACCAGTGGGGCAAGACTGTCAAATAGTATCTTAGCATCCGCCGCCGAACATTTGAAGCCTTTGGAGAGCAGCGAGGTGTCAAGATCAAGAATGTGGCTTTTCAAGGCCCCAATGGTGTGAGTTGCAGCGACGCACGCACCCTCCATGAGCCTGGTCTCCAAGGACGAGCTGCACTTCTCTGAAGCTTCAAGTCGGGCGGTGAGATCAGCAAAATCCTTGTCCCGGATAATAAGCTTGCCTTCCAGATCCGAGTTTTTCTTCTCGAGCACTTCAATGCTCTTGGAGTCAGCTATAGGATCAAAGGCAGTGCGTAAACAAAAGTTTGCGGGATAAGGACCAACAAACAGACATGGTAACATAAAACAAGTACCTTCTTTCTCGGACTGGAGAATGGCAACTTGGGCCTCCAGTCTGGTCATAGACGCTTTCGCAACAAAGGCACGAGCGTCTAATGAACGCCATTGCTCTTCAGCTGCAGAGAACGAAGTAATGATCAGGCCCAAGGGTGTCGAGGCAGGTCTCGTAGCCTCTGCGCTCTTCTTTGCACCATTGGACTGGGCTGCCGAGTCAGGCTCGGGAGTTTTCTTTTTCTCTGACGGCCTGGTGGGAGGAGAAGTTGCAGGCTTGGAGGGCCTGAGTTCCCGAACGAACAAAGCAGTTAAAAATGTTCTCCCTGTGAGAAGCAATCAAGCAAAACCAAACAGGTCAAAGCCCTTACTCGGACATCGGGAGTCTGACTTTGAACCTCTTGGCACCAGATAGAGGCTTTGATGGCAGTGGGGTCGGACAAATTTCCTGACGAGAAATCTCCCGAACACATTTAGCTTTGGTTATGCGATCGAAGGCTGCAAATAAACGCCCGAATACGACCATACTTGGTACCTGGTCATCGGGACGAGGTGGATCACGACCGGGCAGCAGCTCACTAATTCCGGGCACACCAAGAGATCCCAAACCTGGAGTCGTCCTCTCCACGCTCGCGCAGCGAGAGCGCTTGCGGGTTCGGGGAACGGTCGCCTTGGGGCTGCTCGGGTTCTCTTTCTCTAAAGCAGGCGATGGTTCGGGCAGTTCGGCGGTCGGGGTCTTGGCGCCTTGATTGACGGTCGGCTCTGCCTCCACCTCAACATTGATGGCTCCGCTCTGAACGGGGGCATCAATGATAGGTGGGGCCTGTTCGGGAAGAAGAATCATATCATATGAACATTAAGCAAGAAGGAAAATTTTCTGAGAAACAGTTTACCTTTGGAGGAGGGTTGTTAGCGCTGTAAGGTGCTAGGACGCCTGTCTAGTCCGGGATATCGGCGCCCAACATTTTCTTCAAGCGAGCTGCCACTTCTAATTCTGGACAACTGTTAGTTAAGAGTCATGACATCTCAAATGACCGAACAAACTCAGAAAAATTACCAAACAGAAAGACAAGGGCTTACCATCGGGCCTCATCCTGTTCGGGTCATTGTCACCCCTGAATGTCCAGGCGTAGCGGTCATAAGTCATGAGTGGGATAAATCTCCATCTAATGAATATTTCCGCTACATGAACCGCTGTCAAGCCGGCGTCACGAAGTGCCAAGATCCGATCGATATGCTTCTGCATCTTAGGAGTAACTCTCGGCAGGGCCTTGGTTTCTTCCTTGAGATAGGGCATCAAATGCTTACCTTTTGCTATTGAGGCTTGGGGAAGGGTGATGTAAAACCAATGACGCTCATAACCTTTCCACGAATCTTTCACTGGAAAGGGGATATAGATGTCCCGATCTCTCAAGGAAAACCCAATGGACCCGATCATGGGTTGATTCTTGTAAAATGCAGGGGCATAAAAATATCTCCACAGAAGCAATGATGGCTTAATCCCTAACCAGGCTTCGCACAGAAAGGCAAAGATGCTGAGCATAGTTAAGGCACTGGGCTTGATGTGCACAAGCTCTATTTGGTAAAAGTCGTAGATGCTGTGGAAGAAATCCGATAGATAGACCCCAAATCCACAATGGAAGAACTCCAAGAAGGCCACCAACTCAAGAGTGTCGGGGGTCGAATAAAGCTGACCTTGGCATGGCGACGAGGAAAGGTGGTAGTGTCTGGGAGCAATCCAAGGTTCTCCAGCTGTTGCAACTGCTTCGCCGTGGTGGTGGATTTTTTCCAGTACTTGTCTGTGGTGCAGATCGTGGATCCGCTGTGCAGCTCCTGCCCGACGGCGGCGCTGCTCTGTTCCCCCGATGATTTGCCACCGGACGAGGATTGGTGTGAGGAGGCCATGGCAGCAAAGGTTGGTTCGATTGGTTGGAGGAGCAAGAGGATGAAGGGCAGAGAACAGTTGTGGAATGGCGAGCGTTTGCAGAAGCAAGTGAGGAAGACAAAGGCCCAAATGGAGTCTAGGCAGCTGCACCTGGGGGCTTTATGATTTCGTGAGGGAGCACGAACCCCAAAAAACTGGCCTCGATCCGTGCAATCCGCAGTCACCGTTGGGTCAAAAAGTTTCTTTCCTTTCTCTGTGGCAGGTGTCGTTTCGAAAACTGTGCAAGTCAAGTACAATGCATTTGAGATTGATAGCTTACTTGGGAAGCCACCAGTTTTAAATGACCGAACGCTTGGTATGTTTAGAGGAAATACCCCGATCATATTTGATTGGGATCGAATTTCCCGAACATGCTAAAATAGTTGGTCTATTTGGAAAGAGTTCTTGTTCGGGGGATTTTATTCTCTGGACAAGCAGTTTCGTAAATAGATCAGCACGAAAGTTTCTGAACATAGAAAAAGGGATTATTGTTGCATCTCTCAAGTGAAATTTCTTCATTAATCCAAAAGGGAGTACATTTCACAGGGGATCGATGACTATCCTGAAACTAAAAATAAAAAATAACAATCGGCTAACATCATCGGCGAGGATTAGTGCGGTGCGGCACCAGGCGGCAGAGCCTCCTCCGCGTCCTCCTCTTTGGAGTCGCTGACGAGGTCCATGAGCGCGCCATCTCCTGGAATCCCGATCAGCTTGCGGTTCAGGGAGACGAAGAGGCGCCGGGCAAACTCCTCGTTGCTGCTGGTGTCGACCGGAGCAGAAGACGAAGATGTGCCTGCACGCGACGCCTTTGGTTCCAGTGGGCTCCGCTAGGTCCCCCTTTCAGCTCATCGTCGGAGGAGAGGGAGATGGGAGACGCCGGTGCTAGAGGCGGCTGTGCAGGACGCTTCCCGGCGGCAATGCTTGACGGAGCTGCCTCGGGAGCAGGAGACGCCATTGTCGGAGCCTCCTCTGGAGGCTCGACCTCGACTCCTTCATCCCCGTACCAGGGGAGGGCTAGGAGGGGAGCCTGAGGAGGAGCAGGAGGTGGTGACGTCGCCGGTGGGTCCTTCGGCTTGTCGGATGGCGGTTCGGTGGAGCTGCGGGGAGAGTCTCCGAAAAGGAGGCGAGGCAATTTGAACCTGCGGCTGAGTTTTTTATTTCCCATGGTGTGGAGAGGGAGAAGGCCTAGAGAGGAAATTTCAAGTGCAGATCTATCGAAGGGATTCGATATTTAAAGACCCTGAGGCGACGCTTCGCACGAGAATCGAGGAACCGGAGCAGCACCGTAATTTATGCCGCGTGCGCTGCTAGAGTTTCGGGAGACGTGCGGAGTGGGTTTTAAATGCACGATGCAGCGGCTACATCAACCCTTGGCGTTTCAGTTTCCAAGATGAAATATTTTTTATTTACTAATATTATGGCTGATATTTTCTCTGACCTTATCATTCAGATGCAGGCTTCTCCATTCTAGAGTTCGGGATCTTTTCTCAGCTCTCATTTTAGAGTGATGATCGAGATATCTGCATATCCTAAAATCAACCGAAGAGCAAAAAAGACCCGAAGGCTACTTGAGGATCAACCTTTTCTGAACAAGATAAGATCGGGGGCTACTGTTGAGGCAATAACACCCGGGTGCCCGACCACGAGGATTACCGACTACCGACTCCGAATGAAGAAGACTCCAAACAAGACACGACGGCCGGATCGTAGAAGGAAAGCCCGATGATAGTTAGAGTCCTACTAGGTTTAGGTCTGTTTTGTCTTGTAAGGCACGTCTCCTTGAATATAAATAGTGGGGGGTCCTACACGTAAATGGTATTCCCAATCTTAGCCAATCCACCCGAGAATATTTATTACATCATTGTAATCTAAACTCGCCGAGATAATACAAGCATCAACTGGATGTAGGGTTATTACTCGATCTGTCGGTTTGAGTTTCGGACCATTTCGTAACTAGTTTTTACAACATCCCGAAATAGGCCGGCTTAGTGAAATTAATGCTACATTTTGTGCGTCAAAACTGCGTGTTGATTTTTTTGCACTGGATGTTTGCACTCCACTCCGTTAGACAAGAAACCAAGTCTGTTTGAGTTCTAGGCCATTTCGTAACCAGTTTTTACAACATCCTGAAACGGGCCCGCTTAGTGCAATTAATGCACCACTTTGTGCATCCGAACTACATGTTGAGTTTTTCGCACCAGATGTTTGTACATCACTCCTTTAGACCAGAGACCATGTTTGTATGAGTTCCGGACTATTTCGTAACTATTTTTTTCAACATCCCCAAACCTGCCCGCTTAGTGCAATTAATGCACCCATTTGTGCGTCCGAACCGCAAGTTGAGTCTTTTGCACTGGATATTTCCACTCGACTCCGTTAGACCAGAAACCATGTCTGTTTGTGTCTCGGATCATTTCGCCACTAGTTTTTGCAACATCTCGAAACAAGCCCGCTTAGTGCAATTAATGCACCATTTGTGCGTTCGAACTACAAGTTGAGTTTTTTGAACCAGAAATTTTCACTCGACTCCGTCAGACTAGAAACATGTCTGTTTGAGTCTCGGACCATTTCGTAACTAGTTTTTACAACATCTCGAAATGGCCTCGCTTAGTACAAATACTGCACTATTTTGTGCGTCCGAACCGCATGTTGAGTTTTTTGCACGAAATGTTT
>CM014273.1:29917329-29947932 GCA_004135705.1 Alloteropsis semialata | reverse complement strand
TGGAGTCTCTATCAAATTGCCATGGTCTACCTAGCAGGATACTACATGCTTGCATAGGCACAACATCACATTCAATAACATCTTTGTAGGATCCAATGGCAAAGTTGATTCTCACAAGTTTAGTTACCTTCGCCTTACCACTGTTGTTGAGCCACTGAATGTAGTATGGATGAGGATGTGGCTGTGTAGGGAGTGCCAATTTCTCCACCATCTCGCTGCTAGCTAAGTTGTTGCAGCTCCCTCCATCAATGATCATGCGGCAAGATCTCTCTTTAACCACACACTTTGTTTGAAACAAGGTGTGCCGCTGATTTTGCTCCGCTTGTTCCATTTGTGCACTAAGCACACGCTGCACAACAAGGCTCTCATAGTGTGCTGCATCGTCCGCACCAATGTGCTCCTCCTCTTCTTCACCTACATGGTCAGCCGCAAGCAAAGCAAGTGTATTTTCATCAAAATCACTAGCAGAGGAGTACTCACCATCATCTCTAACAATCATCACGCGCTTGCTTGGACAATCACGCATCATATGTCCATAGCCCTTGCAGCGGTGGCACTGAATGTCTCTTGTTCTACCCGTGGAGGCAACAGATGAAGAGCTCTCTACGGGTTTTTGGACGGTCTTTGCTGCTGAATTTGATGGAGCAGCATGGGACTTGTCACTGGATGGAGGAGGTGTTGCCCTACTCAATGAAGAGGATGGTGCAGCAGCACGTGTGGCAGAAGTAGAAGTTGTGCGTGGCTGCCACGAGCTAGTCTTTCCTGCAGAAATGTTAGTCTTGGTACTGGCACGTCGTCCCTGCACTTCTCTTTCAGCTTTGCAAGCAAGGTGAAATAAACGGGTGACATTGTTATAATCCTTATAGGCAAGAATGTCCTGAATCTCCCTATTTAATCCACCCAAAAATCTAGCCATAGCAGGTTCCTCATCCTCCTCTAGATTACAACGCAGCATGCCCATTTGCAATTCCTGAAAGTACTCTTCTACACTTTTAGTTCCTTGTCTCAATTGCTGCAACCTATTCAACATGTCTCGGGCATAGTAAGAAGGAACAAATCTAGCCCGCATGACCCTTTTCAAAGCATCCCAAGTAGGTGGTATGTTATCAGGATTTTTCTTGCAATGTTCAATCCACCAAACAGAAGCAAAATCTGTAAATTCACTAGTAGCAGCCCTAACACGAGTGTTTTCAGGAAATTCATGACATGTAAATTTTTGATCAACAGCAATTTCCCAAGTAAGGTAAGCATCAGGGTCATATTTGCCATCAAAGGGTGGTACCTTGAATTTAATCTTGTGGAAAGCTTCGTTGTTGTTGTTGTTATGGTGCACTTCACGGCGGCGGTGTCCTCCGCCCACACCACGACGGTGCTGTTCTGGGCGTCGATGGCGTCTTTCTTCATCTTCAGTGTCAGCAGGGTAGTTGTTCTCATCCCCTTCATCTTCAAGATGGTGCTGATCATGGTGATGATCCGGGTGACGGTTGTTATTGCCTCGAGCCACAAAGTCATCGAATCGCCTCAAGAGAGCAGCAAGGCTGGTGTCCACTCGTTGAATGGATGCCTCCAAGGTACCAAGCCGATTGTTGGTAGTAATCTGTGCATCCTCCAATTGCCCAAGCTTCTCATTTGTGGTCTGCAAATCTGCATCAAGGCCTTCAGTGTGCAGCCTCACTCGACGCAGTACATCATGAATAAGAGCACTGGTGCGGGGAGAATGTCGACGATCGTCTTCTTCCTCAGTTCCTGCCATAGTAAGAAAGACAAGAGCAAACAAGCAAGTGAAAGAAAACAGGCCCTACACCTATTGGGTTTGTGTTCAAGTGGAGTCGCTCACTCTCAACCTATTAAGCAAGCTCTTACAAGTTCTTACCTTGCCAATCAGGATGTGAAGGCAACCAGCAAGGGAGGCACCTAGGAAGCAATGTATCGGTGCAGCAGCAATACAAGCACTTGGAGAAGCTGTAGTTGTGTGTGTGGAGCTGTAGGAAGGATGAAAAATTGCACAAGGAAATACTAGCACCACATTAGTCTCAAGCAAGCTGAATAATTGTTCAAATGATGGTAAGTGCTGGTCCTAGGCTAAACCAAGCTAGAGACGCGAGCCTAGCCACAAATGACAGCACCTAATATGACCAATTGACACAAGCTATCAAGTACCTATGACACTGAACTGCTGCAAACAACACAACCTTTCTTGGTCTGAATTCAGCTCAATGTTGTTGTGGTTTCTTTTTCTTTTGGTGCGGCTTTTTCTTTCATTCTTTCTTTGCACCTTTCTGCCTTTTTCCTCTTTGTTTCTCCCCTTTCAGACTAGCAAATATGCAGAGGGAGGTCCTCAAAGCACACAAGACAACTAGTGCAGAGTTGGACAGCACAAGTAACAAATACAGCACTAAACTTGACGGGCGAGTTACAGCAGGAATGAGGCCGAATTAGAACTTGTGGCCAAAAGCAATCTTGTAAAGCTACTCATAGCCTTTCCAGCCTGTATCTAAACACCAAGATCCGAGCTCGTATGTGGAAGATATGTAACTCAAGAAACCAGATACAGATCTGATTCCGAATCAACTCGAACTCAACATTCAGATCTGAGTTCTAAACGCAACAGATTGGTAACTTGGTGCTAAGGGGTGACAAGAACTCGAAACTCTAGTGGATTAGACCAAAGGAACCAGCAACTTGACACAACCAAAGCAACCAAAAACTCAGCAAGCCCTAACCAAGTAGTACTAGCAAAGGCTCAAAGGGCTGAAACGAAATCTCTCACCGATAAACCTTGAGCTCTGGTACCAAATGATGTGAACCCGCTAGGGTTGGTGCCCGATCTTTCAATGAGAGGCAGGGGGTAACTCGATTTGGGGGAAGGGGATGACGTTGGCGGTCCGACTACAGCTCTCTCAAGTGCTGCGCCTTAGCAACCGGTACACCACCTCCAAGGATGCCGCACCTTGTGGAGCACGACACCAGCCACTAGGGCTCTCAATCCTGCAAGCAAATCGAAGAAACTTGCAAGAACAAGATAACAGGTATTGAAATTACCAAATAGGAATGAGGGATTCGAATCCAAGATACAATATGTGGGGTTCCGAAGGCAGGAAGTAGGGCAGCTTATCCAGCATGCGCTATTCCAGCAAGCAGCTAGCAACAATGGCTAAGAATGCAACTCAACAAAACCCCAACCCTAGAGTGGCGGCTGCTGGGGTATTTGTGAGGTTGGAGACGACCAGGATGTCTCCCCCAAACCCTAGGACGCGCCCCTAATGGGCCCAACTTGATACAAGGCCCATCAGCCCAAGTTCTGGTAACACAGTACCAGTCACGACCATTTTGACGATTCCCGTTGACTCAGGGCGAATTTGAAGGTGATTCCAAATCCATTTGAAAATAGACTTGATAGGCTTTCCAGGAAGTCCAAGATCACCCCAATCGGAGTCCGTATGAAGTCGCAGCACCCGTCAGAAGTTGGTGTTGTTCTGCTGCCCGAACCTGGAGCTTGTGAATCCTTTCCCCTTTGGCTCCTGTTCTTCATTCCTGAGCAAAACAACAGTGCAAGTGTCTCCGTTGTCTAAACAAGATGGACAAGTGCTTAAGAAGGAGCTTATCTGATGGTTAAGTTGTCGAGCACGAGCACGAGTAAGGGGACCAAGTGGAGGGGTGGACGTATCGGTGGTGGTGATGTCCTCATCAGTTTGAGTTTTAGACTATTTTGTAACTAGTTTTTACAACATCCCAAAACAGGCCCGCTTAGTGCAATTAATGCACCATTTTGTGTGCCCGAACTGCATGTTGAGTTTTTCGCACCGGATGTTTCCACTCCACTCCGTTAGACCAGAAACATGTCTGTTTGAGTTTTGGACCATTTCATAACTAGTTTCTACAACATCCCGAAACGGCCCCGCTTAGTTCAATTAATACACCGTTTTGTGTGTCCGAACCCCATGTTGAGTTTTTTCACACCGGATGTTTCCACTCCACTCCATTAGACCAGAAACCATGTTTGTTTGAGTTTCACACCATTTCATAAGTGCAATTAATGCACCATCTTGTGCGTCTGAACTACAAGTTGAGTATTTCGCACCGGATGTTTCCACTCTACTCTGTTAGACCAAAAACCATGTGTGTTTGAGTCTCGGACCATTTCATAACTTATTTACAACATCCCAAAATGGGCCCGCTTAGTGCAATTAAAGCACCCATTGGTGCGTTCGAACTGCAAGTTGAGTTTTTTGCACCGGATGCATCCACTCGACTCCGTTAGACCAGAAACCATGTCTGTTTGAGTCTCGGACCATTTCGTAGCTAGTTTTTACAACATCCCAAAACGGACCCGCTTAGTGCAATTAATGCACCATTTTGTGTGCCTGAACTACATGTTGAGCTTTTCGCACTGGATGTTTTCACACCACTCCATTAGACCAGAAACATGTCTATTTGAGTTTCGGACCATTTCATAACTAGTTTTTACAATATCTCAAAACGGGCCCGCTTAGTGCAATTAATGCACCATTTTGTGCGTCTGAACTACATGTTGAGTTTTTTGCACTAGATATTTTCACTCCACTCCGTTAGACCAAAAACCATGTCTGTTTGAATTTCAGACCATTTCGTAACAAGTGTTTACAACAATCCAAAATGTGCCCGCTTTTTGCAATTTATGCCCCCATTTGTGCGTTCGAACTGCAAGTTGAATTTTTAGCACCGGATGTTTCCACTCAACTCCGTTAGACCAGAAACCATGTCTGTTTGAGTCTCAGACCATTTCGAAACTAGTTTTTACAACATTCCGAAACAGGCCCGCTTAGTGCAATTAATGCACCATTTTTTGCGCCCGAACTGCATGTTGAGTTTTTCGCACTGGATGTTTCCACACCACTCCGTTAGACCAAAAACCAAGTCTGTTTGAGTCTCGGACCATTTCGTAACTAGTTTTTACAACATCCCAAACGGGCCCGCTTAGTGCAATTAATGCACCCATTTGTGCGTTCGAACTGCAAGTTGAGTTTTTTTGCACCGGATGCAACCACTCGACTCCGTTAGACTAGAAACCATGTCTGTTTGAGTCTTGGACCATTTCGTAGCTAGTTTTTACAACATCCCGAAACGGGCCCGCTTAGTGCAATTAATGCACCATTTTGTGCGCCTGAACTGCATGTTGAGTTTTTCACACTGGATGTTTCCACACCACTCCGTTAGACCAAAAAACCATGTCTGTTTGAGTCTCAGACCATTTTGTAACTAGTTTTTACAACATCCCGTAACGGGACCGCTTAGTGCAATTAATGCACCATCATGTGCGTCAGAACCGCATGTTGAGTTTTTCGCAACGGATATTTCCACACCACTCCGTTAGAGCAAAAACCATGTCTGTTTGAGTCTCGGACCATTTTGTAACTTGTTTTTACAACATCCCGAAACGGCCCCACTTAGTGCAATTAATGCACCATTTTGTGCGTCCGAACCGCATGTTGAGTTTTTCGCACCGGATGTTTCCTCTCCACCCTGTTAGACCAGAAACATGTCCATTTGAGTTTCGGACCATTTCATAACAAGTTTTTACAATATCTCGAAATAGGCCCGCTTAGTGCAATTAATGCACCATTTTACATAATTGTGATGCCGTGGGTAGGATTGCACAATGGTCTGTGGAGCTGGAGGCTTACAATGTCGAATTCATACCCAGAACTGCCATCAAGTCGCAAGCTCTAGCAGATTTCATCGCAAAATGGACTAATCCTGAACCCGAAGAGACCGCCCAAAATCCCGAACATTGGACCATGTTTTATGACGGAGCATTTTG
This sequence comes from Alloteropsis semialata, assembly GCA_004135705.1. Lineage (NCBI taxonomy): Eukaryota > Viridiplantae > Streptophyta > Magnoliopsida > Poales > Poaceae > Alloteropsis > Alloteropsis semialata. The sequence continues at coordinate 29,942,132 of CM014273.1, read as the reverse complement.
CAAAGCAGGCGCGAGGGCTGGGGTGGTCCTGATCTCTCCACACAATGAAATCATCAGGTACGCATTACTGTTGACGGTCCTTAGACGCGTCAATTGTGAACCGCAAGCGCACAGATCATTGGTAGCTTTTCCCATAGAGTATCCCCCAAGGTTTATCAATCTGTGGATCGACAATGAACTACCTAGGGTTTCCCATCTAATCTAATGGATCTAATCCTAGCATTAAGTGTTGATTGCATATAAGGGGTAAAACCTATAAGATTTGAGTGAGGTGTATAGGTTGATCACATCCATAACATAGGCGAGGATAAAGAGCAACCAAAGGATAAACGGGCCTATCATCTTCTAGTTGCAGTTCTAGCCAAATAGAGCAAGAGCATCATGCATCTCATCCAAAGCAATCTTTAAACTCTTACCTCCGGTCAACCTCCCGTGAACGCCACCCTACATGGGATCACACCCTGTCACGATGCTCCGTATCGGCGTGGTTAGTTACAAGGGCACGTCCACATCTAAACATGTCTAGATATCATGAAGGGTCAACACACTAGATCTAATCACCATGATTACATAAAGCATGCTATATATCTAACCTAGCATTAGACTAAGAAACAATCATATTCATGATAGGTAGAAAGCATAGAAGGAGACATTGAGTTGCTAAAAAATCGGATGACATGAAGAACATTACTCATATAATAGATGTGTTTGGATCATCACCACCAAGTACATACCATTGATGACTCCAACTAGCTCTTGAACTCCACCATGGCACAACCACGCAGGGAGGCCATGGCGGCTAGGGTTGGACTAAGCCATCCCCTAGACAACTTCGAGGACTTGCGACGGCCGTCTTCTCCTTTTGGTGTATGCCCTAAGTTTCGTCGAGTTCTGGTGGATGGATGTGCGTGGCTTCGTGCATCGGGGCTATAAATAGTCTGAGAAAACCCTAACTCGATGGGGAGACTGAGGCGGCGCAGAAACCCCCTAGGCCGGCCGGCTTGGGCCCCCCGGGCCGGTCGGCTAGGGCTGTTTCTGTGGCCCCTCGGTCCCATTTTCGTGTGCAAGCTTCTAGATGCATGTGGGTATTTGACGTCGATTGCTTCGGGATAAGATTGGGTCTTGATAGCTTTCCTTATGTCTGCCTGATTTGCCTTGATCCCAAAGTCATCCGACCTTATCTTCAAGTCTTTGCCCTTCCACATTCTTGGAGGTTGGTTCACTATAGATGAGAGCGAATGAAATCCGAGTTGTATTTGGTTTTGGCCTTCATATTCCTCCATGCTACACATGACCTTGGTCTTCGTCCAAAAGTGCTCATTTATAGCTCAAATACCTGCGTAAACTAAAATCCTCCAAAAATACATACATATGCGAAAACGGGGTTATTTCAAGTGCCAAGTGGTGGGTTAGTATATGAATTGCCCAAAAGCACTGCCTAAATAGCACTAAAAGTGTGTCGCTAACGAGCGCCAACAATTACAAATCAATTTTGTTGATCCAACACCTACTAACAATATTGCCGAGTATGAAGGGCTTTCAACAGGACTCCGTATAGCTGCATCTCTAGGCGTTAAGAGGCTGCTCGTGGAAGGGGATTCCGAGCTGGCTGCCAAGCAGGTCATGAAAGAGTATAGTGCGCGGAGCGATGTCATGGCCAAATACTTGGAAGGATACAGAAGGATGGAGAGCAAATTTGATGGGCCTGAAGTATGACACGTCAAAAGGGAGTACAACAGCAACGCAGACAAGCTGGCAAAGGTGGCTGCCGAGCACACTCGGCTTCCAGGTAACTTGTTACTTGAAGTTCTTACTAAAACCATCTGTGTCGGTTTCACTACCGAACCAAAAAATTATACCCGCCAAGGGAACAGTATCAACAACCAACGAATCCGTCAAGGAGTATATGTTGGTCGATACGGCTCGAGCCGTCGCTCTAGTTGGAAACGGGGAGAACTGGATGGATCCAATCCGGGCGTACCTCACAAACCAAGCTATACCCGACAATGATGCGACATTGGAGAAAATCCATCGTAAAGCCAATAATTACTAGTTGGTTGATGGGCGGTTACACAAGTTAACCCGCAATGGAATGCTCCTCAAATGCATCACACGGCCCGAGAGCATTAGTTTGCTCCACGATATTCACGGAGGAATCTGTGGATCTCGCGCTTCTCCCCGATATCTAGTAGGGAAAGCATTCCGACAGAGCTTCTGATGAGGACATTACCAGCTTAGATATGACCATATTAATGGCTTGTAAACAAAAGGTGAATCACTGCTGTATCGTGATTATATTTGATACATTTGATGAATTGATGCTGCGCCATGATGTATGTTCATTGTCATTTTCAGAAATACATTCGTGGATCAAAAAGGGTGTTAAACACACATGGAAAGCATGGAGGACCAAAGAAGTTGATTGGGGATCACGTCCAAGTATTCCCCACGTCCTCCACCAGGCCACCACGTCACTTTTGGCCCAAGGAAAGAAAGAGATCAAATCCAACACGTTTTGGAGTTGGATTCGGACTGCAGCATTGGGCCAACTTATGACGGCCGCCACGGCTTCATCCGTGCTTCGTTTTGGACGTTCAAGTACTCTATGGAAAGGTGATGAAGTCTACTTTCCAATGGATCCAGCCTCATATCCATATCTTGATGAGGACATCCCTTCCAACGATAGAACCATGCCTACTACGCAGCAAGGACCAATGACAAGAGCCCGTGCACGAGAGCTAAATTATCAGGTAAACTCGTTCCACGCTGTCCATAAACCTTCATCTCAGAATTGGATGCTACTAAATCACTGTGATGATTTTATTGTTATTAGGAATGATGGAGAGGAAGCTAATGGGTCAACCAATCAGTTTGGACATCAAGATTACACAACAAGGAAGCACAAGATCGGACACCAAGTTCAGACTTCAAGTTCGTACAGCCAGGCAACATCAAATTGATTTGGCAATATTTCTCGACTCCGGATGTTGTTTGAGGCATATGAGTACTCATTGGAAAGCTCATGAAGTCTAGTTTCATATGGATCTAACCCCATCATCAGATTCGTCCTGGAACGCTCACAATCTGCAAAACAATGTCCAGACCTCCAGTCTGCGCAGAACCTCAGTTTTGGGCCTTGGGCCTTTTGTATCCAGTTGAGCCCATGAGGGGGCGCCTCCTAAGCTAGGGTTTCGACCCCAACACCTCCTTGGCTGCTCTCCCACTTACAAATACCACCAGCAGCAGCCAAGAACGTTTTTGGGTTTTGTTTTAGATCTGAGTTAGCTTCTTGCAACCAGTTTGTAAACGCGTGTGTCGATCAGACCACCCGATTTGCTTGATTCAAGACCCCAACTTGTGTACCAGATTCGCCATTTGGTTATCAATCCGTGAGTTATTTGCTTGTTCATCTTGTTCTTGCTTGTTCTCGATTGCTAGCAGGAGCAGCGGTGTTCTTGGCACGGCAAGAACATCACAATCGGAGACGGTGTACCTGTTGCTAAGGCGCAGCCTCTTGTGGTCGTTGTAGTCGGACAGCCAACGTCGAATCCACCCCAAATCGAAGTTATCCCCAACTCTCATCGAAGGATCAGGAACAAACCCTAGCGGGTTCTATCATGTGGTATCAGAGCAAGGTTAATCGGTGAGAGTATCTACTCATTCTTTACTTTACCTACAGTCCAAAAATACCAAACAAAAATAGGCTAGATCCAAAATCCCAAAACTAGTTTGAGCCTTGCTGTTCTACCTAGTTCTTGGCTTGTTGAGTTTGTGGTTGCATCGTGGTGTCATGTGCTGGTTCTTAGGATCTAATCCATTAGAGTTTTGAGTTCTTGTCACGTTTTTGTCACCATTAGATTCGCTGCCACTTCCCCCCTTTCACGCCGCTGCATTTTTCCACTAATTTTCGCCACCCCCACTTCCAGATCTGCACAGGAAGAAATCTGCTCTATTTCTTGCATCCAATCTCCAATTCAAGTGTTTAGATACATTCTGGAAAGCTTACTTTGTGCTCTTCCAGGGAAAAATAACCTTGCCACCAAATTCTTTCTGATCGCTTTGTAATCGCTCTGGAGATTTCCGCATATCTGCTATGTAATTTGTGCATCTAAAAGCAAGGAGGGCTGTGTGAAGTAATTGTTTTGTTTGTTTGTGCCAAACATAACTTGTGAGGCCCTGAAAAGAATAAAAAAAAGAGAAGAAGAGAAAAAAAAGCAAAGGAAGAAACAAGAAGGAAAAGAAGAAAGAAAGAAAAAGAGTTCTTGTTGCTGCAGTGCTCTATTTGTATGCCTTGTTTGCCGCTGTTTGGTGACTACGTTTGTGTCTAGGCTCACGTCTCTAACAAGGTTTAGCCTAGGACCAGCACGGTACCATTATGAACATTTATTCAACTCGCTTTGGCTAACGTGGTTCTAGCTGTTCCTTGACTTTTCTTGCAGCCACCTATAGCTCCACAAATTATCTACAACGACACAGGGCTGTGCTTGTGTAACGTTTTGTGCTGTTCTTGCTGGCTGCCAACACCAACTTCCTAGCGTGGTAAGAACATGTAAGAACTTGATGGCACAAGATTGAGAGAATGGAGTTTGCTGCCACCTAGTTCAACGAGTTGATAGGACATTTTTTTTTCTCTCTTGATCTTCTTGCTACAAGCTAACCATGGCAGGAAATGAGAATGATGGACGCGCTCATTCACCTCGAACAAGGGGCATCATTCAATACTTTGAACGCCAAGTGAGGGTGCATGCTGAACACCTTGATGAGGATGTTCGAGTCACCAACGAACGCCTTGGCCAATTGGAGGCCACGCAGATCGGCACTAACACCAAGCTGACCTCAATGGAGAACACGCTTGGGGCTCTTAACACCTCTCTTGTAGGTATTTTGGAGCGTTTGGACAGGATGGACCAGGAGGGTCGTGATGGTACGGGACGGCGCAACAACAACAACAACACTGAGGGCAGCATTGCTGGGCAAGATGAGGAAGAATATTCAGCTGACACAGAGCTTGATGGGGAGGTAAATGGCCAGCACAGCCAGCAGCAGCGCCGCCGTCGACATGGTGGACGTGCTCGTCAACCACGACGTGAGGTACGCGACAATGATGATTCTTTGGGGAAGATTAAATTCAGCATGCCCTCTTTTGATGGAAAATATGACCCCAATGCATATCTTACTTGGGAGCTAGCTGTTGATCAAAAATTTGCTTGTCATGATTTTCCTGAAAACAAATGTGTTAGGGCTGCTACTAGTGAGTTTACTGACTTTGCTTCTATTTGGTGGAGTGAATATGTGCGCAGCCATCCAAACAACATTCCACAAACTTGGGATGCTATGAAAAGAGTTATGCGAGCTAGATTTGTTCCCTCTTATTATGCACGTGATCTTTTGCATAAGCTTCAACTTTTGAGACAGGGAAACAAATCTGTAGAAGAGTACTATCAAGAGTTGCAAACAGGGATGCTTCGTTGTGGTTTGGTAGAAAATGAGGATGCAGCTATGGCTAGGTTCATGGGTGGGCTAAATCGGGAAATTCAGGATATTTTGGCTTACAAAGACTACAATTCGATCTCTCGTTTGTTTCATCTTGCTTGTAAAGCTGAAAGGGAAGTACAGGGACGAAGAGCTAGCACGAGAACTAACATTTCTGCAGGTCGTGCTACCACTTGGACGCCATCCAACCCCGCTGCCCAACTGTACCGAGCCGCTGCCCCATCTTCATCAAGCAGCAAACCACGACCTTCGACAACAAATTCCTCACCATACCCTCTCGAAACAACAAAGGGGGCAGCTGCTGCACCAACCAAGAGTTCATCCTCAATTGCATCTTCGGGGCGAAGAAGAGACATTCAATGCCTCCGCTGCAAAGGTTACGGTCATGTGCGCAAGGACTGCCCAAGCGCACGTGTGCTAGTTGTGCGTCCTGATGGTGAGTATTCCTCTGCTAGTGAAGATGAAGAAACATATGCCTTGCTTGCTGCTAACAATGTAGGGGAAGATGAGGAGCACAACAAAAATGAGGAGCACATTGGAACGGAACATGCTGAACACTATGAGAGCCTCGTAGTACAGCGAGTGTTGAGTGCACAAATGGAGAAGGCTGAACAAAATCAGCGCCATAATTTGTTTCAAACCAAGTGTGTGATCAAGGAGCGTTCTTGCCGAGTCATCATTGATGGAGGGAGCTGCAACAACTTGGCAAGTGCTGAAATGGTGGAGAAGCTTGCATTGTGCACCCAGCCACATCCGCAACCTTACTACATTCAATGGCTAAACAGTTGCGGTAAGGTGAAGGTAACACGGTTGGTGAGAGTTAATTTTGCTATTGGTTCTTATCATGATTCTATTGAATGCGATGTTGTACCCATGCAAGCTTGCTCTATGTTGTTAGGTAGACCATGGCAGTTTGACATTGATTCTTTGCATCATGGTAGAACAAATCAATACTCTTTTATGCATAATGACAAGAAACTTGTTTTGCACCCAATGTCTCCTGAAGCTATTTTGAAAGATGAACTTGTTAGAGCTAGTAAAGTAAAGAATCAGGAGCATGCTAAGAGTGAAAATCAGATTGTGGCAAATGAACTTGAAAAGCACAAAAAAAAAGAACACCAAATCTGGCCACAATAACAAAAATGAGATTAAGCTGAAAGGGTCATGTTTCATTGCAACCAAATCTGACTTGGATGAGATTGATGCTAGTACTGCTGTTTGCTATGCTTTTATTTGCAAACAAACTTTGTTTTCACTTGAGGAGATACCTTCTTCTTTGCCTCCTGCAGTCACTAACCTTTTGTAGGAGTATGCGGACATTTTTCCAAAGGAGGTGCCACCGGGGCTGCCACCAATCCGTGGGATTGAGCACCAGATTGACCTTATTCCCGGGGTCTCCTTGCCCAACCGTGCGCCATACAGGACCAATCCCGAAGAAACTAAAGAGATTCAACGCCAAGTGCAAGAATTGCTCGACAAAGGTTATGTGCGTGAGTCTCTGAGCCCCTGCGCTGTTCCTGTCCTTTTAGTTCCTAAGAAAGATGGATCTTGGCGCATGTGTGTAGATTGCCGAGCGATTAATAACATTACAATCAGATATCGTCATTCTATCCCTAGGCTAGATGATATGCTTGATGAACTGAGTGGCTCAATTGTGTTCTCAAAAATTGATTTACATAGTGGTTACCACCAGATTCGCATGAAGCTAGGAGATGAATGGAAAACAGCGTTTAAAACTAAATTCGGTCTATATGAGTGGTTAGTCATGCCTTTTGGTCTCACTAATGCGCCCAGCACTTTCATGAGATTAATGAATGAAGTTTTACGCGCTTTCATTGGCAGATTTGTTGTGGTATATTTTGATGACATCTTGATATACAGTAGATCACTTGAGGAACATCTTGATCATTTGCGTGCTGTTTTTAACGCTCTACGAGATGCACGTTTGTTTGGTAACCTTGAGAAGTGCACCTTTTGTACGGATCGAGTCTCTTTTCTTGGCTATGTTGTGACCCCACAGGGAATTGAAGTTGATCAAGCCAAGGTTGAAGCAATACATGGCTGGCCGGTTATTAGGGATCGAGTCTCTTTTCTTGGCTATTGTTATTAGGAATGATGGAGAGGAAGCTAATGGGTCAACCAATCAGTTTGGACATCAAGATTACACAACAAGGAAGCACAAGATCGGACACCAAGTTCAGACTTCAAGTTCGTACAGCCAGGCAACATCAAATTGATTTGGCAATATTTCTCGACTCCGGATGTTGTTTGAGGCATATGAGTACTCATTGAAAAGCTCATGAAGTCTAGTTTCATATGGATCTAACCCCATCATCAGATTCGTCCTGGAACGCTCACAATCTGCAAAACAATGTCCGGACCTCCAGTCTGCGCAGAACCTCAGTTTTGGGCCTTAGGCCTTTTGTATCCAGTTGAGCCCATGAGGGGGCGCCTCCTAAGCTAGGGTTTCGACCCCAACACCTCCTTGGCTGCTCGCCCACTTACAAATACCACCAGCAGCAGCCAAGAACGTTTTTGGGTTTTGTTTTAGATCTGAGTTAGCTTCTTGCAACCAGTTTGTAAACGCGTGTGTCGATCAGACTACCCGATTTGCTTGATTCAAGACCCCAACTTGTGTACCAGATTCGCCATTTGGTTATCAATCCATGAGTTATTTACTTGTTCATCTTGTTCTTGCTTGTTCTCGATTGCTAGCAGGAGCAGCGGTGTTCTTGGCACGGCAAGAACATCACAATCGGAGACGGTGTACCTGTTGCTAAGGCGCAGCCCCTTGTGGTCGTTGTAGTCGGACAGCCAACGTCGAATCCACCCCAAATCGAAGTTATCCCCAACTCTCATCGAAGGATCAGGAACAAACCCTAGCGGGTTCTATCATATCTGCTCCGAGGAGACCGCAATCACTGATTTGCTACCGAGACCTATTCTGCCCACGGTGCTGCGTCACCTGATTTTGGTCCGATGGGCTGTGTATCAAATGGGGCCCATTAGGGGCGCGCCCTAGGGTTGAGGGACGACCCCCACCATATCCTGGTCATCCCCTACCTCTCATATATCTCTGTAGCCGCCACAAAATAGATCGGGTTTTGTTTAGATCAAGTTTAGCCTTCGCTACTTGCTTCTAAGCGCGCGTGCTGGATCAGCCGCCCGTCTTCTTGTCTTCGGAACCCCGCCATATTTGAGATTGAGTTTGAGATTGAGACCTATTCATTCACATCTAGTAATTTCTGTACTTGTTCGATACTTGTTCTTGCTAGTTCTTCGATTGCTCGCAGGACAGGTGCCCTAGTGGCCGGGTGACGCGCTCCACAAGATCGCGGCAGCCATAGGAGGTGGTGTATCGGTTGCTAAGGCGCAACATCCTTTGATGGTTGTAGTCGGGCCATGAACGTCTCTCCAGTCCAAATCGAAGTTATCCATCTCTCATCAAAAGATTGGGCACAAACCCTAGCGGATTCTCATCAGTTGGTAATCAGAGCAAGGTTTATCGGTGAGAGACTATCTTTTGTTTGCTGTTTTTAATTTCCTATAGTCCACAAAAAGCCCAAAAAAGTAGATTAGTATCCCTGCAATCCTACAAATCTTTTGAGCCTTTACTAGTACTACTTGGTTAGGGCTTGTTGAATTAACGGTTGCATCATCGTGTCAAGTTGCTGGTCTTAGCGTCTAGTCGTTTAGAGTTTCGAGTTCTTGTCACGTTTGTGTCACCGTTGCAGATTAGGGTTTCATTGGTTTCCCCACAAATCAGAATTGATTTCGATAATCCATTGTTTCACTTGCCACCATAGCCCTAAACCACATCCTTTGAAGTTCCATCCATGTCCATCCTTCCATCTACAAACAGAAACCACACAAGTTCAAAACAGAATTTGATTCGGAGTCCAGTTTCAGCCTGAAAAGAAAAACGACATATTTCCTTTGTCCGAACTCCGAATTGGGTGTTTAAATACAATCTAGAAACCTTGAATTGTGCTTGTTCCAATAGATCTGACCTTGGTCCAAAATTCTTTCTGAGCGCTTCGCAATCATCCCGGAGATTTGCGTATCTGCTGGGTTTGTAAAAACAGCCAGCCAGTTGTTTGATCCTGCTGCTGCATTTGTGCTACTTGAAAAAAAAGAGAAAGAAAGTAAAGAAAGAAAGTAAAGAAAGAAAGAAAAGAAATAAAGAAAGAAAGAAAGAAAGCAAGAAAAGATAGAGAAAGAAGATAAGAGATTTCTTTTGCTGCTATTCCGCTCCTTATGATCCTTCCTTGTTGCAGTTCGGTGACTTCGTTTGTGTCCAGGCTCGCGTCTCTAGCACGTTCTAGCCTAGGATTAGCATAGTACCGCCGTTAAACGTTTATTCAACTTGCTTTTGTGAGTTACGTGGTGCTAGTACTTCTTTGCTTCAGCCCACCTATAGCTCCACATATTTTGACTACAGCTTGATAGGTCTTGTTGCTGCGGAACCGATACACTTACTTCCACAGGTGCTGACTTGTTGGTTGCCATCACCTCCTGTTTTGCTTGGTAAGAACTTGTAAGAGCTTGTTTCAATGGCTTGAGATTGAGTGATTTACAACAGCCACATCCTAGTAGTTGACAGGAGGATACAAATTGTTTTTGTGTTTCTTGTTTTCTACTAATCATGGCAGGTGATACAGAGATTTTTGAGCCAACAAAACTACACCTTCAGATTGAAGACGCAATTTATTTCTTGCCTTCATATGCTGGTATGTATGATCCTGAAGCATACATTGATTGGGAGGTAAAAGTAGATAAAGAATTCAGAAAATACGATTTGTCTAAAGAGCAAAAAGTTATAGCTGCTTCTTCTATTTTAACTGATTATGCTTTGACTTCGTGGAAGCACTTGTTGAGACATGATAAAGTTCCTAAAACATGGAAGGATATGAAAAGAATTTTTAGAGAAAATCATGTTCCTGAATATTATGCTAATCATATGCTTGATAAATTAAATAATTTAAAACAAGATAAAAACTCAGTTGATGTATACTATCATGATCTGAAATTCCGTATGTTGCGTTGTGGTTTGGAAGAATGTGAAGAAGCTACTGAAATTAGATTTTTAAAGGGGCTTAACATTGAAATTCAGGCTAGACTATTGCATGAAACGTATGATTCTCTCTCTTGTTTGATTGACCTTGCTTCAAGAATTGAGATTCAACTTGCAAATGATTTGAGTGTAAAGAAATTGGCTGAATTGCTACCTACTTATGAAACAAAAAATTCAGTGGGTGCGGATATTGTTATGTGTTCTACTGTGACTAACTTTGGACAAAATACAATGGAATTATTTGCACACCCATCAAAGGAAGGGAGTGAAGGTATGTTTGTTTATGCTGAACGAAGCGATGCGAGTGAAGAGTTGTGTGATACTTCTTCTCAGGTTGCAGCACCACAACTAGAGTTAGAGCACTTTCTTTTTCCCCTTGCTGTCTATAACATTTTGCAGGAGGATGAGAACACTACCATTGAGTGCATTGAGCAATTTGAGCAACTACACCCGCTGCTAAAGTGTCAAAAGAAAGATTGTGCAGCACCTACGACGTCAGAGGATCAGCCCGAAGAAGGGGAGCATTGCTGGTTGTGGCTGTGCAGCATGGCCATCGCTCCACATTCCAACATCAAACCAATAACTATTGAATGCCACTGGAGCAAGTCGAGGACGACTTGCAGCCAAGAAGGGGAGAATGATGAGGACATTACCAGCTTAGATATGACCATATTAATGGCTTGTAAATAAAAGGTTAATCACTGCTGTATTGTGATTATATTTGATACATTTGATGAATTGATGCTGCGCCATGATGTATGTTCATTGTCATTTTTAAAAATACATTCGTGGATCAAAAAGGGTGTTAAACACACATGGAAGGCATGGAGGACCAAAGAAGTTGATTGGGGACCAAGTCCAAGTATTCCCCACGTCCTCCACCAGGCCACCACGTCACTTTTGGCCCAAAGAAAGAAAGAGATCAAATCCAACACATTTTAGAGTTGGATTTGGACTGTAGCATTGGGCCAACTTATGACGGCTGCCACGACTTCATCCGTGCTTCGTTTTGGACGTTCAAGTACTCTATGGAAAGGTGATGAAGTCTACCTTCCAATGGATCCAGCCTCATATCCATATCTGCTCCGAGGAGGCCGCAATCACTGATTTGCTACTGAGAACTATTCAGCCCACGGTGCTGCGTCACCTGATTTTGGTCCGATGGGCGTGTATCAAGTGGGGCCCATTAGGGGCGCGCCCTAGGGTTGAGGGACGACCTCCACCATATCCTGGTCATCCCCTACCTCTCATATATCTCTGTAGCCGTCACAAAACAGATTGGGTTTTGTTTAGATCAAGTTTAGCCTTCACTACTTGCTTGTAAGCGCGCATGCTAGATCAGCCGCCCGTCTTCTTGTCTTCGGAACCCCGCCATATTTGAGATTGAGTTTGAGATTGAGACCTATTCATTCACACATTCACATCTAGTAATTTCTGTACTTGTTCGATACTTGTTCTTGCTAGTTCTTCGATTGCTCGCAGGACAGGTGCCCTAGTGGCCGGGTGACGCGCTCCACAAGATCGCGGCAGCCATAGGAGGTGGTGTATCGGTTGCTAAGGCGCAACTTCCTTGGAAGGTTGTAGTTGGGCCGTGAACATCGTCTCCTCCAATCGAATTATCTCCATGCCTCTCATCGAAAGATCGAGCACAAACCCTAGCGGGTTCTTATCAGCTTCTACTGGCCCACAGCTCTCCAAGACGCAAGCGAGTTAGTTAAGAAGTGCGAGGCATGCCAATTCTTCGCACGGAAACATACTAAACCTGCGCAAGCTCTCAACACCATTCCCCTGTCATGGCCCTTTGCCACATGGGGAATAGACATCCTCAGACCTTTTCCAAGGGCCGTCGGGGGTTACAGATTTCTATTTGTCGGCATAGACACATTTACAAAATGGGTCGAAGCTGAACCAGTTCAAAAAATCACAAAAGAGGCAACTGTTAAGTTCCTACGGAGCATTCTCGTATGATTCGATGTCCCGAACAGGATAATTTCTGATAATGGAACACAGTTTAAAAGCAAAAAGTTCTCTGATTTCTGCTACGACCACGGGATCAAACATGATCGGTCATCGGTAAATCACCCAAAAATAAATGGGCAAGTAGAGCGTGCTAACGGCATCGTGCTCCAAGGTATCAAGAAGAGCATCTTTAGCAGATTGCAAGCTTATGATAAGCGTTGGATTCATGAAGTTCCTACAGTACTCTGGTCGACGAGGACCACCATGAACCGAGCAACAGGCGAAACACCCTTTTTCTTGCTGTATGGAGCCGAGGCATACCATCCGATATTCGACTATAAGCCCCATGCGTGGCAATGTTTTCAGACTGAAGAGCCTAACAGACGCACCGATGATCTACTCCTCCTTGAGGAGGCTCGTGATGCAGCCGCTTTCGGAGTGGCCCAGTATCAGCAAAAGTTGCAACAATACTATGATGCTAATGTTCGTAACAGGAGCCTATGCATTGGTGACATGGTGCTCAAGCTAGATCAACGCACCAAGGACAAGACTAAATTGTCCTCACCATGGCAAGGGATGCACATTGTAGTGGACATCGCAAGATAGGAGCTTACAGGATTGCGGAAATAGTTGGAGACGTACTGCCAAACACATGGAATATGGATCAACTACGCAGATTTTTTGCTTAATTCAGAGGTAATCGAGCAAGTTCAAGCCAATCTAACGGTTTGGCAGGAATAGTCATCATCTGCATTACTTACAGCACCAACAAAAGAAAAAAAGATAAGTTCTCTACACTTTACTCACCCTCGCAATTACGCTCGGGGGCTGGGTGTTATTTTTCTATTCTGTTTCTACTCTTTGTTACCATACTGCATAACTAACAAAGAGCCGGGGACTACTATGCTGAAAAATTCTTCAGACCAATTCTATGCGTCCCGAGCGAAACGCTCGGGGGCTCCCCAAATGATCGGGAAATTCTCGTGATCTTATAACTCTAGAATCTTTTGTAACATGTCTACATGATACAAAAGAGCCCGGGGGCTACTACGGTACATTTACCTCACGAGAATCGGGCTTTCTAATTGCAAAGGTTCAACTAAGCTAAAGCACCGAACACCATGACTATAAGGAATTACACAGTTCAAGAAGACCGCCCGTGTCTCAGCTACTAAACAATTCCAAAATAGCTCGTGGCAATGGGACATTAGCTAAGGCAAAGTGTTGGGGGATTGTCCTGCCAAAGAAACGCCTTCACCCGTTCACTTTGCATTATAGCTCATGGAATTTGCCTTCGCTACTTGTACATGAAAGCCCGTTAACTTCGCTATAGGATATGCGTTGTGTAGCGATCCATTACCTTCGCAACATCGATTCCAACTACATGCCTGCGGAGGTAAATACGAGTATTACAGGCATGCGTTCGGCTCCTCTCTCCTTCGCCAGGTGATTTGGCATCGGGAGGCGATCGGCTGCCTTCGTCGCTAGAGCAAGTCTGGAATAGCTGCGAAGGCGATTCCCAAACATTATCTGCATATTTGTGGTTTATCTTGTTACACAGGTTTAAGACGGGTCCGGGCGATGGCACGATGGCTTCTCTCCTCCAGGGGAGAAGGCAACATTCGGCCGAAGGTGGTCCGGATAGTGAAGGCAACAAGGTCAATGGAGGCACGGTGAAGGCAGCGTGGACCAAGTCCAAACCGAGTCAAAGACGGAGTTACTGGTCTACGCATTCACATTGAGACGTGCAAATGTACTCTTATGCCCCTGGAAACCTTAAGTTGTATAGTCTAGAGGATGATGCCTGATTTTCAGGGGTATAAGGGGAATGTAAAAGTGCCTCTTGACCTCCCTATAAAAAGGGACCTCCCACCAACGTGTAAAGGGCTGATTCCTGAGAATACTATTGATAAGTAATTTACTGTTGCTTGTCTCTGTTCTCTGTCTTAGCTATTGTTTGGGCTTATTAGCTTTGGCACTAACCCAACAATTGGCGCCCACCGTTTGTGCTGTGCACGAAGACAACCCACGAATACCACCATGCCACCAAGAAGAGTAGCAACAAGACCAACCACCAACACAACCGAAGAGACACCTCCAACCGGCGAAGCCGACGCCCAAGCCACAATTCCACCAAACACCTTACCACCCATAACCGAAGCCATCACTGACGAAACGGAAGTCGATGAAGACACTCCCACCACCGAAGAAAGGCTGCGCAGGGTGGAGGAAAGGCTTCGCCTTCACCATCTGGAGCAGCAGAGAGAGCTCGAAGCTGCTCAGCTGGAGCTACAACAGCAAATGCAAGAGGAAGAAGAAGAACAACAACACCAGCTGCTGCAAGTCAGGAAGCAGTTGGAAGAGCTGAGGCAAGCGAAGCAAAGAAGATTGAACTCTACAAACCCCAGAGCTGCGAAGCTCCGAGAAGAACTCGAAAGAGCCAAGAAACAAGTTGCTGAGCTCCAAGCAGAACTCAATGATCCAATCGCCTTCGCCAGTACTGGAGCAAATCGCATTTCCACATCGAAAACTGGCTTCCAAGTGCTGCACACTCGTCTCATTGATCACACTTGTCCTCTCTCAGAAAGTCTGCAATTAGCAAGATGGCCGCCTTCATACAAGCCCATCTCTCTACCAAGGTACAATGGCCTCACCGATCCCAAGCAATTTCTCATGAGCTATGAGGCTGCAATAGCTTCGGCAGGGGGAGATGATGTGGTGCTGGAAAAGTCTTTCATCATTGTTTGTGATGGCACTGCAATGAACTGGTACACCAAGCTTCCAGGGTTATCTATCAGCAGTTGGTTTGATCTGAAAAGAGAGCTGATCAAGAATTTCAGCATAATGGGGGATCAAGCACTCTCATACGCAGAGCTTACTCTACATCAACAGCCGAAGGAATCTCTGGAAGATTACTTTCGCAGGTTTGTGGGATTGCGCTCTCAGGCTCCTCATATTCCTGACGAAGCCGCCAAATTTGCAGCTATACAAGGGCTCCAGCCTGGACCTTTCGCTCAGCACATAGCAAGGGAAATATCAGCAACCCTTGGAGATCTATATGAGGAGTTCAAAAAATATTGTCGATCTGACAATGACAACCGAATGCGCATTACCAGAGAAGCCATCCTAAAAAACCAGTATGATTCCCAAAACAAGCAACACCACTATAACCAAAACCACTACCAATGTTACCCATCCTAAACCATCATGAGCGTGGAAAGCCCGCCTTCGCTCCAGCAGAACAAACCCACTTACCCAGAAAACTAGTACCAGAGCCAAAGAAATGAGCCTATCCAAAAGGGTGGAAGAACCGGCAGAGGCCGAGGAAGAGGAAGGGGTCCACCTTCGGGATCAGAGCTATTTTGCTAATATCATGGCAAAAATCACACTCATGGCACAGAGCAGTGCCGAGACATCAAGAAAACCATCGACAAGATGAAGGCAGAAAAAATCCAATCCACACAAATGAAACCACTTTCGGCTTCGCACCCAAACACTCAAACCCAAACCCAAACCCAAGTTATTCAGCCATACTACCCAGTTTATCCCTCCCTAACCTCAAACTTCGTCCATCCTATAACGGCGATGGCGACTCAATTTACACCTTCGCCGCAAACATTCCAGCATTATTATCCACAAACCATGTACCCACAATTCTACCCTCAAAACAACCAACCCATCCCAAATAAAGATATCAAAGTAGAGGAATTGCCACCTCCACCTTCAATACCACAAAAACAGCAAGACCAAACCACAGCAAATCCTTTGCCCAGTTATGGCCTCATTATGCCTATAACTGGAGGATCCTCACTCACCTTCGAGACGAAGAAGCAGAGAAAGAGTTACTTTCGCCAAGTCAACAACATCTCAGTTGACGGTCCCTAGAAGAAGTCGGAATGGTCTCACATGCCAATTACCTTCACTGAAGAAGATCTTAAGCTCCGCAACTTTCCACACAATGACGCAATGTCGATCGAAGCCAACATTGCTGGCTAGAGAATTGGGAAAGTGCTAGTGGACACAGGCAGCTCTGCGGATATCATCCTGGCAAAAACTCTCAGATCGATGACCAACATCAACCCAGATAACTTGAAGCCATCAGATACACCTTTAGTCGGCTTCGGGGGGAAGCGCACTGCAACATTGGGGAAAATCACATTGCCAGTATCTTTTGGAAACACATCAAATGCAAGAACTAAGTTCATTACCTTCGATGTCGTTGACATGTTCTTCGACTACAATGTTATCTTCGGCAGAGGAGTCATAAATGCCTTCGACATCATCATAAGGCAAGCTTTCTTGTGCATGAAAATGCCAGCTCTCAAAGGGGTCATCACTGTCTTTGGTGATCAAACAGAAGCAAGAAAGATTGAGTATGCCAACACCCTAGGCCAGCGAAATTTGCATGTGCTCGAAGAAAGAGAACCCATCTACCCAGAGGAGAAGCCAATTGCTGAGAGAGACAGCAAAACCATGCAAGGCGCAGCAGAAACAAAAGAAGTGCAATTGCAGCATGATGTCTTCAATAGAAAAAGTCAAATACCCCCGTTGGCTAGCAAACACGGTGCCAGTGAAAAAGAAAAATGGCAAGTGGATAATGTGCATTGACTTCACCGACCTTAATAAGGCATGTCCCAAAGATGATTTCCCACTACCAAGAATCGACAAAATCATCGATCAAGCTGCTGCAAGTGAGATGATGTCTCTACTAGATTGCTTCTCCGGTTATCATCAGATCTGGATGAAGAAAGAAGACGAGGAAAAAACCAGCTTCATCACTCCTGTCGGCACATTTTGCTTCATCAGAATGCCCGAGGGGCTTCGCAATGCCGGTACCACTTTCTGCCGCATGTCAAGCACCGTATTCCAAGAAGAGCTCTTCAAAACAATACTTGCATATGTCGATGATATCTTAGTTAAAAGTGTGAAAAGGCAAGATCATATCTCAGATCTGGCAGTTGCCTTCGCCCGAATGAGACAAGCTGGTCTCAAGCTCAACCCGGAGAAATGTGTCTTCGGAGTGACCAAAGGTAAGATACTTGGCTGTCTGGTGTCAGCGAATGAAATCGAAGCCAATCCAGACAAGATCAATGCAATACTCAACATGGAAGAGCCCAAATGCATCAGGGATGTGCAGAAACTCTCTGGCAGAATCACATCGCTTAACAGATTTATTGCAAAGGCAGCTGAACGCAGTTTACCCTTCTTCGCAACTCTTAGAAATGCAACAAAATTTGAATGGGGAGAAGAGCAGTCGAAGGCATTTCATGAGTTAATGCAATATTTGATGCAGCTCATGAAGCTGACAATACCTGACCTGAAGACACCCCTGCTATTGTACATCGTAGCTTCGCAATCAGCCGTCAGTGCCGCACTTATTGCAGAAAAGCTAATTGAGGGCAGAAAGATACAGCAGCCAGTGTATTACGTCTCTGAGGCACTGACTGGGTCGAAGCTATTCTATACTAAGATTGAGAAAAATGATCTATGCCGTGGTGATGGCATCCAGAAAGCTAAGGCATTATTTCGAGGGACACAACATCAAAGTGCTCACAGATCAACCACTAAAAGAGCTGCTAAGTAACAAAGAAGCTTCTGTAAGAATACGCAAATGGGCTGCAGAGCTGTCTGAATATATCGTCGATTTCGAGAAGAACAGCAGTAAAATCACAAGTCTTGGCTGATTTCATAGCCGAGTGGACATCGCCTTCGGCAACAAATCTGACTAGAGAAGAAAGCTGGCTAATACATTGTGATGGCGCTTGGGGGGACAAAGGAGCTGGCATTGCAACAATTGTGCAGTCGCCTTCGGGCATCAAAATGAGATATGCAGCGAACCTAGAGTTCTGCAGAAACAGCGACAGAAGCACGAACAACGTCGCTGAGTACAAAGCTGTGCTATTGGGGCTCAGGAAAGCGAAGGCGCTGGGGGCGCAGCACTTTGTCGTGAAAACTGACTCGAAGGTGGTAGCAGATCATATTGAAAAAGAAAGTGTTGCAAAGCAGCCCGAGTTGATCAAGTATCTCACTACAGTTCGAACAATGGAGAAAAAATTCGAAGGTTTCACAATCGAGTACATCCCGAGAGCAAAAAATGAAGAAGCCGACGCACTGGCTAAAGCAGCAGCAAAGGGGGGACAAACTGCCACCCGATGTCTTCTTTCAAACATTGACAATGCCTTCGATCAAAGAGCTTGATGAGCAGCCAAAATTGTTCAATGCAATAAACTCAGAAGATTGGCGGTCATCCATAATGGCATATCTCAGGGGATACTATGAACCAATTTATGAAGACGACCTCAAAACTATGCAACAGCGAGCAAGGTCATATCAAATCATTGACAACATTCTATACAAGAAAGGAGTCATGGCTCCTTGGCTTCGCTGCGTGTCAATAAGCGAAGGCAGAGAGCTAATACAAGAGATACACAGTGGCCTATGCGGAGCTCACTTTGGAGCAAGGGCAATTGTGGGGAAGGCAATGCGATAAGGGTTTTATTGGCCTTCGATCATCAATGACGCAACCAACACAGTCAAGACTTGTGATGAATGTCAAAAATGTGCAGCAACCAAAAAATCGCCTTCGGAAATATCACTACTGATAACTCCAACCTGGCCACCGCAGAGATGGGGCATCGATCTGGTGGGTCCTCTTCCCACAGCTCAAGGACATCTGAAATATGCAATAGTTGCAGTGGAATATTTTACCAAGTGGATTGAGGCAAAGCCATTGGCAAACATCACAGCGAAGACAGTCATCAAATTTTTCTGGCAGCAAATCGTTTGCAGATTTGGAGTCCCAAGGGAAATCATAGTGGATAATGGGAAGCAATTCGATTGCGATGAATTCAGGCAGTATTGCATGTCCATCGGGACGAAGGCAAGATTTGCATCAGTATACCACCCCCAGTCCAATGGTGCAGTTGAAAGGGCAAATGACATCATATTCACCGCCATCAGAAAATGCCTTGCTAATTGTAAGAAAAAAGGCAAATGGGTGGAGGAGATGCCGAAGGTAATTTGGGCCCACAACACATCTACTTCAAGAGCAACTCAGTTCACACCCTTCAAACTATTATACGGTGAAGAAGCAGTATGCCCCGAGGAGATCCTTCATAAAGGGCTTCGCACACAGCAGGAAGCGCCCAAAGACAGCGAAGCTACAGACAAAGATCTCACAGAAATATACAGGCTGCAAGCAGCCAAAAACATATCCAAGTACCAAGAAGAAACAAGAAAATGGCGTGACAAGAAAGTGGTAAGGAAAGACATCAACATAGGCGACTGGGTGCTAAGGAAAAACCCAAGTATGCCTTCGGGAAAACTGCAAAACAAATGGAAGGTCCATTCTTGATCATTAAAAGCAATAGACCTGGCTCATTTCACTTGGGGGATGGAGAAGGCAATGAGCTGCCGCATTCATGGAATGCGGACAGCTTGTGAAGGTACTACCTGTGAGCATCATGTAATAATTGGCTTCGTAATCTATAAATGAAGTTAATTGACAGAGTAGATTTTCATTTTTTCTTCAAACAAGCCCGTACTCTTTTCCTCATAGGGGAACCCTTACCAAGGGGTGAGGTTTTTAATGAGGCGGTGCTAACTGTAATTCGTCTGAAATATATGAACGAGCTATTCCCCAAAAAAATTGCATCGAAAGCAATTGGCTTCGACCAAATTGCTGGTATTCGATAAACCAAATAGAACTAAATTGACCCTACCAAAGGTAAGGCCAATTCAGATCTAAGAATACTTACTCTAAGGAGTAAAAGGGGCTTCGGCTCAGATTGCTTTTCATACATACAAAATGCTTACTCTAAAAAGAGTAAAAGAGGCTTCGGCTCAGTTTGAACTCTTATGAGCAAAATCATCGCTCTAAAAGAATAAAAGGGGGTTTTGACAAAATCCCCAATAAACTCAACCATCGCCAAAATACTCGATGACTAAGAGTATGAACGAAAAGCCTAAACCAGCTTTGGGGGAGGCGGCGTTTTCTCAAAAGCAAAGGCAAAACGAGTTCAATCTCCTTCGCTCAAACATGATGCATATTACATGATCAGCTTCGCAAGACTCAGGAACATATTTCATCTTCGCATGAGCAAACCTAAACTCGCTTTGGGGGGAGGAGGTGTTTCTCTTAAAAGCGAAGACAAATCGAGTTCATATTCATTCATACAAAGATGTAATTACATCATTATCAGAAATTCTCAAAACATTTCAAACATATAACCATAAAACTGTTCACCAGACCTCCTAAAGCGGGGGGCATTGTAAACGCATGCAAAGTCTTTGACATCAGGACTAACTTCCAACGGCTCCGCCTTGGGAAGGCCCAGGGAAATAGCTTCGGCATTCCTTTGCGCAGCAAGCTCCACTCGATCCGAACCGTGAGCAATAAACGAAGTGAAAAAATAAAAAACGTCGAACTTGGTGCGACGATAAAACTCGTGACAATACTCCAAAAAGTCGCCATGACTAGAGTGCGGATAAAGTCGTCGAAACTCCTTCCATGCGAAGCCAAAAATACAAAGCGGCCCGTCACGCATGGCCAGTGGAGTGAGTTCAAGCATCTCATCACCCTGAATATACACAAATGTACAAGTTCAAAAGGGCTAGCCACTGAATCAGTTCTAAGCTCTATTTACAATCTAAGAGGTCCTTAGACCTGAGGATTAACTCCAGTGGCACCACCCTGGGGAGACGAAGCACCAGCCTCGGAGGCAATAGCACAAGTTGTAGCGGCACCAGAGGTGGTGCCGGCTTCGGCAGCTTCTTTGGCAGCGGCTTCTCTCGCGGCGGCTTCAGCTTCAGCTTTTTGTTTCTTCTGCTCCTTTGACTAAGAATACATAAGCTATCAAATAAAACAATAACAAATTAAAAATAAAGTTGAATCAAAGTCGACCGCGATAACTAACAAAGTACCTTCGCAAGACGATCGCGGATGACATTCTGAGCCGCTTGACGTCCACTGGCAACCCAGAAATGTTTAAGGAAGAGTGCCTTCGCAAGCAACATTTCCTTGGGAAAATAATCATTGTCTGCATGATCCTTGGGCGCCGGATAAGGATAGCCTTTCCGAATTAAGGCATTATAATGCTCACAGCCATTATCTGAGAGAATCTTCAACAAGTTGCAAGAGCAGAGGTTGACAGCGAAGTCACTAACGGACTCAATGACTGTTGGAAGAGAAGCAAATTCATGGTCAATCCAACCAAAAAGTTTGTCCAGGCTATACTCCTTGTTGGGGAAGGGAGCGGGCTCCGCTCCAAACTGTCGCAGGGCATCCTTGTATAAACGATATAGCTTTAAGTCACGCTCCCAGGCAACATTGATCACATCTTCAGTTTCCTTCCGAAGGGAAAGGTTTGAACTCCGCAGCGACACGACCTCACGCTCAATGTTTTCGCTGTGAGACCGATATGATTCGGCATCGCGCGAAAGCTTTTCCTTAACAGTCGTGAGTGTGTCAACCTCGCTCTTCAAAACCGAAATCAATTCAGTATCTTCGACAACTTTCTTGCGAAGGCCTTCCAGGACATCATCCTTGTTAACAATTCAAGCCTCCAAGGCAGCAACCTTCTCCTTAAGCAAGCTAGCTTCGCCAGCTTGAGCCTCTAAGGCAGCAACCTTGTCCTTTAAGGATTTATTCTCATTAACGATGGACTAACACTCCTAGCGAAGCAAATTCCTTTCATCCTCAAGATCTTGCTTGATTCTATCACTATTTGCTTGGATTTGGAGAAGCTCAGCTTTCTCCCTTTGCAGCCTCAACAACTCATCGCACTCAGCGGAAATGGAGTTAATGCTTGGAACACGAGCATGCAATTTGTTGATAGCTAACACAACCTGAAAAAGAAGAACAATCTCCTCGGCCAGTATTATGAGACCGACAGCAAAAAGCGAAGGCATAAAATTCATACCTTCATTCCCGAAGCCAAGATGTTAGAACTGATATCCTCAGGATCTAGAGTCTCCAAAAGACGTTGATATTCTATCAATACCAAAACAATGATAACAACGTTATCTTCGCAAAAATAGTTAACGCTAAAAACTAGCTATAACCCGGAACAAATAAAACACCTTCCCAAGCAAAGTCTCGCAGAGGCCCCACCTTCGCGCATTCGAGTTGGCCCCTCGCCTTCGCCACCAACTGCAAAAGTCTCATTCACATTAACAACAAACAGCAAAATAAACAATATCAATAAAGGAAAAAATCAGAGAGGCAATATCACAATTACCTTCGGTAAAAGAAGGAATGCTCGCCCCATCATCAACATCCATATTCGCTCGAGAGGCAGTAGCTCTCTCAGCGGCCTCAGAAGTCTCGGCTTCGGCAACCTTCTTCCCCTTAGCCTGAGCATTCACTTCAACAGTCCCGGCAACATGAGCCAGGACCTCCAAAGAATCTGTGGTAGGAGGGGGAGAAGCCAAAGCAGGCGACGGAGGGTTAACTGGTGCAACATCCACAGGGGCTTCATCCAAATGGGCTTCATCTACATGGGCTTCACCCACAGGGGCTTCGGCCATAGGCTCCTCAACATTGTCTTCAGCATGAACCTCCTCAAGCATATGTTCAACAATGGGAACATCCCGAGCGGGGGTATCCTCAAACTGACTAATATCGATACCATCATCGAATGGATTCGGAACTCGAATATCCCCAGGTTTTTTAGGGACAACTTCACAAGTAATATTGATATCAATTCCCTAATAAAGGAAGACCGGTGCCCCGAAAGTAATTCCCAAAGAGAGCAACCTCACCTAAGAAAATATCATCTCCACACTGAGGAGCTGAGCTCGCAAATCCAGTGACGGCGAAGCCGTCAACCGTGCGGGAGCCGGAGCCACCGGTGGTGCACGAGCACGACGAGGCGGATGACCACCACGCGAAGCAGAAGAAACAGCTACCGCTGTCGCACGACCACGGTGCGAAGCTGCAGAAGTGGCCTCAGCAGCTGGAGCCGCAATTGCCAATGGAACAGCAGCAATTGGCGCCTCTTGTCGGTGTCTTTTCTCTGCAGACTCATGAGAGCTGCTACTGCTTCGCTTGGCCGGGGTAGAGGAGGAGGTTGCCTTCGCAACAACCTTTTTGCTTTCACCTTGGCCACGACCTCGGCCTCCAACTCGTCCTGATCGACCACCACCTCAAGGAGCGCGCAAAGGTGCAGTATCATCTTCATCCTGCTCCTTCGCCTTCTTCTTCAATTTCTTCTCTTTTTTGCTTTTCCCTTTCTCCTTAGTGGGAACGGGAACCTCACGAGCGCCATAAGAAATTTTTTAACTCTTCAAAAACTCCGTTCAGTCTAACATGAACATATTTGTCTTCGAAACTGCGATGCTCCTTCGAGTTGTACGGACCAAGAATATCATTGGCTCGTTGCTCTACACTGGCAACAAAATCCACTGCGGACATGCCTTCGGGGAGTTTTGCTCAAAAAAAGGGAAAGCCACACTGGTATGATCACCATGAGGTTTCCATTCAACCCTAAAAGGCTTCCAATCGGCAGATAAGAAATAAGTCCCACAAGCAAGATCAGCAGCAATACCTTCTTCAATAAGATCACGGCTGCATAACGTCTGCGAAGCCGTTCGAAAGGCTTTCCAGCATTCGGTAAAACCAACACTCTCTGCGTCAAACACCGGACAAGAAATAAACTCAAGCCAATCAATACGGCTGTGCAGAGGATAAGTTACAGATTTGGTCCCGTCTGCTAGAGTGATCTCCTCCGAAGGCACCCTCACATAAAACCAGTATTTCTGCCAGTCCTTAGTCCATTTATTCCTATTCGCAAAGGAAGTTTCCACCTTCGCAAAATGAGATCCCCGGCGGCGCCCAGTAAATGTCACACATCCAAAATCTGGAGTGAATAGCTCGCCTTCAACTTCAGATGATTTGCTCTGATTGTGCCTCTCATAGAGCCGAAGGAACCCATCAACCGTAACCGCCGAATCATGTGTCTTTACAGCCCAGAAGAAGCGAAGGAGATGACTAATAGCATTAGGCGTCAGATGATGCAACTGCAGGCCGTAAGGCGCAATCATCTTCGCGATGATGTTGTCAATGGGCATCTTAAGGCCTGCAATGAAAAAATCTGTGAAGACTACAGCTTCGTCTTCGCGAGGGTTAGGGGTAGTATCAGTACCGGGAGCACGACCCCAACCCTCGGGAAAGTATCCTTTCTCTTCATAAAATCAGATGTCATTTTGGCCGACCCTGGACTTGCCAAATACAAGTGTCTTCGCCCTCTTATTGGGATCTACTAGATCCTCCACGTTG
>CM014273.1:29811758-29913691 GCA_004135705.1 Alloteropsis semialata | reverse complement strand
ATACACTTTTGGTTCTGCTAAATATGTGGGTTTGAAGGAAATTTGATTTATTGCTACTTTTCTTCTGATTGGTGATTAAAGGGTGTTACAGTTGGATTAAAGGGTGTTACAGTTCTGTTCCTCAACCATCCAAGATGACATGATAGACACTTCAAAATTCACAAGTACATATATGCTAGCTTCATATTAGGAGTCATGGTTTCCAACTTAGTCCTTAAACTTTACTTGAGGACGAGCAAAGGCTAAGTGTGGGGGAGTTTGTTGACAGTCACTAAACGCTGAAATCCAACAGTAAATCTTGGCATGGCACTAGCATTTCATCATAGTCATAGGGGTTATATCTAACCAATTCCACTGGTTTTGGTGACTATGTGTATGCAGCAAGTCACTGTCGAGCTCAGGACCAGGTCGCTCGACCCCCTAGGTCGGCCAACCTGGGCTCGAGCCCAATGACGCTCAGCTTTGGCTATAGCAGAGGGACACACTCCAGGACCATCCTAGTTGTTGATTCCATGGCGGTTGAATCCAAGAGAGGGGAATGGTCCTAGGGGAGGTCTCATGGATCAAAGGGCCCACCTCACAAACTGAACGTACTCAAATTCAACTCAACCACCTGGAACCGCCATGAGGGCCCACTACACAGTCACCTAGTCGAAGATGGGCCCAAG
This sequence comes from Alloteropsis semialata, assembly GCA_004135705.1. Taxonomy (NCBI): domain Eukaryota; kingdom Viridiplantae; phylum Streptophyta; class Magnoliopsida; order Poales; family Poaceae; genus Alloteropsis; species Alloteropsis semialata. The sequence continues at coordinate 29,913,023 of CM014273.1, read as the reverse complement.
ATGTGTGTGCACCAGGTTGCCCGACCTACCCGGTCGCCAACCTGGTCCAGAGGCCAAATCGGATGATTCTCGTGCACGTTCCCGCCACCTCTTGGAGTCCATCTGTGCCTGTTGACGGTTGTTAAGCACCAACAATCACCGTCAATATACTCAAATAAAGTGAAGGATTGCTAATACTCACATGCATATTTCCCTTCGAGTAATGTAGTTCCACATGTCCTTGGAGAATATTTGGTTGTAGGTGATTTGCTACAGAAATAAAGGAGAATCCACCCTCATGGATCCAAGTGACAACATTCCAAGTGACAACATCCCGACGAATCAGAAGCCTCCATGTGTGCATCACGTGGAGTGAAGGGCCCACAACAGACCCAAACCGCCTCAATCCATCGTGGACACGTGCAATTACCCTTTGGGGCCCACTTGACAGCCACCTGGAGAAAGCACAACGTTGTCGGTCCTTATAACGAAAATCCGATCGTCAATAGGCTCAAAAAACCAATAGAGATCAAACATAACTTAGGCATTTGTTATCAAATAATGTTTGTGCATGCATATATAGAATATATTTGAGTATAGGGACCACGGTGCAAAACATGGAGGAAAATAGGCCAGGGCCCAGGTCGGCCGACCTGGCTAGGTCGGGTAACCTGGCCTGGCACCCATTCAACCCCAACTTTCCCCGTAGGCAAAGAAGCACACTAAGAGATGATCGTGGACGCTGAATCATGGTCGGTTGAAGTCAATGGTGAAGGATGAGCCACGTGTCGATCCCATGGATTGAAGGGCCCACAAACAGAGCTTCGTGCACCCAAACCGACGGTACCCACCTGGAACCGACCTCAGGACCCACATTGCAGTCTCCTAGAGAGAGGTGGGCCCAAGAGGCAGTTGTGGAGGGTCAGCCGACCCCCCTAGGTCGGCCGACCTTCCCGTGCGCCCGACTTGGCCCTCCTTTAACCTGTACCTGTAAACCACCTTGGAGATTATATATGAGCCATGGATCACTGGAGTCGGTGCATGAGAGGGTCGGCTGACGCCCTCACTTCTGCCGACCTGGGCCCACAGCCAAACGGCCTCAACCGCTTTTGGCCTGCTGTCCACCGCCTATGGATGCTATAAATACCTACAAAGGGCGCCGTACTCAAAACACACCAAAAGAAGAGCTCTCCTTTGCTACAAGCTTAGTCTTAGTCTTAGGCCCTGTTTGGTAGAGCTCTACAAATTTGTAGAGCTAGAGCTGCTCATTTCTGGTAGTTCAGCTTTAGTATCTCTTTACTTACTTGTAATACTCTGAGCTTAATGGAAGTATCTTCATACTTATGTTGTATGCCTCAATTGTACTTTACTTACTTAGTATATACTACTTATGTCTTGCACCTTATTCGAGTTGACGTATGCTATGACATTGGCACAATGTGCCTTATGGTGGCTCTATTTATGAACGTGATAGATAGAGTTGTATTTCTTATTGCAAACATGGTGTTTGGAATACGGAATACAGTTGAGGGTATCACTGCCCCACCGATTAGTAGAGGTAGGCAGCAGGTGGTGACAGCCCTGTCCGTCCTTTGTAATCCTCCACGTTCGGGAGATGATATTAGGCCTTTATGATAAGACGTCCTACTGTCGTCCCTTGATGAGGGAACCACTGGACACCTCTATATGTCCTCTTGCATATGTCTCTTGTATGAGTTTGTATAGGGTATTGTAGTGTATCCAAGTTCCATTTGTATGATACTAATGAACCCTTTTGTACTCTTTACTAATGTTCTATTACTAATTAAGACTACTTAATGATGAGCATTGAACTTCTATGTGTCACATTACTCGTACATTTCCATATCCTTTACCCCTACCTAGATTATGGCATATTAATAATGTTCTAAGTAAATACATTGGATGACACCTCTCTTTAACTAAACGCTTTCCCTGCGGTAAAACAAATAACGATACTCTGGAATACTCCCGGGTGAAATGCTACAACATACTTCTGTGCGTTTGCAGAATCTCTGTAACGTTTAGATTTACATTGAGGCATCTCTAGTGCCATCAGTAATCTAGTGGTGATGCTAAGAAATGCCAACAAGCATTTCTGGCGCCATTGCTGGGGAAAACAATGGTTAAAGAGTCTTGATCATGCATGTATTTAATACAGCATGATTAATTGCCAGTAATCCAGCAGGTTTACCCTTTTGCTCTGTTTCTCTGTCATGTGAAATAGGGTAGTGTATGACTGGTTTCCAATTACCATCCAACTACGTCGAGAACCCGAATACCATAGGAAGGAGGGTACGTTCTCGTGTCGTAATCCCTCAGGTGTTCTTGTCGGAGACCGAGCCAGTCATCGGAGAGTCACCAACCAAAGAGAACAACCCATCCCCGTAGCAGCCCAACCAGAAGAAGACATGGCCGAGAGGATGATCCGTGACTACTCTGCCCCTTCCGCTGCCTAGATCCCAATGGGACCAGAAGTGGCTGTGGGGGATCATGCGTTCGAACTCGAGGCCCCGCCGATCAACATGGTGCAGGCTAGCCCCTTCTGTGGGAAGGCCAACGAAGCTGCTAGTGCCCACCTGTAGCACTTCCTGGAGGTGTGCAGTACCATCACCATCCGAGGAGTGGATCAAGAGGCAATCAGGCTCCGCTTGTTCCCGTTTTCACTGTTGGGAAGAGCCAAACAATGGTCCTACTCCAACCGTGATGCGGTGAACACGTGGACGAAATGCTCCAATGCATTCCTGGCCAAGTTCTTCCCCATTGGGAAAACCAATGCCCATCGGGGAAGAATTTCCAGCTTTCAGCAAGAGTCTGGAGAAACTTTATCGGAGGCGTGGGATCATTTCCAGGACTATGTCCTAGCATGCCCACACCACGGTATGCAAGAGTGGCTCCTGCTCCAAAACTTCCACCATGGGCTACCCCATACAGCCCGTGAACACATGGATGCTGCTGCTGGAGGGGCATTCCTCTCCTTGACTATGGCCACCGCCAAGCTGCTCATTGAGAAGATGGTGTCAAACTAGGCTTGGAATGACGACCGCCTTTAGGGGCGCAAGTGTGGTATGCACACCATGAAAGAGGTGGACATGCTGGCCGCCAAGATGGACCTCATCATGAAACACCTCGACGACCGCACCAAGGATGGGGCTGACAATGAAGGGCCACTGGATTCGCACATGATGTGTGAAGTCTATGGAGAAACTGGCCACTCAGGGAACAACTGCCCTGAGACACAAGAGGAGGTACCGTTCGTAAACAGCAACAATGGGTACCGACCTCAAGGGAACTGGAACCAGCAACGCCTATTCTACCAGGGAGGTAACAACAACAACTCATTCTCTAACCAACCCTCTCTAAAAGATCTGGTTCTTGGTCAGGCCAAGATCAACGAATCAATTTCTATGAGGCTTGCTGCTAATGATAAGGCTCTGGAGGGCATAAACTCTAAGATAGAAAGTTTGTCCTCCACCTTCCAGAGCCAGCTGAGCTTTAACAAAATGCTAGAAACCCAGTTAGCTCAGCTTGCTGCCGCTGTTCCTTCTGGTGACAAGGGACGAATTCCCGGGCAACTGGATTCATCCTTTGAGAATGTAAAGGCCGTTTCTACGAGGAGCGGTAAGGCTACTCGGGATCCAGTCGCACCTAACCGTGTAGGAAAGACAGCAGCGCCGAGGATGGAGATTCCAATAGAGGAAGAAGAGCCTGAAGCCGAGCTGGCACCAGCAGGAGGAGTTGCACCACATGAATTCTACGACACCAACGTCCTGCCTTTTCCCCAATGCCAAAAGAAACCATCGACAGACGAGCAATTTGCCTGGTTCGTAGAAGTTATTCAAAAACTAAATATACATGTACCACTGTTAGATGCTATGCAGGTGCCGACCTACGCAAAGTACTTGAAGGACATACTGAACAACAAACGTCCACTCCCAAGTACAGAGGTCGTAAAGTTAACTGAGGAGTGCAGTGCAGCCATCTTGAAGAAGGTCTCGGAAAAGAAAAAGGACCCAGGGTGTCCTAACATCACGTGTACAATCGGGACCTAGCGTTTTGAGCACGCACTCTGTGACTTAGGGGCAAGCGTCAGCGTCATGCCAAAGGTAGTATTCGGCCACCTTAACTATAATACCTTGTCCCCGACTCCCATGAGATTGCAGTTGGCCAACTCTACGGTCCGCTACCCGGAGGGGATAGCCGAGAACATTCCGGTGCGCATTCGGGATTGCTTCGTACCTTTTGACTTCGTGGTGCTGGACATGGATGTGAGCAACGACTCGTCGCTCATCCTTGGGTGACCCTTCTTGAGCACAGCAAATGCTCACATTAATGTGGGTGCTGGAGAGATCCAACTCCACATTAATGGAAAGAAGGAGACGTTTGACTTTAAGCCAAAAGTGGAGCAATGCACCATGATCAAAATCCAATCAAAATGTCAAGGAGGTAGAAGTCACACCTCCAGAAAAGGACAGCTTGATAAAGTTCATGGAGAAGTTCTAGGAAAAGGACTTTACCATCTGGTATCATGAAAAGAACAAGAAGCCTATATGAGGTGTGAAAGCACAGGCAAAGAAGGCACCGGATCAAGCTGCCGACTGCCAGAAGAAGGTAAAACAGGCATGGTGGGTTAAATCATCTGTATCCTCATCTCCAGGGTCAGTTGCTGCTTCTACAAGCTAATCCGTAAAGGAGACGTCCTCACTCGACAACGTAAAATACAAGTCCTGCACCGACAGGTTCATTGGTAGCTACAAAATAGTTTGGGGGAGGACCCCAATCAGGTAAGTTCAGGTAAGCATTTATGAATAAAGTCTTCTTTCAAATAAAGTTAGTAAATGAGAGCTATCTAGGTTAGCCCCTTAATGTCATAAGTTTTTGCTTAAGTCTTTATTTTGGATATGATGAATAGTTGCTCTGATTTCTTTCTTGTACCTATGTTTCAACCTGCTATTCTCCTAAGCTTTGAGTTTGCTGGTTGAGCAATCTGTTATCTTGTCTGTCTGTGGGTAGCATATGCAAGCTCTAGTCTAGGTTATTGTTGGCTATGATATGATAAAGCTTGAGTTACCTTAAGTTCGTACCAAGCGAGACTTGATAACCAGAGTTTTCTTTTAAAAGGAATGAAATAAAGAGTTCCTTATGGTGATTCAAACTCCTACCACAGATCATATTGTTTAAACCCCTACAAAAGCCACTTGTTGTTGCATTTGAGTTTTGCCAAGATCATTGAGATTCTTAGAGACTTACTTCATGATTTTAAAACCAAGGTCACACACACGCCACCATATACATGTTATACTTCTACTCTGGAAGTAAGCATGACACTCATCCATCCACTAAATAAAAGCTCCACATAAAGTATGGTACTCTTCTCCAACTTTATTGCAAAAAGAGACATGGACTGATGAAAAAAAATAGAAACATGAAGGTCCAAGTATATAAAAAAAAAGAGGAGACATAGCTTGCACATTTTGGTTTGAAAGAATGACTTACTTCTCTTTGAATCCTGGTTTTGACTTTACAATATGTGTAAAGCAAATAAGCTACAAAACTCTCCTAGCACAAACTCTACTTTAATGAATGAAATGAGAGTTGAGAGAGGATCTTGGTAAGGAAATACACCTTGAGTGACTAGAGAGTACCACCTAAAGGAACTCTGCCTTTTTGAATAACTCCAAAACCGCCGGTTTGATTGTCAAGCAATGTAGAAGGCAAGGTGCTTGGTCTAAGTCGTTCTGGCTATCAACCGCCCATGACAAGGAGAAGCTACAAGCCCCACAAAAGGCCAAGGTAATAAGGGAAGTTTATTTTACTAGCTTATTCAATTATTGGTAGAATATCTTGCTGAACCACTGGTACTTTTGAGGAGTAATGAGGAAGCAACTCCGGATCCACCGAGCGTAGAAGTTCTAGTCTTTGCTCATGACAGGCAAAGGGCTAAGCTTGGGGGAGTTGTTCACGGTCCTTATAACGAAACTCCGACCGGTAATAGGCTCAGAAAACCAATAGAAATCAAGCATAACTTAGGCATTTGTGTTCAAATAATATCTGTGCATGCATATATAGAATATATTTGAGTACAGGAACCACGGTGCAAAAGATGGAGGAAAATGGGCCTAGGCCCAGGTCGGCCGACCAGGCTAGGTCGGGCGACCTGGCCTAGCACCCATTCAACCCCAACTTTCCTGCAGGCAAAGAAGCACACTAAGAGATGATCGTACTTTACTTACATAGTATATACTACTTATGTCTTGCACCTTATTCGAGTTGACGTATGCTATGACATTGGCTCAATGTGTCTTATGGTTGCTCTATTTATTAACGTGATAGATAGAGTTGTATTTCTTATTGTAAACATGGTGTTTGGAATACGGAATACTGTTGAGGGTATCGCTGCCCCACGGATTAGTAGAGGTAGGTGGCAGGTGGTGACAGCCCTGTCCGTCCTTTGTAATCCTCCACGTTCGGGAGATGACATTAGGCCTTTATGATAAGACGTCCTACTGTCGTCCCTTGATGAGGAAACCACTGGACACCTCGATATGTCCTCTTGCATATGTCTCTTGTATGAGTTTGCATAGGGTATTGTAGTGTATCCAAGTTCCATTTGTATGATGCTAATGAACCCTTTTGTACTGTTTACTAATGTTCTATTACTAATTAAGACTACTTAATGATGAGCAATGAACTTCTGTGTGTCACATTACCCGTACATTTCCATATCCTTTATCCCTGTCTAGATTAAGGTATATTAATAATGTTGTAAGCAAATATATTGGATGACACCTCTCTTTAACTAAACGCTTTCCCTGTGGATAAACAAATAACGATACACTGGAATACTCCCGTGTGAAATGCTACAACGTACTTCTGTGCGCTTGCAGAATCTCTGTAACGTTTAGATTTACATTGAGGCATCTCTAGTGCCATCACTAATCTAGTGGTGACGCTAAGAAATGCCAACACACAACAGGAGAGGGCCCACTAGGGGTTCGGCCGAACCCTTGGATCGGCCGAACCGCCTTAGTGGCGCCCCATCCTGGCCTTCCACGTGGAGCTCTCTCGTGCTCTCCTGAAGGTCGGTTCAAGGTGGATGCTAGAATATTCCCTTGGAGATGCTGCCTATGTGTGGAGGGGCTCCAAATAGACACACACATCTTTGGGCAATCACTCTTTTCCTTTAGGCTCTAGGCTTAGTGGAGTTAGGCTAGAGTAGCTCTATTCAGGTTCCAGGTCTCCTTGGAGCTAAGGGTATGGCTCTTGGATCTTCTAGTTCTAGGATGACTTTATTCTACTTCATTGATATATCTTCTTCATATATTGTTTGTCTTTGTCATGATATGAATGAGTTGTGCTTGTGTTCTTGCTATCATAAGTTGCTAGGCTTATATGCTAATGAGTTAGTCATATACCCTTGCTTCGGTAGTATAGACTTGAGTGTTGTCATACATGTTAGACTTTGCTCTAGTTCAACTAGAGTATGGTTTCCTATGCATAATAGTCTTCATGATCTATGCCACGACATTGGTCCGTCGTCCATTCTTATGGTGGCGTTGATCATAGTCTTATTAGCTCGAGATGGTCAATGTGTTGTGAATGATGCGAGCATGGTGCTCATGTTGGAATCATCGACTGGATATGAGTGTGCCCCACGGGCCGGGGCAGGCTGCAGGTGGTGACAGTCCTGTTGGATCCTCTGAAATCCCCCACGTTCGGGTATTGCTGTAGGAGTTCGTAAATGAGTAGTCAATTCACTATGCATAAGTGGCGCGGGAGGCTATCTCCTCATGTGCCTGGGTGCATAGGCTTAGACTGTATATGTGTATGAATGCTTCGCTCTAACTTGATCAGTGCAGTATATATGAAGTACATTAGAACCTAGATGCTATCTCTTAGTCCTTCTCCCTAGCCTAGTTAATCCTGAGATGATCCCATTTGTGTCACACTACCATCATATTTTATTATCTTACCCCTGTCCTTCGTATATGATTCTATCCATGCCATTGCTATATTCATGATCGCAATAGTATTCTTAAACCAATCGCCTTCGTTTGGGAAATACGATACTCAAGGCATATCCTAGCGTCATTGCTAGAACTAAACATTCTAGTGGCAACGTTAAGAAATGCCACAAGCATTTCTGGCGTCGTTGTTGGTGAAGGCACTGGTTAAAAGAATCACTTTGCACTTGTCTATATGCATAGATGGTAGGTCTTTACTCAGGCAGGCTAATGTTAGTTTGTCTTCTCTATCTTTGATTTGTGAAGAAAGGTAGTGTATGTCTGGTTTCAATTTGCCAGCTAATTTTACTGAAGACCCAGAGTCACTCGTAAGGCGGGCACGAGCTCGTTTTGTTTCACCTTCGATCACTCTCCCGGCAGTCGATCCAGCTTCCTTTGTGTCATCCACATCAACTGCTATGGCTCAGAAGACTCTCCGTGAGTTTTCTGCCCCCTCTACCTCTCAGGTGCCGAAAGGCTCTGAAGTGGAAGTTGGGAATGGAAACTTCGAGATCAAGACAGGTCTCATCACGATGGTACAGGCTAGCTGATTCAGTGGGAAAGCCAACGAGGACGTGAGCGCCCACTTGCAATAGTTTCAAGAGCTGTGCAGCACCTTCACCATTAGAGGAGTGAGTGAAGATGCTATTCATCATTGCCTGTTCCTGTTCTCTCTTCTGGGGAGAGCAAAACAGTGGTTCTATGAAAGCCGTCCGGAGATTAATACGTGGGAGAAGTGTTCTGCCGTGTTCCTCGCGAAGTTCATTCCGTTGGGAAAAACCAATGCCCTTCGTGGAATGATTTTGAGTTTCCAGCAAGCTGCATCGGAATCAATTCCTGAGGCGTGGGAAAATCTCCAAGAGTATATCTTGGCCTATCCTCACCATGGAATGGATGATTGGCTCATTGTTCAAAATTTCTACAATGGGTTGACTCCGACAGCCTGAAGCCATGTTGATGCTGCTGCTAGGGGAGCCTTCTTCTCACTAACTGTTGATGCTGCTAAAGAATTAATTGAGAAGATGGTGTCCAACCAAGGATGGAGTGATGAAAAGCTCCAATCCAGACATAGGGGTACGCATTCTGTCAAGGAAGCAGACATGCTTACTGCCAAAATAGACCTCCTCATGAAAAAGATGGATGATTTCCTTCAAGAGAAAGTTGCCATGTTCAATGATGTCAAATCCACAGATTCTCACATGACATGTGAAGTCTGTGGCAATATTGGGCACTCTAGGAATCACTGCCCCGAGACCCACGAAGATGTGTTGTACATGAGCAGCAATAGCAACTACCGTCCACAAGGAGGCCTAGGGTGGAATCAACAACACCCTTATCAAGGAGGCAATTATGGTAATTCTTTCAATCCTAACCAGCCATCCTTTAAGGATCTCATTTTGGGGCAAGCCAAGGTCAACGAAGGATTCAATAAGAAGATGGCTGCCAATGAGAAATCCTTAGAGAGTCTCAGCATAAAGCTTGATGGGATTTCTTCAACACTGAAGAACCAGCTGAGCTTCAATAAAACTATAGAATCACAATTAGCTCAGCTGGCCACGACTATTCCTTTTGCTGAGATCGGGAAGTCACCAAGGCAACCTGAAGCTTCCCGTGAAAACACCAGCACAGTAACTACGAGAGGAGGTAAGTCCACTCGTGATCCACCACATCCTGACCAAGCAGGGAGGAATAGTGGAGCCACAGGACAGGTTGAGAACTCCGATGAAGGTGACTTCAACAAGGAGAAGCCACCACAGGTAAGAAAGGCGCATGTAGGAAGGAAGGCACCAGGGGGAGACACGGCACCGTGTGACTATTTCAACCCCGACATTTTGTCGTTCCCCCAATGCAAGGGGAAGCCAACGGTGGATGAGCAGTTCGCTTGCTTTGTGGAAATGATTCAACAGATCCATATCCATGTTCCGTTGCTTGAGGTAATGCAGGTTCTGACATATGCACGATATCTTAAGCACATCCTCAACAACTAGCGACCGATGCCCACTTCGGAGGCGGTAAAGCTCACAGAAGAGTGTAGCGCAACTATACTTAATCAAGCTTCCTGAAAAGAAGAAGGATCCAGGGTGTCCTACGATCACTTGTACAATCGGGACACATCGCTTCGACCATGCTCTCTGCGACCTCGGAGCAAGCGTTAGCATTATGCCCAAGGTAGTTTTCGATCGCCTTAATTATACATATTTGTCTCCAACTCCTATGCAGCTATAGCTGGCCCATTCTTCGGTCCCGTACCCGGCGGGAATCACTGAGGACATTCTGGTATGAATCCAGGAATGCTTCATCCCCGTTGACTTTGTGGTACTTGACATGGACATCGACAAGGAATCATCGCTCATTCTTGGGCGCCCATTCCTTAGCACTGCCGATGCACACATTGATGTTAGGGCCGGAGAAATCTGACTCCGTATCAATGGCAAGGAGGAAAAGTTTGAGTTCCGTCCAAGGAAGGAGAAGTGCTCCATGGTCGAAAGCAAGCAGAGAGGAGGTACTCACAGAAGTGAATCAGAAAACCCAGGTATGGACACTCTCATCTCGTATATGTAAAATTTTATGATCACCGAGCAGCGAAAAATGAGTATGAGACCAAGGGAACAAACCATTGTACACTCCCGGAAGTCCAAAAAACTTCCAACCGCACACACCTAACTTCAAGAAATTAAGAAAGTGTGGCGGAAGGTAAGTCAAGCAACCCCAACCACTTCTCTAGAGTGGGGTGCTGAATGATTGGAACTAAGGAGAAGAGTCCCGCTCGTCGGACTCAAAAGGTGAGCCCTTCGCCGGAAGGTAAAATCGGTAGTTATCCCAATTTCCTTTTCAATAAAAAGATTCTGAAAACATCTGAGTGGCTTTATTTGCAAAGTTTGGTTGAAATTCTTTTTGGAGCATAGTTATGGTCAAATTCTTCCTGCATGATTGCAAATGATTGCAAAGGAGTTTTTGCACCTAAGTGCGAGAGTGACATTGAGGCTTGTTAAGTGCGGTAGAGTTCATCACTCAACCAACCTATCACTCTTGAGCTTCACTGTACCCATATGACTTTTAGTCATCGCTCTCTAAAACATCTCCTAAGCCTTTAAACAGTAGAAGGGGAAAGGAGTTTGCTCTCAAGCATTCACTCCTAGCCAAGCTCAGCCCTCATCTTTCTTTCTCTTACTATCGCCACTTGAAAAAGAAGAGCAAAGAACTTCTCTTGCCTAGCTTGCTTTTGCCACGAGTTTTTTTTTATCATAAGGGGAACACTTTTGGATTGAGTCGGAAGACATGATCCATCTGGAGAATACCCTATATTCGCACCGTTACACTCAGAAGCTAGCACGGCGGAAGTACCATGAGCAGCTACTGGCATACCTGCTATCGAGGTTGTACTCAATAGATATTTGTTTAGCAGGCACCCCGCTTCTTGCAAAGATCGATCACAGTAGATGAAGAAAGAGACTCGGGATTTTATACTGGTTCGGGCCCTTGAGATCGAGTAAAAACCCTACGTCCAGTTGCTTGCTTGTATTATCTCGGCGAGTACAGATTACAATTGTGCAAAAAGTAGTGGATTGATGAAAGTTGGGATACCCTCTACATGCAGGATCCCCCACTATTTATATCCGGGGAGACTTGCCTTACAAGACAAAACAAATCTAAACCAAGTAGGACTCTAAATATCTTCGAGCTATCCTTCTGCGGTCCAGCTGCCATGTCCTGTTCGGAGTCTTCTTTGCGTGGAGTCGGTAGTCGGCAATCCTCATGATCGGGCACCCTAGTATTATGGCCTCAATAGTAGCCCCTGAGCTTATCTTGTTCAGAAAAGGTGGTTCCTCAGATAGTCCTCGGGTCTTTTTGCTCTTCGGATGATTCTGGATACGTGAAAATATCTCATATCACTTCTAAGTGAGAGCTAGGAAAAGATCCCGAACATCAAATGGTTCAACCTACATCTGAATGATAAGGTCAGAGAAAATAAATAGCCATAATTAGGTGAATAAAGAAATATTTCAATCTCGAAAATCAAAACACCAAGGGTTGTTGAATTCTGATCCATGCATTTAAACCCCACTCCGCACGCCTCCTGAAACTCTAGCAGCGCATGTGCCATAAATCACGGCACTGTTCTGGTCCCTCGATCCACGTGCAAAGAGTCGCATCTGGGTCTTTAAACATAGCACCCCTTGGATAGATCCGCACCCAAAACCTTCCTCAGTAAGCCTCCTCTCCCCCAGCGCCATGGGGAAGAAAAAGCTTAACCGCCGGTTCAAGGTGCCTTGTCTCCTCTTCGAGGACTCTCCCCACAATCCGTCGAGCCTCCGACCAACACGCCAGAGGGTTCGTCAGCAGCGACTCCGCCCTCTGCTCCCCCTCGCGGTTCACTCCCGGCTCTCCCCTGGTACGAGGATGAGTGAGTTGAAGCCTAGCCTCAAGAAAGAGCTCCAGCAATGGCGTCTCCGCACCCGGAGGCCGCGTCATCAAGCGCTGCCACTGGGAAAAGGCCTACCTCGCCGTCTCTAGTCCCGGCGTCCTCCATTGCTATCCCCTCTGATGATGAGTCAGAGCGCGAGATTAGCAAGGCTCGTCCTAGGCAGGAAGCCTCTCATGCGGGCGCGTCTTCATCTTCTGCTCCGGTCGACACCAGCGGCGATGAGGAGTTCACCAGGCGCCTCTTCGTCTCACTGAACCACGAGTTGATCAGAATTCCAAGAGACGGCTCACTCGTGGACCTCGTCAGCGACTCCGAGGAAGAGATCGGGGAGGAGACCCCATTGCCCGATGCCGCGAAGCCAAGCTCCTCGTCAAGCTGACAGGCTTCACCGAGGATGCTTAGAATTTTAGTGTTAGGATTGTAATCGATCTTCTGCAAAATGTAACTCTTTTGGAATAATAAAGAATTTTTGCCTGGAGGATGTTACAATTTCCTGTTATTGTTCGGAACTTTAAGTTGATGTGTGTTGACGGTCACTAATGCACATTTCAGACCATCAACTTTGACATACAAATATACATTCACCATAGCTATATGGATTATATCTAACTAATTCAACTAGTTTTCGTGACTACGTGTATGTAGGAGGCAACTAGCTATATGTCCCTTGTATGAGCTTGTATAGGATAATGTTTTATATCCAAGTCACATTTGTACGATGCTGATGAACCCTTTATCATCTTTACTAATATTCTATTACTAACTAAGACTATTTAATGATGAGCAATGAACTTCTATGTGTCACATTACCCCTACACTTCCACATCATATACCCCTGTCTAGACTATGGTAGATTAATGATGTTGTAAGTAAATACATTGGATGACACCTCTCTTTAACTAAACACTTTCCCTACGGATAAACAAATAACGATACTCTGGAATACTCCCGGGTGAAATGCTACAACATACTTCTGTGCGCTTGTAGAATAATGTAAACGTTAAGAAATACCACCAGGAGCCGAGCAAGCCGCCGAGTCGCCTCCCGCCTAGAGCCAGAGAGGTCGGCTGGACGACGGGTAGCACGCCGAGTCATCGTCTGTGGCACCCAGCCCCTGAACCTGGGAGCCGAACAAGCCGCCGAGTTGCCTAACACCCCAAGCCAGAGAGGTCGGCTAGACGACAGGAAGCACGCTGAGTTGTCGTCTGTGGCACCCAGCCCCTGAACCTAGGAGCCAAGCAAGCCGCCTATTTGCCTCCCGCCCCGAGCCAGAGAGGTCGACTGGACGATGGGAAGCACGCCGAGTCGTCATCTGTGGCATCCAGCCCCTGAACCTAGGAGCCGAGCAAGCCGCCTAGTTGCCTCCCGCCCCGAGCCAGAGAGGTCGACTGGACGACGGGAAGCACGCCGAGTTGTCGGCCCACGCCAGCCCCGAGCCTGGGAGCTGGCCGAGTCGATCAAAGTACACCAAATAATGCATGAGCTATATGAAGACAGCGCAAATATTATGTAGCATAATATTTAATAATCTAAATGATAAACAATGTTTGTCGTAAGCAGGTCTGTGAATGCATTATGCATATGCGTAAAACCCCTTCTCTCTAGCAAAAACACTGAGTAGGACGCTGTGCGGCCCTTGCCTTATGTCGATAAGCACCTTTTCCCGCTAACCACTGCTCATGCAGAGGACGGCTTACCACAGGGTACAACGCTTAGTGGGGAGGCTTAGATGTAGGTGGCACGCGGGGCGAGTACAGGACTCAAGGTTTCACGATTGGGGACTTGAACCGCACGGGTTAACTTGGGATTTACCTAGAGGGACATAGGGTCGGGCAGGGACTCGGAAGTCAGAGTCGGCAGGGACTCTCCCGAGCGCTAGAGCAGTGCGCCGTGTTAAAGAAAAGGGAAACAGGTCCCAGCCCCCAAGCATCAGCGAGGAAGTCGGGGAAAAGCATGAAGGATAGGTTCATGATGACCAAGAGGTCGTAAAATAAGAGGTCAGGGCACTTAGTGGTATAGAAGTCCCAGTTGGAGTTGTTGTGGTGGTAGCCGAGCGTAGGGATCTCAAGCTGTATGGCCAGCTGAGTCGGATGGATTGTACCGAGGAAGGTCAAGCATCTAGTCTCTGATCGTGAGGGCTGGTAGAGTCGTGGTGACGCGTCGACCAACGTTGCTGGTGGAGTTGGGCAGTAGCGTGTGATGAAGTTGTTTGGCGTGCAGGCGAGGTGGTTGTCAGATAGAGGGCGAGTGCAGCATGGGAAGTTTTCCTGCACAGCCGTGCAGACTTCCCAACGCACACTCTTAGGTTATGAGCATCCAACCATAACATGTCAGCATGCTCCGCATCGCGTCATGTCGAGAACTTGGCCATCATGCAAGAAGCAACCGGAAGCAATAGATTAAAGTAATCCATGTCCAGGATTAAAAGCAAGTTGCAGACGAAATCAAAAATATATAGAAGAATAAATAAAATAAAATCTTCCCTGTCCGTCGAGTCTTCGAGATCATCGCGTTTAGCGGAGTTGCCGGCGACTGGTGGCATGCTCGTAGTCTAGAAGTCGGCGATTGATCCTTGCATAGCGTGCTCGTCAGTCGTCAAGCCGATGTTGTGGGAGTCCTTTATTTGTGGCTGCATCTACATCTGGTGATGCTTGATGAAGCTGCGAGCGAGCAGTCTCGTTGATCCTGACGAGGATACAGCCGTTGAGTCGGAGCTGCGCATAAAACTCGGCCATTATACATGCATGCACGTAAACAACAGGAAGATAGATTAGAAAAATTATTAGATACTACACGAGGGCGCATGCATATATGTTGCCATTTCTTATCGTCACCACTAGATTAGTGATGGCACTAGAGATGCCTCAATGTAAATCTAAACGTTACAGAGATTCTGCAAGCGCACAGAAGTACGTTGTAGCATTTCACCCGGGAGTATTCCAGAGTATCGTTATTTGTTTATCCGCAGGGAAAGCGTTTAGTTAAAGAGAGATGTCATCCAATGTATTTACTTACAACATTATTAATGTACCATAGTCTAGACAGGGGTAAATGATATGGAAGTGTAGGAGTGATGTGAAACACAGAAGTTCATTGCTCATCATTAAGTGGTCTTAGTTAGTAATAGAACATTAGTAAAGATCTAAAGATCACAAAGGGTTCATGAGCATCATACAAATAGAACTTGGATACACTACACTACCCTATACAAACTCATACAAGGGACATATGCAAGAGGACATATCGAGGTGTCCAGTGGTTCCCTCATTAAGGGACGACAGGAGGACGTCTTATCATAAAGGTCTAATATCATCTCCCGAACGTGGAGGATTACAAAGGACGGGCAGGGCTGTCACCACCTGCTGCCTACCTCTACTAATACATGGGGTAGTGATACCCTCAACAGTATTCCGTATTCCAAACACCATGTTTGCAATATGAAATACAACTCTATCTATCTACGTTAATAAATAGAGCAACCATACGGCACATTGAGCCAATGTCATAGCATACGTCAACTCGAATAAGGTGCAAGACATAAGTAGTATATACTAAGTAAGTAAAGTAAATTGAGGTATACAACATAAGTATGAAAATACTTCCATTAAGCTCAGAGTACTACAAGTAAGTAAAGAGATACAAAACTGAACTCTAGAACTTACCAAGACTCCTCCGGAAGCCCTTCAGAAGATCTAACTACTAGACTATCACTACTAAGACTAAGACTAAGCTTGTAGCAAAGGAGAGCTCTTCTTCTAGTGTGTGTTGAGTACGGCGCCCTTTGCAGCTATTTATAGCATCCATAAGCGGTGGAGAGCCGGCCAGAGGCGGTTGTGGCAGTTTGGAAGTGGGCCCAGGTCGGCCGAAGTGGGCACGTCGGCCGACCCTTGGATGCACCGTCTTGAGCATTGCACTGTTGAGATGAACTCCTGATGGCGGTTTACAGGTACTGGTCAAAGGAGGGCCGAGTCGGGCACACAGGAAGGTCGGTCGACCCTCCACAATCGCCCCTCGGGTCCACCTCTCTCTGGGAGATTGCCATGTGGGTCCTGAGGTCAGTTCCAGGTGGGTACTGTCGGTTTGGATGCACAAAACTCTGGTTGTGGACCCTTCAATCCATGGGATTGACACGTGGCTCATCTTTCACCATTGACTTCAACCGACCATGATTCAGCGTCCACGATCATCTCTTAGTGTGCTTCTTTGCCTGCAGGAAAGTTGGGGTCGAATGGGTGCCAGGCCAGGTCGCCCGACCTAGCCAGGTCGGCCGACCTGGGCCTGAGCCCATTTTCCACCATCTTTTGCACCAAGGTCCCTGTACTCAAATATATTCTATATATGCATGCATAAACATTATTTGAATACAAATGTCTCAGTTATGCTTGATCTCTATTGGTTTTCTAAGCCTATTGACGGTCGGATTTTCGTTATAAGGACCGTCAAGATATTCTACCAAGAATTGAATAAGCTGGTAAAATAAACTTCTCTTATTACCTTGGCCTTTCATGGGGCTTGTAGCTTCTCCTTGTCTTGGCGGTTAATAGCCAGAACGACTTAGACCAAGCACCTTGCCTTCTACCTTGCTTGACAATCAAACTGGAGGTTTTGGAATTTTTCAAAAAGGCAGAGTTCCTTAGGTGGTATTCTCGAGTCACTCAAGGTGTATTTTCTCTCTCAACTCTCATTTCACTCATTGAAGTGGAGTTTGTGCCAGGAGAGTTTTGTAGCTTACTTGCATTGCACATATTGTAAAGTCAAAACCAGCATTCAAAGAGAAGTAAGTTATACTTTCAAACCAAGATGTGCACGTGTGTGGATGGCATGATAAATGATAGCTCCCTTTTTGCAGGTTCCTCTTCCCTCAATAGAGTTGCTTTTAGAGACATGGCTATTCTTTCTGAACAGAGGGCCTTCATGTGCTCCTTTTTTTTACATACTTGGACCTTCATGTGTCCAATTTTTTTTCATCAGCCCATGTCTCTTTTTGCAACAAAGTTGGGAAAGAGTACCATACTTTGGGTGTGTTTGGATCCACTCCACGCAGCTCCGCTCCACCAACTCCACCATAGAGCAGATCCACCAGAGAGCTGCAGCTCCACTATGGAGCAGCTGTATGTGTTTGGCTTGCATATAGCTCTGGCTCCGGAAAAGTGAGGTTTTGATGGGAATAGTCTATTGTGCCCTTGAGTTGTTGCATGGATATTGTTTTAACATACCAATATGTACAATGGATTTACATATTATTGTTTGAACCAAATATTTTTTTATTGCATATAAATTTAAAATAATTCATGTGATAAATGTTGCCATCGTCATCATTTTTTTTTTGCAATTGGTATGAATCATTGAAAATCATCTGACTTTTGTGTAAGTGATAATAAAGCATCTCAACTGAAAAAAGTTCACACATAGATAATCAAAAGGTTTATGTTGTCAACATATCCACTGAAATAAACTATCAATGCATACTAATTCCAAGCAACTCATCTTCACCGCTATGCATGTGTATGTGTACGAAGCTGGTACGTGAAGTCATGATTCGTGAATGATGATGTGCATTGTAGCAGCAGCAGCAGTGGTACATGTTAATTTGTTGCTAGTGAATGAAACAATGATTGAGTCGAGCAGATAGGGAGCAGTGGTGTGCCTGCGGCAGCTGCAGGCTTCAGCAGCTAGCCTATAGCAGCAGTCCTGGTTGGGCAAGGCCGGCCCTTGGCGGTGGTGGCGAAGGACCTGGACGGCCGCCGTTGCCCTGGCCAATCCCAATACGAGCAGAAGACACGTTGGGGGAGACGGAAACAGGGTAGGGTGGAGGAGGAGAACCGGTCCCCGCCATTCCGGCGGTCAGCTCGTCGGAGGGAGGACCTGCGACCGGTGATTGGAGATCGGTGGCAGAGCCTTCTGCGCTCCGCGATGGAAGATCGCGAAAAAAAAAAGAATGCGAACTGGTGTGGTGGGAGGAGGGGGGCGACGGGATAGAAGCGAATCGGTATGTGTGTAATGGGTGGCAATGGTGGGTAATTTTCTCCAACTCCACAAGGACTCTCATAACTAGTGTTTTGGGAGCACCCTTTGAGAAGCTCCACAAAAAAGGTGGAGTTGGCCTCCAGATTCTTTTTTTGGCGGAGCTGCAAAACGAGGAGTTCATGGTGTTTGGCTTGAAATTGTTGGAGCGGATATGAAAAACGTGGAGTGGAGCTGATCCAAACACGCCCTTTATGTGGGGCTTTTATTTGGTGGATGGATGAGTGTCATGCTCACTTCCAGAGTAGAAGTGTAACATGTATATGGTGACGTGTGCGTGACATTGGTTTTAAAAACATTAAATAAATCTCTAAGAATCATTATGACCTTGACAAAACTCAATGCAACAACAAATAGCTTTTGTAGGGGTTTAAACAATATGAGCTCTGGTAGGAAATTGAATCACCATAAGGAACTCTTTATTTTATTCTTTTCAAAAGAAAACTCCGGTTATCAAGTCTTCCTTGGTATGAACTTAAGGTAACTTGAATCTTATCATATCATAGCCAATAACAACCTAGACTAGAGCTTGCATACGCTACCCACAGATAAACAATATAACAAAAAAGATCATGCTCAACCAGCAAACTCAAAGCTTAGGAGAATAGCAGGTTGAAACATAAGTACAAGAAAGAAATAAGAGCAACTATTCATCATATCCAAAATAAAGACTTTAGCAAAAACTTATGTCATTAACAGACTAACCTAGATAGCTCTCATTTACGAACTTTATTTTGAAAGAAAAACTTTATTCATAAATACTTACCTGAACTTACCTGATTGGGGGTCCTCCCCCAAGCTGTTTTGTTGATACCGGTGAACCTGTCGGCACAGGACTCGTGTTTTACTTCGTCGAGTGATGACGTCTTCTTTACTGGATTAGCATGTAGAAGCAGCATCTGACCCTGGAGATGAGGATACAGATGATTTAACTCGTCATACTAGTTTTACCTTGTTCTGGCGGTCGGCAGCTTGATCCGATGCCTTATTTGCTTGTGCTTTCACACCTCGTATAGGCTTCTTGTTCTTGCATGGTACCGAATGGGAAAGTTCTTTTCCCAGAACTTCTCCATGAACTTTATCAAGCTGTCCTCTTCTAGAGGTGTGACTTCTACCTCCTTGAGATTTTGACTGTTCCTCCCATACTTGATTTTGATCATGGAGCATTGCTCCACTTTTGGCCTGAAGTCAAACTTCTCCTTCTTTCCATTAATATGGAGCAAGATCTCTTCAGCACCCACATTAATGTGAGCATCTGCAGTGCTCAAGAAGGGTCGCCCAAGGATGAGCGACGAGTCGTTGCTCACATCCATGTCCAGCACCACGAAGTCAATAGGTACAAGCAATCCCGGATGCGCACGGGAATGTCCTCGACTATCCCCTCCGGGTAGCGGACCATAGAGTCGGCCAACTGCAATCTCATGGGAGTCAGGGACAAGGTAGTATAGTTAAGGCGGTCGAAGACTACTTTTGGCATGACGCTGACGCTTGCCCCTAAGTCACAGAGTGCGTGCTCGATGCGCTAGGTCCCAATTATGCACGTGATGGTAGGACACCCTGGATCCTTCTTCTTTTTTGGGACCTTGTTCAATATGGTTGCACTGCACTCCTCAGTTAACTTTATGACCTCTGTACTTGGGAGTGGATGTCTGTTGTTCAATATATCCTTCAAGTACTTGGTCTAGGTCGGCACCTGCATAGCATCCAACAGTGGCACATGTATATTTAACTTTTGAATGACCTCTACGAACCTGGCGAATTGTTCGTCTGCCGATGGCTTCTTTTGTCGTTGAGGGAAAGGCAGGATGTTGGTGTCGTAGAACTCGTGGGGTGCAGTCCTTCCTGCTGGTGCTAGCTCGGCTTCAGGCTCTTCTTCCACTGCTGGAATCTCCTTCCATGGCTCTGTTGTCCTCCCTACATGGTTAGGTGGGACTGGATCCCAAGTAGCCGTACCGCTCCTCATAGAAATAGCCTTTACATTATCAAAGGAAGAATCAAGTGGCCAGGAATTCGTCCCTTGTCTCCAGAAGGAACAGCAGCAGCTAGCTGAGCTAACTAGGTTTCTAACATCTTATTAAAGCTCAGTTGGCTCTGGACGGTAGGACAAACTTTCTATCTTAGAGTTTATGCCCTCCAGAGCCTTATCATTAGCAGCAAGCCTCTTAGAAATAGATTCGTTGATCTTGGCCTGACCAAAGACCAGATCTTTCAGAGAGGGTTGGTTAGAAAAAGAGTTGTTGTTATTACCTCCCTGTTAGAACGGGCGTTGCTGGTTCCAGTTCCCTTGAGGCCGATACCCGTTGTTGCCGTTTACAAACTGTACCTCCTCTTGTGTCTCGGGGCAGTTGTTCCCCGAGTGGCCGGTTTCTCCACAGACTTCACACGTCACGTGTGAATCCAATGGCCTTTCATTGTCGGCGCCCCCATCCTTGGTGCGGTTGTCGAGGCATTTCATGATTAGGTCCATCTTGGTGGCTAGCATGTCCACCTCCTTTACGGTGTGCATACTGCGCTTGCACCCTTGAAGACGGTCGTCATTCCAAGCTTGGTTTGACACCATCTTCTCTATGAGCAGCTTGGCAGCGACCACAGTCAAGGAGAGGAATGCCCCTCCAGCAGCTGCGTCCATGTGTTCACAGGTTGTCTGAGATAGCCCATGGTAGAAGTTTTGGAGCAGGAGACACTCTTGCATACCGTGGTGTGGGCATGCCAGGACATAGTCCTGGAAACGATCCCACGCCTCCGATACGGTCTTTCTGGACTCTTGCTGGAAGCTGAAAATTCTTCCCCAAAGGGCATTAGTTTTCCTAATGGGGAAGAACTTGGCCAGGAATGCATTGGAGCATTTGGTCCACGTGTTCACCGCATCACGGTTGGAGTAGGACCATTGTTTGGCTCTTCCCAACAGTGAAAACGGGAACAAGCGGAGCCTGATTGCCTCTTGATCCACTCCTCGGATGGTGATGGTACTGCACACCTCCAGGAAGTGTTGCAGGTGGGCACTAGCATCTTCATTGGACTTCCCACAGAAGGGGCAGGCCTACAACATGTTGATCAGCGGGGCCTTGAGCTCGAATGCATGATCCCCCACAGCCACTTCCGGCCCTGTTGGGCTCTAGACAGCGGAAGGGGCGAAGTAATCACGGATCGTCCTCTCGGTCATGTCTTCTTCCAGTTGGGGTGCTACAGGAACGGGTTGTTCTCTTTGGTTGGATGACTCTCCGATGACTGGCTCGGTCTCTGACAAGAACACCTGAGGGATTATGACACGAGAACGTACCCTCCTTCCTTTGGTATTTAGGTTCTCGACATAGTTGGATGGTAATTGGAAACCAGTCATACACTACCCTGTTTCACGTCACAAAGAAACAGAGCAAAAGGGTAAACCTGCTAGATTACTAGCAATTAATCATGCTGCATTAAATACATGAATGATCAAGACTCTTTAACCATTGCTTTCCCTGGCAATGGCGCCAAAAATGCTTGTTGGCATTTCTTAGCATCGTCACTAGATTAGTGATGGCACTAGAGATGCCTCAATGTAAATCTAAACGTTATAGAGAATCTGCAAGCGCACAGAAGTACGTTGTAGCATTTCACCCAGAAGTATTCCAGAGTATCGTTATTTGTTATCCGCAGGGAAAGCGTTTAGTTAAAGAGAGATGTCATCCAATATATTTACTTACAACATTATTAATGTACCATAGTCTAGACAGGGGTAAATGATATGGAAGTGTAGGAGTGATGTGACACACAGAAGTTCATTGCTCATCATTAAGTAGTCTTATTTAGTAATGGAACATTAGTAAAGATCACAAAGGGTTCATTAGCATCATACAAATGGAACTTGGATACACTACAATACCCTATACAAACTCATACAAGGGACATATGCAAGAGGACATATCGAGGTGTCCAGTGGTTCCCTCATCAAGGGACGACAGGAGGACGTCTTATCATAAAGGCCTAATATCATCACCCGAATGTGGAGAATTACAAAGGACAGACAGGGCTGTCACCACCTGCCGCCTACCTCTACTAATCCGTGGGGTAGTGATACCCTCAATAGTATTCCGTATTCCAAACACCATGTTTGCAATATGAAATACAACTCTATCTATCACGTTAATAAATAGAGCAACCTGGCACATTGAGCCAATGTCATAGCATACGTCAACTCGAATAAGGTGCAAGACATAAGTAGTATATACTAAGTAAGTAAAGTACAATTGAGGTATACAACATACGTATGAAGATACTTCCATTAAGATCAGAGTATTACAAGTAAGTAAAAGGATACAAAAGCTGAACTCTAGAACATACCAAGACTCCTTCGGAAGCTCAACTACTAGACTATCACTCTAAGACTAAGGCTAAGGTTGTAGCAAAGGAGAGCTCTTCTTCTGGTGTGTGTTGAGTACGGCGCCCTTTGCAGGTATTTATAGCATCCATAGGCGGTGGAGAGCCAGCCAGAGGCGGTTGTGGCAGTTTGGAAGTGGGCCCAGGTCGGCCGACCCTTGGATGCACCATCTTGAGCATTCCACAGTTGAGGTGAACTCTTGATGGCGGTTTACAGGTACTGGTCAAACGAGGGCCGAGTCGGGTGCACCGGGAGGTCGGCCTACCTTAGGGGGTCGGCCAACCCTCCACAACCTCCCCTCAGGCCCACCTCTCTCTGGGAGACTGCCATGTGGGTCCTGAGGTCGCTTCTAGGTGGGTACCATCGGTTTGGGTGCACGAAGCTCTGGTTGTGGGCTCTTCAATCCATGGGATTGACACGTGGCTCATCCTTTACCATTGACTTCAACCGACCATGATTCAGTGTCCACGGTCATCTCTTGGTGTGCTTCTTTGCCTGCAAGAATGTTGGGGTCGAATGGGTGCCAGGCCAGGTCGCCCAACTTGGGACTGGGCCCATTATCCTCTATCTTTTGCACCATGGTCCCCGTACTAAAATATATTCTATATATGCATGCATAAACATTATTTGAATACAAATGTCTCAGTTATGCTTGATCTCTATTGGTTTTCTGAGCCTATGATGGTTGGATTTTCGTTATAAGGACCGTCAACAATATACAAACAAAAGAGGAGATTAGAAAATAATCAGTAATGCTCATCCTGCAGATCGGCGGTGCTGCGGCAGCAACTTTTGTGGCCTGTAGATGGATTTGGCCATCACGCTGCAGCAGTTTTTCCACATCGCTCCTGGAAACCAGCCGACGTGTGGAGATTTGATCCACGCAGGGACGCGCAGACATGGAGATTTTGCAGATGCGTTGGGCGTCGCCATGTGCTGCACCGGACGGCACCAGACATTGCTACAAACTATCGCAGTCACACTGCGGTGTGCATGTACTCTTTGTCGTCGGCGATGATTGCAACCCGATTGCATGGGGATAACTTGCACCGCCACCGGAGACGGGTTGGATTTAGGTTTGGAATCTGCCATCGAGCTAGCTGTTGATGCCCCATGATCTCCCCTACCTGGCGCGCCAACTGTCGAAGTTATTGTCCAGCAGTCCACCTGGGGATACCCAAGTGGTTGATTTGTAAGCAAAGGGCAATCGCGAGACTAAGGAGCTCGAAGTAACACAAGAGATGCAAGGTTTATACAGGTTTGGGCTACCCAGAGGTATAATACCCTACATCTTGTGCTCAGGGGTGTTGTAATTACCATGCTCGGCGGAGTTCCGGAGAACAACGATGAGTTTTGTGGTTACAATGGGCGAATGGGATTAGATGATCTGTGGGGTCGACCTAGGCCACCTTATATAGGCTGACGGCCTAGGATTTACAAGTCAGTTATCTCTAATTGTATCCGGCTACAACTAGGAAACTAATCTGGGTTGGTTACAACATAATCTCCATAATCTTCGGGTGAGATCAGAGTTTCTCGTCGCACACCTTTTGGGCCAAGCCTTCATCTATCTTGTCCATCAAGTCCGGAGATCCTCGTGGGCCGGCCCTGGGTCGGCCCTCATCATTGTCAGACGTGGGCACAGGCTGACTGGCTATTTGGTCAGTAGTGGGCCCAGGGGTACCCATATCCCACAGCTACGAGCAAGAAAGCCTCCAAGATCCCCATCACGGACATGCCAGTGTTCAAAAATGCGCCCGCTCCTGCTCTGGTCTGGAAACCATCCAAGGCCACCGGAGAGCTGATTCCAAATCTGGTCGAGCAAGGCTACCTTCTTGAAAAGGTATTGCATTCTGGCGAACTAACACTGGCAACCCTTGGCCCTTTGATGAAATTGACGAGGTTGTGGTGTTCGCCTCATTCTATGAGCGCGGTTTTGCCACACCCATTCATGATTTTCTGCGAGGTCTTCTCTCTTTCTATGGATTAGAGCTCGTCCACCTGAACCTCAACTCCATCCTCCAGATCTCAATTTTCATCCATTTGTGTGAAGCCTTCCTTGGAATTGATCCTCATTTCAATCTATTCCGCTTCCTCTATCGGGTGAAACCCAACTCGGGAAAAGTCATAGGTGGGGCTGGAATCCAGGTACGCCAGGGAATGAAGAAAGAATACTTTGATTTCAAGGTTAATGATTCCAACAAGGATTGGAATGACAAGTGGTTCTATGTGGAGAACCAGCCCCCCAGTTGAAGAAACATTCAGGCCACCTGAACCAACCGCAAGAGAATTGGAATGAAGCGTTAGGCGAGAATGAGCTGAGCGGCATCTCCGAGTTGTTGAAAATGATCTTAGAACTGAAGAAGTGAGGTTTGACCGGTATTGGGATCGCCAGCTCCTTCATTCACCGGTGCGTACAACCCTGCCAAAAGCTGGTGCACGCTGGCTATGACTATATCGGTGCTGCTGACCCAACTCGGACACCTGCCTCCGAGCTGTCAGTTGATGAAGTAGCGCTCCGTGTCCAGGCGCCTTTTATGGATGCCCATGAGCTGCCGGCGTGAGTACCTGAGTACTCGGCCGATCGTCCACCACCTGCTGTAAGTCTTCTGCTTTTTACTCAGATTTGTTTGTTCTTCATCCGACTTCTTTGTAATCAACTTGCTAAAACCTAGCAATCATATTTTGTAGGAATTGCGCACAAAGTATGCTTCTGCGCCTCCTCCCATTGAGGAGACTACAACTGGCTTGTCTCTCTTCTCCACCCAAGGAGCCCGCGGGCGGTTCCGGGAAGGGAAAGGGACCCGCCAGCCCGAAAGAGGAAGAAGAGTTCGAGGAAGACTGGTTGACGGAGGATGACACCCCTCCTTGTTGGTCCCGCGATGTCAGCCAAGGCGGGTCGAGGTTGAAGAGACAGAGCACGGAGGAGCTTCAAAGCCCCCTCGTCACAAAGAAAAGGCGAACCGCGAGGAAATGGACCATGTCTAAGCCCCGGACGCCCTCCGATTCCTCCCTGCTAGAAGCCGATGAAGTCCATGATGATGCTGGAGGGGAAATAGAGATACCTATGGGTATTCCTCTGAATACATCCCCCCAAAAGGTATGCTTGACCTTAATAATTGGACCTTGGCATAGCTTGAATCTTCTATTTTGAGTGATCCGAGTTATTTTTGTGTAGTAGATGAAAGAAAGGACTCCCGAGCCAAAGGAAAGAACCCTAGAGCCTCAAGAACATCTGTCAGGGGCAACTTCTTTTGGCTTTGCGGAGCCAGAATTTGAGATGGAGTTTGCCAGGTAAGAAATCTGATTTCTTTATACTGAATCCCTCCATTTTCCACTATTTCACCAGACTTTCGCTTTATCCTTGTAGTCGGTCGCCTTCTCCTCAGCCTTCCGAGATGCCCGGGATCCCGGAGCAAAGTTCGCCTCAGGTCACGCTGTTTGTGGAGAAGGATGTGGAAAAACAGCCAAGCCCCCAAGGATCCTCTCCTTCCAAGGAAGCAAGGCCCAAAGTTGCAGGGTCATCAGAGGAGTCGGAGAAAGCCACTTCGAGTACTTTTGTGCAAGAGCCAAAAAGCGTGTGGCCAAAGGCCGCGGAAAGTACTCGGATGGCGAGTCTCAGCACCGAGGAACTTGAAGCAGCTGCGGGTCTTGTCAAGGCCACAATGATTTAAGAAATCATCTGGGAGAAGCAGCCCCGAGAGCCCTCGCTCGAGCCGTTCATGATCTACACCACAACGCCTGGTGCTGGGGTAGAACATGAGAACGCCTTCCTCTTCGACTCTCAAGTCGATCTGGAAGATCTCGAGAAGGCTGAAGCACTGCAAGGACAACTTACCAAGCTCACACAAGTTAGTAAAAAGTAGAATTGAATTTACAATTGTACTTATCCTTATGATTTGGAACTGTATTTAATGTTCCGCCTTGTTTTCTTTGAAAAATAGAGCATTCTCTGCCGGTCTCATCAGAAGACTGAGATGCTGCGTTGAGCCAACTCGTGGTTCGCTCGAGCGGAGAAGGACCTGGCACAAGGTCAATCTTCTTGGGAGGAAGAACGCGCCAGGCTGCGCGCTGATGTGGACATTGTGTATGAAAAGATGAACTAGTACCAGAATCAGCGCGACGATATCATAGAGAAGAATCGGGCACTGAAGCAGAAATTATCAGGTATGTTGCCGGCTTCTTGAAGTATGTCAGCATAAATCATAAGATATGACCATATGAGTGTATATGCAGATAAGGAGAAAGAGATTGAAGCTTTGGAAGTTAAGGCCACCCACTTGAAGAACTTTTTCTATCGGGAGCAAGAGAGGGCGAACCAGGCTGTCCAGCGAGAACAAGCCTGCCTGGCAGCTCTGGAAAAAGAGACCAAGAAGGTTCATGATGCAGACGTTCAGCTTGTTCAGGTCATGAGCAAGATCCAGAGCCAGGAGGAAGAACTCGTCAACCTCAGGGCGGAGCTTGGAATCCTGAAGGAGGCCGTTGTACCGCTAGTGGACTTAGTCGCTCGTATTCCTGCAAATGGGCCTTCTCCCCTGCTGGTTGACCGCCTTCGAGAAGCGCCTGGGCAGGTCCGCGCATATTGCCAGAAGATAGCCCAGTCTTGCACTAAACAAGTACTCAGCATCATCCGTTCCTAGTGGCCTGCTCAAAAGCTATCTGTTACGGAGGGTAAGGTGAACCGTACCTATACCAGAGACATGTTCAATGCATATCTGGAGGAGGAGAAAGGAACAGCGGAGAAGATTGTTTCCTGCTTAAAGTTCTAGGTTCTTGTATTGTAAAAGAAACCTTTGTAGTGAACTTGTAATAGATGTAAATACTTATGTCGTAATGACAGTAGTACTTTAGTCTGTGTATGGCGCCCGATCTCTCTGTGCGGAAACAAAGAGTTGTTGGCTTATCTTATGAACATAGCCTTTTTAAGTTGTGTAAAACAACCGGCGAGATTCACAAGTAGTATGCGTAACTCAGAACTGAGTATCACGTAAGAAGATCCAAATTCCAAGCTTGAAGACAATGGAATATAGACACTTTATTTATTAGGGGCATAAAGTCGACATTAGTACATTGAAAGGACTGACTTTTATTGACACTTTTAAAGACTCCTAAACTTTATGAATAAAAACGCCGGAAGTGCTCGATATTCCAAGCATTTGGCACGTCTGTTCCATCTGCTCATTGTAGCAGATAAGTACCCGGGCCGATAACCCTTGATACTATAAATGAGCCTTCCTAAGGGGAAGATAGCTTGTGCTAATCCTTGGAACTCTGAATTCTTCGAAGGACCAAATCACCGATGTTGAACGACCATGATTGGACGTTCTGATCATAGTACCTCCTTAGATCTTGTAGGTGTTTGGTTGTCCTGATCAGTGTTGCGACCCTTGCTTCTTCCACCAGGTCGACGTCTTTTGCTCTGCTCTGCCGCTTCCTCCGAGTAGTTTTCAATTCTTGGAGCTTTGTACTCGATGTCCACCGGGAGTACTGCTTCAGAGCCATAGACCAAGAAGAAGGGCGATTGCCCTGTCGCTCGACTTGGTCCCCCGGACCACGGCTGGAAGCTCTGTAACACACTAAAAATTAGGCCTTAAACAAAATTAGGATTTAATATATTTAATTATTGATTTGTTCATGTCATGTAGGGGTTTAATTAACTTAAGCCAAATTAAAAGCAAAGGTAAGCGTAGAAAAACATGTATGTGCACTCATGCCGATGCATATTTTTGTTTGTTGGCAACTTATTTGATGGGTTTTGAATTTATATTTGAAATCCTCACTTAAATTGCTCTTGCATGAGTGTTTATTTGCTTTTCTCGCGTTAAATCTGCTTATGCCCCCTAGGCTTTCGGTCCGGTTCGCTTTTGCCCCTTGAACTCTCCCAGCCCAGCCGCGTCACCCCCTCGTCCCGCGGCCCAGCTGGCCCAGTTCGGCCCAGCGCTCGCGCCCTCACCCGTCGCCGTTTTCCCCAGCCGAAGGCGCCCCGCTCCTTTCCGCTTTCGCCCGCGCCACTGACAGGTGGGGCCAACCTGTCAGGGCCGCCTTCCACCTCCGGCTCGGACTCTCGGCCGTGTCCGACTCGCCGCCGCCGCGCAACCGCCGCCCGGGATCCGCGCTAACGGCCCCTATCCGCCCCGGATCCTCCGTGCGCTTATCCCCTCACCCTCCACCCTATTTAAACCCTAGGACCCCCTCTCTTACCTGTTTTCCGAGCCGCCCGACGCCGTCGCCATTGTTGCTGAGGTAGGAGCCCTCTCCGCCGCCCAATCAACGCACCCGAGCCCCTAGGTGAGTTCGCCAGTGACTCCCTCTCTCTCCCAAGCTAAACCGCGCCCAAAACCGAGCTCCCTAGCCCTAGATTGAAGCAGCGCCGCCGCCCGCCGCCGTCGGACGCCGAGCGCCGCCGTCCCCCTCTGCCGCCGGCGAACAAAACCGAGCCGAGCCGCCCTAGCCCTCCATCCAAAAACCGACGGCCCAGATCAGATCCAACATACCCCTTCGCCCTTTTTGATTAAGAGCCCCCGGGTTTTTGAATAATTAACCCGCAGTCCTAAAGCTTTAGAAAATAATTACGTTTAGGTCCAGTTTTCATTCAGTTTAGACCCTAGCTTTTCGCCCTTTAGACCCTGAACTTGACCTTTATTTATATTTATACCCTTGGTTTCTTATTGTTTAACCCTTAGGAAGTTCTGTTAATTGCAGTTAAGCCCTAGACCTTGTTTTAGCCCTAGAGTATGCGTTTTAACTCCGATTTCAATGATTCTTGCGCTCATGTGTTCGTAGTGATGCGTAGAATAGTTTTATTAGCTTTTTAGCCACTGTTTGAATTGTTTGGTGTACTATTCTAATCTATTTTACTTGGTATGCATGTACTGGCTTGTCTGCATTATGTGTTGGTGATTGTTGATCGTGTCTAGCCGGTGAGCCTTTCGAGCCGACTTTTGAGCAACACTTTGAAGAGCAAGAGCAGCAGCTGCAGTACCAAGAGGAAGGCAAGTATAACACGAGAAATCCTTGATACCTATACACCATTAATGTTCACTTACATTCATGCATGAGTTAATCTGTTTTAGGATACCCCTAGTATTCTTTGAGACTTACTTTCTTGTTCAACCTGGGTTATGCATTTATGGGTAATTATGTGCTAGGCTTTGCAACGTGATACTGCTACTTGATACCTTTATAATTGAGAATGATTAAAACTTGCTTTTTAGCAACATGGTCAGGTAGCTGGAACATGTGCTGTGTGCTTTGTTCTCAGCAAAAACTTTGCTCTAGAATATGTGCTGTGTGCTTTATTCTAGGCAATTCACGATCTAGAACATGTGCTGTGTGCTTTGTTCTAGGCAACCTAATAACTTGGAACATGTGCTGTGTGCTTTGTTCTAATCAACCTTTAAACTAGAACATATGCTGTGTGCTTTGTTCTGGGCATCACTTGTTATGGTCTATCTTAAAGTGGCAACCCGGGAAAACAGTACAACCACGGGAATCAATGGGCTCTGGTCTTGACTAAGTAAAAAGTACAACTCTAATTAGTTGAGGGTTACCGAAAGGCGCAAAAGGGGATCCGTGGTTTAAGTATGAGCCTGATCTGCTCGGGTATGGACTCACGTTGCGCCAAGACGTCCGTAGGCTTTGTTGTTCACGTTGCGCCCTGAACGCCGTCAACCACTCACATTGCGCCATGGGTGTTTGTTGATCCCGGGAGTTGGTGTTCATGCGCCTATGTTGAAACCGTAGCGGCCCTTGACTTTTTAGGGGGACTTTTGGAAGGTCTCGTAGCGTCCCTATGCAGTCATACCAAAGGAAGTGTGATGAATGTGCCTGATCAGCACTGCTTGGTTGGGCTACAGTTCTTTTGAACTTTACGCGACCGGTGGGGAAAGTGTACAACCTCTGCAGAGTGTAAAACTGTTATAACAGCCGTCCTCACGGTTACGAGTGGCCTGGATCCTTTTCGAATGGTGACTTTTACCCTGGTGATGTTTAACTAAAACTTGGTAATGATAACGATGATCTTTACATCCATAATTTGGGGTTACAACTGGGATATACCTATCATACTGTAGTAATTTGGTTAATGCTAAAATTGAACAAATTAAAAGTGCTTACCGCAGTTAAACAATATCTAGCCTTTTAAGCCTTCATCCCTCGTGTTATATTTGTTAAGTAAGATGGTTTACTTACACTTGCATTATTCAACAAAATCCCGGATGGGTAATCAAATGAACCTGAAGGTGTTGTGGAGTTTCCCGAAGACTTTCCAGATTTCTAGGCAGCTGTTAACCAGTCGGTGTCCTTGTGGAGTTTGTGGAGCCACGAGAGTTTATCTTTTCGTATGCGTAAACTTTGATTAAAGACTTGAGTCTTATTTGTAATAATTCTGAGATGCTATTCTTTTGTATTCGAGCACTTGTTTTACTTTGATGTTCTGTTATCCTAAAGCTATATGTGTGTGTTGGACTTCCTGGGTACACATATAGTTGCATTCGGGTTTATTCGTAAATCCAGGTGTGACATATTGGTATCAAAGCAGTGCTGACTGTAGGACACGCAGCCTAGTTAGAATGGTTGTTTAGAGTCTTCTTTTATCTTTGTCCTTATTCCATTTAGGTTTTAATCTTGATTTTTTCACTTATCCTTATTATTATTCCTTATTTCTAATTTACTTTAATCTCTTGTTTCACTTTGAGTTATTTTATACAAATCTTTATTCTTATTATTCTATCTCATTCTGTTACAAAATTTTAATTTAATCCCTTGCTCTCTTTCTTTTATAGATGGCTCGCACTAAGGTCACTCCACGCAAGTGTGTTGGAGAGTTCTTGCCTCCCAGAGTTACTGAGCATGCCTTGCAGTTCTTCAACCCTGATCTAGTTGGAGAGATAGAGCTGCCGCCTGTTCAGAAGCCACCAGTGGAGGATGCTGAAGAAGAACCCGAGGAGGTCGAGATCTATGATGAGGAAGAAGACCAGTTCGTGCCTGTTGTTCCACCACCGGCACCACCAGCTCCAGTCAAGCAAGAAGGCGCCGCTGCCGGAGGAGGCCCAGAGGACCCTGAAGGCGATGGTGATGATTCAGATGGAGAGGACTCCGACTATGATGGCTCTGATGACTCTGATGATGATGAGGAAGACCACCCACCTCCAGCTACAGGATGGAAGGTGGTGGAGACTACTCGTGATGGAAGACCACCCACCTCCAGCTACAGGATGGAAGGTGGTGGAGACTACACGTGATGGAGGAGACTGCTACTTCCATCGTCGTCTGCTTCGTCTACTTCAGCGCCACTATGGACATGGCCGTGTCAGTGTGGACTACCGCAGTGAGTGGTGGACTCATCACCGCTACACTGACTTCTGGAAGACCACGGCTTGTGTTCGAGTGTCTGCCCGACTGCTAGGCGCCGCCAGGACTGAGTCAGAGCACCCCGCACTGGCTCCCAGGGAGACACAGGAGGCTGGCATCACTGATGCTGCTCGCCGGGCACTCTACGCCTATCGTGGACTCTACTTCAGCCTTGTCCGTGATGGAGCGGAGCGCTACATTCCACGTGTGCCCCGTGGGAGGAGGACTAGCAGGATCGCCAACCCAGCTGGAGAGCAGAGCGCCAGACTCGTGGAGACCGTGGGCTTTGCTGCAACTATCAACACGGAGTTTGACTCGCTGCTGGATGAGCATTCCAGGATGTGGGAAGAGCTTCAAGCAGCAAGGCTTAGGATCGCAGAGTTGGAGCACCCCGGCGCTGAACCACCAATGGAGGAGCCAGAGTACCTTGCAGAAGCACCGTCACGCAAGAGGACTCGCTACGGGACTTTTGCTAGCCGCACCACCATAGATGAGCATTAGATGGTCTTGAGTTGTAATAAAAACGCTAGTCATGCGAGTTGAGTCGTTTGAGTCGTGTGAGTCGTCTGAGTCTTAGTGTTTGAACCGTGTTAATGAGTGCTTGATTTATTATTATTGTGAACTTGTGTGATTTGGATCTTTGTAATGAGTGTGGTGCATGTGAACCTATTGTTCACATACATCTAGAATATTGGTTTAGTTCATTATTGAATAAATAGTTGGGTTTCTATAATCTATTTGTCTCGTTACTTTGCTTCCATATCCTTTATCTACTCTCTATCTACTGAATTCTCTCAAATATGTCTCTATCTTGTGCCTATGATCATTCAGAATGGATTCATGGTAAGGGATTGAAATGTAACAGTGACATGTGTCTGTAACAGATGGCCAACCGGAGGAATGCTCGTGGAGGCCATGCCAACCCAAACCCGCCGCCACCACCTCCAGTGCCGCTCGAACAGCTGCTGGCCAACCAAAATCAGATGCTGCAGCAGATGGCCAACGCATTTGCAGCCGTGCAGCAGAACCTGCAGAACCAGCCGCCACCCCAGCATCAACCACCAGTCAGAGATCGGCGTGGGGAGTTCATGAAGGGATGCCCGCCTGTCTTTACTCATGCCAGTGAGCCATTGCAAGCTGAAGATTGGCTCAAGGCGGTGAATCGTCAACTGGAGATTGCTCAGTGCACCGACAGGGAGAAGGTGCTCTATGGAGCTGGGCAGTTACAAGGAGCTGCCCAGGAATGGTGGGAATCATATCTGTATTCTCACCAAGACCCTGACCACATCACGTGGGCAGAGTTCAGTGAGCGTTTCCGTACTCACCACATTCCTGAGGGTCTCATGACCCTGAAGCAAGAGGAGTTCCTGGCTTTAAAGCAAGGATCAATGACTGTCACTGCCTATCGTGACAAGTTCATAGAGCTGTCTCGCTACGCTCCTGAGAACGTAGCGGATGACAAGAAGAAGCAGAGGCAGTTCCTTCGGGGACTGAATAATGGCCTTCAGTACCAGCTGCTCACTCACACCTTCGACAACTTCCATGAGTTGGTTGATAATGCCCTGATGCTGGAGCACAAGCGTCGGGAGATGGAGGACAAGAAGAGGAAGTTCCTCAATCAGACGGGTGGAAACAGCTCGCGCCCCCGCTTCAATCCACAGTCCGGTGGCCAACTCCGCATCCAAGGCCCACCGAACTCTGGAAACCAACAGCAGCGCCAGCAGAATCAACAGCGTCCGCCTTACCAGCAACAGCGCCAGCAACAGCAGTACCAGCAGAAGTACCAGCAGCAGCAGCCGCAGAACCCGGCACCACGCCTCACCCAGGGCAATGCTGTACCTGTAACCCCCATGGCAGGTAGAGCTTGCTACAACTGTGGTGACCCTGGACACTACGCCAACAACTGCCCCAAGAGAGGCCAAAATACTAATGGGCCGAACAACGCCCCGAGGAACAATGGCCAGAACCCCCAGCAGCCGCGCAACAATGGAGGGCAGCAGAACGTTGCACGTGGAAAGGTGAACCACGTGAGTGAAGAGGCAGCAC
Organism: Alloteropsis semialata; assembly: GCA_004135705.1. Classification (NCBI taxonomy): domain Eukaryota; kingdom Viridiplantae; phylum Streptophyta; class Magnoliopsida; order Poales; family Poaceae; genus Alloteropsis; species Alloteropsis semialata. The sequence continues at coordinate 29,878,816 of CM014273.1, read as the reverse complement.
AAGGAGCAACCGATGTGGTGTTCGGTACGTTTCTAGTCAACTCACACCCTGCCACTATTCTGTTTGATTCTGGTGCAACGCATGCTTTCATATCTGCTCAGTATGTGAAAAAGTATAGAATGACCATGCGACCCATGCAACACACCTTGATAGTTAATTCACCTGGAGGGGAATTAAGGGCAACATTAGCATGCCCAAATATAAGTGTACAAATAAGGGGGGGTAGAATTTCATGCTTCACCTATAGTGCTGAATTCCATGGGAATTGATCTTATCTTGGGAATGACCTGGTTGCACACCCATAATGCCGTAATCAAGTGTGCTCAGAGGGCAGTGGAACTGACGACTGGGACTGGGGAAAAGGTTGAGTTTCAAGCAGATCCGTCCACATTGGAGACCGGTCAGATCAACCATATGAAGGGAGAAATCATGGAGGGAATCAGAATTGTGGGAGAGTTTCCGGATGTCTTTCCAGAAGAGTTACCAGGTATGCCGCCAGAACGCGACACTGAGTTTCTTATTGAGCTTAAACCTGGAACCACACCCATAGCTAAAAGGCCATATAGAATGGGGGTAAATGAACTAGAGGAACTAAAGAAGCAAATAAAGGAATTATTAGATAAGGGTTACATCCGTCCTAGCTCTTCACCTTGGGGAGCACCAGTACTGTTCGTAGAGAAGAAGGATGGCACCCAGAGGATGTGTGTAGACTACCGAGCTCTAAATGAGGTTACCATCAAGAACAAGTATCCCTTACCTAGAATTGATGACTTGTTTGATCAGTTGAGGGGAGCTTGTGTGTTCTCTAAGATTGACCTTCGATCAGGATATCATCAATTAAGGATTCGTCCATCAGACATACCAAAGACAGCTTTCACTACCCGATACGGTTTATATGAATTCACTGTAATGTCTTTCGGATTAACCAATGCACCAGCATATTTCATGTACCTGATGAATAAGGTATTCATGGATTATCTAGATAAGTTCGTCGTGGTATTCATCGATGATATATTGGTATTCTCCAAGAATGAAGAGGAGCATGAGGAACACCTGAGATTGGTACTACAGAGATTGAGAGAACAACAGCTGTATGCCAAGTTTAGCAAGTGTGATTTTTGGCTGAAGGAAGTATCATTCCTTGGACATGTTATCTCTAATGGAGGAGTGGCAGTTGATCCTAAGAAGATGAAAGATGTTCTTAGCTGGAACCCACCGAAGGATGTTAGTGAAATTCGGAGTTTCTTAGGAATGGCAGGCTACTATCGGAGATTCATTGAAGGATTCTCTAAGATTGCCAAACCTTTAACAGCGTTGTTAGAGAAGAATGCAAAGTTCGTGTGGTCCGAGCAATGTCAGAAAGGCTTTGAGGAACTCAAGAAGAGGTTGACTACCGCACCAGTATTGATCCTGCCAGACCTGAATAAGAGTTTCTCGATCTACTGTGATGCCTCTAGATAGGGATTGGGGTGTGTGTTGATGCAGGAAGGTAGAGTGGTTTCATATGCCTCTCGACAACTCAGGAAATGTGAGGCCAACTACCCGACTCATGATCTAGAGTTGGCAGCTGTGGTACATGCCTTGAAGATTTGGAGACACTACCTGATTGGCCACAAGTGTGACATATACACAGATCACAGAAGTCTGAAGTACGTGTTCACTCAAGCCGACCTGAACCTGAGGCAGAGAAGGTGGCTAGAGTTGATCAAGGACTATGACCTGGAGATTCATTATCATCCAGAAAAGGCAAATCTTGTTGCTGACGCCCTGAGCAGAAGAAGCTACGCCAACATGATAGAAGTGGCTCAGATGCCAGATGAGTTAGCCAAGGAGTTTGAACGTTTGAACCTGGGAATGGTAGCTAACTTGGTAGAACTTGAAGTTGAGCCTACTCTGGAACAAGAAATTCGTAAGGCACAATTAGAGGATAAGAAGCTGCAGGAAATCGCAGAACAGATTCCGCTTGGTCACGCACCAGGATTCAGAGTTGATGAACAAGGAACGCTGTGGTATGGTAAGAGAATATGTGTTCCGGAGGTGAAACATATCAGAGAAGCTATATTGAGGGAAGCCCATGACTCCGCTTATTCGATTCATCCAGGCAGTACTAAGATGTATCTCGATATCAAAGAAAGATACTGGTGGTATGGACTGAAAAGAGGAGTTGCGGAGTATGTTGCTTTGTGTGATACATGCCAGAGAGTCAAGGCAGAACATCAGAGACCTGCCGGTTTGCTGCAACCACTCCGGATACCGGAATGGAAATGGGAAGAAGTTGGGATGGATTTCATCACTGGTCTGCCGCACACGCAAAGAGGTTATGACTCCGTGTGGGTGATCGTCGATCGTCTAACCAAGGTGGCCCATTTTCTCCCAATCAAGACCACCTATACAGGCGCCAAGCTAGCAGAGCTGTACATGGAGAGAATAGTGTGTCTGCATGGAGTACCCAAGAGGATTGTGTCTGATAGGGGGACGCAGTTCACTTCACATTTTTGGCAGAAGCTTCATGAGGCTATGGATACTGAGTTGAAGTTCAGTTAAGCATATCACCCGCAGACCGATGGACAAACGGAGAGAACTAATCAGATACTTGAGGATATGTTGAGAGCCTGTGCTCTACAGTATGGGACTAGTTGGGATAAGAGCTTACCTTATGCAGAGTTCTCTTACAACAATAGTTACCAGCAGAGTATCAAGATGGCACCATTTGAAGCATTGTACGGCAGAAAATGCAGAACACCGTTATTCTGGAATCAGACAGGGGAGAGTCAAGTGTTTGGACCTGAGGTTCTCAGAGTAGCAGAACAGCAAGTGCAAACCATCAGACAAAACTTAGGCAGCCCAGTCTAGGCAGAAAAGCTATGCCGATGTGCGCAGAAGAGAGCTTAGCTTTGAGATTGGAGACTACGTGTATCTTAAGGTGTCACCCATGAAAGGAGTTTGGAGGTTCAACATGAAGGGTAAGCTAGCACCTCGATACATTGGACCATTCAAGGTGCTAGAAAGGAGAGGTGAAGTGGCATATCAGTTGGAGTTGCCAGAAAGACTTTCAGGGGTTCATGATGTGTTCCATGTGTCACAGTTAAAGAAGTGTTTGAGGGTACCAGAGGAACAGTTGCCAATGGAGGAATTGAATGTGCAGGAGGATCTTACTTATACCGAGTACCCGATCAGAATACTGGAGGAAGCAGAGAGAGTTACTCGAAACAAGGTGACGAGAATGTGTAAGGTACAGTGGAGTCAACACTCAGAGGATGAGGCAACCTGGGAAAGAGAAGAGGATTTGAGGGCAGAGTTTCCCAATCTATTCCAATCTGCATCCGAATCTCGAGGACGAGATTCATCTTAAGGGGGGTAGGTCTGTAACACCCTAAAAATTAGGCCTTAAACAAAATTAGGATTTAATATATTTAATTATTGATTTGTTCATGTCATGTAGGGGTTTAATTAATTTAAGCCAAATTAAAAGCAAAGGTAAGCGTAGAAAAACATGTATGTGCACTCATGCCGATGCATATTTTTGTTTGTTGGCAACTTATTTGATGGGTTTTGAATTTATATTTGAAATCCTCACTTAAATTGCTCTTGCATGAGTGTTTATTTGCTTTTCTCGCGTTAAGTCTGCTTATGCCCCCTAGGCTTTCGGTCCGGTTCGCTTTTGCCCCTTGAACTCTCCCAGCCCAGCCGCGTCACCCCCTCCCCGCGGCCCAGCTGGCCCAGTTCGGCCCAGCGCTCGCGCCCTCACCCGTCGCCGTTTTCCCCAGCCGAAGGCGCCCCGCTCCTTTCCGCTTTCGCCCGCGCCACTGACAGGTGGGGCCAACCTGTCAGGGCCGCCTTCCACCTCCGGCTCGGACTCTCGGCCGTGTCCGACTCGCCGCCGCCGCGCAACCGCCGCCCGGGATCCGCGCTAACGGCCCCTATCCGCCCCGGATCCTCCGTGCGCTTATCCCTTCACCCTCCACCCTATTTAAACCCTAGGACCCCCTCCCTTACCTGTTTTCCGAGCCGCCCGACGCCGTCGCCATTGTTACGAGGTAGGAGCGCCGCCGCCGAGCTTCGTGCCGCCGTTGCGCCGTCCCCGAGCTCACCTCGACCACGCCCTTGACCTCGAAGGAGTTCCCGCCACCGAAGGCCGCGTCCAGGAGCCGAGCCGAGCTCCGGAGGAGTGCCGTCGCCTTCAACCGAGCTCGCCCGCCGCACCTCGATGCCGACGACCCCTCTCCGCCGCCCAATCAACGCACCCGAGCCCCTAGGTGAGTTCGCCGTGACTCCCTCTCTCTCCCAAGCTAAACCGCGCCCAAAACCGAGCTCCCTAGCCCTAGATTGAAGCAGCGCCGCCGCCCGCCGCCGTCGGACGCCGAGCGCCGCCGTCCCCCTCTGCCGCCGGCGAACAAAACCGAGCCGAGCCGCCCTAGCCCTCCATCCAAAAACCGACGGCCCAGATCAGATCCAACATACCCCTTCGCCCTTTTTGATTAAGAGCCCCCGGGTTTTTGAATAATTAACCCGCAGTCCTAAAGCTTTAGAAAATAATTACGTTTAGGTCCTATTTTCATTCAGTTTAGACCCTAGGTTTTTGTATATTAGAACCCGCCGTCCAGAGTCTGCTTTTCGCCCTTTAGACCCTGAACTTGACCTTTATTTATATTTATACCCTTGGTTTCTTATTGTTTAACCCTTAGGAAGTTCTGTTAATTGCAGTTAAGCCCTAGACCTTGTTTTAGCCCTAGAGTATGCGTTTTAACTCCGATTTCAATGATTCTTGCGCTCATGTGTTCGTAGTGATGCGTAGAATAGTTTTATTAGCTTTTTAGCCACTGTTTGAATTGTTTGGTGTACTGTTCTAATCTATTTTACTTGGTATGCATGTACTGGCTTGTCTGCATTATGTGTTGGTGATTGTTGATCGTGTCTAGCCGGTGAGCCTTTCGAGCCGACCTTTGAGCAACACTTTGAAGAGCAAGAGCAGCAGCTGCAGTACCAAGAGGAAGGCAAGTATAACACGAGAAATCCTTGATACCTATACACCATTAATGTTCACTTACATTCATGCATGAGTTAATCTGTTTTAGGATATCCCTAGTATTCTTTGAGACTTACTTTCTTGTTCAACCTGGGTTATGCATTTATGGGTAATTATGTGCTAGGCTTTGCAACGTGATACTGCTACTTGATACCTTTATAATTGAGAATGATTAAAACTTTCTTTTTAGCAACATGGTTAGGTAGCTGGAACATGTGCTGTGTGCTTTGTTCTCAGCAAAAACTTTGCTCTAGAATATGTGATGTGTGCTTTATTCTAGGCAATTCACGATCTGGAACATGTGCTGTGTGCTTTGTTCTAGGCAACCTAATAACTTCGAACATGTGCTGTGTGCTTTGTTCTAATCAACCTTTAAACTGGAACATATGATGTGTGCTTTGTTCTGGGCATCACTTGTTATGGTCTATCTTAAAGTGGCAACCCGGGAAAACAGTACAACCACGGGAATCAATGGGCTCTGGTCTTGACTAAGTAAAAAGTACAACTCTAATTAGTTGAGGGTTACCGAAAGGCGCAAAAGGGGATCCGTGGTTTAAGTATGAGCCTGATCTGCTCGGGTACGGACTCACGTTGCGCCATGACGTCCGTAGGCTTTGTTGTTCACGTTGCGCCCTGAACGCCGTCAACCACTCACGTTGCGCCATGGGTGTTTGTTGATCCCGGGAGTTGGGGTTCATGCGCCTATGTTGAAACCGTAGCGGCCCTTGACTTTTTAGGGGGACTTTTGGAAGGTCTCGTAGCGTTCCTATGCAGTCATACCAAAGGAAGTGTGATGAATGTGCCTGATCAGCACTGCGTGGTTGGGCTACAGTTCTTTTGAACTTTACGCGACCAGTGGGGAAAGTGTACAACCTCTGCAGAGTGTAAAACTGTTATAACAGTCGTGCTCATGGTTACGAGTGGCCTAGATCCTTTTCGAATGGTGACTTTTACCCTGGTGATGTTTAACTAAAACTTGGTAATGATAATGATGATCTTTACATCCATAATTTGGGGTTACAACTGGGATATACCTATCATACTGTAGTAATTTGGTTAATGCTAAAATTGAACAAATTAAAAGTGCTTACCGCAGTTAAACAATGTCTAGCCTTTTAAGCCTTCATCCCTCATGTTATATTTGTTAAGTAAGATGGTTTACTTACACTTGCATTATTCAACAAAATCCCGGATGGGTAATCAGATGAACCTGAAGGTGTTGTGGAGTTTCCCGAAGACTTTCCAGATTTCTAGGCAGCTGTCAACCAGTCGGTGTCCTTGTGGAGTTTGTGGAGCCACGAGAGTTTATCTTTTCGTATGCGTAAACTTTGATTAAAGACTTGAGTCTTATTTGTAATAATTCTGAGATGCTATTCTTTTGTATTCGAGCACTTGTTTTACTTTGATATTCTGTTATCCTAAAGCTATATGTGTGTGTTGGACTTCCTGGGTACACATATAGTAGCATTCGGATTTATTCGTAAATCCGGGTGTGACAAGCTCCTACACCCACTTGCCGCCGTATTTCTTGAGTGGTTCGTGCAACCGAGGCTTCAGGCCTTCTAGGATTAGCCTGTTCGCTCACTCGACTTGTCCATTGGCTCGAGGATGCGCTACTGATGCATAGAGGATTGATTCCCAGACTATCACAGAAATCAAAGAACTCATCCCCCATGAATTGGGATCCGAGGTAAGTGATAATGCGATTCGGGACACCGAAGCGATGAGCAATGTCTTGGATGAACTCGGCCGCCTTCAATGTTGTTGCTTTGACTAGCGGCTTTACTTCAATCCACTTGGTGAACTTGTCAATTGCCACGAAGAGATATTCGAATCCTCCTGGCGCTTTCTTGAGTGGTCCAACCATGTCCAACCCCAAGTATGCGAAGGGCCAAGAAGGTGGTATGGTGTTGAGGACCGTTGCGGGGATGTGAGCTTGTCGGGCAAAGAATTGGCAGCCGTGACAATTCCTCACGATTTCTTTTGCTTCCACCACTGCGTATGGGCAATAGTACCTAGAGCGGAAGGCCTTGCCGACGATCATGCGGTACGCGACATGATTGCCACAGATTGCGGTGTGGATTTATTCAAGGATCTCCCGTCCGACATCTGGAGGGACACACTTCATCAAGACACCAGAGGATGCACCGTGTTGGAACAGGGTGGAGCCGACTACTACATAGTTCTTGTTTCGTCTGATGACTTGCTCTGCTTCCACTTTGTCTTCGGGTTCTTTTTGATGTAGAATGTACTCGATGAAGGGCTTCGTCCACTCGGGTGTGATCACCATGACTTGTTGATGAGGGGGTGTTGAAGTCGACTGTACTTCCTGCTCCTTGATGGATGGTTGTAACACCTCTTGGACGAAAACGCTGCCCGGTACTTGAGCTCGGTGTGAACCAAGCTTGGAAAGTGCATCAGCAGCCATGTTGTTGTCCCTTTAGATGTGATGAAACTCGAGCCCATGGAAGTGCTTCTCGAGTTTTTGAACTTCCATGCAGTAAGCGTCCATGTTCTCCTTGGTGCAGTTTCAATCTTTGTTGACTTGGTTGATGACCACCGAGGAGTCGTCGTACCACCATATGCTTGATTCTAAGGGAGGCAGCCAGGCGAAGCCCGTGCAGTAGAGCTTCGTACTCAGCCTCATTGTTGGTGGCTTTCCAGAGGATCTGGAGCACATACTTGAGCTGATCTCCTTTTGGGGATATAAAGAGAACTCCTGCGCCAGCTCCTTCAAGCTTCATCGACTCATCGAAGTACATGATCCAACGCTCTGGGGGTACTTCGGGTGTTGAAGTTTGTATCTCTGTCCATCAGTGATGAAGTCTACCATAGCCTAAGATTTGATTGCCGCATGTGGGACAAAATCGATGTTGTGGAAAACCAGCTCGACCGCCCATTTGGAAATTCGACTGGTTGTATCTCGGTTGTGCAGGATATCGCCAATTGGAAAGGACGTGACCACTGCAACTCGGTGAGCATCGAAATAGTGGTGCAACTTGCGAGATGTGGTCAAGACAGCATAGAGTAGCTTCTCAACCTGGGGGTAGCGTACTTTAGACTTTGTGAGGACCTCGCTGATGAAGCAAACTGGCCGCTGTACTTTGAATACATGGCCGAGTTCCTCCCATTCAACTACAATTGAAGTGCTCACCACATGGGTTGTGGCTGCAATGTAGAGGAGCAGTGGTTCATTATCAGCTGGTGCTGTGAGTACTGGTGGTGTTTGGAGAAAATTTTTCAGATCTTCAAATGCTTCATCAGCTTCTATCGTCCAAACGAACTTGTCCTGCTTCTTGAGGAGTTAGAGGAAGTGTAATCCTCTGTCACCAAGTCTTGAGATGAATCTGTTGAGGGTCGCCATGTACCCTGTCAGCTTTTGGACATCCTTGAGGGTCTTGGGAGGCTTCATGGAGGTAATGGCAGTTATCTTCTCGAGATTGGCCTCAATTCCTCGGCGGCTAATTATGAAGCCCAGCAGTTTTCCTGTGGGCATGCCAAACACACACTTGGTTGGATTGAGCTTCCGTTGGAACTCACTGAGATGTGCGAAAGTCTCCGACAAGTCGGCAATCAAGTTGTCTAGGTTCTTTGTCTTGACCACGACGTCATCAACATAGGCTTCAACATTGTGTCCAATCTGAGCTTTTAAACAACTCTAAATTACACGCTGATATGTTGCCCCTGCGTTTTTGAGTCCGAAGGACATTGTTATGTAGCAGTAGGTGCCAAATGGAGTGATGAATGCCGTCTTGATCTGGTCATCTTCATGCAAGCTAATCTGATGATAGCCTGAGTAGCAGTCGAGGAAACAGTGTAGTAAGCAGACTGCCGTTGAGTCCACCACTTGGTCAATACGGGGTAGCCCGAAAGAATCCTTTGGGTAGTGCTTGTTCAGCTCGATGTAGTCGACACACATTCTCCACTCGTTGTTATTCTTCCTCAACACCAGGACAGGATTAGTGAGCCAGTCGGAGTGGAACACCTCCTTGATGAACCCAGCCGCTAACAATTTCGCCAGCACCGCGCGGATGGCTTCCTTCTTGTCCAGGGCGAAAGGTCATAGGTGTTGCTTCTTTGGTTTGGCTGTCGGATCGACATTTAATTTGTGCCCAGCCAGTTCCCTTGGGACTCCTGGCATGTCAGAGGGCTTCCATGCGAAGATATCGCGGTTATCCCGTAAGAAGTTGGTGAGCGCGCTTTCCTATTTGGCAGATAGGTCGGCGCCGTCTTGGAGGGGTCGCCCGTCCCTAGGTCGATCGCCTTGATTGGAACTTCCTGGGAGGGCTTCATGGTAGACGTGGCTGGCTTTTTCGTTGGGATTTCCAACTCTGCATCACCGAGTTGTTTTGCCATTGCAGCTACGATCGTGGCCAAATCTAATATACAAAAACAGGGGAGCATCTCATGTGGCCAGATCTAATCAAGAAACCAGGAGGATGCTGATTAAATGTAGACTTGCAGAGAAGACAAGTGGAGAAGGAGAACTCATGAACACCTGCGTGGGAGCAGATGAGGAGGAGGAATAGGGAGGTCTTGCACTGAGCGGTGCTGCAGAAATTAGGTCATAGTACCATCATGCCAAGGAGGGCGCATATCAGGTTCCCCCAATCAGGGCATGTCTACGCACTATGCTAGTGCCTGGCGATGACTCGAGGAGGACTGGAGGAGCGAGGGCTGCGGAGGGCACGGGTGACAGCGGCGGCGAGACGAGGGGTGGCGACAGCGGCGTGAGGACGAGAGGAATTACTTTTCGATTGGAACCCCTGTGCATGCGCTCCTTATGCATTCAAGCCCGTGCAATGTTTTTGCTCCCGCGCGGTCGATTTTGGATGCGCTCGCTCCTGGCCGTCAGCCCACGCTCGCAAAACAGCACCTCGTCGCCCGCCTTTTCTCGTTGCCCGCCTTTTCTCATTTTCGTGCCGCCGGAAGTTTAATTGGCCGCCTAGGCTCTAAACGAGGCGTTGGGGGCCCGTTTCATGTTTAGGTGCGACTAAACGTACGACTAATCATGTTTTTTTTAACACTGTCTGCAACTACCTTCGAATCAGTTTTCACGATGAATCGTTGAGCTCGTAGTGCCTTTGCCTTTCTGAGCCCCAGGAATACTGCTTCATACTCGGTGACGTTGTTCGTACTTCTGTCACTTTGCTTGTAGAACTCTAGGTTCGCTGTATATCTCATTTTTGCTCCTGAAGGTGATGATATATTGGTTTGCACCTGATCCGTTGCCTTTCTGGCAACGGATCAGATGCAAACCAACCTCTCCGTGCAAACTGTGCAAACTCTAATCTAGGCCACATGATGTTGATCCAAGGGGCGCAAAGGGGAGGTGGGAGGGGTGATTTGCAAAACTCTAATCACACTTTTGCAAATCACCCCTCTCACCTCCTCTGCGCCCCTCCGGATCAACATCGTGTGGCCCAGATTAGAAGTTTGCACGGTTTGCACGAAGAGGTTGGTTTGCACCTGATCCGTTGCCTTTCTACAACTCCTGCACTTTTGTCCCTCCAAGCACCATCACATTGTATGAGCCAGCTTTGTTCTAAGTCAGATTTTTCAGCCAAGGAGATGTTCATTCTGCGATGAAATCTGCTAGCACTTGGGATTTGATTGCTGTCCTTCACTCAAAATCCACCACATACTCAGATAGCTCCGCTGCCCATTTGTGCAGCCACACCGAAGCTTTTTTGTTGTTGAGCAACTCGTTTATTGGCTGATCAGTAAGGACTCTTATGTCATGCCCTTCAAATTAGTGCCTTAGCTTTCTAGAAGCCATCACCACAGCATATATTATCTTCTCAATTTCTGACTAAAACAGCTTCGATCCAGCCAGTGCCTCCGACACATAGTATACTTGTTTTTGTATTTTTTGTTTTTCCACTTCCTTCTCAGCTATCAATGCTGCACTTATAGCTGATTGCGAAACTGCAACGTATAGTAGTAGACGTGCCTTCGGATCAGGTACTGTTAGCTTCGTCAATTGCATTAGGTATTGCCTTAGCTCTTGGAAGGCCTTAGACTGCTCTTCTCCCCATTGAAATTTTATTGCATTTCTTAACGTTGCGAAGAAAGGCAGGCTTCGTTCTGGTGCTTTTGCAATGAATCTGTTCAATGCTGCAATTCTTTCTGACAATTTCTATACATCCCTTATGCACTTTGGCTCCTCCATATCAAGTATTACATTGATCTTGTCAGGATTGACTTCGATTTCATTCACTGATACTAGGCATCCCAGTATCATCCCCTTGGTTACCCCAAAGACACACTTTTCTGGGTTGAACTTGAGTCCAGCTTCTCTCATTCTTGCAAAGGCAACTTCTAGGTGAGATGTGATTTTTCCTCTCAACAATTTTTACTAAGATGTCGTCGACATATGCATGTATTGTTTTGAAGAGTTCTTCCTTGAAAACAGTGGTGGACATTAGGCAGAAGGTTGTGCCTGCGTTGCGAAGCCCCTCGGGCATTCTGATGAAGCAGAATGTGCTAATAGGTGTAATGAAGCTAGTTTTTTCTTCTTCCTCTTTTTTCATCCATATCTGATGATATGCAGAGAAGCAATCTAACAGAGACATCATCTCACTTGCTGCGGCTTGGTCAATGATTTTGTCTATTCTTGAGAGTGGAAAGTCATCTTTTGGCATGCTTTGTTGAGGTCGGTGAAGTCAATACACATCCTCCACTTGCCATTTTTTCTTTTGAACTGGCACAGTGTTGGCTAACCACTTTGGGTATTTTACCTCTTGGATAACATTGACATCGAGCAATCTTTGCACTTCGGCTTTGACTGCATTTACTTTCTCTTCGGACATCTTTCTAAGTCTTTTGCTTCTTTGGCTTCATATCTGGGCTGATTCCAAGTTTATGTTCGATTGTGGTTCTGTCAACGCTTGGCAAATCTTTGCTTGACCATGCGAAGACGTCTTTGTTGTTCCTCAAAACCTCAATAAGCCTCTCCTCTTCTTCTGTTTCAAGATCAGAGCCAATAATTACTTTTCTGTTGAAGACATCGGGCTGCAGCTGCACCTGCTTCATTTTTGTGGCTTCTATCATGTTTTTGCAACTTTTGTCAATGTTTGGCTTTTCTTCGCGATAAATTGGCTCTCTGTCTTCAAGCAAGTGTACATTGCATTGGCCGGGTGTAATTGCCCATTCAATATTTCTAGCTTCTTTTTGATCACCAAAGACAGTGATAACTCCTTTCAGTGCTGGCATCTTCATGCTCAAGAAAGCTTGTCTGATGGTGATATCAAAGGTATTGATTACCCCCTGCCGAAGATAACGTTGTAGTCAAAGATCATATCAACGACATTGAAGGTAACATATTATGTTCTTGCATTTGCTGTGTCACCAAAGGATATTGGCAATGTTATCTTTTCCAAGGTCTTCGTTTGCTTCTCCTGAAGCCAACTAGTGGTGTGTCTGATGGCTCCAAATTATCTGGGTTGATGTTTGTCATTGATCTCAGTGTTTTTGCCAGAATGATGTTTGCAGAGCTACCTGTATCAACTAACACTTTTCCAATTGTCCAGCCAGCTATGTTGGCTTCGATCAACATTGCGTCGTTGTGTGGGAAGTTTTGCAGCTTTAAATCTTCTTCAGTGAAGGCATTTGGCATGTGAGACCATTCTGATTTCTTGTAAGGTTCATCCACTGAGATGTTGTTTATTTTCCGAAAGTAAGTGAGGATCCTCCAGTTATAGGCCAAATTGGGCAATATGGTTGCATGGCTTGGAGTTGCTTGACGAAGCCGATGGTGGCTTCGATTGGTTTGATTGGATTTTGTCCACCTTCATTTTTTCTATGGTTTTCTTGATGTATCTGCACTGCTCGGTGCCATGAGTGTGATTTTTGCCATGATATTGGCAGAATAGCTCTGGGCCCGAAGATGGGCCCCTTCCTCTTCCTTGGCCTCTGTCGGCTCTTCCTCCCCTTTGGCTTGGTTCACTTCTTGGGTTTGCATATGAGTTTTCTTGGTAAAAAGGCTTGTTCTCTTGGAACGAAGGTGGATTCTCTACATTCATGATGAATTGAGATGGGTAACTTTGGTAATGGTTTGGGTTGTAGTGGTTTTGCTTGTTTTGGGAGTCAGGCTGGTTTTCATGATAGCTTCTCTGGCTAACCTTCTTCGGTTTTCATGGTCAAATCGATAGTATTTCTTGAACTCTTCATACAAGTCACCGAGTGTGGCCGGTGTTTCCCTTGCAATATGCTGTGCAAATGGACCCGGCCGAAGCCCCTGAATTGCTGCGAACTTGACGGCTTCGTCAGGAATATGGGGAGCTTGGGATCTTTGTTGGTGATTCTTACGGTCGCAGATAAATCCGCAAGCACATGGATACCGTTGTAGCTTTCACCCGGAAGTGTTCAGGGTATCGAATCCACAGGGAAGGCGGTGGTTCCTTACTTGGAGCTCCATATAAGCCTTTTAGAAGTAGGACAAATTGAGGCAAAGTAATGCCTTGATGAGGAAATATGCTAAGTTTTGAGAAAATCATTTGAGGAGTCAAGTAAGGCTAAGTTTTGAAAATTTAATCAAAAAACCAAGTTACTTTACAAAAGGAGTTGAGTTTATTCGAATCAAGACCATTCCATTCCTCAATCATCCAAGATGACATGATAGACACTTCAAAAAGTCACAAGTGCAGGTATGGCCTGGAATAACTTATATGCTAGCATCATATCTTTTGGAATCATGTTCTCTGCCTTAGTCATGAGCTTTACTCGAGGACGAGCAAAGGCTAAGTGTGGGGGAGCTTGTTGACAATCCTTAAATGCTAATTTTGACCGTCAACTCCTGCGGAGAATATGTCAAATATAATCACCAAACATATTGATAGGGTTTATATCTAATCAATTTCACAAGTTTTGGTGAATATGTGAACGCAGGGACTAATTGGCAAAAGAGGAGGAGATTTGGGCTCAGGGCCAGATCGCCCGACCCCACTAGGTCAGCCGACCTAGGCCCAAGACCAATGGAGCCCATATTTGGCCACAACAAAGAAGCACACTTCAGGACCATCATAGCCGTTGATTCCATGACGGTTGGATACAAGAGATGGGAATGGTCCAAGGGAAGGTCACATGGATTGAGGGGCCCACCAACATATCTAAACGTACTCAAATTGAGCCACCCACCCGGAACCGTCATTAGGACCCACTCCACAATCACCCAGGCAAAGATGGGCCCGAGAGGAGCCGGTAGGCCGTCGCCCGACCTAGCAACGCCGCCCGAACTTGTATTCGCGCCAAACTCGCTCAACTTTGACGGGGTGCTTCCCACCGCCTCCAGGAGTCCATCCCGGCCGTGCATCACTCAAGTCGGTGCATCCTAGGGTCGGCCGACCTAGAGGGATTGGCCGACCTGGTCCCGGGGCCAAACGGACTCAACCGCAATGAGGTGCCTCTCCACCATCCTTCCAAGCTATAAATAGATGGCCTCGGCTCCAATTCAACACACACCAAAAGAGAGAGCTCCTATTGTATCATTGTTAGGCTTAGTCTAGTAGTGGAGTAGTTCTAGTAGTAGAGCTTCAGAAGGGTCTCCGATGAAGTCTCGGTAAGCTTAAGTCTTAGTCTTGTACTACTTATCTTATCTTACTTGTAAGACTTTGAACTTTAATGGAATTACTATCTTGCTTATGTTATTTGGCTTATTGCCTTGTTTGTTCATCATATAAGTTGTATGTCTTGCACCTTAGTATAGCTGACACATGTTATGGCAATGTCCCAATGTGCCGCAAGGTTGCTTTGTTTATCTGGACAATAAATAGAGTTGTATTTCGTATTGCAAATATGGTTTTTGGAATATGGAATATCATTGGGGATACCCTTACCCCACGTATTCAGAGGTAGTCCCCGGGTGGTGACAACCCTGCCTGGCCCATGTAATCCTCGCCGTCTGGGTTTGGGCGTTTGCAGGCCTTCGTGATAAACTTCATGACAGTACCCCTTGATGAGGGGAAGCTCATGACTCCTCGATTTGCCCTCTATCATGTGTCCCTTGCTAGGCTTGTACAGTGTACGCTTGTAATGTATGTGACTCATTAGTGGGAAGTATATAGATTCCCTTGTTCTCTTCTAGGATCTTCATGCTAGCTAAGTCTTATATATTCAAGCGCCACTTATGCATGGCGAAGTGACTACTCATTTACGAACTCCTACAGCAATACCCGAATGTGGGGGATTTCAGAGGGTCCAACTGGGCTGTCACCACCTGCGGCCTACCCCGGCAAAACCGTGGGGTACACTCATATCTAGTTGATGATTCCAACCAGAGCACCATGCTCACATCGTTTACAACACGTTGATCACTCCGGACTACTAAGACTATGATCAACGCCACCATAAGAATGGCCGATGGACCAATGCCGTGGCATAGATCATGGAGACTATTATGCATAAGAAACCATACTCTAGTTGAACTAGAGCAAAGTCTAACATGTATGAGAGCACTCAAGTCTATACTACCGAAGCAAGGGTATATGACTAACTCATGAGCATATAACCCTAGCAACTTATGATAGCAAGAACACAAGCACAACTCATTCATATCATGACAAAGACAAACAATATATGAAGAAGATATATCATTGAAGTAGAATAAAGTCCTAGAACAAGAAGATACAAGAGCCATACCCTTAGCTCCAAGGAGACCTGGAACCTGAATAGAGCTACTCAAGCCTAACTCCACTAAGCCTAGAGCCTAAAGGAAGAGAGTGATTGCCCAAAGATGTGTGTGTCTCATTTGGAGCCCCTCCACTCATATTTATAGGCCTCAAGAGGTAGCATCTCCGGGGGAATATTCCAGCATCCACCTCGAACCGACCTTTAGGAGAGCACGAGAGAGCACCACGTGGAAGGCCAGGATGGGGCGCCACTAAGGTGGTTGGCCGATCCAAGGGTTCGGCCGAACCCCTGGTGGCCCCCCTCATGTTGTGCTTTCTCCAGTGACTGTCAAGTGGGTCCCAAAGGGTAGTTGCACATGTCCACGGTGGATTGAGGCGGTTTGGGTCTGTTGTGGGCCCTTCAATCCATGTGATGCACGCGTGGCGGCTTCTGATTCGTTGGGATGTTATCACTTGGATCTATGAGGGTGGATTCTCCTTTATTTCTGTAGCAAATCACCTACAACCAAATATTCTCCAAGGACATGTGGAACTACATTATTCGAAGGGAAATATGTGTGTGAGCATTACCAATCCATCACTTTATTCGAGTATATTGACGGCTATTGTTGGTGCTTAACAGCTGTCAACAATCATCACTTTCAGTCAAGCAGAAGTTGTGTCCCTTAGACCCTTAGGAAGTTATTCTCGATAATGGTCGAGAAATAAGTCTGATATCCAATGATGAACGTCTTGAGTTTGGAGAACCCAAGGGCCATGGACATGCTTGAAGTATTGACTCTGGAGTCCGAGCGAAAGGATTCTATAAATGAGCATGAAACCTTCTCTTTCGAAATCCCACAAGAGTCATGCTCATTTAATGAATCCCCAAAGTTAGTCACGCTTTGTGCCACAAGCACACACGAGGGCTACAACCACCTCAAGGTCCTCATTTCTAAAATGTTTAGGAGGTTGGTTGTGGATGCATTCATTTATCATAAACATTGCAGATTTCATGTTGCATCTTTGGCACTAACATTGCAGCTAAAACTTCAATGGTACATCTATAATTGACGATAGAGTTGGGAACTACGTCACCAATGATAGTAGCAATGTGAGGATTCCCCAAGGTCTAGCTTCGGACCATAAACAAAGCACTGCTAGGAGATAGCCTGGATTATCATTTATTTTTCCTTTCAAATATTGTTTTTAGGATAAGCTTTCCTTCGGGTATTTTTGGTCTCTAACCATTTCAAGTGAAGATTAAGAAGAATGATCGACAGGTGATGATTAAGAACATAGAGCTACATCAGTAGTAACACATTGGTAAGTTTTGGTCATGGAACAAATTTCGAAGGAGGCCAACACATTTGATTTTTGGTGTCCCGCGACACAAAAATCCAAGTGTGGGGGAAGGTCGTAAGTATTTTGCAACAGGTTCCATTTGTACAAAATTTTATCTTGGTTTTCAGGTGATGTTGGTCTTTCATCTTGCTCTATAAAAAAATATAAAAAATTACATAATAAAAAAATTTGAATCCAATACAGGCTATTGTTCTTTAAAACCAAAGAGCCCTTGTTTTGTTTCCACCATGTATGTATAAATGCAGGTACAAGATCAAGTGCGGGGGTCTTTCAAGTTTTCTGATGTGCACATGATCAAGACCACCCACAGACAGGTTGTACAACATCACATGGGCTGACACAAGAAAGATCAAGGTGGACAGGCCCAGAAGGAGTCGGATTACCCTAGTCACTTGAAGGCCTTCTGGCACCTCTTTCCCACATTTTTATCTAGAGCGATGGTTTGCACACCTTTTCCCTCATCCTCTCTGATTCATGAGTTTAATTCAATCCTTTGGTTTACATGTCTATCCTTGATTGGTTTGCATATTCTTTATTCCTTGCACATACACCTGCTTCTTGTGAACATATATCTGTAAGGAAACATATTCTAAATATATATGAAAAAGGTATGTTTCTTTCTCTTGTTTGAGCGAACTTTTGGTGATTGGTGAATGAGATATGGTATGATAAAAGAAATCTCGCTCTTTCTGTATGAAGTGCTTGGGATGTTTTTTCTTGCAAAAATTTAAATTCAGTAACCTTATAAAGCTCCTCAATGATGCCTTGTTCCTACCAAAGCCATATATTGTTCAAATTTGCAAAACCCATACACACATGCTGATTGTTTATTGCATTGAGCTTTGTAAAATTGTTGTGACCCTTGTAAGATGCACTTTCATGCTTTCATGATCAAGATTACGAACACGCCACATACACATGTTAAACTTCTACACCGGAAGTTAGCAACCTTCATTCATCCAAATAAATGTTCCAATCATCTTATATATCTCTCTCCCAATATTTTTGCAAGAGACATGAGCTATAGAAAAAAATGATGAAAAAAATGTGGGCACATGAAGGCCAAAGTATTATGAAAAAAAAGAAAGAGATAGCAATGTTCTCAAAATAAATTCAAGGAGAGGAGATCATACAAAAAGGAGCTACAATTCTATTTTTTTCCATAGGCATGCACATCTTGATCAGATTGTATGAAAAGTTTTCTTCATGGATCCGCTCTTTGACTTTGCAATATATGTGATGCAAGTATGCCTTATATTTACTCCTACCTTGAGCTCCACATAAGCCTTTTATAAGTAGGGTGAAAGAAGGCAAAGATAAGTGCCTTGGTGAGGAACCATACACATTGAGTGATCCGAGAGAATCATTTGAGGAGCTAAGTAAGGTTATATTTTTTAAAACTTATCAAAACCCAAGTTACGTAACAGAAGAGTGCAGATGACTTGAATCAAGGCCATTCCATTCCTCAACCAGCCAAGATGGCATGATAGACACTTCAAAATTCACAAGTACAGGTATGTCTTGGAATAACTTATATGCTAGCATCATATCATTTGGAGTCATGTTTTCGACCTTAGTTCTACAGCTTTACTCGAGGACGAGCAAAGGCTAAGTGTGGGGAAGTTTGTTGATGGTCCTTAAGTACCACTTTTGGTTGTTAAGTCCTGCACAAAATATGTCAAATATAATCACCAAATATAGTGTTGGTGTTTTACATTGTCATGCATGAAATGACACTATGGGCTTGAGATGAGATATAAAATATCAATATCACAAACTATCTCAAGTGTCCAATTGGAGTGCACCATTGCGTATAGCTCGTCGAGACGATCAAAATAGATATATTATTTATATATTGGAGCATGGAATAAAATAATATAAAATTATATATTAATGTGCAGCGCTGATGTCATCGCTGCTGACATCACTTCGGCGCCACGGCCTAAGCGGCCTACGAAGGAGGCCGGCAGCCAGAGCCAATGCTCGGCGCGGCCACTCACCAAGGAGCGGTTGGGCCCAAGTGGCAGGGCCCAGGACACAGGCTCGGTTACTCCTCTGACTGAACACATAGCCACGCCCTGCTGGCCCGGCACGCAGGGATGAGCGGTGCTAGGGGCACGTGGCTCGCGGCTGCGCTGCGTGCACGCCTACTTGTTGCATGCGGGCTAGGCTGCCAGGGGCCGTCCGCCAGAGCTACACACGCAGCGGGTCAGAGTCCACACGGAGGCCTGCGCTGGTTTGGACGCTTGGTCAGCACTGCGTGCTCGGAAAGACCGAGCAAGGGGCCATGTGGCCGATTTCTATTCGCCCAGGACTCTTCTCGCGGATCGAGGAAGAAAAGAACGGGCCAATTTCAGCCGCAGAAGCACACTTTGAGGGAGAAAATTCCTTCGTGAGCTATTCCTTCGCACGACCGACTTCCAACATCGGTTCCCAGGACACATGGCATAGAGAGAATTAGGAGGAGAATATTCCCTAGGACCTAGGGAGGATCTCTACTCTCCCAAGACACTCTCTATACTTCAAATACCACCCTACGCCTGACTTTCAACACACACAAGTTTGGAAACTCTTCTCCAAGACAAAGCTCTACATCAAATCCTACTTAGAGAATAAGGAGAGAGTGAGGGGTAGTCCAGGGAAAGTGCCGGGGCTGTCGGCACTCTTCCCTGATCTTGTACCTCGACGGATGCTTTCTTCTCTTAGTATGTGTTCGTGATCTCTTATGGTATTAAGTACTCTTGACTAAGTAAGTTCCCTTCTATTGTTGCTTGCGGGTTCATCGCTTTATCTCTAAAGTACTCTAGTCTCTAGCTAAGATTAGGGTAGTAGTATACTCGTAACCCCCACGGATTAGTAGAGGTAGGCGGCAGGTGGTGACAACCTTATCTGTCCTTTGTAATCCTTCACGTTTCGGTACGGCGTAGAGCTGTAGGCCGGCAATTTCCTAGAGGCCTAGGATACCCGGTGCTCAAAGTAAGCAAACTATAGACGCTGAGCTTATCCTTCATCAAGGTCCTTAAGCCATAGGAATCCTCTCTACCCTCGCCAATCTTTCTCTTGTTGTCCTCGGATGATCTAGTTAGAAGATTAGTACACACATTCCCTGTGGATTCGATACCCTGAATACTTCTGGGTTAAAGCTACAATGATATCCATGCGCTTGCGGATTGATCTGTGACTGTAAGAAGTACCAACAATGTATATTTGCAGCCTCTGATTGATGAGCTTAAAGAGCTATGAGAGAATGGAGTTGATACTTGGGATGCAAGGGTAAAGAAACATTTTACTCTATGTGCAATGCTACTTTGGAGACTTAATGATTTTCCTGCATATGTGATGTTGTTTGGTTGAAGCACAAAAGGGAGGTTTGCTTGTCCTTATTGTCACAAGGATACTGATTACTTGTGGTTAAAATTTGGTTCCAAGCATTGCTACATGGGGCATCGCCATTTTTTTGCCTACAAACCACAGGTGGCAAAGGAACAAGGTCAGCTTCAATAACATGGTTGAAATGAGAGATACTCTAGAACCGCTCAGTGGTGCACAAGTATTGGAGAAGTACCAGAGTTTCGAGCAGGTCACTTTTGGAGCGACTACTTCTAGGAAGAGCTAGCATCGTGACGAAGATAATAGATGGCGCAACTGGAGGAAGAAGAATATTTTCTTTGATCTTCCTTACTGGGATTCTGATGAGGACATGACAACCATGGATTTGGCCATAATTATTTGTTTTAGAGGAGTCCAACATAGATGTACAAGTCAAGAGGAAGGCCTAAAACTAATTCGGTTCGAGTCCCCAAGGTGGAGGCCCAAAGCAACTCAAGTTCGAGTCCACCTCGGAGTCCAGGAGCAGCAAGCACTAAAATTAACACCCAGGTCGCATACAGAGTCTGTTTGGGACGTTCTTTATATGGATGGAAAGATAATTTCATAGAGCTTCTAATGGGTCTGGTCCCACATCAAAATTCCTTCTAAGTCAACAGGAATCGTTGAAACAAGTGGACATCCAGAATCTGGCAGGGTGCTGCGCCACGGTCTTTTGGGCCGTTGGCCCGTATATCATGTTGAAGCCCATAGGGCCCAGTCCAGGGGGGTCATGCATGACCTAACCCTCATATATTTAGTAGCCGCCACCACAATAGGGTTTGGGTTTGTTTAGTCAAGTTTTTGAAGTTGAAACTGTGATAGATTTATTGTAACTGTGGCGACAAGTCCGTTTACAGTGATTTAGGGCCCCTGTTCTTGTTCTACAACCATGTGGAGATTAGTCCTTTGTTGATCAGAGCTTGAACTCCTCTCATATTCTCTTGATACAGATCTGCAATTTCAGATTGCGTGTTTATCATTTTCTTGCTTGTGTTCTTCGATTCTCTTGTAGGGAAAGCCTTCTCGGCGAGGTCAATCAAGTTGTGCTTGGTTGATAACCAACAGAGCAGTGGTGTAACGATTGCAGGGTTTGAATCGTATCTGATTTGAAGCCGGATCGCCAACGTCGAGTTCTCCACCAATTGAACTTACCCCTTACCTCTCGGAAGATCAGCCAACCCCTTATCAAGTGGTATTAGGATTCCGGTTGCCCGTGAGGTATTATCGTGTGCCCTTTAGATTCATCTTGTTTTCATTTACCTATAGTCCAAAAAAAGCCCTACAAAAATATTTCCGCTGTCCAATAACCCCTTTGTGCCCCACAATTTTTCAGTTTTTAGTTTGCTTTTCTGAATTTTAGTCCCTTGTTGTTTCATCGTGTTCATCGTGTCTGGGTCTGTTTCGTAATCCCTAGTGTCAAGTGCATGTTTGCTGTGTGCTAGTGCTTTGTTTGTTGCATGCAGCGTAGTTACAAGAGGTACTAGTGCTGCAGAGGAATTGTTTATCGTGGTGTTCTCAGATTTGTTTTCCTCTATCAATTGTTCTTGTACACATACGAGAGACAGGAAAAGAATCAGCTTGGTAAAAAAGAATAAAAAATTGAGACAAGAACTTTGTTTGCCGTGAGTCGTCATGGCCATGCTTTGCTAGTTTGGAATTTCTTGTGGCAACATTGTGTTATATTGAGTTGTAAAACTTTAAGTTGCTGCACTTTCTGAGTAAGAAAAAAAGAAGAGTAAGAGGCAAAGAGGTGCTGAAAAAGTGAAGAAAAAGCCGCACCAAAAAGAAAAAAGAAAGCAAGAAAGAAAAATAAAAGAAAAAAAATTCAGAAGTGCTTGCATCCTTTGAGTCCTTTGCTGAGTTGCTTTTATTGCTTGCTTCAACTAGGTCCGAGACAAGTTTAGGCCGGTGACATAGACTAGCCTGGGACTACTTTTCAGTCTTGAAATTCTGACTTGAATAATTGTTATTCCTTGCTACCATATTGTGCCTACCCAAAATTGTACATATACTTCTGCTCAGTACAGAGTCACCTTGCAACTGTTACACAAAAGCTTGACAATAGATTGTGCCGCCCTGTTGGTGTTGACGCAGAATTCAGGTCAACACACGAGAGCGCTAGATCGTGCAGTACGTCAACGATCAACTCGCAGCTCCTCTGCGCAGACCGGTCTGACTGGTCAGGGCAACCGGTCAGACCTGAGAGGTACAAAAAGTAAAGGTAAAAGTAGTAAATTTGATAGATTCGATTGGGTTGCCCTCAATCGACCGAATCCCCTTGTATTTATAGGGAGGGTAGGGCATGTCCCGTAAGGAAACCAAGTTACAACTCGTCACAACCTTGGAATCCTAAATCTACTTAAATTACAGAAGGGTAACCGGTCTAACTGGTCCCCCAAACCGGTCAGACCGGTCTGGGCGCAACTTCGCCTCCCGCGCCATCTTCTATCTTGCTCCGTGCGTCGGCTCCTGCAACTCCTCTGGTCAAAGTGCCAATTTTGGTTGTCAACAGTTGGCTTTGGTAAGAACACTTGCAAGACGGTGGTAAGCCGCTTGAGATATTGCATTCCACCTTCACCACCACCTAGTAGTTGCTAGTTGATAGTGATAATACTTTTGTGTTGTCTTTTGCTGTCTTCTAACAATGACAGGTTGTTTGTATCCACCAAATTATGATGGTATAGGTGCTAACGCCATAATCTAGATGTGATGCATATTGAGAAGAATATATGTTAGAGCTTGTGATGGACTTTGCTTGGTTTGGTTGGTAAATGTAAGGGCAATGAGAAGGCTAGACTTGATATGCAATAATTGGGTATAAGGAAGGATCAACATCCGTTCATCGAGAAAGGAAAATACACTTTGCCACCAGCGTTGTACACGTTAGGTGATTCTCAGATTACTACTCTGTGTGAATTTTTTCAAGGTGTTAAGATGCCAGATGGTTATGCCTCAAATTTATGGAGATGTGTTGATGTCAGTGGTTGCAAGGTTGCTAGACTGAAAATTCATGACTATCATGTTATGATCCCATTGATCCAGCTCATCAGGTTTTTTAACTTCATATGTTCAAAGGAGCTTGACAATACTAAGATGGAACAACTTAATAATTCGATTGGAGAGACCCTTTGTCAGCTTGAGATGGTATTCCCTCTAGCATTTTTTGATATTATGATGCACTTGACATTTCATATTGCTCGGGAGGCTAAACTCGGAGGCCCTGTTAACTATAGATGGATGTATCTAGTTGAGAGGTACCTATGTACCCTCAAGGGCTATGTGAGGAACAAAGCTTCCCTAGAGGTTCAATAGATGAGGGATACATCTTGGAGGAGTACCTTACATTCTGTTCTCGATTCTTTGAAGGCGTTGCTACAAAGCTGAATCAGCAAGAGCATCAAGAAAGGAGCACGATTAGTGAACCACCTGCTGGTCTAAGTGTATTTGTGAGCATGGACAGTGATATAAAGAAATCTTCTAGGAATAATACGGAGATAGCATCTTATGATGAACTGCAAAGGATGAGGCACTACATAATAACCAACTATGATGAGGCCATTCCATGGATAAAGTAAGCTACATGTCTATGAGTTTATCTATAATAATGTGTTCGCTATCTAACTGAGATAAGTTTTTATTTCGTTTTTGTTACGTTGAAATAAGCACATGGACGAATTGAGGAAAATGAACCCACAGAATGTTGAAATAAGGCACAAGAAAGAAAATAAACCCGCAAAGTCATTTATATTTGCGTTCGGTTTAATGCATCACAGTTGAATATTGTTATAATTTGTTGAAAGCATATATGAGTGCAAATTAGGAAGCAAAATGCAGAGGGAACTGCAAATGATATGATCTATGCTCTATCTCATGGTGCAAATCATTGAGTTACTGTGATTAACAGGTGCTCCATCAATGAATTTTTCTTTCAGACATCGCATATATAGAAAAATCTAACAACACAGAACAATGGTGTTGTTGTCAAGGGCGATGGCATGGAATGGTACAAAGTGGTTCAAAAAATTATCATCCTTGATTTTCCTAACTCCCAGGAAGTCACGTTATTCCAATGCGACTGGTATGATGTTCCAGCACCAACTACGAACAAATCTAGAGGGTACAGAGCATCACTTGCTTACAATAATATTGACGAATCGATATTGATACCTCTCGATTTCACTATTCAGATGATCCATACAAATTGGTGATTCAAGCGGAGCAAGTGTGTTATTTGAAATGCGGAAAGAAAGCTAACTAGTGCAGCGCCCTCACAATGAAACCAAGGACCCTGTTTGCCATGCCTGATCATGAGGACACTGATAATAATGTTGGTGATGTTGATGTGGACTCGGTTGTCATTTGAGTGGAAAATATTACTGTCGACGACGGAGATGAGGATTTGACAAATTGGAGTAGGACAGACGTGGAAGGGTTAAGTGGTGATGCTTCTGTACTTGCAAAGGCGCTTGCTGAACCCATGCTTGAACTGGATCATGCGGACATACCAGAAGATGACGGTATTTGGTTACTGACCGAAGCCAATGAACCCAGACAATAAATAAGACAGAGGAACAAATACAAGCAACAATATATTACTTATCAACAGTGTTCTCAGGAATCAGCCCTTTACACGTTGGCCAGGGGTCTCCTTTTATAGGGAGGCCAAAGGGCACTTTTACATTCCTCATATGCCCCTGAAAACCAAGCATCATCCTCTAGACTATACAACTTAGGTGTTTCAGGGACATAATTGTACATTCACAATCTTTAGTGTGAATACGTGACTAGTTACACCGTGTTTGACTCGGCTTGAACTCGGTCCACCTTGGCTTCGTTGGCAATTAGGGGCGCGCAGCCATCTCTGTAACCTGCTTCGGTTCAAACAACAGCGACGACGACTGTTCTTGATCGAACCCGAAGCCGTTTTCTCCTTGCGAACCCTATCACTTAACCAGAGACGAAGCAGATGAGTGTTATAATCATCGTGTTAGGAGCTTAGGGTTACCTTTGTTCGGCTAAGGTGTTGCTTATAGCGCTCACAAAGCCATATTCGGGTGTTCTCTGTCGTACACAAGGACGAAGCCACTCCTGTGTTGGAACGAGGAAACGAAGCCATTTTCATGATGCGTTAGCATGACGAAGTCGAAAACGACCAGCCTTTTCATGAAACGAAGGTAATATGGCTGGAGCAATGCCTTATATTTATCAGAGGTATTTCTCGGCAGGCCAATCCCCCAACAGTAGCCCCTCACGGACGAGGGCTTTCTTCAACAGGCCGAGCTCCTCGAAAAGAAAAAGGATTGCTTTTGCCTGTCTGAGAAACGCCTCCTCTTGTTGGAGAATTGCCCGAGTGTATGTTTCGTGGCTTCGTTGCCCGTAATGCTGCCATAATTCTGCTTCATTCGTTTTTCACTGTATTGATTTTTCTGACGGTNCGAAGCTGTTGCTTTCGCCCAATAGCTTGAGGTTGGGGTTGCCATGGAAGTAGATGAGAGGGGTAAGGGCCCTGCAGAGGAGGGTGAGTTTGTGGAAGGTGATGATACTGAGGATGCCGAGTCTATCGCGGACGTGGCTCTTGACGATGTGGAAGCTGATTTGTCAGATCTCACTGATTTTCGGAAGAAACCTCATACGACCATTTTCGGGAAGTCTTTTGTGACCACCAATTTGATTAAGTTTTATGAGGAGAAGGGTTATTTCCCTGTTGGACATGGGCGAGCCCCAGGCGATGAAGTTACCCCTGCTCCTCAGGCCGACGAAGCCATTGTCTTTAGGGACTTCTTTACTGCCGGGCTTCGGATGCCTATTAGCAATATTATTGCTGAGATGCTTGGGAGATTTGGGCTCCAGCTTTACCATCTTACTCCTAATGGCATCACCCATCTGCTTCGATTTTTCTGGGCGGTGAAGATGAATGGCTCTGATGTTAATGTGGATGGCTTCGTTCGATATTTTGAGGGTCATCGTCAGACGAAAGGTGTTAAGATTGATGGATTTGAGTATGAGCCAGATTATGGTAGTGTCAGCTTCTGCGCTCGTCGGCGCCTTACTGAGTTAGAGAAGGTAGAGCTTACCTTCAGCCAACGTAATGCCTGGGATCGTAATTGGCGCAAGTACTGGCTTTATGTGAAAGTGCCTTCGTTGGAGGTTACTTTGGAGGATGGTACGAAGCAGGTGACCTTTCCCCTGCATGGCCAAGTTTTGCCGAGTAATTTTATTTCCTGTCCTCCATTTAACCCGAAGGCGCCTGGCTATAGTCGATGTGAAACAGCTTTTTTCAAAGCCAGTCGTGTTAGCGGCAGTCGTGATCTCATCGAGGAAGGACTTGCCATGGGAGTAAATTTCCTTTCGGCTGATTGGAAGCCATATGCAGTTGAAATGAGGTCATATCGAGGCTTATCTCATGTCTGCTTTCCTCTCTTTGGGGCCAAGAAGCCCTCACATATGTCTGACTATGCCTATGTTCAGTCCATTGAGCTTATGGCTGAAACTATTCTTGGGAGATACACGTCGAAGGAGCATGATAGTTGTGTCGCTTTGTTGGACGGTGTCCGCTTCAACAGAGTGTTTGAAGAAATGAAAGTTAGCTACCCTCAGCGTGCTGCCCCCCAAGTCCGGTAAGAAGCTCACAGCTGTTGACCACCCTAGTGTGGTGCCTGCTACGAAGCCGGGCCGCGGTCGTGGGAAGAGGGGTCGTGGCTCAGGCCGTGGTGGGGGGGGGGTTCATTCTGATGATGCTGGTGACGAAGCCGGTGGCAGCAGTGCGGCAGCCCCGTCTGGTCGAGGTGATGGCCAGGCGAGAGGTCGTGGTACCAAGGCCGTCCCAACTAAGAAACGTGCTTCCACTTCAGCCCTTGAGGCTTCGAAGCGACAACGACTCGGGGGGGCGTTACCTGCTGTGCCCATTTCCAGTGCGCCTCCGCTGCCAACAGCTTCGTTTGTTCATACAACGGCTTCGACTGCTGTGCCTCCACCGACGCCTGCCTCTCCTGCTGTCCTGGCTGCTGCTTCGGCATCTATTGATCTTAATATTGGAGGTTGGTTCTTTTGTTTTTTCTTTAAGTTATTTCCATTTAACTTGCATTTGCAATCTGCAGTTAAGCCCTCCACTGGTCCTTGCCTTCGTGTTCGCATCCCGGGGTGTGTGGATGATGAAGAAGATGACGTCAGCTATAGCCGTCTTCTGAGGGAGGATGAGACTAAGGACTTGGCTTCTGCCGATCCTGAGGTCTCATCAGCTCTACCCAGCCATCCTCCCTTGATGTCTTGGCTAAGGCTGCGGCCAAGTCCCCTCTCGCAGCTGTTGCTGAGGAGGCTGAACATTCCACGCCCATTGGTGGTGATGATCGGGGTTCTGGTGAGGTTCTGCCGACGGCTGCTGCTTCGCCTGTCATTTGTTTGCAAAATATCGAAGCCGGAACCGCTGCTAGTCCCGTCCATGTTGACTCGCGCCGCAACGATGATGAAGGTACTATTTGTTTTTATTTTTGATCGGCTTCGCTTTATTATCACTCTTTTCTTGTAGGTTGTTTTGTACCCTTGTATATGATTCTATTTCAGGCACTCGCAATGCTGGCTTCGGATCTTTTGTTGATCGCCTATGACGAGATGGGCCTCATTCTGCGAACGATGTTCCTGAGTTATCCCCAGTGTTTGTTTTTCTTGCTTTTACTACGCCGAATGTTCTTTAGCTTTGTTATTGATCTTGTTCTTTTATCTTTATAGAGTTTGAACAGCGAGTGAAAACTCTTGATCTGGACGCTCTTGCTGTGTCCAGTATCAGCGGCAACATGCAGGTGATTGCTATTACCTTTGATCTTGTATCTTTAGCTTTTTGTTTTTGGCTTCGTTACTGATTCAGTGTCGTTGCTTTAGTCTATGATATCAATGCAGGAGCTTTTTGCCCGCCTTCCGTGTCGACTTAATGACATTGAGAATGAAAGAGCTGAATTAGAGTCTTTGCGGAAGGAGCGTGAGAGATGGGCTTCTGAACAAGCTGCCGTTGCTATGCTGAAGGAGTCTCTTGAAACTGAGAAGAAACAGCTTCGTATTCAACACTAAACCTCCCATTCGGAGATTTCTTCGCTTAAGGACAAAGTGGCTACTCTTAAGTCTGAGCGTACCCGCAATGTCGAAACTATTGAGGGGCTTTGTACCAAGTTGGTTGAAGATGCCACTTTAGTCCATGAATTGAAGAATCAAATAAAGAGTTTGGAAGATGCGAAGGAGAAGTTCTCCACTGATGCTGAAAAGTATAAAAGAGATCTTCTTGTTGTTGCTGTTGATATGAAGAACTCTCTGGGTGACGAAGCTAACAGGCTCAGGGCCAGTATCAAGGAGCTTCGTACTGCGAAAGAAAAAATGGAGGAAGAGATCTATTGTCGTGGTTCTAGGATATATCGTGGCTCTCAAGCAGTATGGTGGAGAGCCTCTTCCTTTTCTGAACCAGGACTTTAGCTTGGAGAAGCTTTTTGACTGGCTTGACGATGAGTTTAGGTTCCTTCCGGACGTTCTGTCCAAGGTCGGAGATTATGCTGCTCGTACCTGTGTCACCAATGCATTCAAAATGCTTTCTGACCAGGGTTGCTCCCATTATAAGGATTTCTTAAGGAAGGAGCAGTTTCCTACAGCTTTGAACCCTGATCAGAAGGAACTTTTCAACGAAGCAATTGTAGCGACCCGGGCCACATTTTTGAAAAAGTTTTGGTCTGCTACTGGTCGTGAGTGTGCATGTCGCACCGCCCATGATCGTCTTGTCAAGGTTGGCTTCGTTCGTTTATATTTTGTTTTTCCTTTACTTTTTCAATGAAAGCATGTTATTACGCTGTTTTGATAGCTTATTTTGTTTCAGGCTAAGGAGTTATTCGCGCTGGAGATGAGCAAAAGGCTGAGGCCGATGCTGCAGCTGCTGCCGCTACTGTTGGAGCTTCCACCTCAAGAGCCGGAGCCGGAGCCGGAGCTGGCCAGGGCGGAGCTGGAGCCGGAGCATCCGATGCTGATCCGAAGGTTTAGCTTCGTCAGATCCAGTGCACTTTGAGATTTTGTTGAGAGATTTTAA
The DNA here is from genome assembly GCA_004135705.1 of Alloteropsis semialata. Lineage (NCBI taxonomy): Eukaryota > Viridiplantae > Streptophyta > Magnoliopsida > Poales > Poaceae > Alloteropsis > Alloteropsis semialata. The sequence continues at coordinate 29,849,391 of CM014273.1, read as the reverse complement.
ACTTTGTAAATTTGTATATATTCAGATCCCTGACGGGGCAAATGTTCTTGAACCGCCCTTGGCCATGCGTGACGGTCCCCTTTGTGTTTCTGGCTTCGGATGGGAAGAATATCGATGTCGTTATCCAAATTTGTGCCTTAGTGATTTTTGGGAGTTCTGCCATGAGTTCTATCGTCATAACGAATTTGACATTTTTGACTTTTTTACTTCATTCATCGCCCAGCGTTCGGAGCGTGTCGAGCTTGCCAGGAGGAGGAATGCTGAAGCTGTTTCTTCTCTTCCTGTTAAAATTGAGCCAGTGGACCATAGCATTGCTCTTGATGAATTTTCTTATGTCTTTAACGCTCCTAGATTTAGGAGATCTGGCCGTCAGTTCGATGGCTATGTCTTTGAGATGTTTTGATCATCTCTTTATGAATAATTTGTTGTAATTGACTTGAGTTATTGTGTTCTGATTATGAGCGTATGAATGAATGGAAACTCGATTTACCTTCGTTTTCTTAAAGAAACGCCTCCTTCCCCCGAAGCGAGTTTCTGTTCGTTTGAACGCGCTGTTGTTTGCTTTGCGTGATACGAAGCTGTTGCTTGAGATATGATAATGATAAGCACAATGTGCTCTTCTTGAATTCCCTTGGGAATGTTTTTTGCTTTTGGTTACAATTTGTCTCAATGAGCCATTTGCTTTGTCATTGTTTGGGTCGAAGCCCCATTTACTCTTTGAATAGGCTTTTTATACAAAGTGAATGTTGTATGAGCCGAAGCCCTTTTTCTCCTTTAGAGTAAGCAATTTTGAACAAAGGGAAAACTTTATGAGCCGAAGCCCCTTTTGCTCCTTAGAGCAAGCAATTTTATGTAAATGAAAAATTTATTGAGCCGAAGCCCCTTTTGCTCCTTAGAGCAAGCGATTTAATGTAAATGAAAAATTTATTGAGCTGAAGCCCCTTTTGCTCCTTAGAGCAAGCGATTTTATGTAAATGAAAATTTTGTTGAGCCGAAGCCCCTTTTGCTCCTTAGAGCAAAGCTTTTTTAGATCTAAATTATCCTTACCTTTTTGGTGGGATCAATTTAGTTCTATTTGTGTTATCAAATACCAGCGATTTGGTCGAAGCCAATCACTTTCGAGGCAGTTTTATGGGGAATATTTCGTTTCATATATTTCACACGAGTTACAATTAGCACCGCCTCGTTAAAAACCTCACCCCTTTGTCAGGGTTCCCCTGTGAGGAAAAGAGTACGGGCTTTTGAAAAGAAAAATCTACTCTACTAATTGGCTTCGTTTATAGATTACGAAACCAATTTTACAATCTTTTCACAGGTAGTACCTTCGCAGGCTGTCTGCATTCCATGAATGCGGCAGCTCATTGCCTTCTTCATCGCCTAAGCGAAATGATCCAGGCCTGTTGCTTTTGAGGAATGGGCCTTCCCACTTGTTTTGTAGCTTCCCTGGTGGCATGTTTGGATTTTTCCTTAGTATCTAGTCACCTATTTTGATATCTTTCCTCACTACCTTTTTGTCGCGCCACTTCTTTGTTTCAGTTTGATATTTGGAGATGTTCTTGGCTGCCTGCAGCCTATAGATTTCGATAAGGTCCTTGTCAATAGCTTCACTATCCTTGGGGGCTTCCTTTTGGGTGCGAAGCCCTTCATGGAGTATTTCCTCTGGATATACTGCTTCTTCACCATATAGCAGTTTGAAGGGTGTGAATTGGGTCATCCTTAAAGTTGAAGTGTTATGAGCCCAAATCACCTTTGGTAGTTCTTCTACCCATTTGCCTTTTTTCTTACAGTTTGCTAGGCATTTTCTGTTGGCTGTAAAGATTAGTCCATTTGCTCTTTCAACTGCCCCATTGGTTTGCGGGTGATAGACTGTTGCAAATTTTGCCTTCGTTCCAATTGACATGCAATATTGTCTGAATTCGTCGCAATCAAACTGCTTCCCATTATCAACTGTGATTTCTCTTGGGACTCTGAATCTGCATACTATTTGCTTCCAGAAAAATTTGATGACTGTTTTTGCTGTGATATTGGCCAATGGTCTGGCTTTGATCCACTTTGTGAAGTACTCTACTGCTACTATGGCATATTTGAGATTTCCTTGAGCTGTTGGAAGCGGGCCAACCAGATCTATGCCCCATCTCTGCAATGGCCAAGTGGGAGTTATCAACTGTGATGGCTCCGAAGGAGATTTTTGGGTTGCTGCGCATTTCTGGCATTGATCGCAGGTCTTGACTATGTTTGTTGCATCATTGATGATTGTAGGCCAATAGAATCCTTGTCTCATTGCCTTCCCCACAATTGCTCTTGCCCCAAAATGAGCTCCGCACAAGCCGCTATGTATCTTTTTTGCCTTCGTTGTATGATATGCAATGAAGCCAAGGGGCCACCACCCCCTTTTTGTACAACATCATCAATTATTTGGTAGCACCTTGCTCTTTGCTGCATGGATTTTAGATCATCTTCATCGATGGGCTCATAGAATCCCCGAAGGTAAGCCATTATTGGCGATCGCCAATCTTCTGAACTTATCGCACTGATTAGCCTTGGCTGTTCATCTGTGTCCTTTATCGATGGTGTTGTTAGTGTTTGGAAAAATACGTCTGGTGGAAGCTTGTCCCCTTTTGCAGCTACCTTAGCCAGTGCATCTGCTTCTTCATTTTTCCCCTTGGTATGTATTCTACTGTAAAGCCTTTGAATTTTTTCTCCATTGATCTCACTGTACTTAGGTATTTGATGAGCTCAGGTTGCTTCGCAACACTTTCCTTTTCGATGTGGTCTGCTGCCACCTTCGAACCTGTTTTCACAATGAATCGTTGAGCACCCAATGCCTTTGCTTTCCTGAGCCCCAATAGTACAGCTTCGTACTCAGCAACGTTATTTGTGCTTCTGTCACTGTTTCTGCAGAACTCTAAGTTCGCCGCGTATCTCATTTTTACTCCCGAAGGCGATTGCACAATTGCTGCGATGCCAGCCCCTTTGTCCCCCCAAGCGCCATCACAATGTATCAACCAGCTTTGCTCTCTGGCTAGATTTTCTGCCGAAGGCGATGTCCATTCTACTATGAAATCAGCCAAGACTTGTGATTTGATTGCTGTTCTTCGTTCAAAATCAACCACATATTCTGACAATTCTGCGGCCCATTTGCGTATCCTTACAGAAGCTTCTTTGTTGCTCAGGAGCTCTTAATTGGTTGGTTAGTGGGTACTTTGATGTTGTGCCTCTCAAAATAATGCCTTAACTTTCTGGATGCCATTACGACAGCGTAGATCATTTTCTCGATCTCTGTATAGAATAGCTTCGACCCGGCCAATGCCTCAGACACGTAATATACTGGCTGCTGTACCCTTCTTCCATCTATCAGTTTTTCCGCAATGAGTGCAGCACTGACGGCTGATTGCGAAGCTGCAATGTACAATAGCAGAGGTGCCTTCGGGTCAGGTACTGTCAGTTTGGTGAGCTGCATCAAGTATTGCCTTAGCTCGTGGAATGCTTTTGACTGTTCTTCTCCCCATTCAAACTTTGATGCATTTCTAAGTGTTGCAAAGAAGGGTAAGCTTCGTTCGGCTGCTTTTACGATAAATCTATTAAGAGCTGCGATTCTGCCCGATAGCTTCTGAACGTCTCTTATGCATTTTGGCTCTTCCATATCAAGAATCGCGTTGATCTTGTCTGGATTAGCTTCGATCTCGTTAGCTGATACCAGACACCCAAGTATTTTTCCCTTGGTTACACCAAAAACACATTTCTCCGGGTTGAGCTTGAGGCCAGCTTGTCTCATTCGTGCGAAGGCGACTGCCAAATCTGTGATATGGTCTTGCCTTTTGACACTTTTGACTAGAATATCGTTAACATATGTGAGTATAGTTTTGAACAATTTCTCTTTAAATACAGTGCTTGACATACGACAGAAGGTAGTGCCTGCATTCCGAGGCCCCTCGGGCATTCTGACAAAGCAGAATGTGCCAACTGGTGTAATGAAGCTGGTTTTTTTCCTCATCCTCCTTTTTCATCCAGATTTTGTGGTAGCCAGAGAAGTAGTCTAGGAGGGACATCATCTCGCTTGCTGCAGCTTGATCAACAATTTTGTCGATCCTTGGGAGTGGGAAATCATCTTTTGGGCAAGCTTTGTTGAGGTCGGTGAAATCAATGCACATTCTCCATTTGCCATTTTTCTTCTGCACTGGCACAGTGTTAGCCAGCCAGGTTGTGTATTTCACTTCACGTATGACATTGGCATCTAGTAGCCTTTGCACTTCAGCTTTCACAGCGTTTACTTTTTCTTCGGACATCTTTCTTAGCTTCTGCTTCTTCGGCTTCATATCGGGGCTGATTGCCAGTTTGTGCTCAATTAGGCTGCTGTCAACACCGCGCAAATTTTTGCTTGACCATGTGAAGACATCTCTGTTATTTCTCAAGAACTCTATGAGTCTGTCCTCTTCGTCTGGCTCCAAATCCGAGCCTATAATCACTTTTCTGTCAAAGACGTCAGGCTGTAGCTGCACCTGCTTCGTCTCTGTTGCTTCTTGCTATCTTTCTCGATGTTTGGCTTTTCTTCCGGGTAGCATGATTCCTTTTCTTCAAGCAAATTCACATTTCTTTGGCCTGGTGTTTTGGCTCTCTCAATATTTCTGGCTTCCTTCTGATCACCAAACACAGTGATGACTCCTTTTAGGGCTGGCATCTTCATACACAAGAATGATTGCCTTATGATGATGTCGAAGGTGTTTATGACTCCCCTTCTGAAAATAACATTGTAATCGAAGATCATGTCTACAACATCAAAGGTGATGTATTCGGTTCTTGCATTGGATGTATCACCAAAGGATACTGGTAATGAGATTTTGCCCAGTGTTTGCGTGCGCTTCCCCCCGAAGCCAACCAGTGGAGTGTCTGATGGCTCCAGGTTGTCTGGGTTGATATTGGTCATGCTTCTTAATGTTTTTGCTAGGATGATGTCAGCGGAGCTTCCAGTGTCCACTAGCACTTTTCCAATTGTCCAGCCAGCAATATTGGCTTCTATTGACATTGCGTCATTGTGTGAGAAGTTATGTAGCTTCAAATCATCTTCGGTAAATGTGATTGGCATGTGGGACCACTCTGATTTCTTGTAGGGACCGTCAACTGAGATGTTGTTGACTTGGCGAAAGTAGCTCTTTCTTTGTTTTTTGGTTTTGAAGGCGAGTGATGATCCTCCAGTTATGGGTAGAATGAGTCCATAACTTGGGAGTGGGTTAGGTTGTTCTTGTGTTTGGGGTTTTGGTTGTGGTGGTGGTGGTGGTGGCGGTAGCTCCTCAATCTTAATGTTTTGCGAAGCCACTTGCTGGGAAGTTTGAGGATATAGGTGAGGGTATATGGTTGGTGGGTAGTAATGTTGAAAGGTTTGTGAAGGCGAATACTGAGTCACCATTACTGTTGTTGGGAGTACAGCACTTGAGTTCAGGGATGGATATATTGGGCAATATGGCTGGATAGCTTGTGTTTGTGTTTGGGTTTGGGTGTTGGGATGCGAAGCCAAAGGTGGCTTCATTTGAGTGGTTTGGATTTTCTCTGCTTTTATTTTGTCAATAGTTTTTTTGATGTCTCGGCACTGTTCTGTGCCATGAGTGTGATTTTTGCCATGATATTGGCAAAAGAACTCCGGTCCCGAAGGTGGACCTCTTCCTCTTCCTTGGCCTCTGCCTGTTCTTTCCCCCCTTTGGGTAGGCTCATTTCTTTGGTTCTGGAATTGGTTTTCTGGGTAAGTGGTTTTGTTCTCTCAGGACGAAGGCGGGTTCTCAACATTCATGATGGTTTGATGGGAATAGTTTTGGTAGTTGTGCTGGTTGTGGTGGTGGGGTCTGTTTTGGGGTTCATGTTGGTTTCTTAGGATGGCTTCTCTGGCTAGTCGCATTCGATTATCATTGTCAGATCGACAATATTTTTTGAATTCCTCGTACAGATCTCCGAGGGTGGCTGGTGTCTCTCTCGCGATGTGTTGTGCGAATGGACCCGGACGAAGGCCTTGGATAGCTGCAAACTTGGCAGCTTCATCAGGGATATGAGGAGCTTGAGCCCTTAGTCCTACAAATCTGCGAAAGTAGTTCTCCAGTGGCTCCTTCGGCTACTGATGTAGTGTGAGTTCAGCGTATGAGAGTGACTGGTCTCCCATGATGCCAAAATTTTTGATGAGCTCTCTCTTCAAATCATAAGCCTGGTAGCTTCGTGTACCAGTTCATTGCTGTGCCATCGCAAACAATGATGAAAGACTTTGCCAGCACCACATCGTCTCCCCCTGCCGAAGCTATTACGGCTTCGTAGCTCATTAGAAATTGTTTGGGGTTGGTTAGGCCAGAGGGATAGGCTTGTATGAGGGTGGCCATCTTGCTAATTGTAGGCTTTCTGATAGAGGGCATGTATGATCAATGGGACGAGTATGCAGCACTTGGAAGCTGGTTTCCGATGTGGAAATACGGTTTTGCTCATTGAGTTCTGCTTGGAGCTTAGCAACTTGTTTTTTGGCTTTTTCGAGTTCTTCTCGTAGCTTCGCAGCTCTGGAATTTGTGTTGTTCAATCTTCTTTGCTTCGCTTGTCTCAACTTCTCCAACTGCTTCTTGACCTGCAGCAGCTGGCGTTGTTGTTCTTGTTCTTCTTCCTGCATTTGGTGTTGTAGCTCAAGCTGAGCAGCTTCGAGCTCTCTCTGCTGCTCCAGACGGCGAAGGCGGAGCCTCTCCTCCACCCTGCGCAGCTTGTTAGTGGTGGTGAGAGTGTCTTCATCGACTTCTGTTTCGTCGATAACAGCCTCAGTTATGGTTGGTAGGGTGCTTGACGGAACTATGTCTTGGGCATCAGCTTCACCGGTTGGTTGTGTCTTCGGTGGTATTGGTTGGTGGTCTTGTTGCTACTTTTCTTGGTGGCATGGTGGTATTCGTGAGTTGTCTTCATGCACAGCACAAATGGTGGGCGCCAATTGTTGGGTTACTGACCGAAGCCAATGAACCCAAACAATAGCTAAGACAGAGAAACAGAGACAAGCAACAATATATTACTTATCAACAGTGTTCTCAGGAATCAGCCCTTTACACGTTGGCCAGGGGTCTCCTTTTATAGGGAGGCCAAAGGGCACTTTTACATTCCTCATATGCCCCTGAAAACCAAGCATCATCCTCTAGACTATACAACTTAGGTGTTTCAGGGACATAATTGTACATTCGCAATCTTTAGTGTGAATACGTAGACTAGTTACACCGTGTTTACTCGGCTTGAACTCAGTCCACCTTGGCTTCGTTGGCGATTAGGAGAGCGCAGCCATCTCTGTAGCCTGCTTCGATTCAAACAGCAGCGATGACGACCGTTCTTGATCGAACCCGAAGCCGTTTTCTCCTTACGAACCCTGTCACTTAACCAGAGACGAAGCAGATGAGTGTTATAATCCTCGTGTTAGGAGCTCAGGATTACCTTTGTTCGGCTAAGGGTGTTGCTTATAGCGTTCACAAAGCCATATTCGGGTGTTCTCTGTCGTACACAAGGACGAAGCCGCTCCTGTGTTGGAACGAGGAAACGAAGCCATTTTCATGATGCGTTTGCATGACGAAGCCGAAAATGACCAGCCTTTTCATGAAACGAACGTAATATGGCTGGAGCAATGCCTTATATTTATCAGAGGCATTTCTCGGCAGGCCAATCCCCCAACAGACGGTGAAGATGATGACACGTACATAGGTGATGGAGTCGTTGCTCTCGTCAATTCACTTGAAGACAACGATGATTTTTTTGTGTAAATATGGTTCAATTAGGATTTCTTTTTCTTCATAGCCTTGAGGGAAGTTTCAGATAGTAGTGTGGGGTCCACTTTGCAGAATGTTCTTCTTCTTTGTCTACTGGCACCACTAGAAGAGGAGCAAGTAATGTCCTTCAAAGCAGGGCATTTGTTGGGAATTGAGAAGGGCACATGATCTGCATTTGAACAAAAGAAGTGGCAACAACTAGAGGAGAGGAAGCCACTGGTCCAGGAGAAGTGAGACGGGGACATGACAATTGCAGTGAAGAAGTTGGTCAATGCCAAGGGTATGTTAAGTGTCTTGCCACTTCCTGCAAAATGTTTGGCCCAGATTCTAACTACCTTGGCATTCTGCCCGACATGGTTGCCTGAGACACTAGCAGCAGCAAGACTAAAGGCAGCCAGGCCAGGGTCCAACTCGTCAGCATGAAAGAGATCCACAACCCCTAGCTTCATATGTGAGTCCCCATCCTCAGAACTGCTAGAAGAGGTATTCCTGTCAAGAAGGAGGTCAAATTCCTCAACCAAGTAGTTAATTGGAGAAGCTACTGGGATTGGTGGTTAAGGATCAGGAATCTGCACAGCCACTTCAACTGCTGGGTCCTATTCATGCAGGGGCACAATATGAGCCTGCGAGTTAATTTCCTCAAAACTTTGAGGAATAGTATTCATCTCGATGAAGGCATCAGCCATGATGATTTCCTGGTTATCATCATCCATCATGAATGGGTGGCCTTGGACTAACTACCCTTCATCTTCAGTAGGTACTTGATTGAGATCAAAACCCAGAATGGGGGGGGGAGGTTCTTCTTCTGGGTCATTGACATTGACTTGGACAGGAGACTAGTCTTCAATTTCTTGATTTGCTGGCGTATTGTCACCCATGATGGCATTGTTGAGCTTACCTCCCTGTCCCTGTTCTGCTTTGTTCTTATCTTGCTGACCCTGCACTGCCTGATTTCCACCTTTTTGTCCTTGTCCATTTTGTGCTGGCCCAGGACCTTGCTGCCCAAAACCAAAGTAATCAAAGGGCTGATTAGGGTCAAGGGTCAAAATCATCTCTAGGAGGAAGGTCTTCATCACCAGGCATTTGGCCGGCCTAGTCACTCTGAATGATTTCACATTGCACCGTCCAGGATTTTCATTGCCTCAGAAACAACTAAGAATTGGGGCATTAACGCAAGGTCCAACACTCTTGCTTTGACAACCAAGGTAGTTAATTTCCTTTGGTCCCCGGCCCAAGAGATTACTCTCCCAAATGAAGAGACCTCACTGTCCAGGTACTCATCTTCCCAGTAATCCAAAGGGAATCCTATCTATAGGAACCAACATTCCCTAGTAAACTGAACCGACCACCAGTTTCTACCCCGGTTATGCTTCACAAAAGTGATGTTGACCGCATCAACAGAGGGGTGGGGGCTGCTGGTAATCATGTTGTCACAGTTAAGAACATGGACAAACCGTACATAGGCTAGTCCCAAATGGCAAGGCTGAATGTTCACTATCTCCACCCTCATATGGTGAACAAGAAAGTCATGAAGCATTCCACGTAGATTGTTGAATGAGATTAAGTTACCAAGGAGGGGGGTCGATGTTGACGATGGCGACGTGCTCATCGTTGCGCCATGGCCTCACTGTTCCAGCATGAACGGCCTGCCTCCTATTCGGCATAAGGAGTCAATGCGTGTTGTGGGGCAGGAACGGAGTCGGGTCGACGCGCTGGAAAGCTATGGCGTCGAGGTCACTCCGATGATCACTGCGGCCAAGATGGAGATGGAAGGGGAAATTGGGGTTTTCTTGTAGCAGTGGAGCCGAGGAGGAAGAAGGAACTACTATAGCTTCCGGTGGTTCAAAAATGACTGTGAAAATCCAAAAAGTAGTGAAAAACCGGTGGGTCACTTATGCTGGGACCCTATGTCAGTGACTCAGGGTTTCTGAACCAGCAGTTACTTCTTATCTCGAATTCCTTCCTCTCATAAATTACTGGTCTGAGCGGCGGCGTTAATGGCTTGGTGAACATCTCCAAATTTACCCCAAAAAAATCACCTTCCCAGTACCAGGCCCATAGTTCAGCCACCTCAGAAGAGAAAGGAGAATGCCAAAAGCCAGATCTTCCACAAATCTTTCTCGAAAATTATCAAAGGGGCACACGCTTCCTAATAAAACCTCGTAGGGTAACTTTGGTATTAAGGTTCTTTGAACTTGGCCAAATTACTTCATTAGCAGATAAAAAAATAAAGTTTGTTGCCCATGTGACCAATATGAATCCGAGCCATGCAACATATTGATTCCATTACATATACATTAACAAACTAACTCAGATGCGCATCCAAAATCAACCATAGGCATCCAAGTTCTATACACATCTTCCTAGTTACACCACTAACTAACTCAAAGGGCATCATCATCCCGCGTGTAGAAATGCCCCAGCTGCATCTTCTTCTTGACAAGAAGGCGAAGCTCCTCTGCCTTCTTCCGAATCTAGCATAACTTCAATGGCAAAAACAGAATCAAGATCTCATGGATTTCACAAGTCAAGGAACATATTCTTATTTATCTTAAAGTGAACGAACATCATCTCGCGTCCAGAAACCTCAGGCATGTCGTCCTCGTCATCGTTCGCAGCATTGAGCACCATGGTACATGAGATCTTGTTGAAGCAGATCTCATACACCTTTCTTGTGGGCTTTGCTACAGGGAAGTTTGGTCAGTTGGCTTTGACGTCGGGGGAGTTCCGGGTGGCCAAAGCCTCGATGTAGATGTGGATTGGTCGCTCCTATAATGAGATCACAATGTTTGACATGACAAAGATCAAGAAACCAATATATGATTATATGATGGTATCATAAATGTACCCACAAAGCAAAAATTACAATGCTTGAAGTTCTGATTTCTGAACCTTCCATATTTAAAATCTAATTCCAATAGAAAATTAACTGAGATGCAATTATTCATCTTATTAATAAAATCTAGCAACTATCAATCGATCGAATTTGAATCTACCCAAAGTGAATCTAGTGAATGTAAATCCTTATCTAATATTCCTCCAAGCATGAAACTCATAGGAGCATTAAATCAAGACATCACACAGCAGAAATACATCACTGAACTGTAGCACCAACAGAAAGCTTACAAGAAAAAAGCCCAAATCCAGCCACTTCTTGTGACATTCATCCAAAACTGAAATCTTAAAATCTAAGAGTACACAGATGGTGGGAGGGACTGGGCTCACCTCCTCATTGATGCGCGAAGATGAGCCGGCAGCGAATCCATCACCTGTGTCCATGCTGGGGGCGACGGGGCTTGCTACATTGACGATGCGCTGCCCGCTCGACATCTGCTCGTCGACGTCCATGGCCACTTGCGCCTCGACGACACACCGGCCGCTGGATCCCATGGTGGACTCTGAGCAGCTCCATCCAGGGAAGAATGACGGCCTCGATGCCGCGGGACTCCACGCCAAGCGACCACATGCACGTGTGCTGTGCAACTGCGGGGCGATGGGGGTGCTCTTGCGGTGAACCATCGACGCACTATGGGGGGAGGTTGCGGAGGGGGCGAGAATGATGCAGCTGCCGATGGGAGGGAAGAAGGTAATGCGGCCGGCATACATGGGGAGAAGGAAGAAGAAAACCCCAATCTTTGATGGGATGTTTTGGTGGGGAGGGAGAAGGAGATGGCAAAAAGGCAATAGGCGGCAAGACGGTTTGGCTTCATAACGGCAGTTATTTCCATCCCAAAGCCACTGACATGGGGGAACCAGAAGCTAGGGCCCGCATGCATGGGCCCACCGTACCCAAGCGGCACACGCTGAAAAGAGGCGCATTCTTCGCATGCGCTATCATATGTGCGACTGACACGTGGGCCCCACTTGTCACCATCGGGATCTTGTTGAGTTATGTCGGCGTTTGAGACCGGCAGATATTTGGTTCTCGGGAACCCTGCTTCTTTGTGTGGAGTGATCACAGTTGGTGAGATGAGACACGAGATTTATCCTGGTTCAGGCCCTCGAAATTGAGTAAAAGCCCTAAGTCCAGCTGTTGTTGTATTGATTCAGCGAGTATAGATTGCAATAGCGTATCAGGTACCCTCGGGTGGATTGTTCTAAGTTGGGATACCCTCTACATGAAGGACCCCCCATTATATATCCTAGGAGATTTGGCTTACAAGACACATAAACACCTAAATAGACTAGGACTCTATCTCCTGTTCAGGTTTTTCCTTCCTTGAATAGGTTTTCGTGTCCTGCTTGGAATCTTCTGGTCCCTGGATTCCATGGTCAGTAATCCTCGTAGTTGAGTACCAAGTTATTATGGCCCCAACAGTAGCCCCTAAGCTTGTGTATCCAAATAAGGTCTTCATGATCGGTCCTCAGGCTTTTTATTCCTCGGGTCTTCTGGCAAATCATTAAACAATTCTACCAATCAATAGTGGGAATTTGAAAAAACTGAAAAGCTTTGACTTGGGGACCTTCATCTGGTAGATAAGCTCTGCATAGAAAATTGAAGCCCTTAATAAATTAGGTTGGTCATTAACAAAACCAGGATCAGAAGCCAAAACGGTCTGTCTCGTTGAATCTGGTCCACATATTCCGCGGCCACTCTGCACGTCTCCCTAGGTTTACGCGTGGCATCAAATGTTGCACCGCGTCCGCGCCTCGAGTTGCACAGGAAGCATCGCCAGTGGTCTTTAAACAGACTAGCGTTCGCACGCTAGATCGCCTCTCCACCAATTGACACAAAACCCTCCCCCCATTAGCCATGGGCAAGAAGACTCCCCCGTGCAGTCGAGTCCTCGACTGGTGCCGGGGTCTCCTTCAGCGAACTCTCCGACGAGAGCCCTCCAACAACTTCTCCTCCTCGCTCCCCTCTTCCCGCTCTCCCTTGGAAAAAGGGGGAGCCTTCTAGTGAAGCACCAGAAGCTTCTCTGGCAGGTCCTACATCTTCGGCGCCTACTCCAGCCATCGACTTGTCCGCATCCGTTGCTGCAGCCTCTTCCCCGGCAAAAGATCCCCCCACAATCGACCTCTCCGACGACGAGCCAGGAGCTGATCTGGTGGCGGCCACTCTCGCTAGAGCCGGCCCATCGTCCTCTGGGCTGGCGGACGTAAGTGGTGACAAGGAGTTCGCCTGATGCCTCTTCATCTCCCTCAACCGCACGCTGATCGGCATCCCGAGAGATGGTGCGCTTGTGGACCTCATCAGCAACACCGACGAGGAGGAGGAGCCGGCCATGGCAGCCTCCTTGTCGCCATCCTCATTCTCCAGTGGTAGTGCCTAGGAAAAAAGAAGGTTCTCACTATGGGAGAATCTTGCTTGTTCAAGTACAAGGGACTGCTTCCAAATAAACAGTTCTTCCTTGGCTTGAGGCATAAGATCCGTAGGAAATCTTATAGGTTGATCTTCTGATCAAGATGTAATCACTCAAAAAGTTGCATTATGAAAAAGCTATTGAATTCTCATGAATTATCCTTTGTACTTTATTCTGTTCAAGTTCAAAATTCATTCAATCGATTACCCGACCTCTCCATAGGACTTGTAACAGAAACGACACAAAGAACGAGAGTGTTCGGGTGATTAGATTCTTTGCCCGAACAAATCGAACTTAGAAAATAACTCTCAAGACTTCCTTCCAGGCAGCCCAAAAAAGCCCCCGAGCAGTATGTTCGGGTTTTCTTTTGGTTAGATATTTTTCCCTTAGCTTCCCCGAGAAGCCAAAGTATTTATTTAAACTTCACTGTTTCCATGAGTGATGTTGGCTGGGAGGACGGCTTCGGAGCCGTATACCAGGAAGAAGGGAGTGTATCCCGTTGCTCTGCTCTTCTGTGTCCGTAGGCCCCATATGACATGGGGTACTTCTTTGGCCCACCGGCCAGCATGCTTGTTGAGTCCATCGTACATGGCTTTCTTGAGCGAGTCCTGGACCATGCCATTAGCCCGCTCAACCTGGCTATTGCACCTGGGGTGCGCCATGGAGGAGTAGTAGAGGTTGATGCAGTTGTCCTGGCAGAAGTCCCAGAATTTGTGCCCCGTGAACTCAGATCCGAGGTCGGTCACGATGCGATTTGGGACACCAAACCGGTGGGTAAGTGACGGTCCAAGATCCATGGAAGTCCTCATGAGCTACAGGCCTGTTAGGAAATTGGGCCGGCAACTCTGACTGAGACAAGGAAGAAGCGTACAGCTTAAGGAAACTAGTCGGGTACTAGAAAACAACCCGGCCTACTCATGTTAGGACTCTGTGTATTGTATCCGACTAGGAGTTTGTATTTCTTGCCTTGTAGACCCTGTCTCCCGAGTATATAAGGTGAGGCAGGGACCCCTTGTAAAATCATAACCATCAATACGAGAAGATCCACCATACAGGACGTAGGGTATTACGCTCTCTACTTGAGGCGGCCTGAACCTGTCTAAATCATCTTGTGTTCACCATCGTGCTTCTGGTTCCGGCGAGGCCCTCACGAACAACTCGACTACTTAGGGACCCCCCATAGTAGGCTAGCCGGTATAAAAAACCGACAGCTGGCGCGCCAGGTAGGGGCTCTCGTCGAGAATCGTTCAGCAAGCTCGATGGCACCAGTCATCATCAACTGCGACGGCGACATGGCGTTCAAGAAAGGCGCCACCTTCGTCTCGACTCCTGGGTCTTCACGGCGGACGGAGCAGGCAACTTTGACCGCGTCCTCATGTCGCCGACAAGCTCGACGAGATCGCGCCCTCGGGTCCGAATACAACTCGGGCTCGGGGAACCTTGGGTTCGAATTCAACTCAGACTCAAGGAACCACTACTCCTAGCTCGATTCCAACTCGAACTGGGAAGATTCCAAAGCGGGCCAGGCGATCCGAGTCGGTTTCTGAACCATCGGTTATGCCAAAATCTGCCAATTCAAAAATCCAGAAGAAAAGGAGTCCAGCCACTGCTAAGCGTGAGGCCGACACCCCGAGCCAATATCCCTTTGGACTCATGGGCCCCACCTCCGCTTTCCAGGCGGCATCCTCAAAACAACTCCGATCTCTGGTCGAATTCGACGAACTTCCCCTGAACGGGAAACAAGTCGGACTCGTCATTACTTCAACCTCCGAAGGACGATTTGTTCACTGGTCAGGACGCAAGCCAAAGCTTGGAGCAACACCACAGGAAAACCTGGACATGTCTCGCATCATCGCGTGCATCGATCCACTCTCGTTTCAACACGGGCAACCCCTGAACTCTTCATGCAGCCGTGGCTCAACTGTCCCAGTAACTTCAAGCACAGGAAGCTACTCACCAGAGCGTCAAGCCATGGTGATCATCGCCCAGGAACAAGAAGTCTCCAACGACGAGCCAACTGTGGAGAACGAAGCTGAAGCTGACTGTAACCGACGCAGGGAGCGAATGCTGCTCGCGCAGAACGTCGCCGCCGCGCCGGTCGCAGGCTACCTCCACAGGACCTCAACGCCAAGTTCATGCAAGTCGCCGGGCAAGATGTCTACTCTAGCGCCGCAGCCAACATCATGGCTGTTGTCACAGAGTTGGGACAGATGGCCCAAACTCCTGAAATCCTCAGGATGAAGACAATGCTCGAGACAACGGCCGTCCAGCATGACACAATCAACCCGACGAAGACCATTACCCGAGCACCAAGCCGTCAGGCAAGCAGCCGACCCCCTGATGCTGGCAACCGAGGCAACCAATCCCACCACCTGAGCACAGACCTGCGCCAACGCGACAACGAGCGAGGCATGGTACTCGGCGGCGGAGGTCGCAACCACGGCGCCGGACCAAGCAACCGCGAAGTTCAGCAGAGCCACATCGGCGGGCGTGACGGCAACCGGAACAGGGATGGATGCCCCGACAATCATGACAACAACAGGGATCTGCGAGAACAATTGCCACCCAGAGACGCGCGCACCATCACCTCTCATCACGGGCGCGCGATCGCGAAGAATATGAATGCCGCAGACGTTAGGAGTACGACCAAGTCTACGGGCCATCGGGTCAGGATTATCACAATCTCAACAAGTACGAAGGGTTCCCGGTCTTTTCAGACCGCATCCGCGCTACTTCCTGGCCTGACAAGTTCAAACCAGCCCACATCGACAGATATGATGGGAAGCGTGATCCCGAGCAATGGATTCGCATCTACTGCTCGGCAATCAAGGCGGCAAGGGGCAACACTGACACTATGTGTACTTACCTTCCAGTTGTCCTTGACCAGGCCCCTCTGACCTGGTTAGAAGGATGACAAAGACACCGGCTACCAACAAGCCGACAAGGTCGTCAATGTCATCTTTGGGGATTACTCAGTCAGAATCAAAGCGTAAGCAAAAGCTTATTCAGCGCGAGATTGCCTGCATTGAGCCTATCATCCCCACCTTCCTGAAGTGGTCAGAAGTCCCGATCAGCTTCTCTCGCGACGATCAATGGACTAACATCAAGAACCCGGGGCGGTACCCTTGGTACTAGACCCTGTGGTAGCTGGCGCGCGACTCACAAGGACATTGATCGATGGCGGAAGTGGACTCAACATCCTGTTCGCCAAGACGCTGAAAAAGATGGGCTTGGACATCTCTAATTTGCTCAAGCCCACCGACTCACCATTCTACGGCATCGTCCCTGGCAACGCTGCCGTGCCCCTCGGCCAGGTGTCACTTCCAGTTACATTTGGTACCGAGGCCAACTACAGGACCGAGTACATTACATTCGAGGTCGCCGACTTCGAATCATCGTACCACGCGATCCTGGGAAGACCTACCCTGGCGAAATTCATGGCGATTCCACACTACATCTACCTCGTCTTGAAGATGCCAGGCCCTAAGGGGATTCTATCCCTAAAGGGCGACTTGAAGACCTCCTACGATTGCGACACCAAGGCAGTGACGATTGCTGCAAGCATGCAGCAACCAAGCCAGGCAGCAATCGTAGTAGCTATAGCGAAACAACTCGACGAGGCTGAGTTGGACATCCCAACGAAAAAGCCAGCCGTGTCAAACATGAAGCCCTCCCAGGAAGTTCCAATCAAGGCAATCGACCTAGGGACGGACGACCCCTCCAAGACGGCGCTGATCGGCGCTGACCTGCCTACCAAATAGGAAAGCGCGCTCACCAGCTTCTTACGGGACAACCACGACATCTTCGCATGGAAGCCATCTGACATGCCGGGAGTTCCAAGGGAGTTGGCTGAGCACAAACTCAACGACTATCCTGCCGCCAAGCCGAAGAAACAACGCTTACGATGCTTTGCCCAGGACAAGAAGGAAGCCATCCGTTCGGAGCTGGTGAAACTATTAGCAGCCGGGTTCATTAAAGAGGTGTTCCACCCTGACTGGCTCGCTAATCCTGTCCTGGTCCGCAAGAAGAACAACAACGAGTGGAGGATGTGTGTCGATTACACCGACCTGAACAAGCACTGCCCAAAGGATCCCTTCGGGCTACCTCGCATTGATCAGGTGGTGGATTCCACAGCTGGCTGCTCTCTACTCTGTTTCCTTGATTGCTACTCGGGCTATCATCAGATAAGCCTGCACAAAGACGACCAGATTAAGACGGCGTTCATCACTCCGTTCGGCGCCTACTGCTACACTACAATGTCCTTTGGACTCAAGAACGCAGGGGCAACATATCAGCATGCAATTCAGAGTTGTCTCAAGGCTCAGATTGGCCGCAATGTGGAAGCCTACGTTGATGACGTCGTCGTCAAGACAAAGAACCCGGATAGTCTCATTGACGACCTGTCCGAGACCTTTGCACATCTCAGGGAATTCCAATGGAAGCTCAATCCTACTAAGTGTGTGTTTGGCGTGCCCGCGGGAAAACTGCTGGGCTTCATAGTCAGCCACCGGGGAATTGAAGCTAATCCCGAGAAAGTCACCGCTATTACATCCATGGCACCTCCAAAATCCCTCAAGGACGTTCAGAAGCTGACTGGATGCATGGCGGCCCTCAACCGATTCATTTCAAGGCTGGGTGATAGAGGATTACCCTTCTTCAAGCTCCTCAAGAAGCAAGACAAGTTCGTATGGACTCCTGAAGCTGATGCGGTGTTAGAAGATCTCAAGAAATTTCTCCAGTCACCACCAGTACTGACTGCACCAGCTGATCAGGAACCACTGCTCCTCTACATCGCAGCAACAACTCACGTCGTGAGCACTGCTATTGTAGTCGAGCGGGAGGAACCCGGCCATGTATACAAAGTACAGCGGCCAGTTTACTTCATCAGCGAGGTGCTTTCAGAATCAAAAGTGCGATACCCCCAGGTCGAGAAGCTATTATATACTGTCTTGATCACATCTCGCAAGTTGCACCACTACTTCGACGCTCACCGGGTTGTTGTAGTCACCTTTTTTTCAATTGGCAACATCCTCCGTAACCGGGACGCGATAGGGCGAATCTCCAAATGGACGGTCGAGTTGGGCTCTCACGCCATCGACTTTGTCCCACGAGCTGCTATCAAATCTCAAGCCCTGGTGGACTTCGTTGCTGAGTGGACAGAAATACAACACGCAGCGCCAGAAGAACCTCTCGAGCATTGGATCATGTACTTCGATGGATCATTGAAGCTTGAAGGGGCCGGTGCAGGAGTACTACTCATATCTCCAAAAGGCAATCAGCTCAAAAATGTGCTCCAGATCCTCTGGAAAGCCACCAACAACGAAGCCGAGTATGAAGCTCTACTGCACGGGCTACGCCTGGCTGCTTCCCTTGGCATCAAGCACATGGTGGTGTACGGCGACTCCTCTGTGGTGATCAATCAAGTCAATAAAGATTGGGACTGCATCAAGGAGAACATGGACGCATACTTCATGGAGGTGCGCAAACTCGAGAAGCACTTTCATGGGCTCAAATTTCATCACGTCCTCAGAGACAACAACATGGCTGTTGATGCACTCTCAAAGCTGGGTTCCCACCGAGCGCAAGTACCGGGCGGCGTTTTCGTCCATGAGCTGTTACAACCATCCATCAAGGAGCAGGAAGTACAGCCGACTACAACACCCCCTCATCAGCAAGTCATGGTGATTACACCCGAGTGGACAAAGCCCTTCATCGAGTACATACTACACCAGAGAGAGCCCGAAGATAAGGTGGAGGCTGAGCAAGTTATCAGGCGAAGCAAGCACTACATAGTAGTCGGCTCCACCCTCTTTCGATGCGGCGCATCATCCGGAGTCTTGATGAAGTGTGTCACTCCGGAAGTCGGACGGGAAATCCTTGAAGAAATCCATGGTGGAATCTGTGGCAACCATGCTGCTCACCGCACGATTGTAGGCAAGGCTTTTCGGTCCAGGTACTATTGGCCATCCGCTGTGGCTGATGCAGAAGAAATCGTGAAGACTTGCCAGGGCTGCCAATTCTTCGCCCGGCAAGCTCATGTCCCCGCAACAGTCCTCAACACCATACCGCCCTCTTGGCCCTTCACATGCTGGGGACTAGATATGGTTGGACCACTCAAGACTGTGCCAGGAGGTTTCAAATATCTCTACGTGGCGATAGACAAATTTACCAAATGGATTGAAGTCAAGCCGCTTGTCAACGCTACAGCAGCAAAGGCGGCCGAGTTCATCCAAGACATTGCTCATAGCTTTGGTGTCCCAAACCGCATCATCACTGATCTTGGCTTCGAATTCACAGGGAGCGAGTTCTTTGATTTCTGCGACAACCTGGGAATCGTAGTCCGCTATGCATCAGTGGCGCATCCGCGAACCATTGGACAAGTTGAGAGAGTTAACGGCCTCATACTTCAAGGACTCAAGCCAAGGCTCTATGAACCACTCAAAAAGTACGGCGGCAAGTGGGTGCAAGAATTGCCAGCCGTGGTATGGGGGCTCAGAACTCAGCCCAGCCGTGCGATGGGGCAATCACCTTTCTTTCTGGTCTACGGCTCAGAAGCAGTACTCCCGGTAGACATTGAGTACAATGCTCCATGAATTCAAAACTACACGGAGGAAGCAGCAGAGCAAAGTAGGGCAGAGGATGTGGACATGCTAGAAGAGGCGAGGCTAGCCGCATTGATCAGGACAACCAAGTACCAGCAAGGACTCAGGAGGTATCATGACCAAAACGTCCAAATGCGGTCATTCAACATTGGTGATTTGGTTCTTCGGAGAATTCAGAGTACAAAAGATCAGCACAAGCTGTCCTCTCCTTGGGAAGGTCCGTTTATAGTATCAAGGGTCATCGGTCCGGGTACTTATCAGCTACAATGGGAAGACGGAACAGAGGTGCCCAATGCTTGGAACATTGAGCACTTGCGGCGTTTTTACCCTTAAAGAAGTTATTAGAGTTTATCAAGTGTCAATAAAAGTCAGTCCTTTCTATGTACTGATATCGGCTTCTTAGCCCAATGATAATAAAGTGTCAATATTCCATTGTCTTCAAGCCTGGAATTTAGATACAATTTTACAATTTTGAATCATCCCGGGTTGTTTAAAAACAATCCAGAAAAGGGCTGCATTCAAACAAGCCATCTACTTTCTGTTTCACACAGAAAGATCGGGCGCATTTATTTTGAATCTAGTTGGGATTGTTTAAAAATAATCTAGAAAGACTACATTCAAAAATGCCATCTACTCTCTGTTTCACACAAAGAGATCGGGCGCACACAATCAGATAAAAGATACTTTTATTAATAAAACACTAAGTATTTACATCTGAGTACAAGTTCATTACACAGGGTTTTCTTACAAAAGAGACCCTAGAACTTAAGACGAGACGCAATCTTCTCTATAGTGTCCTTCTCCTCCTCCATATAGGTATCATACATGGCCTGGGTACAAGCCGGGTTGATTCTTCCTTCAGTAACACCTAGCGGCTATGAAGGGAACCATGACCGGACAACCCCGAGTACTTGCTTAGTACACGAACAGGCGATCCGTTGGCAATACACCTTCACTTGCTCGGGAGTTGCTCGAAGGCGATCAAGGAGAGGAGGAGCAACACTTCCTGCGGGTACTTTGCATATACATCAACCAAAGGCAGGGCGGCTTCTTTCCAAGACTCAATTTCCACACCACGATGATTGACTTCTAAGCGAAGAGCCTGGATTTCAGCTTCTTGGTTGCGGATCTTGGTCAGGTCTTCAATAAGTTGGGCATCGGCATGCTGGCGCATCTTCTGCTCTTCAGCAAGATCTGCCATGCACTCCGTCTCCCGCCGCTCCGCCTGGATTGCGCGCTTTTGCTCCCGATTAAAGCGGTTCTTCATATCGATGAACTCGGCCTTCAGAGCTTCAACGCGCTTGTCACTCTCTGCAGACAACACATCATATTTTATTCATTATATGATCAGTACAGACAGAGAATAAGTACTCGGCGTACACACCTGAGAGTTTCTGTCGTAAAGATTTATTCTTCTTAACGACGTCCTCGCGCTGGTCTTGGTACAAGTTAATCTCCTTGTAAGCCTCATCTAGTTCTCGGCGCAATTGGGCGCGTTCTTGGTCCCAGGCTGCTTGCCCCTTGGCCAGATCGGCTGTGGCTTTTTCGGCGCGGGCGATGGACGCGCTAACTCTCCGCAGCATCTCAGACTTTTGCTGAGATCGTACAAGAACACTCTGCATCCAAGTTAAAGGTGGCGGAGTTGATTAAAGTACAAAGGAGATAAGTACGTTTACAATAATAAGTCATTTTGACTAACCTCTGTGAGCTTGGAGAGTTGTTTGTGCAGCTCGGCAGTCTTCTCCAGATCCTCCTGGTCAACTTGAGAGTTGAACAGAAAGGCGTCTTCATCCTCACCTGCGTTGACGCCGGGTGTGCCCGTGAAGATCTGGAATGGCTCTGGTGAAGGCTCGCGGGGTTTCTTTGTTCCCAAATGATTTCTTCAATGGATGTCTCCTTCACCAGGCTTGTGGTAGCGTCCAGTTCCGCAGTCCGAAGGCTCGCCATCCGGATACTCTCTGTTGCCTTGGGCCACGACCCAGGAGTGAAAGTACCCGGAGCGACTTGCTCTGTCACCTGGGACGGTGATGTGGCGTTGCTGCTTGCTGCTTGGGGTTGGGGTGGTGAAGATGCTCGGGGGCTCGGCCTCCTGCTTACTCCTGATTCTTCGATTGGACTCTTTGGCAATTCTGTGGGAGCAGGAGTAGGCGGACGGCTGTACAAGGAAAGATGGATTCCTGATTATTATATCCAGAAAATGATGGACATCTGATTCTAGCAAAAATAGAGTCATTTACCTGGCGAATTCCATATTGAATTCGGGCTCATCCACAACAAAGTCAAATCCTCCAGACGGATTGTCTTGAGGTCCTTGAGGCTCTTCCGCGGGTTCTTCTTCTTGAGGCTCCTGCAATCATACATTCAAGTCAGAAAACAACTCGGCAAGAGGCAAGAACCAAGATTTTTTGCAAACAAGACAATTGGGGTACCTTGGGTGGAGATGAATGCAGTGGGATTCCCACAGGAATCTCCACATTGGTTTCAGGCTCTGCTTCAAGTGCCTCCGCTTCATCAAGAACAGTATCAGATGATTTCTTCAGCGAAGGAGATAGTCTCTTCCGCAGAGCCCGTTTCCTCTTGGTGATTGGTGGACTTGGGGCATCTTCAGCACTAGGTCTTTTCAGACCTGATCCTCCTTGCCCGAGTATTTTCCCAGGAGGTGGTCGGGGCGCATCATCATCAGAAGAGGATCCTTCCTCCAGAATTACTTCGTCCATATCTGGTGACGCCTTCTTCTTCCCTTTCCCTGAGCTTTCACCAGTTTGCGGGGATGGGGGAGATCCAGGCAACCCGGATTGGTTCTCTGTTACTTCCGGAGGCGAGGAAGCAAGTCTGGTTCGCAATTCCTGGCATTGGATAACACAGCAATTGATTAATTGTCAAGAAGCAAGAAGGTGTATATCATAAATGGTACTCGGGTTGTTTTCGAGCTTACCAATAGCGAGGGACGACTTGCCGAGTACACGGGTACTCGACGTGGCAGATCCTGGGCGTCCATGAAGAGCGCCTAGACGCGGACGGCGACTTCATCTGACGATAAATCGCTGGACGAGATCCTGGTCGGGTCTTTGGGGCCAGTATATTCATAGCCAGCGTGCACCCGCTTCTGGCAGGGTTGTACGCGCCGGCGCAGGAAGGAACTGGCGATCCCGATGGCGGTTAGGCCTTGATCCTTCAAAGCAGCGATCATCTTCAATAGCCTGGCGATTCCATCAACCTTATCCCTATCGAGAGATTCATTCCATGAGTCTTGCGGACGAGGCAGATGACCGGAGTGTTTGCAAAGTCTTGGGGGCTGGTTCTCTACATAGAACCACTTATCGTTCCAGTCCTTAATGGAATCATTCATCTTGAAATCAAAATACACGTTCTTCATCCCCTGACGAAGCTGAAATCCGGCTCCACCGACTACTTTGTCTGGGGTGGATTTCACACGGAAGAGGCAGCGGAAAAGATTGAAATGGGGATCGATCCCCAAGAAGGTTTCGCAAAGATGGATAAAGAGGGAAACTTGAAGAATGGAATTGGGATTGAGATGAATCAATTCTAATTTATAATAAGAAAGAAGCCCTCGGAGAAAATCATGAGCGGGGAGCGCAAATCCGCGTTCATAAAAAGCAACAAAAATCACGATTTCGTGGATATCTTCAAAAGGCCAGGCCTTACCGACGTCGGTGCGCCAACAGGAGATTGATTTCTCCAGCAGGTAGCCTTGATCTACAAGACCTTGCACCATCTCGTCCGATGCCATGGATGGTTTCCAGACGAGAGCGGGCACGGGGGCGTTCTTGTATACCGGCATATCTGTGATCGGGATCTTGGATTTCTTTTTGCTCGTGGCGGTTTTGCTCTCAGTAGGCTTGCTGGAGCAGGTTTCCGACCCATCCTGCCAGACGAGGCCTTGGATTGACTCTCGGACGGGGCTCGAGTGGATTGGGGATTGCGCGCGGAGGCGAAAAGGATTTGAGGATTTCAATTGTGAAAGCGATGGCGACGGGGAAGAGAATGCGAATGGTTTACCCTCTGTCTTATAAGATTGAAGTGGTAACCCTAAGCGTATTTCTCATAACCCGTTTTCTCAAATACGCCAACACTTGTGTATTCGCGGTTACAAACCAGATGCATATTTGTGCGGCCATTTCCTAACGAGCTAGGTTATTTTCCGATGAATTTTCATTCTCAGAGGCTGATGCTTAATGGGATTTATTTCCACATCAAAGAATATATCTATTTCAACAGAAGTCTTTAAGCTTATCGACATCTACTTTAAGCTTGGGGGCTGGGGGGGGAAATAGTATATTTCTTTTGGAAAAGTTTTTTCAATAAAGACACTGAAATTGTTTTTAATCCTTGAAAACATTTCTAGGCTCGGGGGCTAGACCCATAATGGGTCCATCTTTTTTCAAAAGCTGGACACCATTATAGTAAATGGGGAAGTTTTTGCATCAATCTTGGTTCATGGACCAAGGCCCGGGGGCTGGCTGCAAAAGAAGTCGGCAAAGGAGCACATCATGTTCACTTCTGAAGGTTTTCAACAAGCAAGATGATGAGGAAACAACTCGGCTGATGCTGAAACTGTTGAGAAACAACCCGGCAGGCGTGAAGACATGAAGACGCTCGGGGGCTTGACGGTCCAAGATCCATGGGAGTCCTCATGGGCTACAGGCCTGTTAGGAAATTGGGCCGGCAACTCTGACTGAGACAAGGAAGAAGCGTACAGCTTAAGGAAACTAGTCGGGTACTAGAAAACAAACCGGCCTACTCATGTTAGGACTCTGTGTATTGTATCCGACTAGGAGTTTGTATTTCTTGCCTTGTAGACCCTGTCCCCCGAGTATATAAGGTGAGGCAGGGACCCCTTGTAAAATCATAACCATCAATACGAGAAGATCCATCATACAAGACGTAGAGTATTACGCTCTCTACTCGAGGCGGCCTGAACCTGTCTAAATCGTCTCATGTTCACCATCGTGCTTCTGGTTCCAGCGAGGCCCTCACGAACAACTCGGCTACTTAGGGACCCCCATAGTAGGCTAGCCGGTATAAAAAACCGACAGTAAGCTCTTGGATGAACTTGGTAGCTGTAGCCGACTTGGTGTCGGTCACAACCTTGTACTCGATCTACTTGGTGAACTTGTCGACCGCCACCAAGAGGTGCTTGAATCCGCCCGGAGCGGTTTTGAAGGGCCCGACGTTGTCGAGTCCCCATATGGCGAATGGCCAAGATGGGGGAATGGTTCTCAGCGCCTGAGCCGGCAGGTGCTTTTGCTTTTGGAAGAACTGGCAGCCGGTGCAGCAGCGCACCAACTCTCTTGCGTCGGACAAGGCTGTTGGCCAGTAGAACCCTGCTCTGTAAGCTTTGCCGACTAAGGTCCCTGCAGCAGCATGGTTGCTACATGTGCCCGAGTGGATGTCTTGTAGGAGGCTAATGCCTTCGTCGCGGAGGACACACTTCATGAGTATGCCTGTGGAGGCGGCCTTTCTGTACAGGGCATCGCCGATGACGACATAATTTGTCGCGCGCCGAGTCAGCTTCTCGATTTCTTCCTTCGTACCCGGTGACCAGTTCTCTGTGAGGAAAGCGATGAAGGAGGCGCGCCAGTCTGCTTCCACCAGGAGAACTTCATTGGTCAGCGGGCCACCTGGGGGTGGCTCTGGGTCGGGCATGGGGCTGCCGTCCTCAAGCATCTTGATAGATGGGGTGCGCAGGTCTTGGACAAAGACGCCGACTGGTACCTGGGCCCTGGTGGACCCTAACTTGGATAGGACATTGGCGGCGACGTTGTCTTCCCAGAGGACATGGTGGAGCTCGAGCCCATAGAAGTGAGCCTCGAGTTTCCGTACTTTCGTGCAGTATGCACTCATGGTTTCCTTGGTCGTGTCCCAATTCTTGTTGACTTGTTCGACAACTAACTTGGAGTCACCATAGCACATTAGTCGCTTAATACCAAGCGACACCGTGATCCGGAGACCGTGGATGAGCGCCTCATACTCGGCCCCATTGTTGGTGGCCTGGTAGTGTATTTGGAGAACATACTTTAGGTGTTGCCCCTCTGGGGAGATGAACAGCACTCCTGCGCCGGCTCCTTCGAGATTGAGAGTGTCGTCGAAGTACATCTTCCAGTGCACCGGCCGTTCTGCCGGGGTCGGCGTCTAGATCTCCGTCCACTCGGCCACGAAGTCAGCCAGTACCTGGAACTTGATGGCCTCCCATGGCTCGAAGTTGATGGTATGCTCGCCAAGTTCAACGGACCACTTGACTATGCGGCCGTTGGCGTCCCTGTTGTGGAGAATAGATCTAAGGGGGAAATTCAAGATGACTCGAATGACATGGGCCTGGAAGTAGTGGCGTAGCTTTCTGGCGGTGATCAGGAGCGCGTAGAGCAGCTTCTGAGGGTGTGGGTACCGGACCTTGGACTCGCTGAGTACCTCACTGACGAAGTATACAGGGCACTGGACCTTGTATGGGTGGCCTTCTTCTGGTCGCTCGACGACCAGGGCCGCGATGACTACATGAGTAGTAGCCGAGATGTAAAGCAATAGCTCTTCACCGGGGGTCGGGCCTGTAAGTACCGAGGGTGTAACTAGGAACTCCTTGAGGACGGCCAGGGCCTTGCTAGCCTCAAGGGTCCATTCGAACTTGTCCGTCTTTTTGAGGATCTTGAAGAACGGAAATCCCTTCTCATCGAGCTTGCTGATGAACCGGCTCAGGGCTGCCATCATTCCTGTGAGCTTCATGATGTCTTTCTTGCACTTGGGTTCCTTGAGATTGCGTATGGCGTCTAGCTTGACTGGGTTTGCCTCGATGCCGCGTTGACTGACCAGGAAGCCCAGGAGCTTTCCTAACGGCACCCCGAATACGCACTTCGTAGGGTTAAGCTTCCATCTGAAGCGGCGCAGGTTGTTGAAAGTTTCCTGCAGGTCGGCGATGAGGGAGTCGGCGTCGTAGGTCTTGACGACAACATCATCCACATAAGCCTCTACGTTGCGGCCGATCTGGCTTTGCAGGTAACCTTGGATGGCCTTCTGTATGTGGCACCGGCGTTCTTCAACCCAAAAGTCATCATCTTGTAGCAGTAGATGCCATGCGGGGTGATGAACGCTATCTTGTCTTGGTTGGACGTCTTCAGGGCTATTTGGTGATAACCCGAGTAGCAATCTAGAAAGCACAGGAGCACGCAGCCAGACGTAGCGTCGATGACTTGATCAATTCGCGGAAGAGGAGAGGGGTCTTTAGGGCAGTAGCGGTTGAGATCCGTGTAGTTAATGCACATTCTCCATTCACCGAATTGCTCCTTTACAAGTACAAGATTTGCAAGTCACTCGGGGTGTTTGCATTCTCTAATGAAATCGGCAGCTAGGAGCTTATTCAGTTCTACCATAATTGCCTCCTTGCGATCTTGAGCGAATCAGCGCAGCTTCTGTTTAGCAGGCTTTGCGTTCTTGCTCAATTTCAAGGAGTGCTCAGGCTTCTCCCTCGGAACACCCGGCATGTCTGATGGCTTCCATGCGAAGATATCCCAGTTGTCCCGAAGGAAGCAGGTGAGCGCGTCTTCCTATTTAGGAGTGAGCCCTAGCCCTATGAGGGCCGTCTTGGAGGGGTCGTCGAGTCCCAAGCTGATCGCTTTAGGAGCTGTTGCAGGTGTCAGCGCCGTGGGCTGCTGCTTCTGCTCCGGGAGGACAGGCTCACCGGCTGCCGCCTTGGGGGCTTCTTCTACTAGCAGGGTGGCGTTGCCGAGTTGCTGGGACAATTCGGCTATCTTGATGGCCTCCCCGTCGCACTCGAAGGAGGTCTTGATGTCTCCGTGGATGGAGAGGACTCCATTGGGAGCCGGCATTTTCAGAACCAGGTATGTGTGGTTCGGAATAGCCATGAACCGGGCCAGCATGGGCCTGCCAAAGATGGCATGGTAGGAGCTCTTGAAGTCGGCCACCTCGAAGTACAGGAACTCCGTGCGGTAGTTGTCGGCCGTGCCAAACGTGACTGGCAAGGCGACCCTTCCTATCGGATAGGAAGCTTTTCCTGGCACAATGCCGAAGAACGGATCTTCAGCGCTCAGGAGCCTGCTGTAGTTGAACCCCATGCTGTTGAGGGTGCTGGTGAAGATGATGTTCAGGGCGCTCCCGCCGTCGACCAGGACCTTGGAGAGGAGGACCCTGTCGACGACCAGAGCCACAATGAGTGGGTAGGACCCTGGCTCGGGAAGGTACACCCAGTGGTCATCGCGGCTGAAGGTGATGGGCATCTCCGACCACTGGAGGTATTCCACCGGCTTGGTGGAGACCATCTTCACCTCGCGCTTGTGGAGCTTGCCCTTGCGCCGATCTGGGAAGGCGCCGGGCCCCCCAATGATGACATTGACCTGGCGGTCGGCACGCTGGAAGTCGCCGTTGGCGTCACGTCTGGGCGGCTCTGGTGGTCCTGGGAGTCGGCGTTCATCTTCTTGGTGGCGTTGATCGTCGCGGCGACCCGGAGCATCGCGGTCGCGTTCGCCGCGTCGATAGTCGTCGCGGCGGTCGCGGTCTTCTCTGCGGCGGTAGTCGTCCCGCCGGTCGCCGTTGTAGCCGTCACGGCGGTAGTTGTTGTAGCGGCCACCATTGTTGTTGTAGCACTGCTTCTTGGTCGGCGGCAGGGCACCGAGTTCTTTGAGTAGCACATGACAATCGCGGAGATTGTGCTTTGCGTCCTTGTGGAAGGGGCACTGATCATTCAGTGTATCATGGAACTCCTTGGCAAGGAACCTGGGTTCTTGCCGGCCTTCTTCTTCTGCTAGGGCTACAAGTGGCTCAGGGCCTGCCTTGCGCCCACGGAGCGGCTCGTGATGCTTCGAGCTTTCAACCCGGTCGTCGTCTTCGGGCGCTTCTGTTTGCTCTTGAACTGGGCCTGCTCAATTTGGTCGGCCCGGACCTCCAAGTTGACCACCTCCATCAGGTCGGAGACCGTGACTAGGTTGGTTTTGAACAGTGTGCGGAACAGCTGGTTGTCGATAAGGCCTCGCCGGAATGCGTCGATGACATCCCGGTCTTCGACATCGGCGATCTTGTTCCGGTTGTCGAAGAAACGGTCGGTGTAGTCTCGGAGACTTTCACCCTTCTTCTGCTTGACGTTGTCCAGATCAAATCTGGTGCCTGGTAATTCTTGGTGAAGGCATGGCAGAGGTCTGCCCAACTGTCGATGGTGTCCTGGGGGATGCCCTCAAGCCACAGTAGTGCTTCTTTGCCTAACATCACAGGGAAGTAGGCGGCGGCTTGGTCGTTGGAGCCATGAGCAGCCTTGACTGCTGTATGGTATGTCTTGAGCCAGAGCTTGGGGTCGGAGCAGCTGTCAAACTTCTCCACGAGGGCTAGCTTGAAGGACTCAGGCTAGTGGATGGCACGGAGTTGAGCGGTGAAAGCGGCGAAGCCGTCGAATATTTCCTCCTCGGCGTTGCGATGGTCACAGCGGGGAAGTCGGGCTTGATCGGCTCGGGGCCGAGCGTCTTCACGCCATTGGCGGTGGTCGTCCCGTGGGGGGCCATACCGCGCATCATACTGCTCACGCTCCATGAGCTCGTGAACAACGCGGCGTTCGTCTTCTTCTGCTGCAACATCTCCTGCCTCTCCAACCGGCTGGCGGTCGGGTCGGCCGTAATCCCGGTCATACCGCTCACGGCGCTCGAGCTCGACTGCGTCACGCTCGCGGTGCCGAGCGTCGAGGTCGGCGCGGATGTCACGGGCATAGTCCCTTAGGCGATCACGGAGATCGTCGGGTTGGTGATGTCGCTGGCGCCTATCGCGCCGGTCTTGGTAGCGTTCACGGCGTTGGTCGGCGTTGCGCGGGTTACGCCGCTCCTCTTCTTCATCTTCGTGGTGGTTCTGGGCCACCTCTTCTTTCACGACAGGTAGTGGAGGGTTCCTTCGGTGACGCTGATCCTGATCCGATCTGCTATGAGCAGAGCGGCGGTCTGAAGAGCGATGGCCAGAAGAGCGAGCCGAGTTAGATCACCCAGATCGGGATCTGGCACGATACGATCGCTGATTTGCTCCTGGGCGGCTTCCAACTGAGCTCGAGCACGCTGCACCTCAGGGGTGTCAGGCATGTGTCCCAGCTCGACGAATGCGGCGGTGACGTTAGCTTGGGGCGTGCGGAACGGCACCCGGGCGAGTGCTCCGTCGAGGTTCTGGGGATTGACCCCGTGAGGGCACTGAGGCGGATGTCGTTGTCTCGGCGGAGCCCCCGGTGGGATCTCTCCGGCAGCTGCAGCGGCTGCAGGTTCGCCGGCAACTGCGGTGGCTGCAGGGTTTTCGGCCGCTGCCTGGACAGGGCGGCTTCTTCTGTGCGGCGTCGGGCTTGGCTAGTGTTTCACTCCAGTCAGCGATCCCTAGACAAGTCGGTTTCTCCATCCTGAGTTGCGGAATCCTTGGAGACAAAGACTTCACGCCCCAGAGGCGTCGCGTAGCTTGAGTAATTGCTCGTGTCGGCCGGAGCCGGCAAGAGCAAGCTAGTAGCAACTTGGAACTCCCCGCAGTCCGGAGACTGGGCGGGCTTGGGTGGGATCTCAGATCGGATCTGAGACATTTCTTCTCGGAGTCGGGCCGAGTAGATTGCTGAAGGGTTACGGAACCCTAGCGGGAGCGGTTTGCGGGGTCGGCGCAGAGCCTCCTCCGACATGGTGATACACTCGGCGATGGTGTCCTGGACACGATCCAACCCGGCAAGGAGCTCGTCTGGGGGCGGGATTCTCCGGCGAGTGGTCAGGCCCGGAGCCTGATCGTTGATGGTGATCACATCGAGCCGCTGCTGGAGCGGGTCGATGACCGACGTCGAGATCGGCGAAGAAGTCAGCGCGGAGATGGTCGACGTGGGAGCGTCGGGCGTCGTGGTGGAGTCGGAGGCGGCGGAGTGGATCTCGACGATGAAGCTGATGCCCTCAAGATGCGTGGCGCAGTCCTTGACAGAGTCGGGGATGATGACGGAGCGACGATTTGCCATCGAGCTAGCTCTATTGCCCTGCGATCTCCCCTCCCTGGCACGCCAACTGTCGGATCTATTGACCGGCAGTCCACCCGGGGGTACCCAGATGGTTGATTTGTAGGCAAAGGGCAATCGCAGGACTAGGGAGCTCGAGGTAACACAGGGACACAGGGATTATATAGGTTCGGGCTACCCGAAGGTATAATACCCTACGTCCTGTGCTCGGGGGTCTTGTATTGCTTCGCTCGGCGAGGTTCCGGAGAACAACGACGAGTTTGTGGTTACAACGAGTGAATGGAATCAGATGGATGAAAGGATCGACCAAGGCCGCCTTATATAGGCTGACGGCCTAGGGTTTACAAGTTGGTTATCTCTAATTGTATCCGGCTCTGACTAGGAAACTAATCTGAGTCGGTTGCCATGTAATCTTCATGATCTCTGAGTGGGACCCGAGTATATTGCCTCATGCCTTACGGGCTAAGTCTTCTCCAATCTTATCCATTAAGGCAGGGATCCTCATGGGCTGGCCTGGGGTCGGCCCACATCCTCGTCAGACGTGGGACCAGGCCGACTGGCTACCCGGTCGGTAGTGGGCCCAGGGGTACCCATATCCCACAGCGGGAATCAATAGGGAATCTATAGGGAATCTTGTCTGCGGGAATCCTAAACACTAAACCCTAAACCCAGGCAATCAACAGGGAATCTTGTCTGCGGCAATTAATGCGCATGGCGCGGGTTATCCGTGGTTTTTTTGGAGATCGTGCGCCTCTTGAGAAACCATAAAACCACATGCCTTGCCTTCCATTCTTTCCCTTTTGCCTCTGAATTCTTCTTCCTCTACAAGTCGCCATTGCTAAGAGCAAACAATCCATCTTCTTCCACGAAAATACTCTGGATGGCCTCCACCAAATCCTCCTCCGGTACCAACATAGCGAACTCTGCATCCTCCCACGGGCAGACCACCGGCATGGAGACCCGCGGGTTAAAAGGAATCCTTTCTCCGGAGGAATACTAGATGCGCTCCACTAAAACAAAGAAGCATCTCAAGAACTTGGATCAGTCAGATCTTCTTCCTAAGGACCAAAGGTACCCTCGTCGCCACGCCAAAGGTCACCTGACCCCAACACTCTCGAGATCATAGCATTCTTGGCGCATGTCTTGTGTGGCTATGGGGTTTTTCCGAGCACCTTCCTAGAGAAGATTTACGATTATTACCAGATCGAGCTTGTTCACCTTAAGCCTCACTGCTGTTGCCACGTGCAGCATTTTTGCCTTCTTGTGCGAAGCCTGGTTACGAATAGAAGCATCGGTGAATCTGTGGAGACACTTTTACTACCCAGCATATTACGCATATCAGGCGATGGTCAGGTCCATTGTCCTTTGCTTGCGTGCGGGCATCTAGTACATCCAGTTCTGGGGGAAAGATTCCTATAAAGGATATGAGTGCCAATGGTTCTTCGTCACCCTCCCTGAAGCCTCTGTGATCAAGAAGAGATATCTGATGCCTAATCTGACTAAGGATCAGAAAAAGGCTCCCGTGATCACAAAACGACGCAAAAGTACATTGATAGGATTGTTGAACCGCACAATGCTAGCTTGACTGCTGCCAACGTAGCGGAGACCTTCATCCGATGGAGGCTCATCCCATTGAGCAGGCGCGACCGATTGGTGAGTGTGTACCATGGGGAAACTGATCCAGATCACCAAAAACTAGAAGGTTCGACAATTTGAATTTATGTTCGGGCTTTTTCGGCTATTCGGGATATTGATAGCTTGGGCGATTTTTTTTTCTTAGCAGACCTCTCAGAAGTAGAAGTGGGCAAATGCCTAAAGAAAATTCTAAACGTTGTCATCCTTGACTGGACAGGCGTTCGTGGGCCGTATCACCTCGACAATCCAGCACCAGCGGTATGCTTGCCCCTTTTTCGTCGTTGCTGTCTCCTAACTTCTTAAGAGATTTGTTATTTTATAAAAAATGTTCTTATTTGACTTTTAGGCTCCCCCTGTGCTTGATACTCCTGCACGCCCTGGCGCCATTGATCTCAATGAGGAGGAGCCCGAATAAGAGCATGTCATCGGGGAAACTGAATCACATGCTGCTGCTCCACTACCAGCTCCCCTAGAAAGCCCCCAAGAGCTCCAAAAAGGCTTCCTCACGCTCTCTCAAGCGTTCTCCTGGGTTTGGTGGAGGTATTGGAGGACGCATCCCCGAAGAGGCCTAGATCAGAGACGCCCCCTCACACAGAGATCAGGTTCCAACCATGATCATTTTTGGCCGTCTGTTCAGGGATTTTGCCTGTGTGTCCAAACTAAAATGCGCTCGAAAGCTTTCTCAGCAAGAATTAGAAGCCCAACCATTGGTGCAATCATCACCAGATGCTTCCAAGAAGAAACTCTGGGTGACAATTCCTATTGATAGGTAAAGCATCTGGTCTTTGGGCATTTCCTTGTTCTAAGAATTTTGCTACCTAACATCACTTGTTTTAACTTAGTCTTTCAGATCGATTAGCCCATCTACTACCCCCCGACTCCCCCTCAGGTAGAGGAACAAGAGAAGCCACAAGCTAAGACAGAAAATCTCCATTTGCCAGAGATTCAACCTATCTCAGCTTCGAGCTTTCCTGATAGCCCCTTCAACCCGATCATTAGCGAGCTATCGCCCCTAGATGCACAATGGCGCTTAAACAGCGATCATGCGCAATGGGCAGAAGCTTCTGTGACCAAGCTTGAGGGTCAACTTGAATTATTGAGATATGAGGAAGAAGGTACGCTACAACGTTTTGGCACTGGCACAACACCTCAGAACCATTGCGATAGGGGTATTTTCATTGCAATAGTGATGTATCGCGACATTTTCTGGGCATTGAGATACTTCTTGAGCCGTTGCATAAAAGTCCATTGCGATAAGGTATTGCACCAGTGTAGCAAGGCATTGCGCTATGTGTGACTTGTTGCAACGATGTGTGGCGTGGCAATTGCCAGAAGTAGCAACGATCATTGACGTTGCGATAGTTCTAATTGCAACGGTGTGGCATCGTTGCTATAGTTGTTTTTGCAACGACGAGGGCGTGTTGCAAGAAATCATTATTGCAACGCAATAGATTGGTAGCAATACGCCATCTTTGATGTTGCAATAGGATAATAGGATATCACAATGAAGTTCTAGTCGTTGCTATATGGTATAGGTTTGTCGTGACGGAAAGTGGCATTGCTATATGCTTATTGGGTAGTGCAACGATCATTTAGGCATTGCTTTATAAGAAAATATCACAATGAAGTGCTAGTCGTTGCTATATCCTTAAATCCTGTTACAATAGGAATATGTCGTCGCTATACACATAGAGTCTACAACAACGGAAATGGGCGTTGCTATATGCGTACAGGGAGACGCAACGGAATATGGTGTTGCTATATTCATAGAGGGTATCACAACACAACGAAATGTGGCTCGACGCAATATGATTGTAGGGTAACGCAACACAATTTGGGTCGTTGCTATATGCTCATATGATATCGCTACGGAAGATATTGCGTTGCCATAGACATACAGTGTATCGCAACAAAAGAGTTGGGAGATCGGCACATGCTGATTCTTTAATGCAACCAGATTTTTATAACAGAAATCAATCCCACAATTCATGATAGAATTACTGTAACAAAATATTCAACAAATTAATGTAACAACTCTTGTCCATTCATCCATCAGACCATCACTCAGTAATAAAGTTTGTATAAAAGTGTACGCATATATAATCTTGACCACCAGTCCAACCTTTCATGATGGTCATCAACTTTGTTTGAGCTCCCACGTTGGATGTCTTCTTGAAGCGCAAGGTTAGTGGCAATCTTTAGTCTTGTTGGCCCGTGGTTGCTTCAGTGCCCTTCTGAAGAGAAACCAATAAGATAATTAGAGATTGTACAACATTTTGAAGCTAATATGTCTTGGAATGATTCAACAGCAAAATAGAATTGGACTTGGAAAATTGTAATGGCATTATGGAAGCACACATGAAGTTCATACCTGTTGCTATTGTCTCTTTGAGCTTGCTCGTGTTTTAGCACCAGCCCGCAACTGTTCTAATGTAATGTACGACTTTGCATTAGCATCTGCTCTTGTACTTTTCGCACGACTCACATTGAATAGTTGCCCTGAAATGCCATTAGGTTGAACATTGCAAGCAGGTGGTTGATTTCTTTTCTCAGTTGTGACAATGCTTGCTGGCTCAACCTGGAATATAAAGTTGTTGGAACAATGTTAATAAGAAGCGATTAAATACACAAAGCCATCATTATTGGAATGATTGTTTGATGTCAATACCTGGTGAGCTGTTTCTTCAATACTATGCACTTCTGGTGTTGCAGTGATGTTATCTATAGTGATCATCATTCTAGATTCAATGCCCAAAGATTCATTGCTGGTTGCAGTGGGAGTCTATGTAATTTACAAGAAGGCAGGTAAGAGAATAGCCACATAAATCCATTGTCAATCTCAAAGCATTTGCACTTGTTACCTGGTTCGTTATTTGTTGACTCTGCACTACCGTGGTTGCACCAATATTTTCCTGAGTGGTCCTAGTTGGCACTTCTTGTGTATTGTTGTCGATTTGAGGGGAGGTCTATGAATTTTCAGATATGGCATGTAAAAGATCAGCGACAAATATCCATTGTCAATCACAACAATTCAGAACTAACAAATAAGCAGTATTTACATGTATTTCAGAGATTGTGAGTATGATCCAGATGAGCAAGCAGGTTACCTCATTTGGCAATGCAGGTTGATTCTATTGTGCGATCATTGTTTGAAACTCCCCCATCAATTCTTGTCTAATTGAGCCTTTAAGTGCTTCTTTTCTGCTACCTTTTCAGCCTCATGCTTTTCAAGCTTTTCTTTTAATTCACGCTCTTTTTGTTCGAGCTTCTCCAGTCTTTCCTGAATAATTTGTTCCTGAAGCACTTGGTTTCTTCTGTGATTGGACATGTATCCTTCGCCACGTGACCTGTTGGCTTTTGCTCCAGTTGTCTCCTTGTATGTCTCCTGGAAAACCTTGTCTTCCTTAGCAGCTACTGAAGTGATACTTGCTGGTTCGTCTTCATCCAACCCATTTGATTGCAATAGAGAAAATCTCCTGGATGTATGACTCTGAGGGAAATAAATGATTGTATGATATCAATTTTGGCCACATAGTGATACGTAAAAATTAATTCTATTGCGGAAGAATGCTTATGTCCATCTTCCTTGCTTCGTGTGAGTAGTCTTCCAAAGTGCCAACTTGTGTGGCTCGGCACCAGTTACTGCTCTAATAAAATTACATGTCATCAATATATCATTCTTTACTATAGTGCAAGTCGAGAATTGAGTATCGATTCTTTACATTTTCCCACCTACACTGAGATAAAGATTTGGAACCCATCGTATTGTTGGTCTTCATTTGATAGCGATTCGAAGAGTTCCTGAAGCTCGAGTCCTGCACTTAGTGAACAAGTAATGTACATTCATCAATGAAAAATTCAACTCAAGCTTGCGTTCTTAAATTTAGCAAATAGTGTGTACCTGGAAAGTTTTTCTTCCAAAGTACTAGATCAAATAGTGTCACTCCACAATTTATAAGTCTTCAGGCTTATTTTTCATTCTATTGTCATAATTGTCATATGCCCTGACTGTACTACTCAAGGTGGATCGCCAACCTTTGTAGCGTTCTCTGGCAATCGTCCATATCTTTTTCTTCGGATCTTCAGTGGTCTCAAGGTCCCATAGGTGTGAAAGAAAACATGTTATGTAGTATAGTACATTCATAATATTTTTGTCCAAATGTATTAACCTAACATTATGATGAAGTATATGAGGTGGCAATTAACATACCATTATAGCAACTGCGATATCATTCTTGACTTTGTCAATTAATTTGCTCCATTTTTTAACTCCAATTAGTGGAGCTCTTTTCCTTGTGATCATAACAAATTCATCCACAAAGGAATATTGATTATCACCACAAGGACCACCCAGAATTGGAGAACACTCGATTTTTAGTTTGTTGGATCCAGACTTCAATCTCCTGGCAAGTGCAGCTAGCCGTTTCAAGGATCCACGGTCAGCTCTCTTGCCATCTACATACATTAACAAAATAGAAGCTTAGATTAAATGTGTTGATGGTCCTTAAATGCCAAATCCGACTGTCAACTATACCAATAATTAATACAATAACAAACAACAAACATAGTGGTAGGGATTATTGCTAACTATTTCCACGAGCTTTGATGAAATGTTATGAAAAGATAAGAAAAGGTGCACAAAGGGAGAAAACATGCTTGACGCACCGACAAACAGACCCCGTACAAGCACAAGGGATAAAGGGGCCCACATGACAGTCAACACCTGGTCAATCCACCAGAGCACTCCGAGGAATATTCTCAGCACTAACCCACAAGATGCCATGCCAAAAGGCGTCCAGGAGGGATGCACCGAGGGTCCAGAAGACCCCGGGGGGAATAAACCAAGAATATGCTCAGGGTCCACTTCCCAGCTGTTGACGGTCATTAAGTACTACTTTTCGCCGTCAATTCCTGCACAAAATATATGTCAAATATGATCACTAAATATAGTGGTATGGTTTATTACTAACTATTTCCACTAGTTCTGGTGTTTTAACATGTCATGCAGGAATTCATACTATAGGCCTGAGAAAGATCCAAAAATATCAATATTTCAAATTATCTCAAATGGCCAATTGGAGTACACCACTGCGTAGAGCTCGTCGAGACGAATAAAATGGATATATCATTTGTATCAATTGGATCCGCAGACGGAGAAGATATAAAATAGACAATATTTCTTAAGAGATGACGATGTTAGCAACCCTAGT
The DNA here is from genome assembly GCA_004135705.1 of Alloteropsis semialata. Classification (NCBI taxonomy): domain Eukaryota; kingdom Viridiplantae; phylum Streptophyta; class Magnoliopsida; order Poales; family Poaceae; genus Alloteropsis; species Alloteropsis semialata. The sequence continues at coordinate 29,811,912 of CM014273.1, read as the reverse complement.
GACACCACAGGCCCACCAGCGGGATCCACCGTGCACAGCAAAAACCCAGGGACCAGTGCACCAACCTGCGTCATGGCCAATCAGCCACTCGGTCGCATGGGCCTTGCCCCTCCCACCGGCCGCACACGACGCGAGGCCCAGGAGGGCCCATGAC
>CM014273.1:29785024-29801189 GCA_004135705.1 Alloteropsis semialata | reverse complement strand
AAACAACAAGACACATTGCTCTCAAGTGTTTAGCATTTAAAGTTCAAGTTGTGACCGACTAATTTTCATTATGGAAGATAGACTAGCAATAAAGAACAAGCCACAATAATAAATAAATGCAATGCTCTTAAATTTAAGCGAACTTTAGACCTTTACCTTGTTCCATCGTGAAGGGTTTTCAAAAAGATGCATATCCAACATAAGTGAGATTGTCTTGCAAAAACTCATGGAAACACTCATCTCATCAAGTCGCTCAAGCCTATACTAGATTATTTTCAACCTATTCTACTCATATATGAAAGTGGAAGGCTTATGTGGAGCTTGGTAGGTAAAACAATCCTAGCAAAACATTATATCTCAAATATTGTCAAACTAAGAGAGAGATCTATTGGAATTACCGAGACTAGTCAAAAAGGCCATGGAAAATAAATGTTGGAAAGAGAGAGAGATGAAACACACATATTTAGATAGGTGGACATGTGCAAATGGCAAGTGGATGATCCCGAGGCACAAATGAAGTCCTTGTTATCGGATTGCACATGGTTGGAAAATTGAGTATGGAACTATCTTCAAAGCACATGGAATTTGATGAAGCTAAAAGAACTAAGGAGCATTATTTCTCTTTTTTTCTTTCTTTCATTTTTTCCTTTCATCTTTGTTTCTTTTCTTTCTCTTTTTTTTTCTTTTTCCACATTTTTCTTTCTTTTTGCTCCTAAGAACTTCTTGCAACATAGTACTTACTCAGCATCCTCGCCCCCTCCCCCCATGCTTAAACGATTGCTCGTCCTCGAGCATAGAAGTGAGGGTCGATAATTGCTAAAGTAAGTACATAAAATCCATCTTGACCTTTGAGAAAATCATTTGAATCTTCAGGGAGTTTTGCCTCCCAAATTGATGTTCTTCGAATTAAGCTCTTGATTCTTCTGAGTTTTCTTCGAGATAATGATCCATACTCAATTATAGGTTGTGGTCAAGGAGGTAATCACAAAAAAAGATATATGGGTTATTGGGTGGATATCCGGCGAAGTTTGCGAAGTTTCCGGTGTACAAACTCACAATGCATGGATAGAAAGGTTAGCAAAAGGAAGGTACGCAAAATGGAATGGCCAGCTTCTTAGTCTCGAACCATAGAAATCAATCTTAATCCAACTCATCAAAATATAAGTTTGCAATTCTAAGGGTTTCATCATGAAAGATCATGTATATGTAAAGGATTTGGTAGGTAGAACTTTGCAAGAGATTCACGAATGTAGATAGCATAAGAATCAAGTTTTAAATAAAACAATACAAAGTGCAAGGTCATCGGTAAACTTAAATCAAAGAGCAATAACATGTATGTGGGTATAGAATTTAGTCATTTAACCTCCACAAATAAAAGAGCCGGTATTTAGTCAATTTAAGATCATTTAATAGAGAGCAAATAGTCAAGTCATATACAACACGGTGCAGGTAGAGCAAAGCGGCAACTTTCATCACTTTTCCATAAGCAAAAGCATCCAAATAATGTCATCGTGGTGAGCGCAAAGTGATGGTAATCACTATTTATTGAAAACAAAAACAAAACTAGGTTATTCTCCTAGTAACCATATACAAAGGTTTCTAACCTATGGTCGATGGCATACATATATACAAGCATTAAGAATTAGATGAACAAAGAGAAAGTTGAGGAAGAGTTACCGTCCTTTTTTATGCTTACAATGAAGTGTAGTGGCGGCTTCCCCCTGCTTGGCATGGAAAAAGAGTAATGAGAATCTTGTGGTGAACACGATCATTGTACTCCATATGGCCTTTTCCTTTTCGTCCAACAAGTCCTCCCCCATGCTTAGCATGATGCTAAGCATGGAAAAAAATGGTGAACTGCCATGTGATTATTGAAGTCCTTGATGAGGACATCAATACCAACGATACGTCCATGCCGTCTACGTCAGCCACGCCGCCTACGCCAGTACCAGTTTCTGGTCCTATTACTCGTGCTCGTGCTCGCCAACTCAACAATCAAGTGAGTTCATTCTTGAGTTCATATTCAGATTATTTAGAACATGGAAACACGTGCACTCTTCTTTTGCTTAGGAACGATGGAGAGGACCAAAAGGGGAGAGGATTCGCGCAGGCAGGATTCGGGCTGCAGGACAGCACCAACTTGTGATGGATGCCACAACTTCATCTGGACTCCGTTTTGGGTGTTCAAGTACTTCACGGAAAGCTGATAAAGTCTACTTTCCAACGGATCCAGCCTCATGGTCATATCTGTTCGGAGTCGGCCGCTATCGTCGTTTTACTACAGAGTACTTTTCAGCCCACGGTGCTGCGTCACCTGATTTTGGCCCAATGGGCTATGTATCAAGTTGGGTCCATTAGGGACGCGTCTTAGGGTTGGAGAACGACCACAACACCCTTGTGGTCGTCCTTCCCACGTCATATACCCCTTAGCCGCCACAGGAACACTTGGGTTTTGTTTAGATCAAGTTTAGCCATTGCTACTTGCTTGAAGCGCGCGTGCTGGATCAGCCGCCCGTCTTCCTGTCTTCGGAACCCCACCTTATTGAGATTGTGATTGAGTTTGAAACCTTCATCTACATCTAGTAATTCAGTACTTGTATACTTGTTCTTGCTAGTTCTTTGATTGCTTGCAGGAACGGGTGCCCTAGTGGCCGGGTGACGTGCTCCACAAGATCGCGGCAGCCATAGGAGGTGGTGTATCGGTTGCTAAGGCGCATCCTTGGATGGTTGTAGTCGGGCCGTGAACGTCGTCTCCTCCAATCGAGTTATCCCCATCTTCCTCTCATCGAAAGATCGGCGCAAACCCTAGCGGGTTCGCATCAGTTGGTAATCAGAGCAAGGTTGTTCGGTGAGAGATTTCCATCCCTACGCTGTTTTTATTTTCCTATAGTCCAAAAGCCAAAAAAAATATTAGTAGATTAGTTTCCCCTGCAATCCTATAAACCCATTTGAGCCTTTACTAGTACTGCTTGGTTAGGGCTTGTTGAGTTTTCGGTTGCATCGGTTGTGTCGAGTTGCTGGTCTTAGTTTAGGTCATTTAGAGTTTCGAGTTCTTGTCACGTCCTGGTTACAACGCACAATATCATATCGTCTCTCTATTGGCCGAATCTGATTACAGCTTTGTTCGACTTGGACTCGGCTATCCACGCGCCTGCTTGTGCTAGGGTTGGCCGAAACCGAGTAGGTTTTGGTGTTGCAATCCGAGTGGAAATCGGTGAAGAGTTGAGTTTGGAATTGCCTTGTTTCGCTGTGTTACCAAGTATTGTTGCTGTTCTATTGGTGATTCATATATTCACGTGACCACGCAACAAGTATCTCATATACATAGGTTCGGCTTACTCTAGAGAGAGAGAGAGAGCGCCTCTGTACTTTCGGAAAAAGTGTGTGTGCTGATTGGACTTTTGGGATCCCCTGTGTTCATATATTCAGTTTTGAGTACCCCTGAAAAAAATCAGAAAAAAATAAAAGAAAAGAAGAAAAAGAAAAAAAAGAGAAGAAGCAAAAGAAAAGAAGAAAGAAAGGGGCTGTTCTTTGTGCTTACTTATTGTCTTCGGTGGTGCGTTGTGACTTCCTTTGTGTCCAGGCTCGCGCCTCTAGCACGGTCTAGGCTAGGACCAGCACAGTACCGCCGTTGAACAATTATTCAACTTGCTTTTATAACTAACGTGGTGCTAGTTCCTCCTTGTTTCAGCCACCTATAGCTCCACATATTCGACTACAGCTTGACAGGTCTTGTTGCTGCGGACCGATACACTTCATTCCAGGGTTGCAGACTTGTTGGTGGTTGTCCCCTCCTGTTGAGCAAGGTAAGGATTGGTAAGAGCTTGTATAATAGGTTGAGATTGAGCGCCTTGCAGTAGCTACATCCTAATAGTGTTAGGGCCTTTATCTCTTCACTTGTTTCTTTGTTGTCTCTGTTGGCCTAACCATGATAGGATCAGAAGATGATGATGCGTCTGGACAACATATGCCACAATCTCCTCGCACCAAGGGGATCATACAGCATTTTGAAAAGTTGGTGAGGGAGCACAACGAAGGAATTGATAATGACTTGCTGGTGACGAATGACAAGATTGGGCAGTTGGAGACCGCACAGATCGCCACCAACACTAAGCTTTCAGGGGTGGAGGTGTCACTTGGTCGCATGGACAAGAGTCTTGCTGCTCTTTTGCGCAGGTTTGATGATATGCATGCTAAAACCACTGGTGGGCGTGATGAGGATGACAAGAAGGAGGATGGCAAGAAGGAGGATGGCGACAAGGACAACAAGAAGAATGAGAGTTTTGAGGATAATTGGGATGCATATGTTGGTGATACTGAACTAGATGATGGAGAAGCTCCTGAACGCCGACGACTACGTCATAATCGTAGAGGTATGGGAGGTTTTCGCCGACGTGAGGTACATGTTAACAATGATGCTTTCAGTAAGATTAAATTTAAGATACCTCCTTTTGATGGTAAATATGATCCTGATGCATACATTACTTGGGAGATTGCTGTTGATCAAAAGTTTGCATGTCATGACTTTTCTGAGAATACATGTGTTAGGGCTGCTACTAGTGAATTCACTGATTTTGCTTCTGTTTGGTGGATAGAGTATGGTAAGACAAATCTTAATAATATGCCACGAACTTGGGATGCTTTGAAACGGGTCATGCGGATTAGATTTGTTCCTTCTTACTATGCACGTGATCTGTTACATAAGTTGCAACTTTTGAGACAAGGTACTAAAAGTGTAGAAGAATATTATCAGGAATTACAAATGGGTATGCTGCGTTGTAACTTAGAGGAGAGTGAGGAACCTGCTATTGCTAGATTTGTGGGTGGTTTGAATAGAGAAATTCGGGATATTCTGGAGTATAAGGATTATAATACCATAACAAAATGTTTTCATCTGTAAAGCTGAAAGGAAAGTGCAGGGACGACATATTGGTGCAAGGCCTAACATTTCTGCAAGAAAATCTACATCATGGCAGCAGCGCTCTACTACTTCCTTGACCGGGCGTGCACCTTCCTCCAGCGACAAACCACGTGCTACTCCAACAAATTCAGCAACCAAATCTGCTCCAAAACCAGCCACAAGTGCGTCTTCGGTTGCCTCCACGGGTAGAACAAGAGACGTTCAGTGCCACCGTTGCAAGGGCTATGGACATGTGCAGCGTGATTGCCCTACCACCCGCGTTTTGGTAGTTAAAGAAGATGGTGAGTACTCATCTGCTAGTGATTTTGATGAGGATACACTTGCTTTGCTTGCTACTGACCATGCAGGTAATGAGGAGCATCCAGAAGTTCATATTAGTGCAGATGATGGACAACACTATGAGAGTTTGATTGTGCAGCGTGTACTTAGTGCACAAATGGAGAAAGCGGAGCAAAATCAGCGACACACATTGTTTCAAACAAAGTGTGTCATTAAGGAGCGCTCGTGTCGCATGATCATTGATAGAGGTAGCTGCAACAACTTGGCTAGCAGCGACATGGTGGCGAAGCTTGCACTTACCACCAAACCACACCCGCATCCGTATCACATACAATGGTTAAATAGCAGTGGTAAGGTAAAGGTAACTAGACTGGTGCGAATTAATTTTGCTATTGGATCATATCATGATGTTGTGGAATGTGATGTTGTGCCTATGCAAGCTTGTCATATTCTGCTAGGTAGGCCATGGCAATTTGATAGGGATACTATGCATTATGGTAGATCAAATCAATATTCCTTGCTACACCATGACAATAAAATTGTGTTACATCCTATGTCTCCCGAGGCCATTGTGCGTGATGATTTAGCTAAGGCTGCAAAAGCTAAAACTGAGAACGATAACAATGCCAAATCTGCTGATGATAATAAAAATGAGATAAGATTGAAAGGGCAATGTTTGCTTGCTACTAAATCTGATATTAGTGAATTGATTGCTTCAACTTCTGTTGCTTATGCCCTGGTGTGCAAGGATGCTTTGATTTCAGTCCATGATATGCAATATTCTTTGCCTCCTGCTGTTGCTAACATTTTGCAGGAATATTCGGATGTGTTTCCAAGTGAAATACCACCGGGGCTGCCACCAATACGAGGGATTGAGCACCAAATTGACCTTATTCCTGGTGCATCTTTGCCAAACCGTGCGCCGTACAGAACAAATCCGGAAGAAACCAAAGAAATTCAACGACAAGTGCAAGAACTACTCGACAAAGGTTATGTGCGTGAGTCTCTTAGTCCTTGTGCTGTTCCGGTTATTTTAGTGCCAAAGAAAGATGGGACATGGCGTATGTGTGTTGATTGTAGAGCTATTAATAATATTACCATTCGATATCGACACCCTATTCCACGTTTAGATGATATGCTTGATGAATTGAGTGGTGCTGTTGTATTTTCCAAAGTGGATTTGCGTAGTGGGTACCACCAGATTCGTATGAAATTGGGAGATGAATGGAAAACTGCTTTCAAAACTAAGTTCGGGTTATATGAGTGGTTAGTCATGCCTTTTGGGTTAACTAATGCACCTAGTACTTTCATGAGATTGATGAACGAGGTTTTGCGTGCTTTCATTGGAAAATTTGTTGTTGTCTACTTTGATGATATATTGATTTACAGCAAATCCATGGATGAACATCTTGATCACTTACGTGCTGTTTTTAAAGTTCTACGAGATGCATGTTTATTTGGTAACCTTGAGAAGTGCACCTTTTGCACCAATCGAGTATGTTTTCTTGGCTATGTTGTTACTCCACAGGGAATTGAAGTTGATCAGGCCAAGGTAGAAGCGATACAGGGGTGGCCAGTACCAAAGACTGTCACCCAAGTGCGGAGTTTTCTAGGACTTGCTGGATTTTATCGCCATTTTGTGAAGGATTTCAGCACTATTGCCGCACCATTGAATGAGCTTACAAAAAAGGGCGTGCTTTTCTCTTGGAAGAAATCACAAGAGGACGCTTTCAACATGCTAAAAGATAAGTTGACACATGCATCTCTTCTCCAACTTCCAGATTTTAATAAGACCTTTGAACTTGAATGTGATGCCAGTGGAATTGGGTTGGGAGGTGTTTTGTTACAAGAGGGAAAACCTGTTGCATATTTTAGTGAGAAGTTGAGTGGGTTGGTTCTGAATTATTCAACTTATGATAAGGAATTATATGCTCTTGTTCGAACATTAGAAACATGGCAGCATTATTTGTGGCCCAAAGAATTTGTTATTCATTCTGATCATGAATCTTTGAAGCATATTCGTAGTCAAGGTAAACTGAACCGTAGACATGCTAAATGGGTTGAATTCATTGAATCTTTTCCTTATGTCACTAAACACAAGAAAGGGAAAGAGAATGTTATTGCTGATGCTTTGTCTAGGAGATATGTTTTGCTAAATTAGCTTGATTACAAGATTTTTGGATTAGAAGCAATTAAAGATCAATATGCTCATGATGCTGATTTTAAGGATGTGTTGGTGCAATGTAAAGATGGAAAAACTTGGAACAAATTCGTCCTTAATGACGGGTTTGTGTTTAGAGCTAACAAGCTATGCATTCCAGCTAGCTCCGTTCGTTTGTTGTTGTTACAGGAAGCACATGGAGGTGGCTTGATGGGGCATTTTGGAGCAAAGAAGACAGAGGACATACTTACTAGTCATTTCTTTTGGCCAAAGATGAGGAGAGATGTGGAGCGATTTGTTGCTCGCTGCACTACATGTCAAAGGCTAAATCACGGTTGAATCCACACGGTTTGTATATGCCTTTACCCGTTCCTAGTGTTCCTTGGGAGGACATTTCTATGGATTTTGTGTTGGGATTGCCTCGAACTAGGAAGGGACATGATAGTGTTGAGTTGTTGGAGTATTGGATGCAGGCCCGGAAGCCGAGTAGAGGCCGGTGGCAAGGCGCCGCCAAGTCGGCCTGCCGCCACGGAGGCGGGGTCAGGGTCCAGCACAGCCTTGGTCGTGCCGGAGCAGGTGCCGGTCAGCATGTCAGGGCCGCCACTCCCACCGAGTCCTCCGCGCGTCGCAGGGACGGGCGACCCGGTGGAGAATCTGCAGGCCGAGATGTCCGAGGTCGCCCTCAAAGAGGAGGAGGCGGGGCAGTCTGCAGAGGCGGAGCGGCCGAGCCGCCCCATGCCGGCGCTCGAAGATGATGATGACCAGTTGCTAGGGGAGCAGCTGGATGCTGGCGTTGGCGCTGTTGTGACGCCAGTTATTGAAGCCGGCTCGGCCGGGCTCGGGGCCGGGGCGAGCTCATCTGTACTGACGCCGGAGCGTGGTTTGGAACTGGACATCGCCGACCACGAAAGCGAGCTCCGGAAGCTGCAGAACGTGGCTGGCGTACTGAACCGCGTGGTCCAGGTATTCTCGTGTCACGGTGTTGAATTCGTAAGCTCTGTAGTGGCTGATCACTTGTTTTCTTTGTTAAACAGGGCTTCACAGCTCGATCTGTGAAGGATCTTCGCGTCAAACAGCAGGCCTTGGAGGACCGCCGGGCCTTGGCTCAAATCCACACGGAGCGGGTCCGTGAAGCTGAAGCCGCCAAGGAGTACCAGATGCAGAGGGAGCGGGAGCTCGCCGACCTGCAAAAGACCAACGAGGACCTCATGAAAGACATGAGTGTTCTCACCGAGGGTGAGTTCTTTGTGCTTTTGCTTGCTGATGTATCTCTCCGGGCGGCCTGTGCTCATGGGGGTTTCTTTGTAGAGGCGAGGAAGAGGGAAGCCGCCCTTCAAGGGAAGGTCGACGAGCTGGCCGGGGCCAGAAAAAATCTTGAGGACGAGCTGGCCAAGGCCAAGCATAAGCTCGAGGAGGAGGTGCGGGGGCTGAAAGCAGCCAATCTTCGCCTGGCGACCGAATCCGAGCACCTGAAGGAAGCCAATCAGGTCCTGAAGGATGCGCATGACCGAGCCCTGCATGGTGAGTTTCCCTTGCCGAGTCTTCTGGAGTTTTTAGGAAGTCGAAGTGCTTATGTGCATTCCTTTGCAGGGCTTCGGACGGAGCTAATGGAGCTGAAGCAGGCGGCCGAGTTCAACGCCAATTCGTTGGTGCCCGCCGAGTCAGGCCCGGCGGCGTTGACGTTGGTGGAACGGCTCAGGGCCGGTCCGAACCGCGCCGCCCAGTTGATGCAGCAGACTGCCATTGGCTTCCGGAGCCGGATACTGGCTCTGTTCAGAATTCACTTCCCGACGCTGGAGCTGGCCCCGATCGCCGATGGTATACCCGAGGAGCTTGCCGATGAAGAGTTCGACGGGTTAGTCGACGAATGTACCCCTCTGGCCGAGGCTGTGGCAACAGAACTGGGCCTGTAAAAACAATTATAGATGTAAACTCTGCGATATTCGGATATGTATAAAATTCCAGGTTTATTTGAGGCATTGATGTGCATTGGTGTTTTGTTGGACCCTTTTCCCTGCCGACTAGTACTTTGCGTCACCTGACTGGCCACTGCCTTGTGCCGTTTAAGCACCCTTTTTGACCTGCTGACCACTGCTCACGGAGAGGACGGCTTACCCTGCTACACTGCTCAGCGGGGAGGCTTATGTGTAGGGGGCGCGCAGGTTGAGCACGGAACTCAGGGTTTCACAGTTGGGGACTCGGACCAGCCGGGTTAGCTCAGTAGTCGCCGGGGGGAACATAGGGTTGGGCAAGGACTTCGAAGTCGGAGTAAACGAGTACTCCCCCAGGTATCATGATGAAGAAAACATAGTCTGGGTCAGGCCCAGTCCCCGAGCATCAGCATGGGTGCCGGGTAAGGAGTTGATAACAAGCATAAAGTGAGGCAAAGATACTTTCATTGATATAAGACAAAGGATACATAGCTTTGTTAAATTCTATGGGTAGAACTTGACGAGGTGCTCGATGTTCCACACGTTCGGGACGGGGTCGCCGTTAGCCCACTGGAGGCTATATGTTCCTGGCGAAACAACTTCTTTGACGATGAAGGGGCCCTCCCAGGGGGCCGATAGCTTGTGCTTGTCTTTGGTGGACATGACTCGGCGCAGGGCCAAGTCGCCAACATTGAGGGAGCGTTCCCGGACATTTTGGTCATGGTAGCGCCGTATCTGCTGCTCGTGTCTTGCGTGCCTGACCAGTGCAGCGAGTCGATGTTCTTCTAGGCAATCAATGTCGACCTGGCGGCCGATTTCTGCTTCACCTTCCTCGTAGTGCTGGATGCGCGGAGCACCATGGGCGATGTCAGCTGGGAGGACGGCTTCGGAGCCGTACACCAGGAAGAAGGGAGTATACCCCGTTGCTCTGCTCTTCTGGGTGCGTAGGCCCCACATGACATGAGATACCTCTTTGGCCCACCGGCCAGGGTGCTTGTTGAGTTCGTCATACATGGCTTTCTTGAGCGAGTCCTGGACCATACCATTAGCCCGCTCAACCTGGCCATTGCACCTGGGGTGCGCCGTCGAGGAGTAGTAGACGTCGATGCAATTGTCCTGGCAGAAGTCCCAGAACTCGTGGCCTGTAAACTCGGAGCCGAGGTCAGTCACGATGCGGTTTGGGACCCCCAAACCGGTGGGTAAGCTCTTGGATGAACTTGGCTGCTGTGGCCGACTTGGTGTCGGTCACAACCTTATATTCGATCCACTTGGTGAACTTATCAACCGCCACCAAGATGTGCTTGAATCCGCCCGGAGCGGTTTTGAAGGGCCCGACGTTGTCGAGTCCCCATATGGCAAATGGCCAAGATGGGGGATGGTCCTTAGCGCCTGAGCCGGCAGGTGTTTTTGTTTCTGGAAGAACTGGCAGCCAGTGCAGCAGCGCACCAACTCTCTTGCATCGGATAGGGCCGTTGGCCAGTAGAACCCTGCCCTGTAAGCCTTGTCGACTAGGGTGCCGGCTGCCGCGTGGTTGCTGCAAGTGCCCGAGTGGATATCTTGCAGGAGGGTGATACCTTCATCGCGAAGGACACATTTCATGAGTATTCCTGTGGAGGCGGCCTTTCTGTACAGGGCGTCACAGATAACGACGTAATTTGTCGCTCACCGAGTTAACTTCTCGATTTCTTCCTTCGTATCCGGCGACCAGTTCTCTGTGAGGAAAGCGATAAAGGGGGCGCGCCAGTCTGCTTCCACCACGAGAACTTCATTAGTCGGCGGGCCATTCGGGGGTGGCTCCGAGTCGGGCATGGGGCTATCGTCCTCAAGCATCTTGATGGACGGGGTGCGCAGGTCTTGGACGAAGACGCCGACTGGCACTTGGGCTCTGGTGGATCCTAGCTTGGATAGAACATCGGCGGTGACATTGTCTTCCCGGAGGACATGGTGGAACTCGAGCCCATAGAAGTGGGCTTCGAGTTTGCGTACCTCTGTGCAGTACGCGCCCATGGTTTCCTTGGTCGTGTCCCAATTCTTGTTGACTTGTTCGACGACAAGCTTGGAGTCGCCATAGCACATTAGCCGCTTGATGCCCAGCGACACCGCGATCCGGAGACCGTGGATAAGGGCCTCGTACTCGGCCCCGTTGTTGGTGGCCTGGTAGTGTATCTGAAGAACGTATTTCAGGTGCTGCCCCTCCGGAGAGATGAACAGCACTCCTGCGCCGGCTCCCTCAAGGTTGAGGGCGCCATCAAAGTACATCTTCCAGTGCGTCGGTCGTTCCGCGGGGGTCGGCGTCTGGGTTTCCGTCCATTCGGCCACGAAGTCGGCCAATATTTGGGACTTGATGGCCTCCCGTGGCTCGAAGTTTATGGTGTGCTCGCCGAGTTCAATGGACCACTTGACTATGCGGCCGTTGGCATCCCTGTTGTGGAGGATGGCTCCGAGGGGGAAATTCGAGATGACTCGAATGACGTGTGCCTGGAAATAGTGGCGTAGCTTCCTGGCAGTGATCAGGAGCGCGTAGAGCAGCTTCTGAGGATGGGGGTACCGGACCTTGGACTCGCTGAGTACTTCGCTGACGAAATATACAGGGCGCTGGACCTTGTATGGGTGGCCTTCTTCTGGCCGCTCGACGACCAGGGCCGTGCTGACCACATGAGTGGTAGCCGAGATGTATAGCAAGAGCTCTTCCCCGGGGGCCGTGCTGACCACATGAGTGGTAGCCGAGATGTATAGCAAGAGCTCTTCCCCGGGGGTCGGACCCGTGAGTACCGGGGGTGTAACTAGGAACTCCTTGAGGTCGGCCAGGGCCTTGCTTGCCTCAGGGGTCCATTCGAACTTGTCCACCTTCTTGAGGATCTTGAAGAACGGAAGTCCCTTCTCGCCGAGCTTGCTGATGAACCGGCTCAGGGCCGCCATCATCCTAGTGAGCTTCATGATGTCTTTCTTGCACGTTGGTTCCGGTTTGACTCAATGCCGCGTTGGCTGACCAGGAAGCCCAGGAGCTTTCCTGACGGCACCCCGAATATGCACTTCGTGGGGTTAAGCTTCCATCTGAAATGGCGCAAGTTGTTGAAGGTTTCCTGGAGGTCGGCGATTAGGGAGTCGGCGTCGTACGTCTTGACAACGACGTCATCCACGTAAGCCTCCACGTTGCGGCCGATCTGGCTCTGCAAGCAACCTTGGATGGCCTTTTGGTACGTGGCACCGGCGTTCTTCAGCCCAAACGTCATCGTTTTGTAGCAATAGATGCCGTGCGGGGTGATAAACGCTGTCTTGTCCTGGTCGGACGTCTTCAGGGCTATCTGGTGATAACCCGAGTAGCAGTCGAGATAGCACAGGAGCACGCAGCCGGACGCGACTTGATCAATTCGCGGGAGAGGGAAGGGGTCTTTAGGGCAGTAGCGGTTGAGATCCGTGTAATCAATGCACATTCTCCATTCACCAGATTGCTTCTTTACAAGTACAGGATTTGCAAGCCACTCGGGGTGTTTGCATTCTCTAATGAAACCGGCAGCTAGGAGCTTATTCAGTTCTACCCTAATGGCCTCCTTGCGATCTTGAGCGAATCGGCGCAGCTTCTGTTTGGCAGGCTTTGCGTTTTTGCTCAATTCCAAGGAGTGCTCAGCCTTCTCCCTCGGAACACCCGGCATGTCTGATGTCTTCCATGCGAAGATGTCCCAGTTGTCCCGAAGGAAGGAGGTGAGCACGTCTTCCTATTTTGGAGTGAGCCCTGGCCCTATGAGGGCCGTCTTGGATGGGTCGTCGAGCCCCAAGCTTATTGCTTTGGGGGCGTCTGCAGGTGCCAGCGCCGTGGGCTGCTGCTTCTGCTCCGGGAGTGCAGGCTCTCCGGTGGCTGCCTTAGAGGCTTCTTCTGCCAGCAGGGTAGCGTTGCCGAGTTGATGAGACAACTCGGCTATCTTGATGGCCTCCCCGTCGCACTCGAAGGAAGTCTTGATGTCTCCACGGATAGAGAGGATGCCGTTGGGCGCCGGCATCTTCAGAACCAGGTAGGTGTGGTTCGGAATCGCCATGAACCGGGCCAACATGGGCCTGCCAAAGATGGCGTGGTAGGAACTCTTGAAGTCGGCTACCTCGAAGTACAGGAACTCCGTGCGGTAGTTGTCGGCAGTGCCAAACGTGACAGGTAAGGCGACTCTTCCTATCGGTAGGAAGCTTTTCCTGGCACAATGCCAAAGAACGGATCTTCGGCGCTCAGGAGCCTGCTGTAGTCGAACCCCATGCTGTTGAGGGTGCTGGTGAAGATGATGTTGAGGGCGCTCCCGCCGTCAATCAGGACCTTGGAGAGGAGAACCCTGTCCACGACGGGGGCGACGACGAGTGGGTAGGATCCTGGCTCGGGGAGATGGACCCAGTGGTCGGCGCGGCTGAAGGCGATGGGCATCTCTGACCACTGGAGGTATTCCACCGGCTTGGTGGAAACCATCGTCTCTTCCCGCTTGTGGAGCTTTCCCTTGCGTTGATCTGGGAAGGCGCCGGGCCCCCCAATGATGACGTTGACCTGGCGGTCCGCACGCTGGAATTCACCGTTGGCGTCGCGCCTGGGCGCCTCCGGCGGTGGTGGCAATCGGCGTTCCTCATCATGGTGGCGTTGATCATCCCGGCGAGCCGGAGCATCGCGGTCGCGCTCGCCACGGCGGTAGTCGTCGCGGCGGTCGCGGTCTTCTCTGCGGCGATAGTCGTCCCGCCGGTCGGCGTTGTAGCCGTCACGGCGGTAGTTGTTGTAACGACCACCGTTGTTGTTGTAGCGCTGCTTCTTGGTTGGTGGCAGGGCGCCGAGTTCTTTGAGTAGCACATGACAATCACGGAGATTGTGTTTCGCGTCCTTGTGGAAGGGGCACTGATAATTCAGCGTGTCGTGAAACTCTTCGGCCAGGAACCTGGGTTCCGGCCGGCCTTCTTCTTCTGCTAGGGCTACAAGGGGCTCGGGGCCTGCCTTGCGCCCACGTAACGGCTCGTGGCGCTTCGAGCTTTCAACCCGGTCATCATCTTCCGGGCGCTTCTGTTTGTTCTTGAACTGGGCCTGCTCAGCTTGATCGGCCCGAACCTCCAGGTTGACCACCTCCATCAGGTCAGAGACCGTGACAAGGTTGGTTTTGAACAGCGTACGGAATAGCTGATTGTCGATAAGACCGCGCCAGAACGCGTCAATACATCCCGGTCCTCGACCTCGGCGATCTTGTTCCGGTTGTCGAAGAAACGGTCGGAGTAGTCTTGGAGACTCTCACCCTTCTTCTGCTTGATGTTGTCCAGATCGAATCTGGTGCCTGGCCGAGTATAGCTCGCCTGGTAATTCTTGGTGAAAGCATGGCAGAGGTCTGCCCAACTGTCGATGGTGTTCCGGGGAACACCCTCAAGCCATAAGAGCGCTTCCTTGCCCAGCATCACGGGGAAGTAAGCGGCGGCTTGGTCGTTGGTCCCGTGGGCGGCTTTGACCGCCGTGTGGTACGTCTTGAGCCAAAGCTTGGGGTCGGATCGACCGTCAAACTTCTCCATGAGTGCTGGCTTGAAGGACTCGGGCCAACGGATGGCGCGGAGTCGGGCGGAGAAGGCGGCGAAGCCGTCAAAATCGTCCTCATCGTCGTTGTAGTAGTCGCGGCGGGGAGGTCGGATCTGGTCGGCGCGGGGCCGAGGATCACCGCGCCCATGGCGGCGGTCGTCCCGCGGGGGGCCGTATCTTGCGTCGTACTGTTCACGCTCCATGAGCTCGTGAACAACGCGGCGCTCGTTCTCCTCTGCTGAGTCGTCACCTGCCTCGCCAACCGGCTGGCGGTCGGGTCGGCCGTAGTCTCGGTCGTACCGCTCGCGACGCTCGAGCTCGGCCGCGTCGCGTTCTCGGTGTCGAGCATCGAGGTCGGCGCGGATGTCGCGGGCGTAGTCCCTCAGGCGATCGCGGAGATCGTCAGGTTGTTGATGTCGTTGGCGCCTGTCGCGCCGCTCTTGGTAGCGTTCATGGCGCTGGTCGCGTTGCGCGGGTTATGCCGTTCCTCTTCTTCGTCTTCATGGTGGTTCTGGGCCACCTCTTCTTCGACGACGGGTAGTGGGGGGTTCCTCTGGTGAGGATGATCCTGATCCGATCTGCTATGAGCAGAGCGGCGACTTGCAGAACGAGTCGAGTTTGATCACCCAGACCGGGATCTGGCGCGATACGATCGCTCAATCTGCTCCTGTGCTGCCTCCAACTGAGCTCGGGCTCTCTGCACCTCTGGGGTGTCGGGCATGTGACCCAGTTCGGCGAAAGCGGCGGCGACATTGGCCTGAGGCGTGCGGAACGGTACCCGGGCGAATGCACCATCGAGGTTCTGGGGCGCGACTCCGTGGGGACCCCGAGGTGGGGGTTGCCGTCGTGGTGGAGCCCCAGGGGGGATCTCTCCAGCTGGTGCAGCGGCTGCAGGTGCGATGTTTCCGGCCGCTGCCCGGGGCAGGGCGGCTTCTTCGGCGTGCCGTCGGGCTCGGCCATGGTTTCGCTCTTGTCGGCGATCCCTGGCCAAGTCGGTTTCTCCATCCCGAGTTACGAAATCCTCGGAAACGAAGACTTCACGCCCTGGAGGTGTGGTGTAGCTTGAGTCGTTGCTCGAGTCGGCCGGGGCCGGCAAGAGCACGCTGGTAGCGACCTGGAACTCGCCGCAATCCGGAGACTGGGCGGGCTGGGGTGGGATCTCAGATCGGATCTGAGACATGTCTTCTCGGACCTGGGCCGAGTAGATCGACGAGGCGTTGCGAAACCCTAGCAGGAGCACTTTGAGGGGTCGGCACAGGGCCTCCTCCGACATGGAGATGCACTCGGCGATTGTGTCCTGGACACGATCCAACCCGGCGAGAAGCTCATCCGGGGGAGGGATTCTTCGGCGA
>CM014273.1:29769676-29781513 GCA_004135705.1 Alloteropsis semialata | reverse complement strand
TTCTGCAAGCGCACAGAAGTACATTGTAGCATTTCACCCAGGAGTATTCCAGAGTATCGTTATTTCTTTATCAGCAGGGAAAGCGTTTAGTTAAAGAGAGGTGTCATCCAATGCATTTACTTACAACATTATTAATATACCACAATCTAGACAGGGGTAAAGGATATGGAAATGTAGTGGTAATGTGACACACAGAAGTTCATTGCTCATCATTAAGTAGTCTCAGTTAGTAATAGAACATTAGTAAAGAGTACAAAGGGTTCATTAGCATCATACAAATGGAACTTGGATATACAATAATATCCTATACAAACTCATACAAGGGACATATGCAAGAGGACACATCGAGGTGGCCAATGGTTCTCTCATCAAGGGACGACAGGAGGACGTCTTATCATAAAGGCCTAATATCATCTCCCGATCGTGGAGGATTACAAAGGACGGGCAGGGTTGTCACCACCTGCCGCCTATCTCTACTAATCTGTGGGGTAGCGATACCCTCAACAGTATTCCATAATCCAAACACCATGTTTGCAGTATGAAATAAAACTCTATCTATCACGTTAATAATGAGCAACCGTAAAGCATATTGAGCCAATGTCATAGCATACGTCAACTCGAACAAGGTGCAAGACATAAGTAGTATATACTAAGTAAGTGAAGTACATTTGAGGCCTACAACATAACTATTAAGATACTTCCATTAAGCTCAGAGTATTACAAGTAAGTAAAGTGATACAAAAGCTGAACTCTAGAACTTACCAAGACTCCTCCAGAAGCCCTTCGGAACCTCAACTACCAGAACTATCACTAAAGACTAAGACTAAGCTTGTAGCAAAGGAGAGCTCTTCTTCTGGTGTGTGTTGAGTACGGCGCCCTTTGCAGGTATTTATAGCATCCATAGGCGGTGAAGATCCAGCCAGAGGTGGTTGTGGCAGTTTGGAGGTGGGCCCGGGTCGGCCGAAGTGGGCACGTCGGCCGACCCTTGGATGCCCCGCCTTGAGCATTGCACGGTTGAGATGAACTTCTAATGGCGGTTTACAGGTAGTGGTCAAAGGAGGGGTGAAACGGCCGCAGGGCCAGGTCGGCCGACCTGGAACCACCGCCTTTCGGCCCCACTCTTCTCTGGTTGACTGCCATGTGGGTCCTTATGATGGTTCCAGGTGGGTATACTCGTTTTGCGTGCATTTGAGTTGAGGTGTGGGCCCTTCAATCCATGGGAGTGACACGTGGCTCATCCTCACCCTTGACTTCAACCGACCATTATTCAGCGTCCATGATCATCTCTTGGTGTGCTTCTTGACCTGTGTGGAAGATTGGCTCGAACGGGGTTCAGGCCAGGTCGCCCGACCTAGCCAGGTCGGCTGACCTAGGCCTGAGCCCGTTTTCCTCCATCTTCTGCGCCAATGTCCCTGTGCTCAAATATATTCTATATATGCATGCACAAACATTATTTGAATACAAATATCTAAGTTATGCTTGATCTCTGTTGGTTTTCTGAGCCTATTGACGGTCGAATTTTCGTTATAAGGGCCGTCAACAACTCCTCCAAGCTTAGCCTTTTGCTCGGGACGAGCAAAGACTAGAACTTTTAGGCTCAATGGATCAGGAGTTGCTTTCTTATTACTCCTCAAAAGTACCAGTGGTTCAGCAAGATATTCTACCAAGAATTGAATAAGCTGGTAAAATAAGCTTTCCTTATTACCTTGGCCTTTTATGGGGCTTGTAGCTTCTCCTTGTCTTAGGCGGTTGGTGGCCAGAATGACTTAGACCGAGCACCTTTCCTCCTACCTTGCTTGACAATCAAACCGGAGTGTTTTGGAGATTTTCAAAAAGGCAGAGTTTCTTAGGTGGTACTCTCGAATCACTCAAGGTGTATTTCCTTACCAAGATTCTCTCTCAACTCTCATTTCACTCATTGAAGTGGAGTTTGTGCTAGGAGAGTTTTGTGGCTTATTTGCAGTGCACATATTGTAAAGTCAAAACCAGGATTCAAAGAGAAGTAAGTCATACTCTCAAACCAATGTGCACGTGTGTGGATGGCATGATAAATGCTTTTTGCAGGCTCCTCTTCCCTTGATAGAGTTGCTTTTAGAGACATGGCTATTCTTTCTGGACAGAGAGCCTTCATGTGCTCTCTTTTTCTTTTTTTTTCATACTTGGACCTTCATGTGTCCATTTTTTTCATCAGCCCATGTCTCTTTTTGCAATAAAGTTGGGGAAGAGTACCATACTTTCTGTGGAGCTTTTATTTGGTGGATGGATGAGTGTCATGCTTACTTCCAGAGTAGAAGTGTAACATGTATATGGTGGCGTGTGCGTGACCTTGGTTTTAAAAGCATGAAATAAGTCTCTAAGAATCACAATGATCTTGACAAAACTCAATGCAACAAAAAGTAGCTTATGTAGGGGTTTAAACAATATGATCTTTGGTAGGAATTTGAATCACCATAAGGAACTCTTTATTTAATTCTTTTTAAAAGAAAACTCCGGTCATCGAGTCTTGCTTAGTATGAACTTAAGGTAACTCAAGTCTTATCATGTCATAGCTGACAACAACCTAGACTAGAGCTTGAATATGCTACCCACAGATAGACAAGATAACAGAAAAGATCATGCTCAACTAGCAAACTCAAAGCTTAGGAGAATAGCAGGTTGAAACATAGGTACAAGAAAGAAATAAGAGCAACTATTCATCATATCCAAAATAAAGACTTTAGAAAAAACTTATGACATTAAGGGACTAACCTAGAAATCTCTCATTTACTAACTTTATTTTGAAAGAAAAACTTTATTCATAAATACTTACCTGAACTTACCTAGTTGGGGGTCCTCCCCCAAGCTATTTTGTTGACACAGATGAACCTGTCGGTGCATGACTCATGTTTTACGTCATCAAGTGATGACGTCTCCTTTGTTGGATTTAGCTTGAAGAAGCAACAACTGACCCTAGAGATGAGGATACAGATGATTTAACCCGCCATACCTGTTTTACCTTCTTCTGGCGGTCGGCAGCTTGTTCTGGCACTTTCTTTGCCTGTGCTTTTGCACCTCGTATAGGCTTCTTGTTCTTGGCGTGGTACCAGATGGGAAAGTCCTTTTTCCAGAACTTCTCCATGAACTTTATCAAGCTATCCTTTTCTGGAGGTGTAACTTCTACCTCCTTGACATTCTGACTGTTCCTCCCATATTTGATTTTGATCATGGAGCATTGCTCCGCTTTTGGCCTAAAGTCAAATTTCTCCTTGACGGTCCAAGATCCATGGGAGTCCTCATGGGCTACAGGCCCGTTAGGAAATTGGGCCGGCAACTCTGACAGATACAAGGAAGAAGCGTACAGCTTAAGGAAACTAGTCAGGTACTAGGAAACAACCCGGCCTACTCATGTTAGGACTCTGTGTATTGTATCCGACTAGGAGTTTGTATATCTTGCCTTGTAGACCCTGTCTCCCGAGTATATAAGGTGAGACAGAAACCCCTTATAAAATCATAACCATCAATACGAGAAGATCCACCATACAGGACATAAGGTATTACGCTCTCTATTCGAGGCGGCCTGAACCTGTCTAAATCGTCTCGTGTTCACCATCATGCTTCTGGTTCTGGCGAGGCCCTCACGAACAACTCGACTACTTAGGGACCCCCCATAGTAGGCTAGCCGGTATAAAAAACCGACAGCTGGCGCGCCAGGTAGGGGCTCTTGTCGAGAATCGTTCAGCAAGCTCGATGGCACCAATCATAATCAATTGCGACGGCGACATGGCGTTCGAGAAAGGCGCCACCTTCGTCTTCGGCTCCTGGGTCTGCACGGCGGACGGCGCGGGCAACTTCGACCGCGTCCTCAAGTCGCCGACTCGGAGGAACTCGCCGACAAGCTCGACGAGATCGCGCCCTCGGGTCCGAATACAACTCGGGCTTCGGGGAACCTCGGGTTCGAACTCAACTCGGACTCAAGGAACCACTACTCCTAGCTCGATTCCAACTCGGTCTGGGAAGATTCCAAAGCGAAACAGGCGATCCGAGTCGGTTTCTGAACCATCGGTCACGCCAAAATCCGCCAATTCAAAAATCCAGAAGAAAAGGAGTCCAGCCACTGCCAAGCGTGAGGCCGACACCCCGAGCCAATATCCCTTTGGACTCGTGGGCCCCACCTCTGCTTTCCAGGTGGCATCCTCAAAACAACTCCGATCTCTGGTCGAATTCGACGAACTCCCCCTGAACGGGAAACAAGTCGGACTCGTCATCACTTCAACCCCCGAAGGACGATTTGTTCACTGGCCGGGACGTAAGCCAAAGCTTGGAGCAACACCACAGGAGGACTTGGACATGTCTCGCATCATCGCGTGCATTGATCCACTCCCGTTTCAACATGGGCAACCCCTGAACTCTTCAAGCAGCCGCGGGTCAACTGTCCCAGTAACTTCAAGCACAGGAAGCTACTCACCAGGGTGTCAAGCCATGGTGATCATCGCCCATGAACAAGAAGTCTCCAATGACGAACTAACCGTGGAGAACGAAGTTGAAGCTAACCGTAAATGACGCAGGGAGCGAAACGCTGCTCGCGCAGATCGTCGCCGCCGCGCCGGTCGCAGGCTACTTCCACAGGACCTCAACCCCAAGTTCATGCAAGTCGCCGGACAAGATGTCTACTCTAGCGCCGCGGCCAATATCATGGCTGTTGTCACAGAGTTGGGAGAGATGGACCAAACTCCTGAAATCCTCAGGATGAACACAATGCTCGAGACAGCGGCCATCTAGCATGACACAATCAACCGGGCAAAGACCATTACCCGAGCACCAAGCCGCCAGGCAAGCAGCCGACTCCCTGAAGTTGGCAACCGCGGCAACCAGTCCCACCACCCGAGCAGAGACCAACGCCAACGCGACAACGAGGGAGGCATGGTACTCGGCGGCGGAGGTCGTAACCACGGCGCCGGATCAAGCAACCGCGAGGTTCAGCAAAGCCACATCGGCGGGCGTGACGGCAACCGGAACAGGGATGGACGCCCCGGCAACCACGACAACAACAGGGATGTGCGAGAACAATTGCCACCCAGAGACGCGCGCACCATCATCTCATCACGGGCGCGCGATCGCGAAGAATATGAACGCTGCAGACGTCAGGAGTACGACCAAGTCTACGGGCCACCGGGTCAGGACTACCACAATCTCAACAAGTACGAAGGGTTCCCGGTCTTTTCAGACCGCATCCGCGCTACTTCCTGGCCCGACAAGTTCAAACCAGCCCATATCGATAGATATGATGGGAAGCGTGATCCCGAGCAGTGGATTCGCATCTACTACTCGGCAATCAAGGCGGCAAGGGGCAACACTGACACTATGTGTACTTACCTCCCAGTTGTCCTTGACCAGGCCCCTCTGACCTGGTTAGAAGGGCTCAAGCCTGGCTCCATCGACTCCTGGGATGAGCTCTGCAAGGTTTTCATCAACAACTTCTAGGGTTCCTGGCAGAAGCCGGGTACTCGTTTTGACCTAGCCCAGTGCAAACAAGGCCAGAACGAGTACCTGCGAAGCTACAACCGACGATTCTGGGAGAAGCGCTCAACCTGTGCAGGCCTATCCGACCAAGACGTCATTGATTGCTTCCACGGCGGCCTTACAGACCCCGTGTTGCACCTTGACTTCAGGAGGAACAAGCCAAAGACACTGGAGCAGATGCGAGATCTCATCGGTCGCTGGTCAGACGCTGAAGACCTGCAGCGTGAAAGATTCAATCACAACAAGTCGAGAGGAGATCGCAACAACAACAACGACCGTAACAAGGGCAAGCAAGTTGAGAACAATAGCAAACGCGACTTCAACGACAAGAAGCGCAAGTCTGAGGATACGGTCAATGTTGCTGAGAAGAACTCTTCCCGCAGGAAGTTCGAAAAACTACTCGACAAGCAATGCCCCTTCCATCCAAAAGATAAGCACTCAAGCAGGGACTGCTGGTCGCTTAAGAAAGCGTTCGCACCGGAGGGCGCCTCCAAACCGAACAACCCTGACAACAAAGGAGACAAGGGTGACAAAGACACCGGCTACCAACAAGACGACAAGGTGGTCAATGTCATCTTTGGGGGAATTACTCAGTCAAAATCAAAGCGCAAGCAAAAGCTTATTCAGCGCGAGATTGCCTGCATTGAGCCTATCATCCCTACCTTCTTGAAGTGGTCAGAAGTGCCGATCAGCTTCTCTCGCGATGATCAATGGACTAACATCAAGAACCCGGGGCGGTACCCTTTGGTACTGGACCCTGTGGTAGCTGGCGCGCGACTCACAAGGACATTGATCGACGGCGAAAGTGGACTCAACATCCTGTTTGCCAAGACGCTGAAAAAGATGGGCTTGGACATCACCAACTTGCTCAAGCCCACTAACTCACCCTTCTACGGCATCGTCCCTGGCAACGCTACCGTGCCCCTTGGCCAGGTATCACTTCCAGTTGCATTTGGTACCGAGGCCAACTACAGGACTGAGTACATTACATTCGAGGTCACCGACTTCGAATCATCGTACCACGCGATCCTGGGAAGACCTGCTCTGGCGAAATTCATGGCGATTCCACACTACATCTACCTCGTCTTGAAGATGCCAGGCCCTAAGAGGATTCTATCCCTAAAGGGCGACCTGAAGACCTCCTACGATTGCGACACCGAGGCAGTGACGATTGCTGCAAGCATGCAGCAACCGAGCCAGGCAGCAATCGTAGTAGCTATGGCAAAACAACTCGGTGAGGCTGAGTTGGACATCCCAACGAAAAAGCTAGCCGCGTCAAACATGAAGCCCTCCCAGGAAGTTCCAATCAAGGCAATCGACCTAGGGACGGGCGACCCCTCCAAGACGGCGCTAATCGACGCTGACCTGCCTACCAAATAGGAAAGCGCGCTCACCAGCTTCTTACGGGACAACCGTGACATCTTTGCATGGAAGCCATCTGACATGCCGGGAGTCCCAAGGGAGTTGGCTGAGCACAAACTCAACGTCGATCCTGCCGCCAAGCCGAAGAAACAACGCTTACGACGCTTTGCCCAGGACAAGAAGGAAGTCATCCGTTCGGAGCTGGCGAAGCTATTAGCAGCCGGGTTCATTAAAGAGGTGTTCCACCTTGACTAGCTTGCTAATCCTGTCCTGGCTCACAAGAAGAACAACAATGAGTGGAGGATGTGTGTCGACTACACCGACCTGAACAAGCACTGCCCAAAGGATCCCTTCGGGCTACCCTGCATTGATCAGTTGGTGGATTCTACAGCTGGCTGCTCTCTACTCTGTTTCCTTGATTGCCACTCAGGCTATCATCAGATAAGGCTGCATAAAGACGACCAGATCAAGACGGCGTTCATCACTCCGTTCGGCGCCTACTGCTACACCACAATGTCCTTTGGACTCAAGAACGCGGGGGCAACATATCAGCGTGCAATTCAGAGTTGTCTCAAGACTCAGATTTGTCGCAATGTGGAAGCCTACGTTGATGACGTTGTCGTGAAGACAAAGAACCCGGATAGTCTCATTGACGACCTGTCCGAGACCTTTGCACATCTCAGGGAATTCCAATGGAAGCTCAATCCTACCAAGTGTGTGTTCGGCGTGCCCGCGGGAAAACTGCTGGGCTTCATAGTCAGCCACCGAGGAATTGAAGCTAATCCCGAGAAAGTCACCGCTATTACATCCATGGCGCCTCCAAAATCCCTCAAGGATGTTCAGAAGCTGACTGGATGCATGGCGGCCCTCAACCAGGCTGGGTGACAGAGGATTACCTTTCTTCAAGCTCCTCAAGAAGCAAGACAAGTTCGTATGGACTCCAGAAGCTGATGCGGCGTTTGAAGATCTTAAGAAATTTCTCCAGTCACCACCAGTATTGACTGCACCAGCTGATCAGGAACCACTGCTCCTCTACATCGCAGCAACAACTCACGTCGTGAGCACTGCTATCGTAGTTGAGCGGGAGGAACCCGGCCATGTATACAAAGTACAGCGGCCAGTCTACTTCATCAGCAAGGTGCTTTCAGAATCAAAAGTACGGTACCCCCAGGTCGAGAAGCTATTATATGCTGTCTTGATCACATCTCGCAAGCTGCGCCACTACTTCGACGCTCACCGGGTTGTTGTAGTCACCTCTTTTCCAATTGGCGACATCCTCCGCAACCGGGACGCGACAGGGCGAATCTCCAAATGGGCGGTCGAGTTGGGCTCTCATGCCATAGACTTCGTCCCACGTGCTGCCATCAAATCTCAAACCCTGGTGGACTTTGTTGCTGAGTGGACAGAAATACAACACGCGGTGCCAGAAGAACCTCTCGAGCATTGGATCATGTACTTCGATGGATCATTGAAGCTTGAAGGGGCCGGTGCAGGAGTACTACTCATTTCTCCAAAAGGCGATCAGCTCAAGTATGTGCTCCAAATCCTCTGGAAAGCCACCAACAACGAAGCCGAGTACGAAGCTTTACTGCACGGGCTACGTCTGGCTGCTTCCCTTGGGATCAAGCATATGGTGGTGTACGGCGACTCCTCGGTGGTGATCAATCAAGTCAATAAAGATTGGGATTGCACCAAGGAGAACATGGACGCATACTGCATGGAGGTGCGCAAACTCGAGAAGCACTTTCATGGGCTCGAATTTCATCACGTCCTCAGAGACAACAACATGGCTGCTGATGCACTCTCAAAGCTGGGTTCCCACCGAGTGCAAGTACCGGGCGGCGTTTTCGTCCGTGAGCTGTTACAACCATCCATCAAGGAGCAGGAAGTACAGCCAACTACAACACCCCCTCATCAGCAAGTCATGGTGATTACACCCGAGTGGACAAAGCCCTTCATCGAGTACATACTACACCAGACGGAGCCCGAAGATAAGGTGGAGGCCGAGCAAGTCATCAGGCGAAGCAAGCACTATGTAGTAGTCGGGTCCACCCTCTTTCGACGCGGCGCATCATCCGGAGTCTTGATGAAGTGTGTCACTCCAGAAGTCGAATGGGAAATCCTTGAAGAAATCCACGGTGTAATCTGTGGCAACCATGATGCCCACTGCACGATCGTAGGCAAGGCTTTCCGGTCCGGGTACTATTGGCCATCTGCTGTGGCTGATGCAGAAGAAATCGTGAAGACTTGCCACGGCTGCCAATTCTTCACCCGGCAAGCTCATGTCCCCGCAACGGTCCTCAACACCATACCCTCTTGGCCCTTCGCATGCTGGAGGCTAGATATGGTTGGACCACTCAAGACTGCGCCAGGAGGTTTCAAATATCTCTATGTGGCGATAGACAAATTTACCAAGTGGATTGAAGTCAAGCCGCTAGTCAACGCTACAGCAGCAAAGGCGGCCGAGTTCATCCAAGACATTGCTCATCGCTTCGGTGTCCCGAACCGCATCATCACTGATCTTGGCTCCGAATTCACAGGGAGCGAGTTCTTTGATTTCTGCGACAACCTGGGAATTGAAGTCCGCTACGCATCGGTGGCGCATCCACGCGCCAATGGACAAGTTGAGAGAGCTAACAGCCTCATACTTCAAGGACTCAAGCCAAGGCTCTATGAACCACTCAAAAAGTACGGTGGCAAGTGGGTGCAAGAATTGACAGCCGTGGTATGGGGGCTCAGAACCCAGCCCAGCCGCGCAACGGGGCAATCACCCTTCTTTCTGGTCTACGGCTCAGAAGCAGTACTTCTGGTGGATTTTGAGTACAATGCTCCAAGAATTCAAAACTACACGGAGGAAACAGCAGAGCAAAGTAGGGCAGAAGATGTGGACATGCTAGAAGAGGCGAGGCTCGCCGCGTTGATCAGGATAACCAAGTACCAGCAAGAACTTAGGAGGTATCATGACCAAAACGTCCAAATACGCTCATTCAACATTGGTGATTTGGTCCTTCGGAGAATTCAGAGAAAAAAAGATCAGCACAAGCTGTCCTCTCCTTGGGAAGGTCCGTTTATAGTATCCAGGGTCATCGGTCCGGGTACTTATCAGCTACAACGGGAAGACGGAACAGAGGTGCCCAATGCTTGGAACATTGAGCACTTGCGGTATTTTTACCCTTAAAGAAGTTATTAGAGTTTATCAAGAGTCAATAAAAAGTCAGTCCTCTCTATGTACTGATATCGGCTTTTTAGCCCAACAATAATAAAGTGTCAATATTCCATTGTCTTCAAGCCTGGAATTCAGATACAATTTTACAATTTTGAATCATCCCGGGTTGTTTAAAAACAATCCAGAAAGGGGCTGCATTCAAACAAGCCATCTACTTTCTGTTTCACACAGAAGGATCGGGCGCACCTATTTTGAATCTAGTCGGGTTGTTTAAAAACAATCTAGAAAGACTACATTCAAAAATGCCATCTACTCTCTGTTTCACACAAAGAGATCGGGCGCACACAATTAGATAAAAAGATACTTTTTGTTAATAAAACACTAAGTATTTACATCTGAATCTAAGTTCATTACAAAGGGTTTTCTTACAAAAGAGACCCTAGAACTTAAGACGAGATACAATTTTCTCTACAGTGTCCTTCTCCTCCTCCATGTAGGTATCATACATGGCCCGGGTACAAGCCGGGTTGATTCTTCCTTCAGTAACACCTAGCGGCTGTGAAGGGAACCATGACCGGACAACCCCGAGTACTTGCTTAGTACACGAACGGGCGATCCGTTGGCAATATACCTTCAGTTGCCCAGGAGTTGCTCGAAGGTGATCAAGGAGAGGAGGAGCTACACTTCCTGCGGGTACTTTTGCATATACATCAACCAGTGGCAGGGCGGCTTCTTTCCAAGACTCAATTTCCGCGCCACGACGATTGACTTCTAAGCGAAGCGCCTGGATTTCAGCTTCTTGGTCGCGGATCTTGGTCAGGTCTTCAATAAGTTGGGCATCGGCATGCTGGCGCATCTTCTGCTCTTTAGCAAGATCCGCCATGCACTCCGTCTCCCGCCGCTCCGCCTGGTTTGCGCGCTCTTGCTCCCGATAGAAGCGGTTCTTCATATCGATGAACTCAGCCTTCAGAGCTTCAACGCGCTTGTCACTCTCTGCAAACAACAGATCATATTATATTCATTATATGATCAGTGCAAACAGAGAATAAGTACTCGGCGTTCATACCTAAGAGTTTCTGTCGTAAAGACTTATTCTTCTCAACAACGTCCTCGCGCTGGTCTTGGTACAAGTTTATCTTCTTGTAAGCCTCATCTAGCTCGAGGCGCAATTGGGCGCGTTCTTGGTCCCAGGCTGCCTGCCCCTTGGCCAGATCGGTTGTGGCTTTTTCGGCGCGGGCGATGGACGCGCTGGCTCTCCGAAGCATCTCAGATTTCTGCTGAGATCGTACAAGAACACTCTGCATCCAAGTTAAAGGCGACAGAGTTGATTAAAGTACAGAGGAGATAAGTATGTTTATACTACTAGGTCATTTTGACTAACCTCTGTGAGCTTGGAGAGTTGTTTGTGCAGCTCGGCAGTCTTCTCCAGATCCTCCTGGTCAACTTGCGAGTTGAACAGAAAGGCGTCTTCATCCTCACTTGCGTTGACGCCGGGTGTGCCCGTGAAGATCTGGAATGGCTCTGGTGAAGGCTCACGGGGTTTCTTTTGTTCCTGGATGATTTCTTCAATAGCTGTCTCCTTCACTAGGCTTGTGGCGGCGTCCAACTCCGCAGTCCGAAGGCTCGCCATCCGGATACTCTCTGTTGCCTTGGGCCACGACCCAGGAGCGGAAGTACCCGGAGCGGCTTGCTCTGTCACCTGGGGCGGCGGTGTGACGTTGCTGCTTGCTGCTTGGGGTTGGGGCGGTGGAGATGCTCGGGGGCTCGGCCTTTCGCTTCCTCCTCCTGCTTCTTCGATTGGAGTCTTTGG
>CM014273.1:29724293-29768676 GCA_004135705.1 Alloteropsis semialata | reverse complement strand
CGGCGACGGTGGCTGTGATGCGGCTCGGCGAGGGGGCGGCTCGGCAGTCGGGCGGGCTCGACTGCTCGCAGGCGGCCGCATTGGCCTGCGCGGGCGCGGCCAACACCAGTGCCTCCCCTCCACGCGTGGCTACCCCGCCGCCGGCAGAATCGTGCCATCCGCTGCGCGTCGTCCCTGCTGGGTGCCGCCTCTGCCGTCGCTCGATCTACCAGTCCTCCCGTTCCAGCCTACTGTGGTAAGGTCTTCAGATGGGATACTTTGTTTGGATGTTCAGGTTTGGGTTAAACTAATTCTTTAGTTTGCCATTGACGATGCTGAGGTCCATTAGTGGCACATCGAGTGCAATCGAGTGACAAAAACCTGAATTTCTTTGCTAGAGAAAATTATTAGCTTGAACTACCATAAAACCAACTGCTCTGGTTTTTCCTGAAAATTGTCTTGCTGCTATGTCTGACTGTTAGTGTCATCTTTGATCTTTTGCTATATTTCACTCATCTCTGAATATTCTAGTATCTGACCTATTTGCTTCCATCAACCTGTATTATTCTTACTGTCATACCTAAATTGACACGCTTAATTGGTCACTTGAGCATGTTCCTGAGCTGACTAGTAGTAAAATTTGCTGACTACTGTACCATCACTTATTTGATTGTCTGCTTGTGTCAATTCTTATTAGAGAAGCAATGTGTGCATCTTGAAACTTTTTTTGCCAATGCTGCTGGAAAGATCTGAACTGCTGGAAAGATCTAAGCAATGTGGAGTAGTGTTGTGGCTTGGATTTCAGTAGCTAGTTTGTTCTGTTTATAATACATCTCTAATACATATTGCATTTATGCTTGTTCCTGATAGTGATGTGCTTAGGGACTAATCTCTTGCTGCTTTTGACATGTTGAAGGTGTGCAGCAAGTACAAGCTTGAGCCTGTGGACAAGGGTAAGACTCCGGAGGTGGCTAAGCCGGTAGTAGTCACTGAAGGGGTTCTGATCGTCTTTAGGAAAAATAAATGTAAATGATCTTTGGAGGTGTTTTACGTTGGCGCAAACTTGAGACTTCATTTGTCTCAGAAACTAGCATCATTTTTTTGAGTCTTGTATAAAAAACTAGTATCATAGTATGTTTTGCTAGTTGTTCGAAGCATGTGATGATATGTTGGATCAGAATTAATCTATATATGTGCTGGTTTATATCTAATTTGTGCTGAAGTGATAATGGATTGATTAGAAAAATGGGTTGTATTTTAATGGGCCAGGTGTAATATGGGCCTTGTTTTTTAATGAGCAGAAAGTTAATTGGGCCATAAGCAGAAACTTAGCAGGCCAAATTTCATATTGTGACATTTTTTAACCTCTGCCATGTCAGCACCACGTGAGCTATTGATCCTACGTGGCATTTGCGCATGTGGCAAGGGCTAGAATTTTGTGACACAATAACTAATGTCATACAATTAAGTTTATAATTAATAAGCCTAAATATGAATATGTGGCAAGGGCTAGAATTTTTTATCTACATTACATATACGGACGTCACATAATGAATTTGTGACGGTGGCTTTTTGACGTTTGGATTTTCGTCAACTAGATGTCATAAATCTTAGTTTATGACTTAAATTCCATATATTATGACGTAATAGAACGTCAAAAAGCCACACATTTCTTGTAGTGAATGAAGTCAGACGAGCGTCTGTCGGCGTTGTACATCCATTGTCGATTCATCTATTCACAAAATACAACGAAAAATTCAGCCCCAATATGAATATCATTTATAGTCTCTAAAAATCTAAAATTCATAATAACCCTAAATATGATCATTTGAAGCTCTAAAAAGATCTAATTTTGAAGTTTATAATTAATAAGCCTAAATATGAATATGGTCCATAATCTCTAAAATTCATAATAAGCATAAATATGAATATCATCTATAATCTCTAAAACTTTGAGCATCATCTCTACACATGCAACAACTATCTATATGGTTCACCTCTACCACAAAATTATAATAAAATTGATCTATAATTCTAAAATCTCCTATTCCTATTCATTACACAAAACACTCAATTACTCCAAACATAGAGCGTGAAATAGACCATGCTAAGTCAAAAGAGAGAGGATGAAGTTGCTAACCTTCTAGCGGACTTGGATTGCAAAATCTCCAAAAGTTATGAAAAAATCGGGCATGACCTCCCCCAACCCGAGCTCAATGGAGGATGAAGAAATGAGCCACGGCTCGGGCAGGGGGTGGAAGAAGGGGCTATCTACGCAGAGCCCCTTTGGTACCGGATGGTGGCACCAACCCGTACCAAAGGGGCACTCATAGGTACTGGTTGGTGCCACCAACCGGTACCTATATGAGCCCATTGGTACCGGTTGGTGCCACCAACCGGTACCTATGTGCCCGCAAAATTTCTAGCCGTTGAACCCGGTATCAATGGGTCCAAAATATCAGGTACCATTGAGGGGTGACCGATGGCGAGTTTTCTGGTAGTGAGATCGATCTGACAGCAACAATGAGAACGACATACACGGGTGCAGATGGATGTTGTTGATGATTTCTGCCATCAAGCTTGCTGTTGATGCTCGGCGATTTCTCCTACCTGGCGCGCCAACTATTGGATCTATTGACCGGCAGTCCACTAGAGAGTACCCAAGTGGTTGATTTGTAGGCAAAGGGCAATCGCGGAGCTAGGGAGCTCAAGGTAACATAGGAGACGCATGGTTTATACAGGTTCGAGCTACCCGGAGGTATAATACCCTACGTCCTCTGCTCGGTGGTGTTGGATTAATTCGCTCGGCGAGGTTTTTGAGAACAACGACGAGTTTGGGGTTACAATGGGGGAAGGAATCTGATGCCCTATGGGGGTCGACCTAGGCCGTCTTATGATGAGGACATCAACACCAACGATACATCCACACCACCACCGACACCGGCAACTGCGACATCTCCACCATCTGGTCCTATTACTCGCGCTCGTGCCCGTCAACTCAATCATCAAGTAAGTTCATTCTTAAGCTCTTGTCCATTATATTTCATCAATGGAAACACGTGCACTCTTGTTTTACTTAGGAATGATGGAGAGGATAAGAAGGGGAGCGGATTCGCGTGGGCTGGTTTCGGACAGCAGGACAGCACCAACTTGTGACAACGGTCAAGACTTCATTCGGACTCCGATTGGGACGTTCAAGTACTTCACGAAAAGCTTATGAAGTCCTCTTTCAAACGGATCTGGCCTCATGATGATACCTGTTCTGAGTGGGGCGCAGTCGTCATGTCTTTACAGAAGGGTTTTCAGCCCATGGTGCTGCGCCACTCTATTTTGGCCCAATGGGCCGTGTATCCAGTTGAGCCCACTTTGGGCGCGTCCTAGGGTTGGAGGTCGTCCTCCCAGTACTTATCCCCCCAGCAGCCGCCATGGGAGGGTTGGGTTTTGTTTTCATGAACTAGCTATCGCTACTTCTCCTGGAGCGCGTGTGCTAATCCAGCCGCCCGTCTTCTTGTAATCGAAACCCCACATTCGATCAATCCAGACTGAGTTCTTGATTTCCCCTTGCGATTTCAGTGCTTGTTTACTTGTTCTTGCGAGTTCTTCGATTTGCTTGCAGGACGGGTGCCCTCGTGGCCGGTGTCGCGCATCACAAGGGCGCGGCGACCAGGGAAGAGGTGTATCGGTTGCTAAGGCGCAGCGTCTCTGGATTGCTGAAGTCGGACCGCCAACGCCTTCTCCCTCCCTCAAATCGAGTTATCCAGTTCGTCCTCACCGAAAGATCGGGAAATCCCCCACGGGTTCTCATCATCTTATATATGCCGATGGCCTAGGGTTACTCCTAATCGTATCCGGCTACAACTAGGAAACTAATCTGATCAGGTTACAACATGATCTCCGTGATCCTCAGGCGAGATTCGAGTATCTCACCGCGTGCTTTGTGGGCCAAGTCTTCTTCATTCTTG
This sequence comes from Alloteropsis semialata, assembly GCA_004135705.1. Taxonomy (NCBI): domain Eukaryota; kingdom Viridiplantae; phylum Streptophyta; class Magnoliopsida; order Poales; family Poaceae; genus Alloteropsis; species Alloteropsis semialata. The sequence goes on along the minus strand of CM014273.1, from coordinate 29,764,735 downwards.
TTCACCAAGTCCGGAGATCCTCATCGGCCGGCCCTGGGTCGGCCCACATCGCTGTCATATGTGGGCCCAGACCGACTGTCAATCCCTATCGGTGATGGGCCCAGGGGTACCCATATCCCCACACAACCCTAGAACCCAACCCTAAGCCCTGTGGGCCCTACCCTACCCAGAACCGAACACCAAATCCAAACCCTATGAACCAAACTCGGCCCGACCCGTTTCCTTCTCTCCCTTTCTTCTTTTCTTTTCCCCGTGGCCCAAAAGCAGTCAGCCCAATGTCAGCCTAGCCTCTCTCCCCTCTCTCCCCCGCGGTCCAAACATCCAGACCGGCCCATACCAAGTCCATCCCCATCCCCCTCCACGCACGTCCCCTTTCCCTTTTCACACACGAGGAGCAAACCCGACGCTTGGAGCGCCATCGCCACCATCTCTCTCTCTCTCTCTTTCTCTCTCTGCATCGCCAGAGCCGAAGACCGACCCTGCCCCTTCTTTACTCCACGAACAACAGTGCCCTCTCCCTTCTCCTTTCCTCTCCCTAATAGAAACCCCTGGCTTTAATTCTCTTCAATGGCATTCATGCCATGGCAGTAAAGTCCGGCCCCCTCTCTCGAATTCCCTGCCACCAGCGCCCTTCCCCCTCTATAAAACCTTGGGAGAGTTCAACCTCCTTTGACTCCCCCACTCCCCAATTTCCCAAAGTCACATCCCTTCGCATCGAATTTCTGGACGCCGGAGTTCGCCATGGTAAGAAACGCCGCCGCCTTCGTTTCTCTGTATCCAAGCCTCTCTGACCCCCTCTTCAATCCTTTACTGCTGCACAGGGACACCAGTATGCCACCCTCAATGCCAGAACAGCGACGCCAAGGCTGTAGCCCCGATTCCCATGCTCACCGCTCCAACAAACCGCCCCTCTCTGCGGTGCAGCTCCTCCTTTGCGTCCTTGCTCATTTTGTTCACCAAAATGTGTTGCCCTCGTCGACCTCGTTCCATTTTGTCGATCGGAGCTCAATTTCGTGCCCCGTAGCCCCAGCCCCCTTCAATGCCGGTAAGATCTGCTCGCAGTAATGGCCGCCACCCCTTCTGGTCGCGAGAACGGCGAGGATGGTGTCGCTCCTTCCCCTGCAGACCAAACAGAAACCCCAGCAGCCCTCCATCATCCATCCGATGGCCCAAATTAGAAGCCCACATACCCCTTCGTAGTTTTTCTTAAAAGCCCCTGAAAGATCAGCAAATCAACCTGCCATCCACTGCCATGTGTTGCATTTCTTCTCTACTACCCCCTGTACTCTATAGTTAATTACATATAGGCCCTCGGTTTATCGCAGGATAGCCCTTACATCTTGTTTTTAGCGTAGTTTAATCATCCTAGATCTGATTAGAGTGATTCTCGTGTTCATGTGATCGTAGAAATGCGTAGAATAGATTTCTACCCCTTTTTGCTTCTGTTTTTATTGTATGGTGTAATGTTCTAATAGAAATACTTTTGTATACATGTATTGGCTTGTGATGAATGTATGTGTGGTGGTGGAATGTGTGTATAGATTGCGAGCAATTCAAGGTCGGCTTTGATTAAGAGTTTGAAGACCCAGATCAGCAGCAGTATTTTGACGAACGCAAGTGTAACATGATTCATCCTTGATACTTATTCACCTTATATTCATTTTATTCATTCATGCATGTGTTTAATTTTGTTGAACCCTAAGGATGACTAGTCCTGTTTATTTCCATATTCCTTGTTACCTAGGTTTTGCATTGGGTAGTCAGGTTAAAGTTGCTATGCTTGCCAACCGCTAATGTTTGTTGTAAAATATTAACCCTGACTAATGGTATACTTGGAACCTTATTAAAATGTGCTTTTTAGCAACTTAGTTTAGAGAGTTGGAGCATGTGTTTGGATTGCTCTAAGCGTCTCTTCACAAGGTCCGGTTCTTAAAGCGGCCACCTAGGAAAACTGTACAGCCACAGGAACCACATGGCTCTGGTCTTGACTAAGTAAACTGTATGGCTCTAACCTGTCTAGTGGTTATTGAAAGGCGTAAGTGGAGGTGCCGGGTTTAGGTATGGACATTAGCCTGCCTAGGGACGAACTCAAGTTGCGCCCTGTGTGTCGTCGGCATGTCTCATGTTGCGCCCTGAGCACCACCGGGATACTCACGTTGCGCCCTGAGTGATCTCCGGTCCTGGGAGGAGGGTTATTGGCGATCAAAATTGGCACAAGAACAACATGGCAGGATGAACCGGTGGAACCGAATTTATAAACCGGAGGGACCGGTTTAGTTCACTATTACCCATCTGACAGGGCAAACCGGTGCAACCAGTTTGGGAACCGGTGGAACCGGTTTTCTCTGAGTCCTAATAGGTTTGGACTCTTTTTGTAGATCCGAGTTGTATAGGACTTTCCTTGCGGGGTACGACCTCCCCACCCTATAAATATGAAGGGTCACGGCCGATTGAGTATCATCCAATCGATCAAAACATTTATTACCTTTACTTTTTTGTCATCTTTAAACCCTAGCTTTTTCAACCCTAATTCTGTTCGTTCTTCATCTTTACGGCGTTTGACGGCTCTCTGAGTGGCCTGCCGATCTCAGAGAAACCCTAGGCGCGCCTGCCCTGACGGGGTCCCTCCCGGGCCGGCAATCTTAGGTCTACGCAGCAGCTCCCGAAGAACCGGTTTCACCGGATCCTCAAATCGGTTTCACCGGTTTTGTCTGGGCCTGCTGCAGTTGCTCGATCTGTTGCGGATCCCCGCGTGCTAGCGCAAGTTCGGTGTGTTGGTGGTGAAAGGCGTCAACACATTTTTGGCGACTCCGCTGGGGAATTTGGAAATCTTGGTTTTAATAACCGATTTGTCAAACCCTAGCCAGATGGGATCTATCTCAGATTTAAACAAGGAGAACATCGTTGTTCCCTCTATGGAGGAGATCAGCGAGGAGGAACGCCAGAAGTTCAATGCAGCCCAAGAATTCTTCAAGAGTCAATTCCTGATGGGGCTGAAGAAGGATCGCCATGGCAAGGACAAGAACTCAAGAATTCATGATGCCGGCGTTCATGATGAAGGATCAAAAGGTGGAAGAAATCCCTCTGGTAACTGCACATCCACTTGAACCTTCTACTTCTAATCCTGATGATAAGCTTGGTGCTGCGCTTTTACATACCGACGAAGTAGTAAGCTCCCTTATGGACAGGATAGAGAAAATTGAAAAAGATAGGTTGGTAGAATCGTCTTATTATTCACAAAATATACAACCTATGCAACATGAGAATATGCATGCTAGTGTGTCGGCTACACCAGGAAAAACACCTGAAAATCCTTTATATGGTATGCCGGCTAATTTTTATCCAGGATAGGTACCGCCGCCAACACATGTTTCGCCAGCCCTGGTGAAACCGGTTTCACCGGTTCCAGAAACCGGTGGAACCGGTTCTGCTGCTCAGGCTGCACAGCAGCTAGTACTGCACACTACACCCCCTCTTTCGGTAGTCCCTAATCGAAATACAGAGGTAGCAAATGGATCTGCTTATATTAAAACACGTGCTTATACATCACCCCCTATACCTAATCAAAACATTAGTTCTAGCAGAATTCCTAATGATGTGTATGACCAATATTTGCGGCAAAGTTCTACTTGCATGCCTCATGTTGCTCAAGTTCAAAGTACAGCCACAGAGCAATCTGATCTAACTCGTTCAAATTTATATGCTGAATTTTATAAGATGAAGGACGAGTTAGCTAGTATGATGCAGGATAAGCTTGGCATTGATATGGGTAATTCTAGATTATATCAAAAACCATATTCTGCTAATTTTGATGCTGTAGCTTACCCCAATAATTGGCGTGTTCCTGATTTCGTAAAATTTAATGGTGATGATAATAAGACTACTTGAGAACACATTAGCCAATATATTGCTCAACTAGGAGAAGCTAGTTCTAATGATGCTTTAAAAGTTCGCTTGTTTTCATTGTCTTTAACTGGAACTGCTTTTTCTTGGTTTTCTTCATTAACTCCTGGATCAATTAATTCATGGAATCAATTAGAGCAAAAATTTCATAATCATTTTTATAGTGGGAGTGCTCAATTGAAATTGACAGATTTGACATCGGTTAAGCAACAAAGAGATGAATCTGTTGTTGATTATTTTAAGCGATTCAAAGAAACTAGAAACCGATGTTTTAATTTGTCACTTTCTAAAAGGGATCTTGCTGATGTTGCCTTTAATGGTTTAAGATCCTCTATTAAAGAAAAGATAGAAGGCTTTGAACACTTTTTGGTTAATCAAGTACAAGTAAGAGCTTTAGCTACTGAAAACCGAATTAAAAATAACAAAGATACATATAAGACTCATCGTTCTAATGTTCATGTTGTTACTTATGATTCTAGTAGTTCGGACGATGATGAAGATGTGTATGTTGTTGAACTTGTATGGCCTTCTAAGAATAAATCGTACACTTGTCCATCTCTTAAACCAATTCAAAAGAATCGGAAAGAAGAAGTGCGATTTACTTTTGATGTTTCCAAATGTGATCGTATTTTTGATGAATTGTTAAAGAATGGAAACATTAAAATGTCTCATACTATTCCTCCACTTGAAGAACTCAAAAGGCGGGCATATTGCAAGTTACATAATTCTTTTTCGCATGCTACTAATGATTGCAATGTTTTCCGTCGACAGGTGCAATCGGCCTTAAATGAAGGACGTTGACACTACATGAGATGCAGGTGGATAAAGAACCTTTCCCTGTCAACACCCTGATGAGGACATCCATTCCATTGATACAACCATGCCTAATGTTCAGCAACGACCAATGACTCGAGCCCGTGCACGACAACTCAACTATCAGGTAAAGTCGTTCCTCGCTGTTCATACAAATCCATCTCAGAATTGGATGCTACTAAACTATGGTGATGAATGTCTTATTCTTAGGAACATGGGACATAAAGAAGAGGGGAGAAGCAGCCACAACAACCCAGAACGTCAGCAAGCTCCACGTTTGGAGATGAGGGGCGCTCCCACGCAAACGGAGTGATTCCTCCCGTTTTGAGTCGAGTGGGCAGCCGAACAGCACAAGATTGTTTCGCCCATAACTCTTAGCTCCAGATGTTGTTAGAGGCGTATGAGTACTTGTTGGAAAGCTCTTGAAGTCTTCATTCAAATGAATCTAACCTCATGCCCAGATTCGTTCGGAGCAGGGAGAAATCGACCAGGCAACGTTTCGACCTCCAGGCTGCACACAACCTCACCTTTTGGTATTTGGGCCTTGTATTCAGTCTGGCCCATAAAGAGGGCGTCCTAGGGTTAGAAGAGCTTCTCCAAGACCTCCTGGTAGCAGCCGTCCTATAAATAGAAGTAGCAGCCACTATTGAGAACTTGGGTTTTGTTTAGATGCAAGTTAGCTACTGCTACTTCCTAGTGAACGCGTGTGTCAATCTGACCACCCGATTTGCTTGATTCAAGACCCCAACTTGTGTTCCAGATTCATATTATTTCCAATCCGTGAGTTATTTGCTTGTCATCTTGTTCTTGCGTGTTCTCGATTTCTAGCAGGAGCTTTGGTGTTCTTGGCACGGCAAGAGTACCTCAAACGGAAACGGTGTACCTGTTGCTAAGGCGCAGCCCCAGTTGGTGTTGTAGTCGGACAGCCAAAGTCGAATCCACCCCCAAATCGAGATTACCCCCAACTCTCATCGAAGGTCGGGAACAAACCCTAGCGGGTTCTATCATGTGGTAATCAGAGCAAGGTTTTCGGTGAGAGTTTCTATCCATACTTTACCTACAGTCCAAAAAAATCCCCCAAAAAATAGGTTAGATCTGAAATCCCAACAACAAGTTTGAGCCTTTGCTGTTCTACCTAGTTCTTGGCTTGTTGAGTTTGTGGTTGCATCATGGTGTCATGTGCTGGTTCTTAGGATCTAATCCATTAGAGTTTTGAGTTCTTGTCACGTTTTTGTCACCATTAGATTCGCCACCACTTTTTTCCCTTTCACGCCGCTGCATTCACCCACTATTTTTCGCCATCCTCACTCCCAGATCTGCACTGGAAGAAATCTGCTCTAATTCTTGCATCCAATCTCCGATTTAAGTGTTTAGATACAATCTAGAAAGCTGAACTTGTCCCCTTTCTAAGGGATCTGACCTTACTCCCAAATTCCTTCGGAGCGCTCCAGAATCGTCTTGGAGATTTGCGAATCTGCTGTGTTAAAAAGAGATGTTGAACTGAATCCAAAGGGGCTGTGTGCAATACTTTTTGTGTTGGTTGTCATAGTACCAACAAAAGTTTTAGGCCCTGAAAAAGAAGAAAGAAGAAAAAAAGTGAAAAAAAAGAAGAAGGAAAATAAGAAAGGAAGAAGAAAAAAGAGTTCTTGTTGCTGCAGTACCCTGTTTGTATGCCTTGTTTGCCGCTGTTTGGTGACTACGTTTGTGTCTAGGCTCACGTCTCTAACAAGGTTTAGCCTAGGACCAGCACGGTACCATTGTGAACATTTATTCAACTTGCTTTGGCTAATGTGGTTCTAGCTATTCCTTGATTTTACTTGCAGCCACCTATAGCTCCACAAATCATCTACTACTCCACAGGGCTGTGATTGTACCACTGTTTGTGTTGATCTTGCTGCTGCCAACACCAAGTGCTTTGTGTGGTGAGAACATGTAAGAGCTTGTATAACAGGTTGAGAGTTACAGAACACCACACAACATTTACATCTAGTAGTTGTAGGGACTTTTCTACTTCACTTGTTTCCTGTTTGCTCTTGTATCTTTACCATGGCAGGAACAGGGGATGGGGATGAGGATGATGTAGGACCGCTTACACCTCGTACCAAGGGCATCATGCAGCATTTGCAGAAGCAAGTGAGAGAGTATACCGAAGGGATTGATAATGATTTGCAGGTGATAAATGAGAGGATTGGGCAAATGGAGACCGCGCAGACCACCAACAACACCAAGCTTGCAGGGTTGGAGGCAACGGTTGGTCGTGTGGACAAGAGCCTCACTGCTCTTCTGAAGCGCTTTGATGACCTCCACGCGAAGACGAACGATAAGCATAAAGATCGTCACCAAGGAGATGAGGACAGCGCAGAAAATTCAGAAGCTGATTATGGTGCTGACACCAAAGTTGAGGACAGAGATCGGCGACGTCTACGCCAGAACCGTCGAGGTATAGGTGGGCATCGCCCACGTGTGGTACATCACAATGACAATGCTTTCAGCAAGATAAAATTTAAGATACCCCCTTTTGATGGTAGATATGATCCGGATGCTTATCTTACTTGGGAGATGGCTGTTGAACAAAAGTTTATTTGTCATGATTTTCCTGAGAATGCTTGTGTTAGGGCAGCAACTAGTGAGTTCACTGATTTTGCTTCTGTTTGGTGGATAGAATATGGCAAGAAAAACCCTAATAACATGCCACAAACTTGGGATGCTTTGAAGCGGGTCATGAGGGCTAGATTTGTTCCATCTTACTATGCACGTGATCTATTAAACCAGCTGCAACAATTAAAACAAGGAACTAAAAGTGTAGAAGAATACTATCAAGAGCTGCAAATGGGTATGCTATGCTGCAATTTAGAGGAGGATGTGGAACCTGCGATGGCTAGATTTTTGGGAGGATTAAATCGGGAAATTCAGGACATCCTTGCTTATAAAGAATACACTAACATAACCCGTTTGTTCCATCTTGCTTGTAAAGCTGAAAGGGAAGTGCAGGGACGACGTGCTAGTACCAAGAATAACATTTCTGCAGGGAGGAATTTGTCCACGCAGCCCCGCACGAGTTTTCCCTCAACTGGACGTGTTGCTGCGCCGTATTCATCATCAAATAGAGCAGCAGCCCCATCGTCTAGCGACAAGCCTCGTGACAGCCCCGCGAATTCAGCAGCAAAGACCGTGCAAAAACCTGCTGTAACCACTTCATCGGTGGCATCCACAGGCAGAACAAGAGACATTCAATGCCACCGCTGCAAGGGGTTCGGACATGTCATACGTGACTGCCCAAGCAAGCGTGTTTTGGTGGTCAAAAATGATGGTGAGTACTCATCTGCTAGTGAACTTGATGAAGATACACTTGCATTGCTTGCGACTGACATTGCAGGAAGTGAGGGCTGCCCAGAAGAACATATTAATGCAGCTGCAGCGGACCGCTATGAGAGCCTCATTGTGCAGCGCGTGCTGAGCGCACAAATGGAGAAGGCGGAGCAGAATCAGCGACACACATTGTTCCAAACAAAGTGTGTCATCAAAGAGCGGTCGTGCAGAATGATCATCGATGGAGGTAGCTGCAACAACTTGGCTAGCAGCGACATGGTGGAGAAGCTTTCGCTCACCACCAAACCTCACCCTCATCCATATTACATTCAATGGCTTAACAACAGTGGTAAGGCAAAGGTAACTAAACTTGTGCGAATCAGCCTTGCCATCGGCTCCTATAAAGATGTTGTTGAATGTGATGTTGTCCCAATGCAAGCATGTAGTATTCTGCTAGGAAGGCCATGGCAATTTGATAAAGATTCACTACATCATGGTAGGTCAAACCAATATTCCTTTCTATACCATGATAAAAGGATTGTGCTGCATCCAATGTCCCCTGAAGATATTTTGAACGATGAACTTGCTAGAGCTTGTAAAATAAAGAACCATGAGCATTCTATGAGTAAAAATCAGATTGTGGCAAGTGAACTTGAGAAGCACAAAAAGGAGAATGCCAAATCTGGTCCCAATCACAAAAATGAGATTAAGTTGAAAGGGTCATGTTTCATTGCAACCAAATCTGATTTGAATGAGGTTGATGCTAGTGCTGCTGTTTACTATGCTTTGATTTGCAAGCAAGCTTTGTTTTCACTCGAGGACATGCCTTCTTCTTTGCCTCCGGCAGTCACTAACCTTTTGCAGGAATATGCGGACATTTTCCCAAAGGAAGTGCCACCGGGGCTGCCACCCATGCGTGGGATTGAGCACCAGATTGACCTTATTCCTGGAGCCTCCTTACCCAACCGTGCGCCATATAGAACCAACCTCGAAGAAACTAAGGAAATTCAGTGCCAGGTGCAAGAATTGCTCGACAAAGGTTATGTGCGTGAGTCCCTGAGCCCTTGCGCTGTTCCTGTCCTTTTGGTTCCCAAGAAAGATGGATCTTGGCGCATGTGTGTAGATTGCCGAGCGATTAATAACATTACAATCAGATATCGTCATCCTATCCCTAGGCTAGATGATATGCTTGATGAACTGAGTGGTTCAATTGTATTCTCGAAAATTGATTTACGTAGTGGTTACCACCAGATTCGCATGAAGTTAGGAGATGAATGGAAAACAGCGTTTAAAACTAAATTCGGTCTATATGAGTGGTTAGTCATGCCTTTTGGTCTCACTAATGCACCCAGCACTTTCATGAGATTAATGAATGAAGTTTTACGCGCTTTCATTGGCAGATTTGTTGTGGTGTACTTTGATGACATCTTGATATATAGTAGATCATTAGAGGAACATCTTGATCATTTGCGTGCTGTTTTTAATGCTTTACGGGATGCACGCTTGTTTGGGAACATTGAGAAGTGCACCTTTTGCACAGACCGCGTTTCTTTTCTTGGATATGTTGTGACACCGCAGGGAATTGAAGTTGATCAAGCCAAGGTGGAGGCCATACACAGCTGGCCTATCCCCTCCACTGTCACACAAGTGTGAAGCTTTCTAGGACTTGCTGGTTTCTACCGACGATTTGTGAAAGACTTTAGCACCATTGTAGCCCCATTGCATGAACTCACCAAGAAGGGTGTGACCTTTACTTGGGCTGCAGCTCAACAGGAAGCTTTCGCCACTCTCAAAGATAAGCTCACTCATGCACCTTTGCTACAACTTCCAGATTTCAGCAAAACCTTTGAACTTGAATGTGATGCTAGTGGGATTGGTTTGGGAGGTGTGCTGCTACAAGATGGCAAACCTGTAGCCTATTTCAGTGAGAAACTAAGTGGACCTAGTCTGAATTATTCAACCTATGATAAGGAATTACTTGCTTTAGTTCGGACTCTAGAAACTTGGCAGCATTATTTATGGCCAAAAGAGTTTGTAATTCATTCTGATCATGAGTCTTTGAAACACATTCGAAGTCAAGCAAAACTGAATCGTAGGCATGCTAGATGGGTTGAATTCATTGAGTCTTTTCCTTATGTCATCAAACACAAGAAGGGTAAAGAGAATGTCATTGCTGATGCATTATCTAGGCGTTATACCATGCTGTCACAACTTGATTTTAAAATCTTTGGTTTGGAAACAATTAAAGCGCAATATGCCCATGATGATGATTTCAAAGATGTGTTGCTGAATTGCAAGGAGGGAAAAACATGGAACAAATTTGTCATGGCTGATGGGTTTATTTTTAGAGCTAATAAGCTATGCATTCCAGCTAGCTCCGTGCGTTTGTTATTATTGCAGGAAGCGCATGGAGGTGGGCTGATGGGACATTTCGGAGTAAAGAAGACGGAGGATATCCTTGCTGGACATTTCTTTTGGCCCAAGATGAGGAGAGATGTGGAGAGGTTCGTTGCTCGCTGCATAACATGCCAAAAAGCTAAGTCACGCCTAAACCCTCACGGTTTATACATGCCTCTTCCTGTCCCAAATGCACCTTGGGAAGATATTTCAATGGACTTTGTTTTAGGACTGCCTAGAACAAAGAAGGGGAGGGATAGTGTGTTTGTTGTTGTGGATAGATTCTCTAAAATGGCTCATTTCATACCCTGCCACAAGAGTGATGATGCTACACATGTTGCTGATTTGTTCTTTCGTGAGATTGTTCGTTTGCATGGTGTCCCAAATACCATAGTTTCTGATCGTGATGCAAAATTTCTTAGTCATTTTTGGAGAACATTGTGGGTGAAGCTGGGGACTAAGCTTTTGTTTTCCACTACTTGTCATTCCCAAACTGATGGTCAAACGGAAGTTGTGAATAGAACCTTGTCAACTATGCTTAGGGCTGTTTTGAAACAGAACATCAAAATGTGGGAAGACTGTTTACCTCATATTGAATTCGCTTATAATCGTTCACAACACTCTACCACTAAGAAGTGCCCTTTTGAAATTGTTTATGGTTTTGTGCCACATGCTCCTATTGATTTGCTGCCACTTCCAACTTCAGAACGAGCAAACCTTGATGCTACACAACGTGCAGAACTGATCCTAAAGCTGCATGAAACTACTAAAGAAAACATAGAATGCATGAATGCCAAGTATAAACTTGCTGCTGACAAAAGAAGGAAACATGTCACCTTTGAACCCGGTGATCTAGTTTGGCTACACTTGAGAAAGGATAGGTTTCCTGATTTAAGGTGATCTGACAAAATTGCTGCCTAGAGCTGATGGTCCTTTTAAGGTGTTAGAAAGGGTTAATGATAATGCATACAAACTCGAATTGCCTGCAGACTTTGGGGTTAGTCCCACATTTAACATTGCAGATTTAAAGCCTTATTTGGGAGAGGAGGATGAGCTTGAGTCGAGGACGACTCAAATGCAAGAAGGGGAGGATGATGAGGACATCCATTCCATTGATACAACCATGCCTAATGTTCAGCAACGACCAATGACTCGAGCCCGTGCACGACAACTCAACTATCAGGTAAAGTCGTTCCTCGCTGTTCATACAAATCCATCTCAGAATTGGATGCTACTAAACTATGGTGATGAATGTCTTATTCTTAGGAACATGGGACATAAAGAAGAGGGGAGAAGCAGCCACAACAACCCAGAACGTCAGCAAGCTCCACGTTTGGAGATGAGGGGCGCTCCCACGCAAATGGAGTGATTCCTCCCGTTTTGAGTCGAGTGGGCAGCCGAACAGCACAAGATTGTTTCGCCCATAACTCTTAGCTCCAGATGTTGTTAGAGGCGTATGAGTACTTGTTGGAAAGCTCTTGAAGTCTTCTTTCAAATGAATCTAACCTCATGCCCAGATTCGGTCGGAGCAGGGAGAAATCGACCAGGCAACGTTTCGACCTCCAGGCTGCACACAACCTCACCTTTTGGTATTTGGGCCTTGTATTCAGTCTGGCCCATAAAGAGGGCGTCCTAGGGTTAGAAGAGCTTCTCCAGGACCTCCTGGTAGCAGCCGTCCTATAAATAGAAGTAGCAGCCACTATTGAGAACTTGGGTTTTGTTTAGATGCAAGTTAGCTACTGCTACTTCCTAGTGAACGCGTGTGTCAATCTGACCACCCGATTTGCTTGATTCAAGACCCCAACTTGTGTTCCAGATTCATATTATTTCCAATCCGTGAGTTATTTGCTTGTCATCTTGTTCTTGCGTGTTCTCGATTTCTAGCAGGAGCTTTGGTGTTCTTGGCACGGCAAGAGTACCTCAAACGGAAACGGTGTACCTGTTGCTAAGGCGCAGCCCCGGTTGGTGTTGTAGTCGGACAGCCAACGTCGAATCCATCCCCAAATCGAGATTACCCCCAACTCTCATCGAAGGTCGGGAACAAACCCTAGCGGGTTCTATCACACCCTTGAGATGCAACCTCCTAAAGTTCTGATTTGGCCGCATCAAGTCGAATCAACTAAAGGAAAAAATATTGTTGTGGGTGATGAGAAGCCAAAACCTGAAAATCTGAAGGGAAAATCAATTATCAGGGAAGTGGTGTGTGAGAAGACCCCCAATGGCAGGGAGACTTTCAAAATTACTGCAAGAGTCACGGATCTCGGGGGGGCAAGGATCGTCAAAGAGACCGTTTGAGCCTGTACAGGACAAACCGGTCCCACCGGTTCCAGAAACCGGTTTAACCGGTTCTAGTCAGGGGCTCCCGAAGATGTTGAAGCCTAAGCGTCCTGAGATTGGAACCTGGAAAGTCAATATGGCCAAGGATCAGGGCAAAGTTGCAAAGCCAAAAGTAACCTATGACCAGTTGTTTTCCAAATATGCAAATCAAAGGCCAGTTGATGAGGATTGGCCGGCAAAAAAGAGGAAAAGATCACCCATGCGCCAAGAGAAGCCAATTTCACCTACAAGGGCGAATAACAGGTGGAAGGGTGATGATGCAGGTTTTTATCCCCAACAGAACCAATGTCAAAACATGCCATGGATGCCTCCATACTACAATCATCAATATCCAGCATGGGATTATAATGGGATGAATATGCCTTATTACCCTATGCAGCATCCTCCTTTTCATCCAGGATGGGGTAATAATAGAGTTCCAGTGCATGAGAGGTTGGTAGATAACCGTTCGGCTCCTCGTCGATCAGGTTGGGATGTGCCACCTCAAACCGGTGTAACCGGTTCCCAAAACCGGTGGAACCGGTTTCCTCAGAAGAGGCAACCTTCTCTGTTGGGGGGTTTGGCCTGTCAAGGAAACGCCTTCACCCGGTTACCTTGTTCCAGGTTCGAGGGAATTACCTTCGCTATGTATCCCTGAAAGGAAATTACCTTCGCTTTGTATCCCTGAAAGGAAATTACCTTCGCTATGTATCCCTGAAAGGAAATTACCTTCGCTGATGGAAACGGAAGTTCACCGTGCTCGTATGCGAAGGCAACGTATGAATACCACGCCTGAATTCGGTTTCTCTCTCCTTCGCTAAAAGATTGGGCACCTAGGGGCGATACGTAGCTCCTGATGTTAATAGGTGTCAAATACAGATGCGAAGGTGTCGTTAAGTGATTTATTGCCTTCGCTACCCTGATCCATTCTGTGAGGGTGCGAAGGCAATTCCCAGATACAACTCGTGAATACTTGATTCATCTTATTATACAGGCTCAAGATAGGCTTGGGTGATGGCGCGACGGTCTTTTCTTCTCTAAGCGGGAGAAGGTGTCGCGCGGCTATGAAAGAGCTCTGGTGGTGAAGGCAACAAAGGTCATAGGAAGCACGATGAAGGCAGCATGGACCAAGTCAAGACCAAGTCAAAGACGGAGTTACTGGTCTACGCATTCACATTGAGACGTGTAAATGTACCCTTATGCCCCTGGGAACCGTAGGTTGTATAGTCTAAAGGATGATGCCTGATTTTCAGGGGTATAAGGGGAATGTAAAATGTGCCTCTTGACCTCCCTATATAAGGGGACCTTCCACCAACGTGTAAAGGGCTGATTCCCGAGAATGTTGTTGATAAGTAATTTACTGTTGCTTGTCACTGTTCTCCGTCTTGGCTGTTGTTTGGGCCCTTTAGCTTCGGCTGTAACCCAACAACTGGCGCCCACCGTTTGTGCTGTGCACGAAGACAACCCACGAACACCACCATGCCACCAAGAAGAACAATAAAACCACCAATCAACACCACTGAAAACACATCCCCAGTCGGCGAAGCCGATCCCCAAGCCACAGTTCCACCAAACATCCTATTACCCATAACCGAAGCCGTCAATGAAGACACGGAAGTAGATGAAGACACTCTCACCACCGAAGAAAAGCTGCGCAGGGTGGAGGACAGGCTCCGCCTTCGCCGTCTGGAGCAGCAAAGAGAGCTCGAAGCTGCTCAGCTCGAACTGCAGCAGCAAATGCAGGAGGAAGAGGAAGAACAGCAACACCAGCTGCTGCAGGTCAAGAAGCAGTTGGAGGAGCTGAGACAAGCGAAGCAAAGAAGATTGAACTCCACTGGTTCTAGAGCTGCGAAGCTCCGAGAAGAACTCGAGAAAGCCAAGAAACAAGTTGCTCAACTCCAAGCCGAACTCAACGACCCAATTGCCTTCGCCTGCGCAGGGACAAACCACATTTTCACATCAGAAACTGGTTTCCAAGTGCTGCATACACATCCCATTGATCGTACTTGCCCTCTCTCAGAAAGTCTTCAATTGGCAAGATGGCCGCCTTCATACAAGCCTATCTCTCTACCAAGATACAATGGCCTCACCGACCCCAAGCAATTTCTCATGAGCTATGAAGCTGCAATAGCTTCGGCAGGGGGAGATGATGTGGTGCTGGCAAAGTCTTTCATCATCGTCTGCGATGGCACCGCAATGAACTGGTACACCAAGCTTCCAGGATTATCTATCACCAGCTGGTATGATCTGAAAAGAGAGTTGATCAAGAATTTCAGCATAATGGGAGACCAAGCACTATCATATGCAGAGCTAACTCTACATCAACAGCCGAAGGAGTCTTTGGAGGACTACTTTCGCAGGTTTGTGGGACTCAGATCTCAGGCTCCTCATATTCCTGACGAAGCTGCCAAATTTGCAGCTATACAGGGGCTTCGGCCAGGTCCTTTCGCCCAACATATTGCAAGGGAAACACCAGCAACCCTTGGAGATCTCTATGAAGAGTTCAAAAAATACTGTCGATCTGACAATGACAACCGAATGCGAATTGCCAGAGAAGCCGTCCTGAAAAACCAATATGATTCCCAAAACAAGCAGCATAATTACAACCAAAACCACTACCAAAGCTACCCATCCCAAACCATCATGAATGTGGAGAGCCCGCCTTCGCTTCCACAGAACAAACCATTTACCCAGAAAACCAATTCCAGAGCCAAAGAAATGAACCTACCCAAAGAGGTGGAAGAGCCGGCAGAGGCCGAGGAAGAGGAAGAGGTCCACCTTCGGGACCAGAGTTGTTTTGTCAATACCATGGCAAAAATCATACCCATGGCACAGAGCAGTGCCGAGACATCAAAAGAACCATCGACAAGCTGAAAGCAGACAAAATCCAAGCTAACCAAACGAAGCCACCCTTGGCTTCACACCCAAACAGCCAAACCCAACCACAAAACCAAACTATCCAGCCATACTGCCCAGTTTATCCCTCCTTAACCTCAAATTTTGTGCATCCCACAACAGCGATGGCGACTCAATTTTCGCCTTCGCCGCAAACATTCCAGCATTACTATCCACAAGCTATGTACCCACAATTCTACCCTCAAAACAGTCAGCCTATTCCAAACAAAGACATCAAAGTGGAGGAATTACCACCTCCACCCCCACCACCACAAAAGCAGCAAGATCACAACCCAGCAAATCCCTTACCTAGTTATGGCCTCATTATGCCTATAACTGGAGGATCATCATTTGCCTTCGAGACGAAGAAGCAGAGAAAAAGCTACTTTCGCCAAGTCAACAATATCTCAGTTGACGGTCCCTACAAGAAATCAGAATGGTCGCACATGCCAATTACCTTCACCGAAGAAGATCTCAAACTCCACAACTTTCCACACAACAACACAATGTCCATCGAAGCCAACATTGCTGGCTGGAGAATTGGGAAAGTGCTGGTGGATACAGGCAGCTCAGCGGATATCATCTTGGCAAAAACTCTCAGATCGATGACCAACATCAACCCAGATAACTTGGAGCCATCTGACACACCTTTGGTTGGCTTCGGGGGGAAGCGCACCGCAACATTGGGGAAAATCACATTGCCAGTATCCTTTGGCGACACATCAAATGCAAGAACAGAGTTCATTACCTTCGACGTCGTTGACATGTTCTTCGACTACAATGTTATCTTCGGCAGGGGAGTTATAAATGCCTTCGACATCATCATAAGGCAAGCTTTCTTATGCATGAAAATGCCAGCTCTCAAAGGGGTCATCACCGTCTATGGTGACCAAACAGAGGCAAGAAGAATTGAGTATGCCAACACCCCAGGCCAGCGAAAGGTTCATGTCCTCAAAGAAAGTGATCCCATTTACCCAGAGGAGAAGCCAATTGCTGACAAAAGCAGCCGCAGTATGCAAGGTGCTGCAGAAACAAAAGAAGTGCAACTGCAACCTGATGTCTTCGACAGAAAAGTTATAATCGGCTCAGATCTTGAGCCAGACGAAGAAGAAAGACTCATCGAGTTCTTGAGAAACAATAAAGATGTCTTCGTCTGGTCAAGCAAAGATTTGCCAGGAGTTGACAGGAGCATAATTGAACACAAACTCGCAATTAGCCCTGACATGAGGCCGAAGAAGCAAAAACTGAGGAAAATGTCCGAAGAAAAAGTGAGCGCAGTCAAGGCTGAGGTGCAAAGGCTGCTTGATGCAAAAGTTATACGCGAAGTTCAATATCCCAAGTGGTTAGCAAACACTGTGCCTGTGAAAAAGAAAAACGGCAAGTGGAGAATGTGCATCAATTTCACCGATCTCAACAAGGAATGTCCCAAGGATGATTTCCCTCTCCCAAGAATTGATAAAATCATTGATCAAGCTGCTGCAAGTGAGATGATGTCTCTGCTAGATTGCTTCTCCGGTTATCATCAGATATGGATGAAGAAAGAGGATGAAGAAAAAACCAGCTTCATCACTCCAGTCGGCACCTTTTGCTTCATTAGAATGCCCGAGGGGCTTCGCAATGCTGGTACCACTTTCTGTCGCATGTCAAGCACTGTATTCAAAGAGGAACTACTCAAAACCATACTTGCATACGTTGATGACATCTTAGTCAAAAGTATCAAAAGACAAGACCATGTCTCAGATCTGGCAGTTGCCTTCGCAAGAATGAGACAAGCGGTTCTCAAGCTTAACCCAGAGAAATGTGTCTTCGGAGTAACCAAAGGGAAGATTCTAGGCTGTCTGGTATCAGCCAATGAAATCGAACCCAATCCTGATAAGATCAACGCAATTCTTAACATGGAAGAGCCAAAATGCATTAGAGATGTGCAGAAACTCTCTGGCAGAATCGTAGCACTTAACAGATTTATTGCAAAGGCAGCTGAACGCAGTTTACCCTTCTTCGCAACTCTCAGAAATGCATCAAAGTTTGAATGTGGAGAAGAACAGTCAAGGGCTTTCCACGAGCTAAGGCAATATCTGATGCAGCTCACGAAGCTGACAACACCTGACCCGAAGGCACCCTTACTATTATACATTGCAGCTTCGCAATCAGCTGTCAGTGCTGCACTCATTGTGGAGAAGCTGGTCGAGGGTAGAAATATACAGCAGCCTGTGTACTATGTCTCTGAGGTACTGGCTGGGTCGAAGCTGTTCTACACTGAGATCGAGAAAATGATTTACGCCGTGGTAATGGCATCCAGGAAGCTAAGGCATTATTTTGAGGGCCACACCATCAAAGTGCTCATAGATCAACCCCTAAAAGAGTTATTAAGCAACAAAGAAGCTTCGGTAAGAATACGCAAATGGGCTGCAGAACTATCTGAATATGTGGTCGACTTCGAGCGAAGAACAGCAGTTAAATCGCAAGTCTTGGCTGATTTCATAGTCGAGTGGACATCGCCTTCGGCACAAACTCTGACCAGAGAAGAAAGCTGGCTAGTACACTGTGATGGCGCTTGGGGGGACAAAGGAGCTGGCATCGCAGCGATTGTGCAATCGCCCTCAGGCGTTAAGATGAGATACGCAGCGAACTTAGAGTTCTGCAAAAATAGGGACTGAAGTACGAACAATGTTGCTGAATATGAAGCCGTCCTATTGGGGCTCAGAATGGCGAAGGCGCTGGAGGCTCAGCGCTTCATTGTAAAAACTGACTCGAAGGTGGTAGCAGATCACATTGAAAAAGAAAGCGTTGCAAAGCAACCCGAGCTGATCAAATACCTAAACACAGTCCGATCAATGGAGAAAAAGTTCAAAGGCTTCACAATAGAATACATTCCAAGGGCAAAAAACAAAGAAGCTGATGCACTGGCCAAGGCAGCAGCAAAGGGGGACAAGTTGCCACCTAATGTCTTCTTCCAGACACTGACAGTGCCTTCGATCAAAGAACTCGATGAGCAACCGCACTTGATCCATGCAATAAATTCAGAAGATTGGCGGTCTTCCATAATGGCATATCTCAGGGGATACTACGAACCAATTGACGAAGACGACCTCAAAACCATGCAGCAGAGAGCAAGGGCATACCAAATCATCGACAACACCCTGTACAAGAAAGGAGTCGTAGCTCCTTGGCTTCGCTGCGTTTCCATCAGCGAAGGCAGAGAGTTAATTCAAGAGATACACAGTGGTTTATTCGAAGCTCACTTTGGAGCGAGGGCAATTGTGGGGAAGGCAATGAGACAAGGGTTTTATTGGCCTTCAATCATCAATGACGCAACAAACACAGTCAAGACTTGCGATGAATGTCAAAAATTTGCGGCAACCAGAAAATCACCTTCGGAGCCATCACAGCTGATAACTCCAACCTGGCCATTGCAGAGATGGGGCATCGATCTGGTGGGTCCTCTTCCCACGGCTCAAGGAAACCTCAAATATGCAATAGTTGCAGTGGAATATTTCACTAAGTGGATTGAGGCAAGGCCACTAGCAAATATCACGGCGAAGACAGTTATCAAATTCTTCTGGCAGCAAATTGTATGCAGATTTGGAGTCCCAAGGGAAATCACAGTGGATAATGGGAAACAGTTTGACTGTGACGAATTCAGGCAGTACTGCATGTCCATCGGGATGAAGGCAAGATTTGCATCCGTATACCACCCCCAGTCCAATGGCGCAGTTGAAAGAGCTAATGGCATCATTTTCACTGCCATCAGAAAATGCCTTGCAAATTGCAAGAAAAAAGGCAAATGGGTAGAAGAAATGCCGAAGGTAATTTGGGCTCACAACACATCTACCTCAAGAGCAACTCAGTTCACTCCATTCAAACTGCTTTACGGCGAAGAAGCAGTATGCCCGGAAGAGATTCTTCATCAGGGGCTTCGCACTCAATAGAAAGCACCCGAAGATAGTGAAGCCATAGACAAAGACCTCACAGAAATATACAGGCTGCAAGCAGCGAAGAACATTTCCAAGTACCAGGAAGAAACTAGAAAATGGCGTGACAAGAAAGTAGTAAGAAAGGACATAAAAATAGGCGACTGGGTGCTAAGGAAGAACCCGAGTATGCCTCCGGGAAAGCTGCAGAACAAATGGGAAGGTCCATTCCTAGTCATCAAGAGTAACAGACCAGGATCATTCCACCTGGGGGATGGAGAAGGCAATGAGCTGCCGCACTCATGGAATGCGGACAGCCTGCGAAGGTACTACCTATGAGCATAATGTAATAATTGGCTTCGTATTCTATAAACGAAGTCAATTAGTAGAGTAATTTTCTTTTCAAAAGGCCCGTACTCTTTTCCTCACAGGGGAACCCTTACCAAAGGGGTGAGGTTTTTAACGAGGCGGTGCTAACTGTAACTCGTGTGAAATATATAAACGAGCTATTCCCCAAAAAAGTTGCATCGAAAGCGATTGGCTTCGACCAAGTCGCTGGTATTCGACAAACCCAATAGAACTAAATTGACCCTACCAAAGGTAAGACCAATTCATATCTAAATTGCTTGCTCCAAGGAGCAAAAGGGGCTTCGGCTCAAGATTCTCTTCATATACAAAAAAGCTTACTCCATAGGAGTAAAAGGGGCTTCAGCCCAGATTGATTTCATATACAAAACTTCTTACTAAAGGGGCTTCGGCTAAACACCAAACCTTATAAGACAATGCTTACCCTAGAAAGAGTAAAAGGGGCTTCGGTTCACACTATTTTCAAAAAAACAAAAACGCCTATTGGAGAATGAACTCCAAAGAGCAAATCCAAAGACAATTCCCCGTCTAAACGCCAGAAATCGCCACTGGAACATGTCGAATAAAAAACACAAACTCGCTTCGGGGGGAGGAGGCGTTTCTCTCAAAAACGAAAGCAAACCGAGTTTGATATTTTTTATTCATGTCATACACGCGAACGGTTTTTTCATCATGAACATATTCACCTTTGCACAAATAAACACAACCTCGCTTCGGGGGGAGGAGGCGTTTCTCTCAAAAATGAAGACTAAACGAGTTTATATTCATTCATGCGAAGACATAATTACATCACGAGTTTCATACATTTACACCAAGCATTCTCAAAACATTTCAAACACATATCCATAAAACTGCTCGCCAGATCTCCTAAAACGAGGAGCGTTGTAAACGCAAGCAAAGTCCTTGACATCAGGACCAACTTCCAACGGCTCCATCTTTGGAACACCCAGGGAAATAGCTTCGGCATTTCTCTTCGCAGCGAGCTCAACTCGATCAGAGCTGTGAGCAACGAACGCTGTGAAAAAAATCAAAAACACCGAACTCCGTGCGACGATAAAACTCGTGACAATACTCTAAAAAATCGTGATGGCTCGAATTCGGATAAAGACGTTGAAATTCCTTCCATGCGAAGCCAGAAATACAAAGCGGTCTGTCACGCATGGCCAATGGAGTGAGTGCAAGCATTTCATCGCTCTGAATATACACAAATGTACAAGTTCAAAAGACTGCCCGCTCAACAAAATCCTAACTACAATTCAAAAGGTCCTTAGACCTGTGGATCGACCCTCGGGGCCCCTTGGTCACCCTGTCTTTGCGAAGAAGAAGCACCGGCTTCGCCGGCAGCACCACCAGTTGCAGCAGAACTTGTCCCGACACCGGCTTCAGTAGCTTCTTTGGCAGCGGCCTCCCTCGCAGCGGCTTCGGCTTCAGCCTTTTGCTTCTTCAGCTCCTTTGACTGAGAATACAAAAGCTATCAAACAAAACAATTCCAAATCAAAACAAAAACGAATCAAAAACAACAACGACGGCAACTATAAAAAATACCTTCGCGAGCCGGTCACGGACAAGGTTCTGAGTTGCTTGACGGCCACTGGCAACCCAGAAATACCTTAAGAAAAGCACCTTCGCGAGGAGCAGTTGCTGTGGAAAATAATCAGTGTCGGCAGGATCTCTGGGAGCCGGATAAGGATAACCTTTCCGAACCAAGGCATTGTAATGATCACAGCCATTGGCTGAGAGAACCTTGAGCAGGTTACATGAGCAAAGATTGACAGCGAAGTCACTGAGAGTTTCCACGACACTTGGAAGCGAAGCAAATTCATTGTCAATCCAATTAAAGAGCTTGTCCAAGCTATACTCTTTATTGGGGAAGGCAGCGGGCTCCGCACCAAACTGTCGCAAGGCCTCCTTGTATAAGCGATACAATTTTAAGCCTCGCTCCCAGGCAACACCAACCACGCTTTCTTTCTCCTTGCGAAGGTTAAGGTTTGATGTGCGCAGCGATAAGACCTCACGCTCAAAGTTTTCACTGCGAGACCGATATTTATCAATATCGCCCGAAAGCTTCTCCTTGGCTGCATTTAGTGTGTTCACCTCACCCTTTAGAACGGAAATCAACTCAGTATCTTCAACAATTTTCTTGCGAAGGCCCTCTACGGTGCCATCCTTATCAACAATCTTAGCCTCCAAGGCAGCAACCTTCTCCTTAAGGGAATCGGCTTCGCCAGCTTTAGCTTCCAAAGCTACGACTTTGTCCTTCAAAGACTTGTTCTCAATGATAATAGACTCCCGGTCCTGGCGAAACAGATTCTTTTCATTTTCAAGATCCTGCTTAATTCTATCAATAGTTGCTTGGATCTGGAGAAGCTCTGCCTTTTCCTTTCGCAATTTCTCTAGCTCTGCACGCTCAGCAGCAACCAAGTTGAGATTGGGAACTTGAGCTGCCAACTCATTGATAGCCAAAACAACCTATGGTAGAAAAAATTCGTTCAATATTACGAGAACGACGAAACAAAGCTAAGGTTAATAACACAATCACAGCCGAAGGCGATAAGGTCATACCTTCATTCCCGAAGTCAGAATGGTAGAACTTACGCTTTCGGGATCCAGTGTCTGAACAAGTCATTGATATTCTGCAAGTAAAAAATAATGATAACACTGTTATCTTCAAAAAACAGCCAAAGTCAAAAGCCAGCTATAATCTCAAACAAAAAACACCTTCCAAATCAAAGTCTCGAAGAGGCCCACCTTCGCGCACGCGAGACGGCCCATCTCCCTCGCCACCTAATAAACAGGTCTCAATCGCATTAGCATCAAACAGCAGAGCAAGCAACGTCGCTAAAGGAAAAAACAAAGAAGCATCATTAGTACCTTCGGGAAAAGGAATACTTCCACCCATATCAACATCCATATAAGATTGAGAAGCAGCAGCCCTCTCAGCGGCTTCGGAAGTTTCAGCTTCGGCAACCTCCTTTCCCTTAGCCTGGGCATCAACGTCAACTGTCCCGGCAGCATGGGCCAGAACCTCCAAAGAGTCTCGAACAGGAGGGGAAGAAGCCAAAGCCGACGACGGAGGGCTAACCGCCGGAATGTTCACTGGAGCTTCGGCTCTGGGCTCTTCAAAGCTAGCCTCGACAAGAACCTCCTCTGGCACATTCTCCATAACGGGAGCATCCCGAACAGGAGTCTCCTCAAACATGCTAATATCAATGCCATCATCAAATGGATTTGGAACCCGTACATCCTCGGCTGCTTCATCAACGCCTTCACAAGTAATATTGACATCAATCACGGGATTCCGCGCCAAGTAGTCTCCTAGCAAAGGAAGACTCGTGCCTTGAAAATAATTCCCAAAGAGAGCAACCTCACCTAAGAAAATATCATCTCCGCTCCGGGGAGCTGAGCTCATAAAGCCGGTGACTGGCGAAGCCGGCCGCTGCACGGGAGCTAAAGCCGCTGGGGCTGGCCGAGGAGGGCGAGGTGGAAGACCACCCCGCGAAGCCGAAGAGGTGGCCCTGGTAGCCGGGGCGACGATGGACACAGGGATGGCAGCAATCGGCGCGTCTTGTCGACGACGCTTCTCAGCAGACTCATGAGAGCTGCTACTGCCACGCTTGGCCGGAACGATGGAGGAAGCCGCCTTCACGACTGCATTCTTGCCACGGCCGCCTCCACGTCCAGATCGCCCTCCTCCACGTGAAGCACGCGAAGGAGCAGAGTCATCTCCATCTCGGTCCTTTGCCTTCCCTTTCCCTTTTTTGTCCTTCTTCTCCTTTTTCTCTTTCTTTTTCTCCTTAGAGGAGACGGGCACCTCTCGAGCACCGTAAGAAATCTTTAGTTCCTCAAAAACTCTATTGAATCTAACATGAACAAATTTGTCTTCGGAACTACGATGTTCCTTGGAGTTATATGTTCCAAGAATATCATTGACCCGTTGCTCCACAGCAGTAACAAATCTGCTGTAGTCATGCCCTCGGGGAGCTTCGCGCCAAAGTAAGGGAAAGCAACCTTGGTGTGTTTGCGGAAAGCTTTCCATTCAACTTTATAAGGCGCCCAATCGGCAGATAAGAAATAAACTCCACAGGCGAGGTCAGCATCAACACCTTCTTCAATCAAATCGCGGCTGCAAAATGTTTGCGAAGCCACTTGAAAAGCCTTCCAACACTCAGAGAACCTAGGCCTTTCAGCGTCAAAGGTTGGGCAGGAAACAAACTTTAGCCAATCAATCTGGCTATGGAGAGGATAAGAGACAGACTTGGTCCCATCTTCCGAAGTAGTTTCCTCCGAAGGCACCCTCACATAAAACCAATATTTTTGCCAGTCCTTGATCCATTTATTTCTGTTAGCAAAGGAAGTCTCCACCTTCGCAAAGTGAGAACCATGGCGGCGCCCAGTGAAAGTCACACACCCAAAGTCCGGAGTATATAACTTGCCTTCGATGTCAGATGATTTGCTTTGATTATGCCCCTCATAAAGCCGAAGAAAACCATCAACTGTAACTGCTGCATCATGCGTCTTCACAGCCCAGAAGAATCGAAGAAGATGACTGATGGCGTTTGGCGTCAGATGATGCAGTTGTAGACCATAAGGCGCGATCATCTTCGCGATGACGTTGTCAATGGGCATCTTCAAACCCGCAATAAAAAAAATCCATGAAGACAACAGCCTCGTCTTCGCGAGGATTAGGCGTAGTATCAGTACCGGGAGCACGGCCCCAGCCCACGGGAAAATATCCTTTTTCCTCATAGAACTTGATGTCACGTTCGCCAACTTTGGACTTGCCAAAAACAAGCGTCTTCGGCTTCTTTTTCGGATCTACTAGGTCCTCAACATCAACCTCCACGTCATCAAGATCCTCCTCCTCGCCACCATCGTCATCATCGGCATGTTCGTCGCCAGAACCTTCTTCAACAGTTGGAGTCTCATCTTCAATCTGTTGTGCAAGTTGATCAACTTCAGAATCATCCATCCCACGACGAGAAACTCCCGTTCGTTGGGCATCGGGGCTGCCTTCGCCAGCCATGTCAATAAGTATAGCAGTTTGCTTAGTGCGCGTCGCTGCAGAAATAAAAGCAATTCTCAATACATAAACGAAGGAAACCAGCAACAGCAATACAATCAAAAATAGAGAGAGAACCTTACTTGTACAAGTGGGTATTGCGAGGAGAAGCCAACACGAACGCGAAAGCGCTTTTCAGGCTATGATCGGAGTAGGCGAAGAAGATTCAGCAGCAGAAAGCGACTGATAGCGAAAGCGAAGAAACGTAAAAGGGGGGACCCCTTCGGTCCTATTTATAGGTCAGTAAAAAAAGTAACCGTTACTGTGGCACGGAAATCGAAAAGGCCCAAAAAAATCCAAAAAATAGTACAAATAAAAATAAATAAAAAAGTGAAGAATAAAAAAAATAAGGGATGCGAAGCCAAGTCAGGGGTGAAGACAACGACTCGGGACTTGATCCAACGGGAGGAGGCGTTTCTCTGGAACAGGCGAAGGCAATCCTGAATTTTCGAGGACATCGGCCTGTTGGAGAAAGCCCTCGTCCGCGAGGGGCTACTGTTGGGGGATTGGCCTGTCAAGGAAACGCCTTCACCCGGTTACCTTGTTCCAGGTTTGAGGGAATTACCTTCGCTATGTATCCCTGAAAGGAAATTACCTTCGCTTTGTATCCCTGAAAGGAAATTACCTTCGCTATGTATCCCTGAAAGGAAATTACCTTCGCTGATGGAAACGGAAGTTCACCGTGCTCGTATGTGAAGGCAACGTATGAATACCATGCCTGAATTCGGTTTCTCTCTCCTTCGCTAAAAGGATTGGGCACCTAGGGGCGATACGTTGCTCCTGGTGTTAATAGGTGTCTGATACAGATGCGAAGGTGTCGTTAAGTGATTTATTGCCTTCGCTACCCTGATCCATTCTGTGAGGGTGCGAAGGCAATTCCCAGATACTACTCATGAATACTTGATTCATCTTATTATACAGGCTCAAGATAGGCTTGGATGATGGCGCGACGGTCTTTTCTTCTCTAAGCGGGAGAAGGCGTCGCGCGGCTATGAAGGAGCTCTGGTGGTGAAGGCAACAAAGGTCATAGGAAGCACGGTGAAGGCAGCGTGGACCAAGTCAAGACCGAGTCAAAGACGGAGTTACTGGTCTACGCATTCACATTGAGACGTGTAAATGTACCCTTATGCCCCTGGGAACCGTAGGTTGTATAGTCTAGAGGATGATGCCTGATTTCCAGGGGTATAAGGGGAATGTAAAATGTGCCTCTTGACCTCCCTATATAAGGGGACCTCCCACCAACGTGTAAAGGGCTGATTCCCGAGAACGCTGTTGATAAGTAATTTACTGTTGCTTGTCACTGTTCTCCATCTTGGCTGTTGTTTGGGCCTTTAGCTTCGGCTGTAACCCAACATTCTCCTCCCAAGCAAGTCTATCAGCCTAAGAAGATGGAAGAAGTTGTCCAGAAGATGGAAATCGACCACGGGAGGACTACTGCTGCTGATATCATTCAGATTGGTGATTTCCAGGTGAATTTGAAGGATGGTGACAAGATGCCAATGGTGATTGGTGGTGAAGCTAAGCCGTCTGTACAGGAGGAAGTTGCTGCAGTGCCTGATGAGGGTAAGAAGGTTGAAATTGATAAAGCTAAATACCTCATGCCTAGATGGTGTCCTCCAGGTTTGACACGCACGCAAAAGAGGAAGTTGCAGCGGCTTCGCTTTCAGGAACAGAAAGAGAAGGAACTAGAGAAGCAGAGGGAGGAGCACTTCAACAAATACAGGCCTATGATTCCTCCAGGCAAAGAGTGGAAGAAAGCTGAAGAAAAGGTTGAAGCTCCAGAGCAAAATCCGGTGGAACCGGATTCCAGACCGGTGGAACCGGTTCTATCCTCTTCGGCTTCCACTGCTGCGTCGAAACCGGTGGAACCGGTTCTGAAACCGGTGGAACCGGTTTCTGCTGATCCAGGATCATCTCGTATTGCCTCTGAAATTTCTGTTACTTCTACATTTGATCAGAGGTTGTCATCGGATTCCCAGAATGAGGACGATGAACAACTAGTTGATTATGGGTCATCACCTGAACATATGAATGTTGATGCAAATGTGGTGCACCTATCTTCGGATTATTACGTTATTCCGGAGGATGAGATCGCTCATTTAGACTTTGACCCAAAAGAAGCTATATTTAAAAGGCCAAAGGATTCTGAAAATCATTTAAAGGCTCTATACATGAAGGGACATATCAATGGGAAGCCGATTTCCAGGATGCTTGTTGATACCGGAGCAATTGTCAATTTGATGCCTTATTCTGTGTTCAAGAAGCTTGGTGGATTAGATGATGAACTGATTAAGACCAACATGACTATCAGCGGTGTGGGAGGAGGCTAGCCTATGAGTGCTAAGGGCGTTGCTTCTATGGAGCTTACCGTTGGGAGCAAGACGTTGGCTACCGCTTTCTTCGTCGCTGAGACCCAAGGTAACTTCAATTTAATATCGGGTCGTGATTGGATTCATGCAAATAGATGTGTACCTTCTAGTTTGCATCAATTTCTTATTCAATGGGTAGACGAAGATATTGAGGTTGTATATGGAGATACATCGGCTTGTGTTGCTGTGGCTGATGGTTCTACCATGTCTATGCATGATCTTGTTAAGTGCTTAACAGGTTTAGATATTTCTGATTATGAGATGATCAGTTGCACTAGAGATGGCTTTGTGCCTGCTGTTCTAAAGCCGGTTGAATATCGGCTAAACCATTTGTTGTGAATCAATGAATAGTTCAGAATGGTTGCAGCAGAGACTTGAACACTATCGGGCACAAAAGAACGATATGTGTGAGGCCATTGAAGATTTTGATGACATGAGTAAATTAGGACAAGGCTTTACGTCGGCTGATCCTTTAGAGGAGATTGATATTGGTGATGGCACTATACCTAGGCCGACGTTTGTAAACAAAAATTTGAAAGCTGATTATAAAGCTGAATTAATTGAGCTATTGAAAGAGTATGTTGATTGTTTTGCATGGAATTATCAAGAGATGCCTGGTTTAAGCCGTGAGTTAGTTGAACATCGGCTACCTATTAAATCTGGTTTTAGGCCTTTTAAACAAACTGCTAGGCGTTTCAATCCTAATATGTATGACCGAATTAAGGAAGAAATTAATCAGTTGTTGGATGCAAATTTTATTAGGCCTTGTCGTTATGCTGAGTTAGGCAATGAATTTAATTTTTCATGACTTACTTGAATTAATTATAGAAGTTTATATCGACGATATTGTTGTTAAATCGGCTGGTTTAAATCCTCATTTGGCTGATTTAAGACTTGCTTTTGAGAGAATGCGTCGATATGGATTAAAGATGAACACACTTAAGTGTGCATTTGGCGTGTCGGCTGGAAAGTTTTTAGACTTTGTTATTCATGAGAAAGGCATAGAGATAGATCCTAAGAAAATTGATATTATTAAGAAGATCAAAGCTCCTACATGCAAGAAAGATTTGCAGAAGTTCCTAGGCAAGGTGAATTACTTGAGGAGGTTTATTTGTAATTTGTCTGGGAAAGTCAATGCTTTTACTCCTATTCTTCGGTTAAAAGATGAAGCCGAATTTACTTGGGGAGCAAAACAGCAAGAAGCCTTTGAAAAGATCAAATATTACTTGTCTTCGCCGCCAGTTATGAAAGCTCCTAGGAGAGGAGTACCATTCAAATTATATGTGGCTGCTGAAGATCAAGTAATTGGGGCTGTTTTGACTCAAGAAACCGAAGGAAAAGAACATATTATTACTTATGCAAGTCGACGATTATTGGATGCCGAAACGAGGTATATATTTATTGAGAAGCTTTGCTTGTCATTATATTATGCTTGTACTAAGATGAGGCATTATTTATTATCCAATACTTGCATAGTAGTTTGTCAAACCGATATTATTAAATACATGTTGCATAGACCAATTTTGAGTGGGAGAATTGGTAAATGGGCTTATGCTCTCATTGAATATGATTTGGCTTGTGAACCTTTGAAATCAATGAAAGGCCAAATTGTTGCTGATTTTATTGTTGAGCATAGTATTAATGATAATGATTTAGATATCGGTTATATTACTTTTACCCCATGGAAGTTGCATTTTGATGGATCGGTTTGTAAGGGCGGTTGTGGTATTGGTATTATTTTTATATCGCCAAGTGGTGCTGAATTTGAGGCTCTTAACCGATTAGAAAATGATTATACTAATAATCAAGCCGAATATGAAGCTTTATTGTTCGGACTAGAAATTTTACATGACATGGGAGTAAAACATGTGGAAGCATTTGGTGACTCTTTACTGGTTGTACAGCAAGTTAATAAAGTATACCAATGCTTTGATGGATTTTTAAATGCATATCTTGATAAGTGCTTGGACATAATTGCTCAATTTGATGAATTCTCTATATATCATGTTTCAAGAGATGAGAATCCAAGGGCGAATGCTCTGGCTCAACAAGCGTCTGGCTATGATGTTCAGAAAAGAAATTTTTGTGAAAGAAAGCCGACACTTTGCATAGCCGAGTTTTCTGCCCAGGAAGAACCGGTTACACCGGATTCAGAAACCGGTGCCACCAAAAATTCCGGTAAAACCGCTTCCAGAACCGGTGAAACCGGTTCATCCGTTGACAGTAGCACTTCGGCCAACGAGCAGTCTAAAATTGATAAGGATGAAGTTGCTGATTGGAGAATACCCATTATTGAATATTTGCAGAATCCTAGTCATAAAGTTGACAGAAAAGTCCGACGATGGGCATTTAAATTTATTTTGGTTGATGGTGAATTATATCGTCGGACAGCTGAGGATTTATTATTGAAATGTTTGGATTCTGATCAAGCTAAATTTGGTTGATGGTGAATTATATCGTCAGACAGCTGAGGATTTATTATTGAAATGTTTGGATTCTGATCAAGCTAAGGTTGCAATGGGTGAAGTTCATGAAGGAATTTGTGGTACACATCAATCGGCTCCTAAGATGAAGTGGCTTTTGAGAAGAGCTTGTTTTTATTGGCCTAATATGATAGCTGATTGTTTTCGATACTACAAAGGTTATGAAGAATGTCAAAGGTTTGGGAATATTCAGATGGTTCCAGCAGCTATGTTACATCCTATTATCAAACCTTGGCCTTTTCGAGGATGGGGACTGGACTTTATTGGGCAGATTCATCCTCCTTCATCAAAGGGACATCGCTTCGTGTTAGTAGCTACTGATTATTTTACAAAGTGGACCGAAGCTGTACCTTTGAAGAATATGACGCATCGAGAGGTAATTGAGTTTATTACTGAACATATTATCCATAGATTTGGCATTCCACAAACTTTGACTACTGATCAAGGCACTTCGTTTATATCGAAAGAAGTTCGTGAGTTTGTTGATATGTATGGTATTAAATTGCTCAATTCATCTCCGTACTATGCTCAGGCTAATGGTCAAGCCGAGTCTAGTAATAAGATCTTGATCAAGTTAATTAAAAAGAAAATAGAGGAGAACCCTAAGAGGCGGCATGAGGTTTTATCTGAAGCTTTGTGGGCTCATCGTATATCTAGACATGGTGCTACTAAGGTTACTCCTTTTGAGCTTGTGTATGGTCAAGAAGCTATTTTGCCTGTTGAAGTGAATTTGAATGCTTATCGGTTAGCTAAACAAAATGATCTTGATGCTGTTGATTATCATGATTTGATGATGGACAATATTGATGAAGTGACCGATAAGCGATTGAAGGCTTTGAAGGAAATTGAAAAAGACAAGATACGGGTTGCTAAGGCCTACAACAAGAAGGTAAAACAAAAGTCTTTTCAGGTTGGTGATTTGGTTTGGAAGACAATTCTACCTGTAGGATCGAAGAGCAACAAGTTTGGTAAATGGTCTCCAAGTTAGGAAGGGCCATTCAAGGTGATTAAAGTAATCTTCAGTAATTCTTATATGGTGGAGACTTTGCAAGGACAACGCCTGCCAAGAGCTCTTAATGAAAGATATTTGAAGACATATTATCCAAGTGTTTGGTAGGAAGCTTAATTCATATGGCCAATAGTTTTAGTATCGCCCTTAGAATGAGAAGGCCGATGGATTTTGTTTGGCATCGCCCTCAGGAGTGTTTTCTTGTGCTAAAGTGTTTTCTGGTACGCAAGCTTTACCAAAATAACAGGGGGGCATATGTTGGCGATCAAAATTGGCACAAGAACAACATGGCAGGATGAACCGGTGGAACCAAATTTATAAACCGGAGGGACCGGTTTAGTTCACTATTGCCCATCTGACAGGGCAAACCGGTGGAACCGGTTTTCTCCGAGTCCTAGTAGGTTTGGACTCTTTTTGTAGATCCGAGTTGTAATAGGACTTTCCTTGCGGGGTACGACCTCCCCACCCTATAAATATGAAGGGTCACGGCCGATTGAGTATCATCCAATCGATCAAAACATTTATAACCTTTACTTTTTTGTCATCTCTAAACCCTAGCATTTCCAACCCTAATTCTGTTCGTTCTTCGTCTCTACGGCGTTTGACGGCTCTTTGAGTGGCCTGCCGATCTCAGAGAAACCCTAGGCGCGCCTGCCCTGACGGGGTCCCTCCCGGGCCGGCAATCTTAGGTCTACGCAGTAGCTCCTGAAGAACCGGTTTCACCGGATCCTCAAACCGGTTTCACCGGTTTTGTCTGGGCCTGCTGCAGTTGCTCGATCCATTGCGGATCCGCGCGTGCTAGCGCAAGTTCGGTGTGTTGGTCGTGAAAGGCATCAACAAGGGTTCCATGTGCCTGTCATGAAACCGTAACGGCCACTAGCTGGTTAGAGTGTCTTTTGAAAGGTCTCGTAGTGAAACCCTGTACTCATTTCACGTGGTGTGAAGGGAGTGTGTGCCCAAGGCAAGGGGGATCACGACCGGTGGCGAAAGTGTACATCCTCTGCCGAGTGTAAAACTGTTATAACAACCATGCTCATGGTCAAGAGTGGCTTGGATCGTTTTTGATTATTGGTTCCTTGTTTTCTGAATAAATGGTTTAATATTATGTTGTTCATTTATGATATTTCACATGCTTTCATAATGTGGGATACAACCAAGCTGTCATATAATTGTAGTAATTCAGGTTAATTCAAAAATCAATCAACTAAAAATGCTAACCGTAGTTTAAACCTTGTCTAGCCTTTTGAGCCTCATTTAATCATGATATGCTTGCTAAGTAAGATGGATTACCTACACTTGCTTCATATTGTTGACGTCCAAAAAGTCAAGCGTTGAGTTTAGGAAATTAACACTGTAGCCTCGAAGATTTGCTTGAACTTCAGTGCAGGTCCAAAATCTTGAGGTTCAGGGCGTGTCAGTCAATTTGACCTGAAATTGATAAGGTAGAATTTAATCAGTAAACAACAAGGAACTCATCGGCCAAAGCCCTGATTCGTTCCAGCAATTGGATCAGCATGAAGAGAAGTCCAAAGCAAGCATGAACCATCGGCCTTGAGTCCAATTCATGATGATATGAAATATATTAAAACATGCCATCGACTATGAAAGCCAAATCGGAGATAAACCTAATTTAAACTCATTCTTTGTTACACATGTCTCCAAAGGCATTAAATAAACTGAATCTCGTGCCACTAACAATCGGATCGATTTCGAGACAGTGTTGCTAGCAGGGCACCGATTTAACTTATTTACTCCGATAGGTCAATGTATAACAAAGAACTCGTTTAAACAAGATTTATTTGTAACTTGATAATTAAATCTAAATCAGCTATATAAACAATATGAACAAATCTATTATAAAGCTTGGATTATGATGAAACAAAATAGATCTTTTAGATGAATGTAAGCCGATAGGACAAAATCAACAAGATACGGTAAAAGGGTGAGCGATCTAAACGAAGAAGAGAGATACGCTTCAATCTAAAGCCTAGAACAACTCAGTAAATTGGTGAATTATATGGACGAAGAAGGGCGATACGCCTCAATCTAAAGCCTAAAATGTCGCACTTACAGACAAACTGGAGGTCAAGATGATGCAGCCCTGCTTGCTAAAGAACTCAACGAAAAGGCTTGTTGGCACGAGGGCCGAAAGTTGTGTTTGTGTTGATGGTTATGTGAACGTTCTGTACAATGGTGTAGGGTTTATATTTATACCCTGGAAATCTAACTAATTCTTGTCAGTTACAACAATATCTCTAACCTATTTAAAGTAAACTAATCTAAACGACCAAAAGCATTACAATTGCCGCACGATCATGCCATGAAGAAGCTTCTAGATGCATCCCTTCAAAGTCGTATACGCTCCGGCCTTCTCTTCCCCGTATCCGATTAGAACTCCATCGGACCACTTCCGATCGGAATCGGAGATCTCCAAGTCAGAATCGGACTCGGCCCCAGCTTTGGCTTCCTGGCGTTCCTCAACATACAGTATTCCTTTTATATCAGCCGAGTCCAAATCTGGTGTCAACATATGCCCCCAATTTTGGGATAAAATATTATTTGTTCCAAAATTCTTCAAGCAATGATGACCCCTGCGGCGAACAGTTTATAGAAACCCGTGTCCCCACACTGTTGCAATCCTTGATTCACGCGCGAGCGCATCGTCGGGCGGTTCCTTCTCTTGTAAGCCCTATAAATATCAAACCGAACCATCATCTTCTTCCTCTCGTTCACATCTACTATCACGCACGAACTCTCTGCCATCGCCATTTTCCCGAGCTCCTGCACGGCGAACTCTGATCTCCATCCTCCAACTTTTCACCGCGAACCTGGTAAGGAACTCTCCCGCATATGATTCTCATCACGCATCTGGGTTTTACTGCATCCCCTTTGATGATCTTTCAAGCTTTCTCAACCGGATCACTGTTCATTTTAGATCCAATCTTCACCAATGGCGGCTTCAAATGATAGAGCCGACCGCACACGTCCTTGAGGTAAAATACTCGAAACCTTCAGCCCCCTATTTTTCTTTTGCATTCTATCTTCCCAAGATCATTTGCAAGCTGCTACATTCGTGTTTATTGTTTCATTTCCTTTCAAATGTAGAACCTTAAGAGCAACATAGTTGTCCCCATCTCCCATGTTCAAGCGGGATATTATCTTGGTCTGATGGGCGACCCTGATCTGATGGATATCATTAATATGGAATCGGAGAGACTCCCATTCAAAGGGTCAGACCTGCAAGTGTCCGATTGGACCAACTCCTTCCGATCTTGGCCGAGTATTATTCCTGGATGGAGAAATTGGCTCCTCAGGGTTCGTGCTGCCAAATCGACCTTCTGGGACTCAAAAAGACACCGGCCAGTGCATCACCCTGTCTCTTGCCGATATAGCCAAAGATGAGAATCTGCTAGCCTCCACCTCCTTATTCTGGTCCGATGCGCTGAACGCCTATCTCTTTGGCCACGGACCGATGACCCCAACTTTGATGGATGTACACATGTTGACTGGTCTCAACACCACCGATTCAACAAACCCAAGGAGCCTCCTATGCAACTTGAGTTACAAATTAGTCGGCACAGGCTCCAAGGGATGGAAGAAATATATTTCCGATCACCGCAAAACCTGCCCGGTTGATGACAGAGAGCGCGCAGCTTTCCTGAATATGTGGCTAGAATGATTCATATTCTGTGGATCAACACTTGGAGCCACCACTAATATGCAATCAATACGTGGCTAGAACGATTCATATTCTGCGGATCAACACTTGGAGCCACCACTAATATGCAATCAATTGTGGTAATACTGGCTCATGGGGGATCGGTCCCGCTTGGCCGTCTACTCCTTGGAGCGGTTTACCACTTATTACATCAAGCATCGGCCGGACTCCTAGTAGGTCAAACTGTTGGTCACATCGGAGGCCCTTGGTGGTTCATCCAGCTCTGGCTGCATAATCAGTTCCGATTTGCACTACGCTTCAACTTAAAAAATCATCAGTTTCCAACCTACTACACAAAAGAAGAAGACACATCTGCTCGCCGATGCATGTCATTCGGAGAAGCAGCATCGGCTTGCCCTGGATCAAGACTTGATTCCAGCAACATGGCTAGCTTTTTCGAAAGCCTTTATCATGGAATTGCATCAGAGCACCTTCACTACTTTGCCTATGCCGATCCTGACCATGACTACGAGCAGCCATTATTCAACATTCAGAATGAGCTCGAGACGATTCTGCCAGTACTCAAATCCTTCATTACTCTAGCTATACTTGGCAGCAAAATCGTCCATGGTCGCAAGAATTCCTCTTATGAATTCTATAATCCATCGGTAGCAGCTCGTCAACTAGGATTCAGCCAACTCCCGATCGGCTTGTACTTTGCGGACAAAATCAAGCATCGTAAATCAGTATCGACCGATTTGGAGATGGACAGGATCCTGGCGCTAGCCGCCCAAGCCGATTTCGAAATAACTGAATGGCTGTGCACTAGTTTTCAATCCAGATTATTCAGGGTTTGGTGGAAAGAACTATCAACTCATTTATTCAGAGTCTCGGCCATCACTTACTGTAGTCTCATTGATTCCGATTATGAAGCCATGGAAAATCCTGTAAGTCTTTCCCATTCAAAAACCTTTTCTCCATTCCGGTAACGATCCGATCTCACACATCTTTAAATCTTTCAAAATCACGTAATCATTATCGGGAAAAATTATCTTGCAGGAAACAAACATTATACTTCCTAACCCTCGACCAATTCCGATCCAAGAAGCACACACAGAATCGGCTCAACAGGTAATCTCTGATTTAACTCATCTTAACCTTATACATATTCGTTCTAACCGATCCAATCACAGATCCCTACCACTCTTCAATCTATCACTGAGGATCCAATCGGAGGTATTCAATCGGAGGCGGTCCGAAGTGAACCTGAACAGCCAATCGTGACTTCACCAGTCGTACCTCCGATTGAGCCAACTCAAACACTTCAAGCAGAACTCCCTAGCACAAGCATTCCTGCGCCGACACAAGAAGTAATCCCCGATTACATTCGGGAAGGGCAATTCAAACTAGTACCAACCGGTCCTATGCGTCAATATTTATTATATAAGTAACCCCTGTTTATTGACACTTTATTTCAAGCACAAGACTCTCCAGCGATAAGCTTTGCATCATTCGACCTGGATGCTGCAATCGGCGACGAAGAAATCAGTTCACCTCAATCTTCTGAAACCGTCTCCGATGCAGTCCAAACAAAGCTCCAGAAAATGTTGACTCATCTAAGCAAGAGCATCGCTGTTTTGGTGGAAGACACATAACCAGTTCGCCAACTTTTCAAGGATTTGAAAGGCAAACTGCCGTCAGCTTGAAAGCGTTATCATTCCTACCGCTTTCATCGAGGGTCACCAACCTCAAGTGTCCACGGCCTGTCAAAGAATATCGGAGCGACTGGCTCAGCAGGATCTTGTCAAGAAATGCGATGAAGGCAGGGAGGAATTGAAGGCGATGCAAGCTCAAATCAAAACCTTGGAAGCCAAACCAAGTTAGTTGGAGGATCGGATCAAACAACTTCAAGCTACTGAAACCGAACTGATCAAAAAGCTTGAAGAAATGTGCAAGGAAATCTCCGATACTCAGGCTCAACTTGGCTCGATTCCAGCTGCTATTGCATCGGCGCAAGACAACCTGCAGAAACGCTTGGCTGAAGTCTGCCAAGTCCATAGGAGCATCAAGAATGTGCCTGACTCAGACGTCGAGGACTTAGAAGCAATTCAGCAAATCGACAACATCCGCCTGCGTGTGATCGAGATGATTCGCAAGCATTGTAACATTTGAAACTACTGGCTGTACTTAACTTGGTCCGATGACATCTATCATCGACGTACACTTGATTTTGGTCCGATGACACCGATCATCGATGAACACTTGCGTTTGTAAATATTTTTGCTCTTGAGGCGATACATGTCATATCGGCTATCTTAGTCGACATCGCATAGATCATCGGCTTTACGAATCAACCCAAATACTTGGGTAGTATTTATTCAAATATTTTCCATTAAGCGCTTTTGAAAATTCTTCCCCTTCCCATGTTTCCAAAATATACCGATTCACACGATAGGGACCTTCCCAATTGGGCGACCACTTTCCAAAATTAGAACTTTTAGCCCCTATCGGCAAAATCAGTTTCCAAACCAATTATCCTTGTTCAAACTCCTTAGGCTTAACCTTTTTATCATAATATCTAGCAACATGTGCCTTATTATTTTCAATATTTTCCAGAGCTCTCAAGCGAGTTTCTGCCAAATCGTCCAACTCAAAATTCATCAAACTATTATATTCATCGGCAGTCAAGTTATCTTGTTCCGATATACGCCTTGATCCGATTTTGATCTCCCAAGGCAAAATAGCCTGATGTCCATAAACTAAGTGATACAGGGACAACTTAGTAGATCCATGACACGCCATCCGATATGCCCATAACGATTTAGTCAAAGTCAAATGCCATCGTCTTGGTTGATCATCAATCTTTCGTTTGATAATTTTGATAATGCTTTTGTTTGATGCTTCCGCTTGGCCATTAGCTTGCGCATAATAAGGAGAAGAATTTAATAATTTAATACCCATACTGGCAGCAAAATCCTGAAATTCATTAGACATGAACATAGTCCCCTGGTCGGTCGTAATAGTCTAAGGAATACCAAACCGATAGACAATATGCTCGTTGACAAATTCCACCATATTCTTAGAATCAACAATCTTTAAAGGAATTGCTTCAACCCACTTAGTAAAATAATCAGTTGCCACCAATATAAACTTATGTCCCTTACTCGATGATGGATAAATTTGTCCAATCAAATCAATTCCCCATCCTCGAAAAGGCCATGGTTTGATGATAGGATTCATGGCTGATGCAGGTGCCTTTTGCACATTTCTAAATTTCTGGCATTCTTGGCAACCCTTATAGTATTCAAAACAATCCACTAAAATGGTTGGCCAAAAACAACCCATCTTTCTGATTATCCACTTCATCTTATAAGCCAATTGATGCGCACCACAGACTCCCTCATGCACTTCATCCATCATATCTCTGGATTCCGATTTACTCAAACATCGGAGCAATACACCATCAATCGTCTTATGATATAGTTGATCATCAAGCAATACATATTTAACAGCCATGAATCTTAATTTTCTAGAAATCTTTTGTGATGGATCCTTAAGATAATTTACAATTTCATACCTCCAATCTCCGATTTTTGGTTCTATCGTCATAATCTCATGAAAATGCCGATAACCAGAAGTGGCTTGCGCCAAATTATTAGCCTCTTGATTCTGAGCCTTAGGGTTATGTTCAATATTAACCATCACAAATTCCTTTAACAATAATCGGCATTCTTCAAAATAATGAACCAAGATATCATCCTTACACTCATATTTACCGATTAACTGATAAATCATGATGTGAACCCGCTAGGGTTGGTGCCCGATCTTTCAATGAGAGGCAGGGGGTAACTCGATTTGGGGGAAGGGGATGACGTTGGCGGTCCGACTACAGCTCTCTCAAGTGCTGCGCCTTAGCAACCGGTACACCACCTCCAAGGATGCCGCACCTTGTGGAGCACGACACCAGCCACTAGGGCTCTCAATCCTGCAAGCAAATCGAAGAAACTTGCAAGAACAAGATAACAGGTATTGAAATTACCAAATAGGAATGAGGGATTCGAATCCAAGATACAATATGTGGGGTTCCGAAGGCAGGAAGTAGGGCAGCTTATCCAGCATGCGCTATTCCAGCAAGCAGCTAGCAACAATGGCTAAGAATGCAACTCAACAAAACCCAACCCTAGAGTGGCGGCTGCTGGGGTATTTGTGAGGTTGGAGACGACCAGGATGTCTCCCCCAAACCCTAGGACGCGCCCCTAATGGGCCCAACTTGATACAAGGCCCATCAGCCCAAGTTCTGGTAACACAGTACCAGTCACGACCATTTTGACGATTCCCGTTGACTCAGGGCGAATTTGAAGGTGATTCCAAATCCATTTGAAAATAGACTTGATAGGCTTTCCAGGAAGTCCAAGATCACCCCAATCGGAGTCCGTATGAAGTCGCAGCACCCGTCAGAAGTTGGTGTTGTTCTGCTGCCCGAACCTGGAGCTTGTGAATCCTTTCCCCTTTGGCTCCTGTTCTTCATTCCTGAGCAAAACAACAGTGCAAGTGTCTCCGTTGTCTAAACAAGATGGACAAGTGCTTAAGAAGGAGCTTATCTGATGGTTAAGTTGTCGAGCACGAGCACGAGTAAGGGGACCAAGTGGAGGGGTGGACGTATCGGTGGTGGTGATGTCCTCATCATCCTCCCCTTCTTGCATTTGAGTCGTCCTCGACTCAAGCTCATCTTCTTCTCCCAAGTATGGTTTCAAATCTGCAATGTTAAATGTGGGGTTGACCCCAAAATCTGCAGGAAGATCAAGCTTATATGCATTTTCATTAACACGTTGCAGCACTTTAAAAGGGCCATCAGCTCTAGACATTAGTTTGGATTTTCTCAGTTCAGGAAACCTTTCCTTCCTCAAATGTAACCAAACCAGATCACCCGGTTCAAAATGCATATGCTTCCTACCTTTATCACTAGCATACTTATACTTAGCATTCATGCGCTCTATGTTCTCTTTAGTTGTTTCATGCAGCTTAAGCATCAATTCAGCACGTTGCTTAGCATCAAAGTTTAGT
Organism: Alloteropsis semialata; assembly: GCA_004135705.1. Taxonomy (NCBI): domain Eukaryota; kingdom Viridiplantae; phylum Streptophyta; class Magnoliopsida; order Poales; family Poaceae; genus Alloteropsis; species Alloteropsis semialata. The sequence goes on along the minus strand of CM014273.1, from coordinate 29,725,183 downwards.
TTTTCAGAAGTTGGCAAGGGCATCAAATCAATAGGAGCTCGCGGTATGAAGCCATAGACAATCTCAAAAGGACACATTTTTGTAGTAGAATGCAGCGAACGATTATACGCAAATTCAATATGAGGCAAACATTCTTCCCACATTTTAATGTTCTTTTTTAGGACAGCCCTAAGCATGGTTGATAAAGTTCTATTTACAACCTCGGTTTGACCATCAGTTTGAGGGTGGCAAGTAGTGGAGAATAACAGCTTGGTTCCCAACTTAGCCCACAAGGTTCGCCAAAAATGACTAAGGAATTTTGCATCACGATCAGAAACAATTGTATTTGGCACACCATGCAAACGAACAATCTCACGAAAGAATAAATCAGCAATGTTGGTAGCGTCATCGGTTTTGTGACACGGTATGAAATGTGCCATTTTAGAAAATCTATCTACCACCACAAACACGCTGTCCCTCCCCTTCTTGGTTCTAGGCAGTCCTAAAACAAAGTCCATAGAGATATCCTCCCAAGGTACACTAGGGACAGGTAGAGGCATGTACAAACCATGAGGGTTAAGACGTGACTTAGCTTTTTGGCATGTCGTGCAGCGGGCTATGAATCTCTCCACGTCTCTCCTCATCCTGGGCCAAAAGAAATGAGCAGCAAGGATGTCCTCTGTTTTCTTCACACCAAAGTGTCCCATCAGCCCTCCTCCATGTGCTTCCTGCAACAATAACAAACGCACGGAGCTAGCTGGAATGCATAGCTTGTTAGCTCTAAACACAAACCCATCATTGAGGATGAATTTGTTCCAAGTCCTTCCTCCTTTACAATTCAGCAATACATCTTTGAAGTCAGCATCATGTGCATATTGTTCTTTTATTGTTTCCAAGCCAAAGATTTTGAA
>CM014273.1:29646320-29710835 GCA_004135705.1 Alloteropsis semialata | reverse complement strand
TGGTATAGAAAGGAATATTGGTTTGACCTACCATGATGTAGTGAATCTTTATCAAATTGCCATGGCCTTCCTAGCAGAATACTACATGCTTGCATTGGGACAACATCACATTCAACAACATCTTTATAGGAGCCGATGGCAAGGCTGATTCGCACAAGTTTAGTTACCTTTGCCTTACCACTGTTGTTAAGCCATTGAATGTAATATGGATGAGGGTGAGGTTTGGTGGTGAGCGAAAGCTTCTCCACCATGTCGCTGCTAGCCAAGTTGTTGCAGCTACCTCCATCGATGATCATTCTGCACGACCGCTCTTTGATGACACACTTTGTTTGGAACAATGTGTGTCGCTGATTCTGCTCCGCCTTCTCCATTTGTGCGCTCAGCACGCGCTGCACAATGAGGCTCTCATAGCGGTCCGCTACAGCTGCATTAATATGTTCTTCTGGGCAGCCCTCACTTCCTGCAATGTCAGTCGCAAGCAATGCAAGTGTATCTTCATCAAGTTCACTAGCAGATGAGTACTCACCATCATTTTTGACCACCAAAACACGCTTGCTTGGGCAGTCACGTATGACATGTCCGAACCCCTTGCAGCGGTGGCATTGAATGTCTCTTGTTCTGCCTGTGGATGCCACCGATGAAGTGGTTACAGCAGGTTTTTGCACGGTCTTTGCTGCTGAATTCGCGGGGCTGTCACGAGGCTTGTCGCTAGACGATGGGGCTGCTGCTCTATTTGATGATGAATACGGCGCAGCAACACGTCCAGTTGAGGGAAAACTCGTGCGGGGCTGCGTGGACAAATTCCTCCCTGCAGAAATGTTATTCTTGGTACTAGCACGTCGTCCCTGCACTTCCCTTTCAGCTTTACAAGCAAGATGGAACAAACGGGTTATGTTAGTGTATTCTTTATAAGCAAGGATGTCCTGAATTTCCTGATTTAATCCTCCCAAAAATCTAGCCATCGCAGGTTCCACATCCTCCTCTAAATTGCAGCGTAGCATACCCATTTGCAGCTCTTGATAGTATTCCTCTACACTTTTAGTTCCTTGTTTTAATTGTTGCAGCTGGTTTAATAGATCACATGCATAGTAAGATGGAACAAATCTAGCCCTCATGACCCGCTTCAAAGCATCCCAAGTTTGTGGCGTGTTATTAGGGTTTTTCTTGCCATATTCTATCCACCAAACAGAAGCAAAATCAGTGAACTCACTAGTTGCTGCCTAACACAAGCATTCTCAGGAAAATCATGACAAATAAACTTTTGTTCAACAGCCATCTCCCAAGTAAGATAAGCATCCGGATCATATCTACCATCAAAAGGGGGTATCTTAAATTTTATCTTGCTGAAAGCATTGTCATTGTGATGTACCACACGTGGGCGATGCCCACCTATACCTCGACGGTTCTGGCGTAGACGTCGCCGATCTCTGTCCTCAACTTCGGTGTCAGCACCATAATCAGCTTCTGAATTTTCTGCGCTGTCCTCATCTCCTTGGTGACGATCTTTATGCTTATCGTTCGTCTTCGTGTGGAGGTCATCAAAGCGCTTCAGAAGAGCAGTGAGGCTCTTGTCCACACGACCAACCGTTGCCTCCAACCCTGCAAGCTTGGTGTTGTTGGCGGTCTGCGCGGTCTCCATTTGCCCAATCCTCTCATTTATCACCTGCAAATCATTATCAATCCCTTCGGTGTACTCTCTCACTTGCTTCTGCAAATGCTGCATGATGCCCTTGGTACGAGGTGTAAGCGGTCCTACATCATCCTCATCCCCATCCCCTGTTCCTGCCATGGTAAAGATACAAGAGCAAACAGGAAACAAGTGAAGTAGAAAAGTCCCTACAACTACTAGATGTAAATGTTGTGTGGTGTTCTGTAACTCTCAACCTGTTATACAAGCTCTTACATGTTCTCACCACACAAAGCACTTGGTGTTGGCAGCAGCAAGATCAACACAAACAGTGGTACAATCACAGCCCTGTGGAGTAGTAGATGATTTGTGGAGCTATAGGTGGCTGCAAGTAAAATCAAGGAATAGCTAGAACCACATTAGCCAAAGCAAGTTGAATAAATGTTCACAATGGTACCGTGCTGGTCCTAGGCTAAACCTTGTTAGAGACGTGAGCCTAGACACAAACGTAGTCACCAAACAGCGGCAAACAAGGCATACAAACAGGGTACTGCAGCAACAAGAACTCTTTTTTCTTCTTCCTTTCTTATTTTCCTTCTTCTTTTTTTTCACTTTTTTTTCTTCTTTCTTCTTTTTCAGGGCCTAAAACTTTTGTTGGTACTATGACAACCAACACAAAAAGTATTGCACACAGCCCCTTTGGATTCAGTTCAACATCTCTTTTTAACACAGTAGATTCGCAAATCTCCAAGACGATTCTGGAGCGCTCCGAAGGAATTTGGGAGTAAGGTCAGATCCCTTAGAAAGGGGACAAGTTCAGCTTTCCAGATTGTATCTAAACACTTAAATCGGAGATTGGATGCAAGAATTAGATCAGATTTCTTCCAGTGCAGATCTGGGAGTGAGGATGGCGAAAAATAGTGGGTGAATGCAGCGGCGTGAAAGGGAAAAAAGTGGTGGCGAATCTAATGGTGACAAAAACGTGACAAGAACTCAAAACTCTAATGGATTAGATCCTAAGAACCAGCACATGACACCATGATGCAACCACAAACTCAACAAGCCAAGAACTAGGTAGAACAGCAAAGGCTCAAACTTGTTGTTGGGATTTCAGATCTAACCTATTTTTTGGGGGATTTTTTTGGACTGTAGGTAAAGTATGGATAGAAACTCTCACCGAAAACCTTGCTCTGATTACCACATGATAGAACCCGCTAGGGTTTGTTCCTGACCTTCGATGAGAGTTGGGGGTAATCTCGATTTGGGGGTGGATTCGACGTTGGCTGTCCGACTACAACACCAACCGGGGCTGCGCCTTAGCAACAGGTACACCATTTCCGTTTGAGGTACTCTTGCTGTGCCAAGAACACCAAAGCTCCTGCTAGAAATCGAGAACACGCAAGAACAAGATGACAAGCAAATAACTCACGGATTGGAAAGAATATGAATCTGGAACACAAGTTGGGGTCTTGAATCAGCAAATCGGGTGGTCAGATTGACACACGCGTTCACTAGGAAGTAGCAGTAGCTAACTTGCATATAAACAAAACCCAAGTTCTCAATGGTGGCTGCTACTTCTATTTATAGGACGGCTGCTACCAGGAGGTCCTGGAGAAGCTCTTCTAACCCTAGGACGCCCTCTTTATGGGCCAGACTGAATACAAGGCCCAAATACCAAAAGGTGAGGTTGTGTGCAGCCTGGAGGTCGAAACGTTGCCTGGTCGATTTCTCCCTGCTCCGACCGAATCTGGGCATGAGGTTAGATTCATTTGAAAGAAGACTTCAAGAGCTTTCCAACAAGTACTCATACGCCTCTAACAACATCTGGAGCTAAGAGTTATGGGCGAAACAATCTTGTGCTGTTCGGCTGCCCACTCGACTCAAAACGGGAGGAATCACTCCGTTTGCGTGGGAGCGCCCCTCATCTCCAAACGTGGAGCTTGCTGACGTTCTGGGTTGTTGTGGCTGCTTCTCCCCTCTTCTTTATGTCCCATGTTCCTAAGAATAAGACATTCATCACCATAGTTTAGTAGCATCCAATTCTGAGATGGATTTGTATGAACAGCAAGGAACGACTTTACCTGATAGTTGAGTTGTCGTGCATGGGCTCGAGTCATTGGTCGTTGCTGAACATTAGGCATGGTTGTATCAATGGAATGGATGTCCTCATCAAATACTGTTGATAAGTAATATATTGTTGCTTGTCCCAGCTGTTCGGTTTCAACAGTTGTCTGAGTCCTTTGGCTTCGGCTATTAACCCAACAACTGGCGCCCACCGTTTGTGCTGTGCACGAACAAAACCCACGATAACCACCATGCCACCCAAAAAAGCCAAATCAACCACCACTACACAGAATGCAACTTCCAGCAACGAAGTTGCTTCCCAACCCCCAATTCCACCAGTAAACCTACTATCCATAACCGAAGCCGTTATCGATGCCCAAGCGGTCGATAACGAAACCTTTACCACCGAAGAGAGAATGCATCGACTTGAAGAAAGGCTTCGTCTTCGACGCCTTGAGCAGCAGAAAGAGCTGGAAGCTGCACAACTTCAACTAGAGCAGCAAATGCAAGAAGAGGAAGAGGAACAGCAGCAGCAATTGCTGCAAGTCAAGAAGCAGCTAGAGGACCTGAGGCAAGCGAAGCAGAGAAGGCTGAACAATACAAGCTCAAAAGCCGAAAAGCTGCGTCAAGAGCTCGAGAAAGCCAAAAAGCAAGTCGCTGAGCTCCAAGCAGAGCTTAATGAGCCAAACATCACCATCAACCCACCAAACCACAACTCTTCATCCCAAACCGGCTTCCAAACACTCCACACTCACCCCCATCGATCATATGTGCCCACTTTCAGAAAGCCTCCAGTTGGCAAGATGGCCACCTTCCTATAAACCCATTTCTCTACCAAGATACAACGGCCTCACCGACCCAAAGCAATTCTTAATGAGCTATGAAGCTGCAATAGCTTCGGCAGGGGGAGATGATATTGTTCTAGCAAAATCCTTCATCATTGTCTGCGATGGCACAGCAATGAACTGGTACACGAAGCTGCCTGGCTTATCAATCAACAGCTGGTATGATCTGAAGAGGGAGCTTATCAAAAATTTTGGCATCATGGGAGACCAATCACTCTCATATGCTGAACTCACACTACACCAGCAACCGAAGGAGCCTCTTGAGGACTACTTCCGTAGATTTGTCACTCTGCGCGCTCAGGCTCCACATATTCCCGACGAAGCAGCTAAATTCGCAGCAATACAAGGGCTTCGCCCCGGATTGTTTGCACAGCATATCGCAAGAGAGACACCAGCTACACTGGCAGATCTATATGAGGAGTTCAAAAAATACTGTCGCTCTGACAATGACAACTGAATGAGATTGGCTAGAGAAGCAATCATGAGAAACCAGTATGAGTCACAAGCCAAAACCCATCACCACAGCCACAACTACCAAAACTACTCCCACCAAACAATCATGAAGGTAGACAATTCGCCTTCTTCCTACGAAACCAAACCACCTTACCCAGAAAGCCAATACCACAACCAGAGAAATGAGCCCACTCAGAGGGGTGGAAAAGCCGGCAGAGGCCGAGGAAGAGGAAGAGGTCCAGCGGGACCTGAGCTGTTCTGCCAATATCACGGCAAAAATCACACCCATGGCACAGAACAGTGCAGAGATATCAAGAAAACAATAGAAAAGCTAAGAGCTGAGAAGATTCAAGCAACCCAAACGAAGCCAGTATCGGCTTCGCAGCCAAATACCCAAAATCCTTCCCAAGCTATGCAACCATACTGCCCAGTATACCCCTCGCTAAACTCAAACACTGTGCATCCATCAACAGCGATGGCAACCCAATATTTACCTTCGCCACAAACCTTTCAGCACTATTACCCACAAACCATATATCCTCACCTATACCCTCAAACATCCCAGCAAGCGGCTTCGCAAAACATAAAGGTTGAGGAGCTGCCACCACCACCACCACTTTCACAGCAAAAAGCCAATCAGAAAGAAGCTCCAAGTCCACTCCCAAGCTATGGACACATCATGCCCATTTCTAGAGGATCATCGCTTGCTTTTGAGAACAAAAAGCAAAGGAAAAGCTATTTCCGCCAAGTCAACAACATCTCTGTTGATGGCCCGTACAAAAAGTCAGAATGGTCTCATATGCCCATCACCTTCACTGAGGAAGATCTCAAGCTCCACAATTACCCACACAACGATGCTATGTCGATCGAAGCCAATATTGCTGGCTGGACGATCGGAAAGGTGCTAGTGGATACAGGAAGCTCTGCTGACATCATCTTAGCAAAAACACTCAGAAACATGACCAATATCAACCCAGATAACCTGGAGCCATCAGACACTCTATTGGTCGGCTTCTGAGGGAAGCGAACCCAAACACTTGGGAAGATATCATTGCCAGTATCCTTCGGCGACACATCCAATGCAAGAACAGAGTACATCACCTTTGATGTAGTGGACATGATCTTTGATTACAACGTCATCTTCAGAAGAGGAGTCATAAACACCTTTGATATCATCATAAGGCAATCATTCTTGTGCATGAAGATGCCAGCTCTCAAAGGAGCTATAACGGTATATGGCGACCAGAGGGAAGCCAAAAACATCGAAAAAGCCAGAGCACCTGGCCAGCGAAATATGCATTTGCTTGAAGAGAAAGATCCATATTACCCAGAAGAAAAGCCAAATATAGAGAAAGATAGCAGAAAGATGCAGAAAGCCGCAGAAACGAAGCAGGTGCAGCTGCAGCCCGATGTCTTTGACAGAGAGGTGATCATTGGCTCAGATCTAGAGCCAGACGAAGAAGATAGACTCATCGAATTCTTGAGAAATAACAAGGATGTGTTTGCTTGGTCAAGCAAAGATCTACCAGGTGTTGACAGAAGCATAATCGAGCATAAGCTGGCAATCAGTCCCGATATGAGACCAAAAAAGCAAAAGTTGAGAAAGATGTCAGAAGAGAAAGCTGAGGCAGTAAAAGCCGAAGTGCAAAGGCTGCTGGACGCCAATGTCATTCGCGAAGTCAAATATCCAACAAGGCTAGCAAACACTGTACCAGTTCAAAAGAAGAATGGGAAATGGCGAATGTGTATCGATTTCACCGACCTCAATAAAGCTTGCCCAAAAGATGATTTCCCTCTACCAAGAATTGACAAGATTGTTGATCAAGCAGCAGCAAGTGAAATGATGTCCCTCTTAGATTGCTTTTTCTGGCTATCACCAAATCTGGATGAAAAAAGAGGATGAGGAAAAAACCAGCTTTATCACACCAGTTGGCACCTTTTGCTTCGTCAGGATGCCTGAGGGGCTTCGGAATGCAGGAGGTAGCTTCTGCCGAATGTCAAGTACAGTGTTCAAGGACGAATTGTTCAAAACTATATTGGCATATGTTGATGACATCTTAGTCAAAAGTGCCAAAAGACAAGATCACGTATCAGATCTAGCAACCGCCTTCGCTCGCATGAGACAGGCCGGCCTCAAGCTAAATCCAGAAAAGTGCGTATTCGGAGTGACAAAAGGCAAAATACTTGGTTGTCTAGTTTCAGCTCACGAGATAGAAGCCAATCCTGACAAGATAAATGCAATCCTTAACATGGAGGAGCCAAAATGCATGAGAGATGTGCAGAAGCTGTCGGGCAGAATTGCCGCACTCAACAGATTCATCGCAAAAGCAGTAGAGCGAATTTACGATTCTTTGCAACACTCAGAAATGCAGCTAAGTTCCAGTGGGGGCCAGAGCAGTCAAAAGCATTCCACGAGCTAAGGCAATACTTGATGCAGCTCACGAAGCTAACAGTACCAAACCCAAAAGCACCACTGCTTCTGTACATTGCGGCATCACAATCAGCAGTTAGTGCAGCGCTCATCACAGAAAAGCTGGTCGATGGCAGAAACATTCAGCAGCCAGTGTATTATGTTTCGGAGGCTTTGAACTCGTCGAAGCTGTTTTATACAGTGTTGGAAAAGATGATCTATGCAGTGATAATGGCTTCTAGAAAGCTCAGACACTATTTCGAGGGCCACAACATCAAAGTCCTCACAGATCAGCCACTCAAGGAGCTTTTGAACAACAAAGAAGCTTCGGTGAGAATTCGCAAATGGGCAGCGGAGCTTTCAGAGTACGTCGTGGATTTTGAAAGGAGAACATCAATCAAATCGCAAGTCCTAGCTGACTTCATCGCGGAGTGGACATCGCCTTCGCCACAAAATGCTATCAGAGAGGAAAATTGGCTGATACACTGTGATGGTGCTTGGGGGGACAAAGGAGCTGGCATCGCGGCAATTGTACAATCGCCTTCGGGGTGTAAAAATGAGATATGCAGCAAATTTAGAGTTTTGCAAATGCAGTGACAGAAGCACAAACAACGTTGCCGAGTACGAAGCTGTGTTACTTGGGCTCAGAAAAGCCAGGGCTTTGGGAGCTCAGAGATTCATTGTCAAAACAGATTCTAAGGTGGTGGCAGATCACATTGAAAAAGAAAGCATAGCGAAGCAGCCAGAACTCATCAAATACTTGTCCACTGTACGCTCAATCGAGAAAAAGTTTAAAGGTTTCACTGTAGAGTACATCCCAAGAGCAAAAAATGAAGAGGCAGATGCTCTGGCTAAGGCAGCTGCAAAAGGGGAAAAGCTTCCACCTGACGTATTCTTTCAAACATTAACATCACCATCGATAAAAGACTCAGATGACTCACCGAAGCTGATCAATGCAATAAGCTCAGAGGATTGGCGATCCCCAATAATAGCTTTTCTCCGGGGATACTACGAGCCAATTGACGAAGATGATGTAAAAGCCATGCAACAAAGAGCACGATGCTATCAGATGATAGATGATATACTTTACAAAAAAGGAGTTGTAGCTCCTTGGCTTCGCTGCATCTCTAGCAATGAAGGAAAAGAGCTGATCCAAGAGATACACAGCGGCTTATGTGGAGCACACTTTGGGCCAAGAGCTTTAGTGGGCAAGGCAATGAGGCAAGGATTTTACTGGCCTGCAATCATCATGGATGCAACACACACGGTCAAGACGTGCGATCAGTGTCAAAAGTGTGCAGCAAACAGAAAATCTCCTTCGGAGCAATCACAGCTAATAACTCCAACATGGCCTTTGCAAAGATGGGGCATTGATCTAGTTGGCCCACTTCCAACAGCACAAGAAAATCTCAAATACGCCATAGTAGCAGTTGAGTACTTCACCAAGTGGATCGAAGCCAGACCATTGGCTAACATCACAGCAAAAACAGTTATCAAATTCTTCTGGCAGCAAATCGTGTGCCGATTCGGAGTACCAAGGGAAATAACAGTGGACAACGGGAAGCAGTTTGACTGTGACGAATTCAGGCAGTATTGCATGTCAATTGGAACAAAAGCAAAATTCGCTTCGGTCTATCATCCGCAAACAAATGGAGCAGTTGAAAGAGCCAATGGCTTAATTTTTACAGCCATCAGAAAGTGCCTCGCAAATTGTAAGAAAAAAGGCAAGTGGGTAGAAGAAATGCCTAAGGTGATCTGGGCTCACAACACCACCACATCAAGAGCAACACAGTTTACTCCGTTCAAACTGCTTTATGGTGAAGAAGCAGTATGCCCAGAGGAAATACTGCACAAAGGGCTTCGCACCCAACAAGAAGCTCCCAAAGACAGCGAAGCCGTTGACAAGGATCTCATTGAGATATACAGGCTCCAAGCAGCAAAAACATCTCCAAATATCAAGCTGAGACAAGAAAATGGCGAGACAAAAAGGTAGTCAGGAAAGATATCAAGGCAGGGGACTGGGTCCTAAGGAAAAATCCAAGCATGCCCGCTGGAAAGCTGCAACAGAAATGGGAAGGCCCATTTCTGGTCATCAAAAGCAACAGTCCTGGCTCATTTCGCTTAGGCGACGACGAAGGCAATGAGCTACCGCATTCATGGAATGCGGATAGCTTACGAAAATATTACTTATGAAAAAGATGTAAAATGGCTTCGTACTCTATAAACGAAGTCATTGAGTAGAATAGCATTTTTACTTTCTTTCAAAAGCCCGTACTCTTTTCCTCACAAGGGGACCCTGACCAAGGGGTGAGGTTTTTAACGAGGCGGTGCTTACTGTAACTCATCAAATTATATATGAACGAGGTATTCCCCATAAAAGCAGCATCGAAAGCGATTGGCTTCGACCAAGTCGCTGGTATTCGATAATCTAAATAGAACTGAATTGACCCTACCAAAAGTAAGGCCAATTCAGATCGGGCTTCGGTCCAAAACAGCTTACTCTAAACAAAAAGAGTAAAAGGGGCTTCGGTCCAAAACAGCTTACTCTAAACAAAAAGAGTAAAAGGGGCTTCGGTCCAAAACAGCTTACTCTCAAAACAGAGCGAAAAGGGCTTCGGTCCAAACAAGCTAAATTCTAAAACAAAGTACAAGGGGCTTCGGTCCAAATCATCCTAATCCAAAAAAGAGTGAAAGGGGCTTCGGCTAACAGCATTATATGCATCTATACATAAACATACAAAACTCGCTTTCATAGGGGCTTCGTTAACCCATCAGAACTCATCCACAACATAACCAAAACGGCTTTGAATCACAGATACACGGAAGTACAACACTTGAATGAATAAAACCCCGCTTTGGGGGGGGGGGAGGAGGCGTTTCTTTCGCAACGAAGCCAAATCGAGCTTACATTCATCCAAGTGTTTTCAATCAAGACGATGCCCTAGCGAATTGCAGTGTTGCACAAAAAGATGAATCAAAACATCTCAAAAACATAGCCATCAAAAAGCTGGCCAGATCTCCTAAATCTAGGAGCATTATACACACAAGCAAAGTCTCTAACATCATCTAAATCTTCCGGCTCCACCTTAACTGGAAGCAGACGAACAGCTTCGGCATTTCTTGCACGAGCAAGTTTGACACGAGGAGAACGTTGAACGACGAAAGAGTGGAAAAAGCCAAACACATCGAGTTCGCAATAACGAAAAAACTCGTGGCAAAATTCCCAGAAATCGTCGATTCTTTGACTTGGATATAACCTCCGATATTGTTCCCATGCGAAGCAAGACACACACAAGGGACCATCGCGCATAGTAATTGGCATGATTTCAAGGACACCTCCCTCAGCAGGGATCTGAGTATATACAAATTTACAAAGTTTCAACATCACTCAACAAAATAATCAAAGTCATCATCTCTATTGAAGCTAAACCTTCGGATCAGCATCAGAAGCTCCGGCTTCCGCTCCAATTCGACCAGCATCGGCACCAGCTCTTGAAGTACCAGCAGCGGCGGCGGCGGCAACAGCTTCGCCTTCGGCTTTCTGTCGTTGCTCAAGGGCAAGCTTCTCCTTGTACTGAAATCAAAAAGAACGATCAGTACCGAAAGCAAAGTTAACAGGACATGTCAAAAGCCAAAATAAATGGCTAAAATGATAAAAGAAGCCAACCTTAGCCAGACGATCATATGCAGTGCGCCGAGCACACTCCCTCCCTGTCTCTGACCAAAATTTCCTCAAAAAGAGACCACGAGTCGCCAAAATAGCCTCGTTGAAAAACTCTTTCTTATCAGGATTTAGAGCCGAAGGAAACTGAAAGTCCCTCCTTAAAAAGCCCTTGTAATGAGAGCATCCATCATCTGCCAGCATCTTAAAGGCGTTAGTGATGCATGTACGGGCAGCGTAATCACCCACTCTGGACAAGATGTCTGGCAAAGACTTGAACTCATCATCAAGCCAATCAAAAAGCTTCCCAGCGCTAAAGTCGTCAGAGGGGAAGGGCAGCGGCTCGGCTCCATATTGTTTCAGAGCAGCTTCGTATTCAGCATAGATGCCAATGCTGCGACTGAGCAATTCAGAATCCAAACTCTCCTTGTTGGCCCTAAGCTGCTCCACTTGAGCCTTAAGCTGGCTGGCTTCGGATATGAGGGAGTCTTTCAAATCAACAGCAATAAGAAGCTCCTTCTTGTGTTTCTCAGCATCCAAAGTAGCCTTCTCCTTCTCAGCCTCGAGAGATTTTATTTGATTCTTCAAGTCATGCTCTAAATTGGAAGCATCGACTATTTTGTTCCGAAGCCCATCAATTGTCTGAGCGTTAAGTGCACGCATAGACTCCAGCGAAGCGACCTGGCTTTTGAGCGAAGCAACTTCTGACGAGGCAGATTCACGATCACGACGAAGCTGCTCCTTCTCATCGTTCAAAGATCTCTTCTGTTGAAGAAAGCCCTCACGCTCCTTCCTTAGAGCATCAAGCTCAGCCCGCTCGTTCTCAACATCGTTGAGACGAAGCGGAAGGCGAGCAAAAAGCTCCTGCATAGACATTATAGACTAAAACAAGAAAAACATAAGTATCAAAAAGCCGGACGACAAACTCAATAGCGAAGAAAAAGGAACAGACCTGGATGCCGCCACTAAGGCTGGAAATTGAAAGCGTGTCCAAATCCAAAGATTTGACACGAGTCTCAAGCTCTGAAAGAGCGAAACCAATGTTTAGACAAAAAGCCAAAATCAATCAACTTCAGGTGAGCAGTTAAAAATTACCAACCATTTGGAACAATAACCGGAATATCGCTAGGAGGACGAAATCCGCCCTGTCGAAGCCGATCTGCAAGGGGGCCATACCCGGCATAACTTGCTTCTGAAGCAAAATAATCAACAAGTCAAAAGAGAACGTTACAGCTAAAAACACAAGTATAGCTGCTTCGCGAAAAAACCTTTAGATTCAGGAGCTGATCTCTCAGGGGCTGGTTCAACATCCTTGGCAGGGGAAGATTGCTCAGCGATAGCTGAATGAGCCAATTTAACTGGCTCAATGGTTATTGGAGCCAAATCGCCAGAGCCCTGCTCAACCTCAAGAGCAGAAGCCGTCCGCTGTACCTCCTCGATATTTGGCTGAAAAGCCTCCTGCGTAAACGTCTTTGAAGCCGCTTGAGCTACCTCCTCAACGTTTGGCTGAAAAGCCGTCAGTGAAAGCGCTTCGGGCGTGGTAGCTACACCAGCCAACAAGTCCAAGGACGTTGGCTGGAATGGAATAGACGATACCTCAGGATCAGCCAAAGGACAGTCTTTTGTCTCGTCCTCCCTCAAAAGCCGATTGAAGCTCACTTCTTCTTCGTCGTCAATGCAGTCAAGTACACGCTCACGACGAAGAGGTCCAATAGCAGCTTTAACTTTAACAAAATGACAAAAAACAAATAAACAAACCGAAGCTAAAAGCAAAACGAAGCTAAACACAAAGAGACAAGCAATACAACAAACAAACCTCCAGAAGAAGGCAAATCAACTGTACCGGAAGAAGCAGGAACAACTTGCTTAGGGGCGACGGTGGTAGGCGTTTCCGCAGCCGAAGCAATGGGACGAGGAGGAGCGCTGGCAAGCGGAACAATGGGAAGAGCTTTTCCAAGCTTTTGACGCTTGGAGGACTCCAAGGCAGAAGTACGCTTGGGAGTCTCCGAGGGAGCAAGCCGCTTCTTTGAGGCAGTCACCTTGGAGCCTTGTCCTCGGTGTTGGCCTCCACCACGGCCAGAAGGGGCTTCGGGCTTGCTGCCCCCGGCTTCGTCACCACCCTCATCTGACTGACCGCTTCCACGGCCTCCACCACGACCTTTCTTTCCACGGCCACGACCCGGCTTCGGGGCTGGTTGCAGGCTAGGATGATCCTGACCAGTGAACTTCTTCGATGGTTTGGATGGGGCCGAACGCTGAGGATAGCTAACACCCATCTCATCAAACACTCTGTTAAGACGGACCCCATCAACCAAAGCCAAACAACTATCATGTTCCTTGGCAGTGTACTTCCCACAAATAATTTCAGCCATTAGCTCAATGGACTGAACGAAGGCAAAATCAGACATATTCTCTGGCTTTTTAACCCCAAACTTGGGAAAGTACACATGAGGAATACCTCTGTAAAGCCTAGTCTCAACAACAAATGGCTTCCACGAAGCAGATAGAATATTCACTCCAACAGCAAGCCCTTCCTCAATCAAGTCCTGGCTGCTCGAGACCCGACTGGCTCTGAAAAAAGCACTCTCACAGCGATCAAAGCCAGGGGCATTCCTGTCGAAGGAAGGGCAAGCCACAAAATCACAAGGACCAATAGAGCTACGCAGTGGAAAACCCACCAGCTTCGTTCCATCAGCCATCACGTTCTCCAGCGTGGGCACCTTAACATAAAGCCAATGGTTTTTCCAACTCTTGTCCCACGTATTTCTCTGACAAAAGGTAAGCACTACTTTCTGCTTGTCAGTCTGCCTCCACCGCGCGCAAAAAGTAACACTTCCATAATCCGGCTCATAATCAAAGCCGTCAACCTTAACACTCTTTGTTTGCCGATGCCCTTCAAAGTAACGGACGAAGCAGTCCGCATTAACATCTGATGCGTTGGTCTTCACGGCCCAAAAGAAGCGAAGCAAATGAGTAATAGCATTGGGAGTAAGATGATGAAGCTGCAAGCCAAACTTCCCAAGGATATCAGCAATGACGTTATCTATGGGCATCCAAAGCCCGGCAGTGAAGAATTCCTTGAAAACCACAGCTTCGTCTGGCCCAGGCGTCGAGGTAGTCTCTGTGCCAGGGGCTCGTCCTTGACCGGCTTCAAAATACCCCTTCTCCTCATAGAAGCGAATCAATGAAGGGGTAACATTAGACCTACCAAAGACAGTGGTCTTTGGCCTTTTCCGATAATCCACAAGGTCTGAGGCATCGGCTTCCACATCTTCAAGGCCATCTTCGGCCGTAGACCCAGCATCCTCTGCATCTTCGTCACCTATAGGTGCATCTTCCTCGGCAAGTCCCTTGCCTCGGTCATCAATAACCATAGCAACTCCAGCTTCGGGAGCCACGGCCACGTTGCCTTCAATCTCCTGAGCAAAAGCCGCAGCTTCAGTAGCATCCATGTCAACAGCGTCCGAATTGTCTTCGTCAGAGACGTAGCCAATCATACGAGCGGTTTGCTTCGTGCGAGCCGCTGAAGCGAACAGAAACAAATAAGCAAAAGAAGCACCAAAAAGTCACGAAAGCAAAAGCGAAGAAAAGCAAATAGCACAAAAGCAAAAAGCTTACTTGTGACAAGAAGAAAAGCCAAAGCTTGAGTTTAACAGCTTCCAAAAGCCAAAGAAAGCGTCAAGCTCAAGTCAGGCAAAACAAAGCAAGCAAAATCGACTCCCCCCCTTCGGTCCTATTTATAGGCCAGTAAAATCTGATTGTTAAAACCTCGAAAAATGAACCGCCGCTTCAAATCTGGTAAAACCGAAGCAAAAGTTACAACAACGGTTAAAACAATTCAATCAGTTTTCAATAAAACGAAGCCAAATAACATGATATATCAGATAAACGAAGCAAAAATAGAACAATCACGACAAAACACTAAGGGGCTTTCTCCAACAAGGAGGAGGCGTTTCTCTGGCTGGCAAGCAATCCTAATTTCGTGGAGCTCGGCCTGTTGAAGAAAGCCCTCGTCCTCGAGGGGCTACTGTTGGGGATTTGGCCTGCCGACAAACGCCTTCTGCTTGTTTCGCTACATCTCATGCGTGAGGGCGACAATGAAACAAGGAAATCAAGCCAGATTAGCTTTTATTTGCTCTGCATATCCCTGCTTCGGCTTCGGTGATCACATATCGCCGTATACGAAAGCCAATCGGCTTCGGTGATCACTTACAGCCATATACGAAAGCCAATCGGCTTCGGTGATCATTTACCGACGCATACGAAAGCCAATCGGCTTCGGAGATCAAGTTCTGCTGTATGCTAAAGCCAATCGGCTTCGGTGATCGCTTCGCAGTATGCCAAAATGACGTTGTCAAAAGCAAGTTAGAAGCCAATTTGATGAAGCGTTGATATTATTGAATGCCAAAAGCCATGAATGAGTTACAGGTTAGCTTCGGCTTGATTTGTATTGCAGGATTCTTGATGGGGCCATCGGCTTCTGGGCGTAGAGAGACGGCTTCTGGTCGCCTCAGTTTGGAAGAAGCCAATTGCAGGAGCCAAGACGCTATCCCTAGCCACCGAAGCAGACGTGGACCAAGTCCAACGAGACCAGGTCCAAGCCAAGTCAAACACGGAATCATAAGTCTACGCATTCACACGAGGAAGGAGTAAATGTACCGAAGTGTCCATGGGTTATTTGTATTGTATAGTCTAGAGGATGATGCCTGACCCCAGGGGTAAAATGGGAATGTAAAGACCCTTGATCTCCCTATAAAAGGGGACCCCTCCCCTTCATGTAAAGGTTGTTGATTCCAAGAATACTGTTGATAAGTAATATATTGTTGCTTGTCCCAGCTGTTCGGTTTCAACAGTTGTCTGGGTCCTTTGGCTTCGGCTATTAACCCAACAGTTACAAAAACAGTAACAAAATGGTCTCAAACTCACCCAGACGTGGTTTATAGTCTAATAGAGTGGTTTGTAGTCATCCATTGCGAAAAAAAATTGACAGCAAGTTCGGCAGCATAAAACGTTGCGTTAATTGCACTAAACGGTCCCGTTTTCGTGGTGTCACAAAAGCAATAACGAAATGGTCCGAAACACACCCACATATGGTTTTTGGTCTAATAGAGTGCTTTGGTGTCATCCGTTGTGAAAAAATTGACAGCAAGTTTGGCCGCATAAAACAGTACATTAATTGCACTAAGTGGGTCCGTTTCGCTACGTTACAAAAGTTGTAACAAAATGGTCCAAAACTCACCCAGACAAGGTTTTTGGTCCAATAGAGTGGTTTGAAGTCATCTGTTGCGAAAAAATTGACAGCAAGTTCTGCCCCATAAAACTAGTAACAAAGTGGTCTGAAACTCACCCACACATGGTGTTTGGTCCAATAGAGTGGTTTGAAGTCATCTGTTGCAAAAAAATGACAGCAAGTTCTGCCGCATAAAATAGTGCATTAATTGCATTAAACGGGTCCGTTTCGCTACGTTATAAAACCAGTAACGAAATGGTCCGAAACTCACCCAGACATGGTTTTTGGTCTAATAGAGTGGTTTGGAGTCATCCGTTACGAAAAAATTGACAGCAAGTTCGGCTGCATAAAATCGTGCATTAATTGCATTAAACGGGTCCGTTTCGCTACGTTACAAAAGCAGTTACGAAATGGTCCGAAACTCACCCAGACATGGTTTTTGGTCTAATAGAGTGGTTTGGAGTCATCCGTTGCGAAAAAATTGACAGCAAGTTCGGCCGCATAAAATGGTGTATTAATTCCACTAAACGGGCCCGTTTCGCTACGTCATAAAGCAGTAACAAAATGATCCGAAACTCACCCAGACATCGTTTTTTGTCTAATAGAGTGGTTTCGAGTCATCGTTGTGAAAAAATTGACAGCAAGTTAGGGCGCACATAACGGTGTATTAATTGCACTAAACGGGCCCGTTTCGGGGTGTCACAAAAGCAGAAACGAAATGGTCCGAAACTCACTCAGACGTGGTTTTTGGTCTAATAGAATGGTTTGGAGTCATCCATTGCGAAAAAATTGAAAGCAAGTTCGGCCGCATAACGGTGCATTAATTGCACTAAACGGTCCTGTTTCGGGGTGCCACAAAAGCAGTAACGAAATGGTCCGAAACTCACCCAGACATGGTTTTTGGTCTAATAGAGTGGTTTGGAGTTATTCGTTGCAAAAAAATTGACAGAAAGTTCGGCCGCATAAAACGGTGCATTAATTGCACTAAACGGGCCCGTTTCGCTACGTTGCAAAAGCAGTAACGAAATGATTCAAAACTCGCCCAGATATGGTTTTTGGTCTAATAGAGTGGTTTGGAGTCATCAGTTGCGAAGAAGTTGACAGCAAGTTCGGCCGCATAAAACAGTGCATTAATTGCACTAAACGGGCCCGTTTTGCTACATTACAAAGCGGTAACGAAATGGTCCAAAACCCACTCAAACATGGTTTTTGGTCTAATAAAGTGATTTGGAGTCATCCAATGCGAAAAAACTGATAGCAAGTTCGGCCGCATAAAACGGTGTATTATTTGCACTAAACGGGCCCGTTTCGGGATGTCACAAAAGCACTAACGAAATGGTCCGAAACTCACCCACACATGGTTTTTGGTCTAATAGAGTGGTTTGGAATCATCCAATGCGAAAAAATTGACTGCAAGTTCGGCCGCATAAAACGGTGCATTATTTGCACTAAAGGGCCCGTTTCGGGGTGTCACAAAAGCACTAACGAAATGGTCCGAAACTCACCCACACAAGGTTTTTGGTCTAATAGAGTGGTTTGGAGTCATCCAATGTGAAAAAATTGACAGCAAGTTCAGCCTCATAA
Organism: Alloteropsis semialata; assembly: GCA_004135705.1. Classification (NCBI taxonomy): domain Eukaryota; kingdom Viridiplantae; phylum Streptophyta; class Magnoliopsida; order Poales; family Poaceae; genus Alloteropsis; species Alloteropsis semialata. The sequence continues at coordinate 29,692,961 of CM014273.1, read as the reverse complement.
AACGGTGCATTAATTGCACTAAACGGGCCCGGTTCCCTGCGTTACAAATACAGTAACGAAATGGTCTAAAACTCACCCAAATATGATTTTTGGTCTAATAGAGTGGTTTCCAGTCATCCGTTGCGAAAAAAATTGACACCAACTTTGACCGCATAAAACGATGCATTAATTGCACTAAACGGGCCCGTTTCGCTACGTTACAAAAGCAGTAACGTAATGATCCGAAACTCACCCAGACATGCTTTTTGGTCTAATAGAGTGGTTTGGAGACATCCGTTGCGAAAAAATTGACAGCAAGTTCGGCCGCATAAAACGGTGCATTAATTGCACTAAACGGGCCTGTTTCGGGGTGTCACAAATGCACTAATGAAATGGTTCGAAACTCACCCACACATAGTTTTTGTCTAATAGAGTGGTTTGAAGTCATCCAATGTGAAAAAATTAACAGCATGTTCGGCCGCATAAAACGGTGCATTAATTGCATTAAACGGGCCTGTTTCGCTACGTTACAAAAGCATTAACGAAACGGTCCGAATCTCACCCAGACATGGTTTTTGGTCTAATAGAGTGGTTTGGAGCAATCCAATGCGACAAAATTGACAGTAAGTTCGGCCGCATAAAACGGTGCATTAATTGTACTAAACAGGCCCTTTTCGCTACGTTACAAAAGGAGTAACGAAATGGTCCGAAACTCACCCAGACATGGTTTTTGGTCTAATAAAGTGGTTTGCAGTCATCCGTTGCGAAAAAATTGACAGCAAGTTCGGCCGCATAAAATGGTGCATTAGTTGCACTAAACGGGCCTGTTTCGCTACGTTACATAAGCAATAACGAAATGGTCCGAAACTCACCCAGACATGGTTTTTTGTCTAATAAAGTGGTTTGGAGTTATCTGTTTGCTAAAAAATTGACACCAACTTCGGCCGCATAAAACGGTGCATTTGTTGCACTAAACGGGCCCGTTTCGGGGTGTCACAAAAGCAGTAACGAAATGGTCCGAAACTCACCCAAACATGGTTTTTGGTCTAATAGAGTGGTTTGGAGTCATCCATTGCGAAAAAATTGACAGCAAGTTCGGTCGCATAAAACGGTGTATTAAGTGCACTAAACGGGCCCGGTTCCCTACGTTACAAAAATAGTAACGAAATGGTCCGAAACTCATCCAAATATGATTTTTGGTCTAATAGAGTAGTTTCCAGTCATCCGTTGCGAAAAAATTGACACCAACTTTGGCCGCATAAAACGGTGCATTAATTGCACTAAACGAGCCAGTTTCGTTACGTTACAAAAGCAGTAACAAAATGGTCCGAAACTCACCAAGACATGCTTTTTGGTCTAATAGAGTGGTTTGGAGTCATCCGTTGTGAAAAAATTGACAGCAAGTTCGGCCGCATAAAACGGTGCATTAATTGCACTAAACGGGCCCGTTTCGCTACGTTTTGGGGTGTCACAAATGCACTAACGAAATGGTTCGAAACTCACCCACACATGGTTTTGGTCTAATAGAGTGGTTTGGAGTCATCCAATGCGAAAAAATTAACAGCAAGTTCGGCCGCATAAAACGGTGCATTAATTGCACTAAACGAGTCCGTTTCGCTACGTTACAAAAGCAGTAACGAAATGGTCCGAAACTCACCGAGACATTGGTCTAATAGAGTGGTTTGGAGTAATCCAATGCGACAAAATTGACAGCAAGTTCGGCCGCATAAAATGGTGCGTTAATTGCACTAAACGAGCCCGTTTCGCTACGTTACAAAATCAGTAACGAAATGGTTCAAAACTCACCCAGACATTGGTCTAATAGAGTGGTTTGGAGTAATCCAATGCGACAAAATTGACAGCAAGTTCGTCCGCACAAAATGGTGCATTAATTGCACTAAACGGGCCCGTTTCGGGGTGTCACAAAAGCAGTAACGAAATGGTCCGAAACTCACCCATCATGGTTTTTGGTCTAATAAAGTGGTTTAGAGTCATCTGTTGCGAAAAGATTGACAGCAAATTCGACCGCATAAAATGGTGCATTAATTGCACTAAATGGGCCCGTTTCGGGGTGTCACAAAAGCAGTAACAAAATGGTCCAAAACTCACCCAAACATGGTTTTTGTCTAATAGAGTGGTTTGGAGTCATCCGTTGCGAAAAAATTAACAGTAAGTTCGGCCGCATAAAATGGTGCATTAATTGCACTAAATGGGCCCGTTTCGAGGTGTCACAAAAGCAGTAACGAAATGGTCCGAAACTCACCTAAACATGGTTTTTGGTCTAATAGAGTGGTTTGGAGTCATCCGTTATGAAAAATTGACAGCAAGTTTGGCAGCATAAAACGGTGCATTAATTGCGCTAAACAGGCCCGTTTTGGAGTCATCCAATGCGAAACAATGGACAGCAAGTTCGGCCGCATAAAACGGTGCATTAATTGCACTAAACGGTCCCGTTTCGAGGTGTCATAAAAGTAGTAATGAAATGGTCCAAAACTCACCCACACATGTTTTTTGGTCTAATAGAGTGGTTTGGAGTCATTTGTTGCAAAAAATTGACAGCAAGTTCGGTCGCATAAAACGGTGCATTAATTGCACTAAACGGTCCCGTTTCGGGGTGTCACAAAAGCAGTAACGAAATGGTTTGAAACTCACCCAGACATGGCTTTTAGTCTAATAGAGTGGTTTGGAGTCATCCATTGCGAAAAAATTGATAGCAAGTTCGGCCACATAAAATGGTGCATTAATTGCACTAATGTCACACCCGGATTTACGAAGAAATCTGAATGCTACTATATGTGTACCCAGGAAGTCCAAAGCACATATATAGCTCCCATGGTTGCACTGTTTTCCTGGGTTGCCACTTTAAGATAGAAACCATAACAAGAGATTCCTAGAACAAAGCACACAACACATGGTCCAGATCAAGAGACGCCGAGAACAAAGCACACAACACATGTTCTATCTTCCTAACCATGTTGCTAAAAAGCAAGTTGTAACCATTCATCAACAATCACCATTATTTAGTATCAAAGTCTCATTGGTCCAGTGACAATAGCTCAAGTTGCATAGCCTAGCATTTGCTACCCAAAAGATGCATAGCCCGGGTTGTTCAAGGTAAACAAGGTATAAGAACACTAGGGATAACCTTAAACAAATTAAACTCATGCATGAATGTAATGTATATTAAAGGTGTATAAGTTGCAAGAAATTTCTCGTTTTATACTTGCTTTCCTCTTGGTACTGCTGCTGCTGCTCTTGCTTTTCGAAGTGCTAGTCAACGGACGTCTCAAACAGCTCACCGTTTAGACACGAACAACAATCACCAAACACACATTCCAGGCAAGCCAGTACATGCATATCAAATGAAATAAATTAGAACAATACACCAAACAATACAAACAGAGGGAAAAAAGGCTAATAAAACTATTCTACGCATTTCTATGAACACATGAGCGAAAGAATCACTTAAAATGAGTAAGATATGGCCTAAACAAGGTTCCAAGGGCTTATCTGCGATTAACAGAACATTCTAAGAGCTGAACAACAAGAAACCGAGGGCATAAACATAAACACAGATAAAACTCAGGGTCTAACAGGCGAGCTAGGGCAGGATGGCGGGTTCTAATTTATGAATGCCTAGGGTCCTAGATAAAAGAAAACAGGACCTAAATGGAATTATTTCCTACATGTTTAGGACTGTGGGTTAATTATCCAAAAACTAGAGGGCTCTTTAGCAAAACTGGCCGAGCTGACCGGTATCCGGGTCTGTTGACTCAGATTCGGCTGTCCATCCGAAAATGGGCGGCTGGATCAGCTCGGGTAGGTCTCAGGTTCGCCGACGGCAAAGGAGGCGGCGGCGCTCGGCGGTTCGTGGCGGTGACTCGCCAGAGTTTGGGCACGCGGGAGCTACAAGGCTCGGTTTTGCACGAAACTTGGACCATGAGCAAGAAGAGAACGGCGCGAACCTCCTCGTGGGGATCTTGGCGTCGGTCGGCTTCCACAACGGGCTCGCGGCTGCGGGCGGGGTCGCGCGGTGCGTTGGCGTTCGAGCGGACGGACCGGGCTTCGGGGCATCGAGGTTTTCTCTCGGCGCTCCTGCGTGTGCGAGTGAAAGGTCAAGGACGAGAGCGAAGCACACACGGCGGCGAATTAGAGCGGTGGTGGCTTACCGACGACGAGCAGCAGCGGCAGCGGCTGGAGCTCTCGATCGGCGTTGCGGGAAAAAGAAAGGCGACGCGAGGGCTTGCAGGGGCTTTATAGCGTCAACCCCGGCCGACTCGGAGACCGGGACGCGCCCTCCCGCAGGCGAATCGGGCATGGCGGTTGCGGAGCAACGCTTCGGACTCGGCTGAATTCGAGCGAGGGAGGAGAAGGTCCTGGCGAGCGGGGCCCACCTATCGGTGGTGCAACTGAAGGCGCCAAGGCGCAGAGATGACTTCAGAAGAGGAAAACAGGAACGGGAATGGAGAGGTGCAAGCGGGCCTTGCTGGGCCGAACTGAAGCGGGCTGCAGAGAGTTAAGGGAGTGAAACCGAACTGGGCTAAGAGTCCAGGAGCTAAAAACGGACTTAATTGTGGTGGAATGGTCCTACTTAAACTGACTCAGGTGTTATCTGTTGTGTACAACACTAAGCACGTCACACACCTAAGTCAGCATAAGTCTGGAGTTCCGTCGAGTGTCCCCAGGATAACCCGAATCATCCACTATCAACTGACTCTTTACACATACTCAGGATCCCAACACTAGAGGATACATCACATAAATTGCACAAAGGAATTTATACAACACAGATAGATAAGAGTTATACAAAACGGAGTACTTAACACAGGTTCTACAAGTTCAGCAACAAGGTTGTACCAAGGTATATTAAACAGACTTAACAAAGCAGATCATGTCGTGCCTAGACATAATCTACCTCTTCAGGATCTCCACGGCGGCTGCAGCAACACCTACTCCTCGGGCTCAGCTGCAACAGGGGTTAAACAACCCTGAGTACGAAGGTACTCAGCTAGACTTACCCGACAACCTATTGCTAAAGGGATTCTCAAGGAGTATGCAAGGCTTTCTCGTTTTACAGAGAAGCAAACAGGCTCTTGCGAGAAACACAGCTTACTAGAGTATACACCTTAATTGCCAAATTTTAGCCCTTCAAGTTATTACCCTATACCTCTAGGTTAGCCGTGCAATACTAATCCATTCAAGCACCTAACTAATCAACAAGTCATAATGTGATTCAATAAATGAGCATAAGCAATGACCTATCCAGTTTGGCAGTGATCAAACATGTATCAAAATCGTGACACTCGATGATTCGAATTGATTTTAAACCCTGCAGGGAAACCTGAGACACACACCCTGTGCGCGCCTCGTCAGGCCTCACGAAGCTACTTTTCCCGCTTTGGCCACTATTGCCTGAACTTAGCCCACATAGCCCAGAGTCGCATCCCCAACAATACCGCATTGCCCGGGACAATGGTGTGTGGGTTACTGACTACGACTCCGCTCACATTCCTCGCCAGACACGGTGGGTCACAGTTCAACCGCTAGTACCGCAAAAGTACATCAGTTTCCCGGGTCCCTATACCGGTATGTGCCCAGTACGTTCAAAGCTTGACCTCAGGCAAACATCATGGGACCTAAGTTCATTAAATGGGCAGGACCAGCTCACCAATAACCAAAGCATCCAACATATTACCATTCTCACATTCTTGTCCTACTCAACACTTCTCAAAGTCTCACTAATCATATTTTAATTCATAAAACAAGTAGTCCTGGGGTGCAGGTGACCGGGAATCACCTGACTTCTACTGTAGTGAGTGTTGACGGTCTATAGTCGCGTCAATTGTGAATCACAAACGCACGGATCATCGTAGCTTTTCCCTTAGAGTATTCCATCCAAGGTTTATCAATCCGTGGATCGACAATGAACTTACTAGGGTTTCTCATCTAATCTAACAGATTTATTCCTATAGCTTTAAGCGTTGATTGCATATAAATGGTAAAACCTATATGATATGAGTGTAGTGTATAGGTTGATCACATCCATAACATAGGCGAGGGTAAAGAGCAACCAAAGGATAAATGGGCCTATCATCTTCTAGTTGTAGTTCTAGCCAAATAGAGCAAGCACATCATGCATCTCATCTAAAGCCATCTTTAAACTCTTACCTCTGGTCAACCTCTCAAGAACGCCACCTTACACGGGATCACACCCTGTCACGATGCTCCCTATCGGCGTGGTTAGTTACGAGGGCACGTCTACAAGTGAACGTGTCTAGATATCATGAAGGGTCAACACACTAGATCTAATCACCATAATTACATAAAGCATGCTATATAGTCTAACCTTGCATTAGACTAAGAATCAATCATATTCATGATAGTTAGAAAGCATAGAAGGAGTTATTGAGTCGCTAAGAGATCGGATGACATGAAGAACATTGCTCATATAGTAGATGTATTTGGATCATCACCACCGAGTACATACCATTGATGACTCCAACTAGCTCTTGAACTCCACCATGGCACAACCACGCAGGGAGGCCATGGTGGCTAGGGTTAGCCTAAGCCATCCCCTAGACAACTTCGAGGACTTGTGGCGGTCGTCTTTTCCTTTTGGTGTATGCCTTAGGTTTCTCTGAATTCTGGTGGATGGATATGTGTGCCTCCGTGCATCAGGGATATAAATAGTCCGAAGAAACCCTAGCTCGAAGGGGAGGCCGAGGCGGCGCAGAAACCCCCTAGGCCGGCCGGCATGGGCCCCATGGGCCGGCCGGCCTGGGCTGTTTCTATGGCCTCTCGGTCCCATCTTTCGCGTGCAAGCTTCTAGATCCTCTAGGAGTTGATTTGCCAATGCATGTGGGTATTTGACATCGGTTGCTTCGGGATAAGATTGGGTCTTGATAGCTTTCCATATGTCTGCCTAATTTGCCTTGATCCCAAAGTCATCCGACCTTATCTTCAGGTCTTTGCCCTTGCTCATTCTTGGAGGTTGGTTCACCATAGATGAGAGCGAAAGAAATCCGAGTTGTATTAAGTCCTTTGTCTTCATATTCCTCCATGCTACACATGACCTTGGTCTTCGTCCAAAAGTGCTCATTTATAGCTCAAAACTTGCGTAAACCAAAATCCTCCAAAAATACATGCATATGCGAAAATGGGGTTATTTCAAGTGCCAAGTGGCGGGTTAGTATAAGAATTGGTCCCAAAACACCATTTAATTAGCACTAAAAAGGTGTCGCTAACGAGCATCAACAATCCCCCCATGCTTAAACCTTTGCTTAGCTAGAAAATCAGCATTGCCTTTCAATGTCTTCCCTACACTTAGTTGTACACAACAAGACACATTGCTCTCAAGTGTTTAGCATTTAAAGTTCAAGTTGTGACCAGCTACATTTCATTATGGAAGATAGACTAGCAATAAAGAACAAGCCACAACAATAATAAATGTAATGCTCTTGAACTTAAGCGAACTTTAGACCTTTACCTTGTTCCATCGTGAAGAGTTTTCAAAAAGATGCATATCCAACATAAGTGAGATTCTCTTGCAAGAGCTCATGGGAGCACTCATCTCATCAAGTCGCACAAGTCTATACTAGATTATTTTCATCCTATTCTACTCATATATGATAGTGGAAGGCTTATGTGGAGTTTGGTAGGTAAAAACAATCCTAGCAAAACATGATATCTTAAATTTTGTCAAACTAAGAGAAAGATCTATTGGAATTACCGAGACTAGTCAAAAAGGCCATGGAAAATAACTATTGGGAAGAAAGAGGGATGGAACACACATATTTAGATAGGTGGACATGTGCAAATGGCAAGTGGATGATCCCGAGACACAAATGAAGTCCTCATTATCGGATTGCACATGGTTGGAAAATTGAATATGGAGTTGTCTTCAAAGCACTTGGAGTTTGCTGAAACTAAAAGAACTAAGGAGCATTATTTCTCTTTTTTCTTTCTTTCTTTCTTTCTTTCATTTTTTTCTTTCATCTGTGTTTCTTTTCTTTCTCTTTTTCTACATTTTTCTTTCTTTTTGCTCCTTAGAACCTTGGCGACATAGTACTTACTTAGCATCCTCCCCCCATGCTTAAACGATTGCTCGTCCTCGAGCATAGAAGTGAGGGTTGATAATTGCTGAAGTAAGTACACAAAGTCCATCTTGATCTTCTAGAAAAGCACTTGTATCTTCAGGGAGTTTCTTCGATGCCTCCCAAATTGATGTTCTCTAAATTAAGCTCTCAATTCTTGTGGATTTTCGTCGAGAAAATGATCCATACTCAATTGTAGGTTGTGGTCAAGGAGGTAATCACAAAAAGATATTTGGGTTTAGGGTGAATATCCAGCGAAGTTTGCGAAGTTTCTGGTGTAGAAACTCACAATGCATGGATAGAAAGGCCAGCAAAAAGAAGGTACGCAAAATAGAATGGCCAGCTTCTTAGTCTCGAACCATAGAAATCAATCTTAGTCCAACTCATCAAAATATAAGTTTGCAATTCTAAGGGTTTCATGATGATAGATCATGTATATGTAAAGGCTTTGGTAGGTAGAACTTTGCAAGAGATTAACGAATGTAGATAGCATAAGATCAAGTTTTAGATAAAACAATACAAGGCATAAGGTCATCGGTAAACGTAAATCAAAGAGCAACATAAGGAATATGTGGGTCTAGAATTTAGTCATTTAATCTCCACAAATAAAAGAGCCAATATTTAATCAATTTAAGATCATTTAATAGAGAGCAAATGGTCAAGTCATATATAACATGGTGTAGGTAGAACAAAGAGGCAACTTTCATCACTTTTCCATAAGCAATAGCATTCAAATTATGTCATCATGGTGAGCACAAAGTGATGGTGATCATTATTTACTAAAAGCAAAAACAAAAATAGGTTGTCCTCCTAGTAGCCATGTTATTAACAAGAGAGATATATAAATGTTTCTAACCTATGGTCGATGGCATACATATATACAAGCATTAAGAAATAGATGAACAAAGAGAAGGTTGAGGAAGAGTTACCGTCCTTTTCGATGCTTGCAATAAAGTGTAGCGCAGCTTCCCCTATGCTTAAGCATTGTGCTTAGCATGGAAGAAAAATCTTGAGCATCTTATGACAACCATGATTATTGTACTCCATATGGCCTTTTCCTTTTCGTCCAACAAGTCCTCCCCCATGCTTAGCATGTTGCTAAACGTGGAAGAAGAAGATGGACCATCTTATAATTCTTGAAATCCTTTTGCCATGTGTTTGGAGATTATCTTTATGCTTCTTTACCTTTGTTATCTTAATTTTCATCAACCTCTTCTTGTTGTCATTAAGCCTTGGTCCCAATCGTTTCTCGTATCGTTATCACCTCCTTGCTTGTTGTCTTCGTTGCTGCCTCATCTTCCACAAATTTTTCCTCTAATTCCAGAATAGAACATGTACTGAATCCTTGCTCCATTGCAAATTGCACAAATTTCCCTTTTCAACGAGTCATCATTTGCCCAAATCAGATTCCGAACAAGAGAGTTATGTCTTTTTTAGTCCAGCACTGCAATCTGTCCTGAGCTGATTTTAGAACGCGCAGCGCCCAATGTTTTTGTCATATCTCCTTGTACAGGTCTTCAAATGCATTGATCTTGGATGCGTTGGAACGAGCATTTGATGGAGCCTCTGAATATCAACTTTTTGTTCCTTGTACAACTCTGAGCATGTGCAGATTTTTGATGAAAACAGTAGCATCCCTTTCAATCTTCGGAGATGTTAACGATCTTGGTTGAAACTTTGATCATGAATTCATGGGATTCCTTCATCATGCCTGCAAAACAATTGAAACACACACACTACTCCTAGGGTGACGGTCGGGAGTATAAGCAAATGCCAACAACCAATGACATCCCTAAGACCTTAACTTGTGGCATAATCAATCTAGTAAAAGAGAAAAATAAAAACCTAATGGGGTGTGGGTGTGTGCAAAGTGAGTATGCAAATGAGAGGAAGGCATATAAACAAAGACAATGTTTTCACCTAGTTCTAAACACCATGTTTACAACTAGGTTGCCGAATTTCTCCATAGTAATAAATATCTATTAACCAAGGTTAAAACACCATGTCTATCCCAAGGTCAATATTTCCTTATAGCGCAAGAAAAATAAAGCGCATCGCAAAGCTTATAAACTGACCAATACAATGCAAATGCTAGCAACGTTCTCAAAACTAAATGATGATGGTCCGCGATCAAGTCTAAACACAATGTTTATACAAGACCGTAAAAGGAGAATGCCGCGCAAGCATTAACATGGATATGAAAGCATTCATCATGAAGTTTTGTGAGAGAGCCGAGCTAACAAATGCATGATGGAACGATGGAATGGATGCAAAATGCAAATGCAAAGAGTTAGTAAAAACAATGGTTAGCAAGGTTTGAAAGGTCTATCAATGTTGTTCCGCAATCAGGTGATTCAAAAGTAATTCCTTAGAGCGACAAAGCGTGGCCAACCACCTCATAAGAAGTGAAGCATTATCGACAAGAAAATCATTCATAAAAAAGAACCAAACAACCTAGCTAACGAGGTTTAGGGGAAGGTTCATGGGTATCCTATATTTTTTGCTTAAAACAAGAATTTTGAAGAGAGAAGTCAAGCTTAGAAAATCTACCTAAGGTGGTTGAAAACAAAAAGAAAAACAAAGGTTGTTTCATTGGGTGGAAAACAAATCCTATGGTTTTAGGATGGCTATAGGTATGAGAGGTTTTCCTAAGGGTTTAGGATCTCGTAGGGAGGCTAATCAAAATTTTCAGTTAGGACAAGGAATAGAGATAGACTTGGCTAATCTGAATGGTGCAGCAAGCAAATCAACACAAGTCAATCCTACCCTTATTGGCTCCGGTTTTTGGTGAGGTGATAGGAAGGTTTAGGTGGGTTAATCAAAAGGTTAGATAAAACAAAACATGCAATGCAATGCAAGGGTGAGAACAACATAGCATGAAGTGCAACTAGAGGTGGATGAACACAATGACATGACATGAATGGTGGTCTAAAAACAAAACAAAAGTTAGCCTAAGTCAACTAGCCACAAGTTTAGAATCAAAGGGTGGAGTCATACCTCATATTTCTCTCTAAAAATACTCAAAAGAAAAAGACTCTAAACACTAATACTAATAGGCACACAAAAGGGTCTACAAGTTTTCCAAGATCAAATAACAAAGTGCTTCCTCAATAACATTTAGATCATACAACATAAAGTTGTGGCATTTATTAGAGCAATGGTATAATGTTACTTGATGATTCGATTAAAGAGCACAATATAGACCATCATTTTATATAGATAATAAATAAAAAGATCGGGTTGCCTCTCGCAAAGCGCTTCATTTAAAGTCATAGAGCTAGACTTTTTCACGTACCTTCTCATTGTTGTGAAGCCATGGTCTTCGTGCGAGAATCCAAAGTGTCCATGCAGCTTGATGTCACCTTTCGTAATCCATCGTGGTTTGCTTTAAACATCTTCATGTATTGAATGTCGCCTTATTGTGTCTTCATATGCCAATATTCTTGGTGACTTTCTTTTGTTCTAAGCTTCTGAATTTGATCATGTACGCTTGATGAAAGCATTGCCCAAGCTCCTCTTCATTGTTGTCATCATTATCTTTTCTACCTTGTTCTCCTGTGTCCAGAACAGAACAGAACATGATGTGACCAGCGCCAACATGGTTGCACCAACATCTTCAACCTTGCAGCAACATGTACACTTCCCCATGAACAACTACATCGACAACAAGGCTGCACGCAAAGCACTTGGTGATGGCACCTTAAGTGCTCAAATTAGAGTGCCCCCATGGCCGCCATCTTTAACACCCATTGGAGGTTTTGGGTGTGTTGCTGATTTGGAGCCACTTATACGAATCATGGATGAGCTTGAGTCGAGGACGACTCAAATACAAGAAGGGGAGGATGATGAGGACATCGCTGCCATTGATACAACCATGCCTAGTGCTCAACAAGGACCATTAACTCGAGCACGAGCACGGCAACTTAATTATAAGGTAAAGTCATTTCTTGCTGTCCAAACAGGTTCTAATATGAATGGGATACTACTAAACTCTTGTGATGATTTTCTTATGCTTAGGAACTTGGGACATGAACAAGATAGGAGGGACAGCAACCAAATCGGACAGGCCAGTTCGGACTACACTAGTTCGGACCACCACGCAGGAGCAACTTGGGAAAGCCATAACTCCTAGCTCCAAAGGTTATTTGAGGCAAATGAGTACTTGATGGAAAGCTCTTGAAGTATATTTTCGGATGGATCCAACCTCATGACAAAATTCAACCCGAGCTAAGAGAAATCGCCAAAATGATGTTCGGCCTGCCACACGTGGGCTGAGTCATTTGTATCTCCTCCAGCCCACTAGGGGCCCATCCTATGTTAGGGTTTACACCCCCCACACCTCCTGGCTGTCTTCCATGTATAAATACATGCTCCAGCCACCAAGAGAAGGTTGGGTTTTGTTTGATTGTAAGTTTAGCTTCTGCTACTTCCTGGTGAATGCGTGTGTCGATTAGACCACCCATTTACTTGATTCAAGACCCCAAACTGCTATTCAGATTTGGCCTCCTGCTGGATTTCGTGAGTTATCTTGTGTTCATCTTGTTCTTGCTTGTTCTCAGTTGCTAGCAGGTTCAGCGGTGTTCTTGGCACAACTAGAACATCACAATCGGAGACGGTGTACTTGTTGCTAAGGCGCAGCCCCTTGTGGTCGTTGTAGTCGGGCAGCCAACGTCGAATCCACCCCAAATCGAAGTTATCCCCAACTCTCATCGAAGGATCAGGAACAAACCCTAGTGGGTTCTATCATGTGGTAATCGGAGCAAGGTTTTCGGTGAGAGTTTTTACCTGTTCTTACTTTACCTATAGTCCAAAAAATGCCCAAAACAAGTTAGATCCGAAAATCCCATCAACAAGTTTGTGCCTTGCTGTTCTTCATAATCTTTCCTTGTTGAATTTTCAGTTGCATCAATGTGTAGAACTGCTGGTCTTAGATTCTAATCCTTTAGAGTTTTGAGTTCTGTCACGTTTTGGTCACTACAAGATCCGCTGTTGTGGGATATGGGTACCCCTGGGCCCACTACCGATCGGGTAGCCAGTCGGCCTGGTCCCACATCTGACAAGGATGTGGGCCGACCCCAGGCCGGCCCACAAGGATCCCTGGCTTGATGGACAAGATTGGAGAAGACTTAATCACCAAGGCATTCGGCGATATCCTCAGATCCCGTCCTGAGATCACGGAGATTATATTGTAACCGACTTGGATTAGTTTCCTGATTCGAGCCGGATCATAATTAGAGATAACCGACTTGTAAACCCTAGGCCGTCGGCCTATATAAGGCGGCCTAGGTTGACCCCCTTAGATCATTCAATCCCATCCTATTCTCGCGCATTGTAACCATACGCTCGCCGCTGTTCCCCGGAGCTCGCCGAGCAAAGCAATACAAGACCCCCCGAGCACAGGACGTAGGGTATTATACCTCCGGGTAGCCCGAACCTGTATAATCCTTGTGTCCCTGTGTTACCTCGAGCTCCCTAGTCCTGCGATTGCCCTTTGCCTACAAATCAACCATCTGGGTACCCCTGGGTGGACTGCCGGACGATAACTCCGACAGTTGGCGCGCCAGGTAGGGGTAATCGCGGGGCATTACAGCTAGCTCGATGGCAGATCGTCGCTCTGTCATCTTCCCCGACTCCATCAAGGACTGCGCTATGCATCTCGAGGGTATCAGCTTTTTCGCTGAAAACCAATCCGCCGCCACCACCGCCTCCGACCCCACCACGACGCCCGACGCTTCGGCGCCGACCAGCTCCGCGCTGGCTCCGTCGCCGATCTCGTCATCCGTCATCGCCCCGCTCCAGCAGCGGCTCGATGCAATCTCCATCAGTAACCAGGCTCCGGGCCTGAGTACTCGCCGGAGACTCCCGCCCCCGACTGAGCTCCTCGCCGGGTTGGATCGTGTCCAAGACACCCTTGCCGAGTGCATCGCCATGTCGGAGGAGGCCCTGAGCCGACCCCGCAAAGCGCTCCCGCTAGGGTTCCACAACGCCTCATCAATCTACTCGGCTCGGCTTCGAGAAGATATGTCTCAGATCCAATCTGAGATACCACCCCAACCCACCCAGTCTCCGGACTGCGGCGAGTTCCAGGTCGCCACAAGTGTGCTCTTGCCGGCCCCGGCCAACCCGAGCAACAACTCCAGCTACACCACGCCTCCGGGGCGTGAAGTCTTCGTCTCTGAGGACTCAGTCACTCAAGATGGAGATACAGATCTTGCCAGGGATCGAAAACGAGAGCGAAACGCTGCTCGAGCTCGCTGCCGTATCGAAGAAGCCGCCTTGCCCCCGGCAGCAGCCGAAGACCCTGCAGCCGCCGCATCTGCCGGAGCGGTCTCCCCGGGGGCCCCGGCCAGACAGCCTCCTCCTCGGGGTCCTCATGGTGTTCTACCCCAGAACCTCGATGGAGCCTTTGCCAGGGTGCCGTTCCGCACGCCCCAGGCTAACGTCGCCGCCGCTTTCGCCGAGCTGGGACACATGCCCGACACCGCTGAGGTACAGCGGGCCCGAGCTCAGTTGGAAGCAGCCCAAGAGCAGATCGAGCGATCGTATCGTGCCAGATCCCGATCTGGGCGATCCAACTCGGCTCGCTCATCAAGCCACCACTCTGCTCATAGCAGATCGGATCGGGGTCATCGTCGCCAGAGGAACCCCCGTTACCCGTCGTGGAAGAAGACGTGGCCCAGAACCATCACGAAGACGAAGAAGAGGAACGGCGTAACCCGCGCAACGCGGATCATCGCCGTGAATGCCATCAGGTGTGGCGCGACAGGCGCCAATGACATCCACCACCTGAGGATCTCCGTGATCGCATCAGGGACTACGCCTGGGACCTCCGTGCCGACCTAGATGCCCGGCACTAGGAGCGTGACGCCGCCGAGCTCGAGCGCCGCGAACGGTACGACCGAGAGAATGGCCGACCCGACCGCCAGCCAGTGGGAGAAGCTGGTGACGCTGGAGCAGAAGACGACGAGCGCCGCGTTGTTCACGAACTCATGGAGCGTGAGCAATACGACGTAAGATATGGCCCCCCGCGGGCCGACCGCCGCCATGGGCGTGGTGATGCTCGGCCCCGCGTCGATCAGATCCAACCTCCTCATCGTGATTACCATAACGACGATGAAGAGGACTTCGACGGCTTTGCCGCCTTCTCCGCCCGACTCCGTGCCATCCGTTGGCCCGAGTCCTTCAAGCCAGCCCTCGTGGAGAAGTTTGACGGTCGCTCCGACCCCAAGCTCTGGCTCAAGACGTACCACACGGCAGTCAAAGCAGCCCATGGGACAAACGACCAAGCCGCTGCCTACTTCCCCGTTATGCTGGGCAAGGAAGCGCTCCTATGGCTTGAGGGTGTTCCCCGGAACACCATCGACAGTTGGGCAGACCTCTGCCACGCTTTCACCAAGAACTACCAGGCGAGCTACACTCGGCCAGGAACCAGATTCGATCTGGACAACATCAAGCAAAAGAAGGGCGAGAATCTCCAGGACTACTCTGACCGTTTCTTCGACAACCGGAACAAGATCGCCGAGGTCGAGGACCGGGATGTCATCGACGCGTTCCGACACGGTCTTATCGACAACCAGCTCTTCCGTACACTGTTCAAAACCAACCTTGTCACGGTCTTCGATCTGATGAAGGTGGTCAAGTTGGAGGTTCGGGCCGATCAAGGTGAGCAGGCCCAGTTTAAGAACAAACAGAAGTGTCCGGAAGATGACGACCGGGTGGAAAGCTCGAAGCGTCACGAGCCGCTACGTGGGCGCAAGGCAGGCCCCGAGCCCCTTGTAGCCATAGCAGAAGAAGAAGGCCGGCCGGAACCCAGGTTCCTGGCCGAGGTGTTTCATGATACACTGAACTATCAGTGTCCCTTTCACAAAGACGCAAAGCACAATCTTCGCGATTGCCATGCGCTACTCAAGGAACTCGGCGCCCTCCCACCGACCAAGAAGCAGCGCTACAACAACAATGGCGGTCGATACAACAACTACCGCCGTGATGGTTACAACGCCGATCGACGGGATGATTATCGCCGCAGAGAAGACCGCGACCGCCGCGACGACTATCGCCGTGGCGAGCGCGACTGCGATGCTCCGGCTCGCCAGGATGATCAACGTCGTCATGACGACGAACGCCGACTGCCACCACCGCCGGAGGCCCCCAGGCGCGACGCGAATGGCGACTTTCAACGCGCTGACCGCCAGGTCAACGTCATCATCGGGGGGCCCGGCGCATTCCCAGATCGGCGCAAGGGTAAACTGCACAAGCGCGAAGTGAAGATGGTCTCCACCAAGCCGGTGGCATACCTCCAGTGGTCGGAGATGCCGATTGCCTTCAGCCGCGCCGACCACTGGGTCCACCTCCCCGAGCCAGGGTCCTACCCACTTGTCGTCGCCCCCGTCGTGGACAGGGTCCTCCTCTCCAAGGTCCTGATTGATGGTGGGAGCGCCCTCAATATCATCTTCACCAGCACCCTCAACAGTATGGGGTTCGACTACAGCAGGCTCCTGAGCGCCGAGGATCCGTTCTTCGGCATCGTGCCAGGAAAAGCTTCCTATCCAATAGGAAGGGTCGCCTTGCCAGTCACATTTGGCACGGCCGACAACTACCGTACGGAGTTCCTATACTTCGAGGTAGCCGACTTCAAGAGCTCCTACCACGCCATCTTTGGCAGGCCTATGCTGGCCCGGTTCATGGCGATTCCGAACCACACTTACCTGGTCCTGAAGATGCCGGCGCCCAATGGCGTCCTCTCCATCCGTGGGGATATCAAGACCTCCTTCGAGTGCGACGGGGAGGCTCTCAAGATAGCCGAGCTGTCCCATCAACTCGGCAATGCCACTCTACTGGCAGAAGAAGCCCCCAAGTCGGCAGCCGGTGAGCCTGTTCTCCCGGAGCAGAAACAACAGCCCACAGCGCTGGCACCTGCAGACGCCCCCAAAGCAATCAGCTTGGGACTCGACGATCCATCCAAGACGGCCCTCATAGGGCCAGGGCTCACTCTTAAATAGGAAGACGCGCTCACCTCCTTCCTCCGGGACAACTGGGACATTTTCGCATGGAAGCCATCAGACATGACGGGTGTTCCGAGGGAGAAGGCTGAGCACTCCTTAGACTTGAGCAAGACTGCGAAGCCTGCCAAACAGAAGCTGCGCCGATTCGCCCAAGATCGTAAGGAGGCCATTAGGGTAGAACTGAATAAGCTCCTGGCTGCCGGTTTCATTAGAGAATGCAAACACCCCGAGTGGCTTGCAAATCCTGTACTTGTAAAGAAACAATCCGGTGAATGGAGAATGTGCATTGATTACACAGATCTCAACTGCTACTGCCCTAAAGACCCCTTCCCTCTTCCGCGAATCGATCAAGTCGTCGACTCTACGTCCGGCTGCGTGCTCCTGTGTTTCCTTGACTGCTACTCAGGTTATCACCAGATAGCCCTGAAGACGTCCGACCAGGACAAAACAGCGTTCATCACCCCACACGGCATCTACTGCTACAAGACGATGACGTTTGGGTTGAAGAACGCTGGGGCCACGTACCAGAAAGCCATCTAAGGTTGCTTGCAGAGCCAAATCGGCCGCAACGTGGAAGCTTACGTGGATGACGTTGTCGTCAAAACGTACGACGCCGACTCCCTCATCGCCGACCTCCAGGAAACATTCAACAACTTGCGCCGTTACAGATGGAAACTTAACCCTACAAAGTGCGTATTCGGGGTGCCGTCAGGAAAGTTCCTGGGCTTCCTGGTCAGCCAACGCGGCATCGAGGCCAACCCAGTCAAACTGGACGCCATACGCAACCTCAAGGAACCAAAGTGCAAGAAAGACATCATGAAGCTTACTGGGATGATGGCGGCCCTGAGCCGGTTCATCAGCAAGCTCGGCGAGAAGGGATTTCCGTTCTTCAAGATACTCAAGAAGGCGGACAAGTTCGAATGGACCCCTGAGGCAAGCAAGGCCCTTGCCGACCTCAAGGAATTCCTAGTCACACCCCCGGTACTCACGGGCCTGGCCCTCGGGGAAGAGCTCTTGCTATATATCTCGGCTACCACTCATGTGGTCAGCACGGCCCTGGTCGTCGAACGACCAGAAGAAGGCCACCCATACAAGGTCCAGCGCCCTGTATATTTCGTCAACAAAGTACTCAGCGAGTCCAAGGTCCGGTACCCCCATCCTCAGAAGCTGCTCTACGCACTCCTGATAACCGCCAGGAAGCTACGGCACTATTTCCAGGCCCACGTGATTCGAGTCATCTCGAACTTTCCCCTTGGAGCTATACTCCACAACAGGGATGCCAACGGCCGCATCGTCAAGTGGTCCGTAGAACTCGGCGAGCACACTATCAACTTCGAGCCACGAGAGGCCATCAAATCTGAGATACTGGCCGACTTCGTGGCCGAATGGATGGAGATCCAGACGCCAACCCCCGCGGAACGGCAGAACACTGGAAGATGTACTTCGACGGAGCCCTCAACCTCGAGGGAGCCGGCGCAGGAGTGTTGTTCATCTCCCCGGAGGGGCAGCACCTCAAGTATGTCCTCCAGATACACTACCAGGCTACCAATAATGGGGCCGAGTATGAAGCCCTCATCCACGGTCTCCAGATCGCGGTGTCACTCGGCATCAAGCGACTCATGTGCTATGGCGACTCCAAGCTAGTCGTCGAGCAGGTGAACAAGAACTGGGACACGACCAAGGAAACCATGAGCGCATACTGCGCAGAGGTGCGCAAACTTGAGGCCCACTTCTATGGCCTCGAGCTTCACCATGTCCTCCGGGAAGACAACGTCGCCGCTGATGTCCTCTCCAAGTTATGGTCCACCAGAGCCCAAGTACCAGTCGGCGTCTTCGTCCAAGACCTGCGTACCCCATCCATCAAGATGCTTGAGGACGGCAGCCCCGTACCCGAGCCGGAGCCACTCCCGGGTGGCCCGCCGACTAGCGAAGTTCTTGTGGTGGAAGCAGACTGGCGCGCCCCCCTTCATCGCTTTCCTCACAGAGAACTGGTCGCCGGATACGAGGGAAGAAATCGAGAAGTTGACTCGGCGTGCGACAAATTACGTCGTTATCGGCGACGCCTTGTACAGAAAGGCCGCCTCCACAGGCATACTCATGAAGTGTGTCCTCCGCGATGAAGGCATCACCCTCCTGCAGGATATCCACTCCGGCACCTGCAGCAACCACGCGGCAGCCGGCACCCTAGTCGGCAAGGCTTACAGGGCAGGGTTTTACTGGCCGACAGCCCTGTCTGACGCCAAAGAGTTGGTGCGCAGCTGCACCGGCTGCCAGTTCTTCCAGAAGCAAAAGCACCTGCCGGCTCAGGCGCTACGAACCATCCCCCCATCTTGGCCATTCGCCATATGGGGACTCGACAACGTCGGGCCCTTCAAAACCGCTCCGGGCGGGTTCAAGCACATCCTGGTGGCGGTCGACAAGTTCACCAATTGGATCGAGTACAAGGTTGTGACCGACACCAAGTCCGCTACAGCTGCCAAATTCATCCAAGAGCTCACCCATCGGTTTGGCGTCCCAAACCGCATCGTGACCGATCTCGGATCCGAGTTCACAGGGCATGAGTTCTGGGATTTCTGCCAGGACAACTGCATCGACGTTTACTACTCCTCCACGGCGCACCCTAGGTGCAATGGCCAGGTCGAGCGGGCCAACGGCATGGTCCAGGACTCGCTCAAAAAGGCCATGTACGACGAACTCAACAAGCACCCCGGCCGGTGGGCCAAGGAAGTACCCCATGTTATATGGGGCCTACGAACGCAGAAGA
Source organism: Alloteropsis semialata (assembly GCA_004135705.1). Classification (NCBI taxonomy): domain Eukaryota; kingdom Viridiplantae; phylum Streptophyta; class Magnoliopsida; order Poales; family Poaceae; genus Alloteropsis; species Alloteropsis semialata. Next base: position 29,673,123 of record CM014273.1, on the reverse strand, counting down.
GCAGAGCAACGGGATATACTCCCTTTTTCCTGGTATACGGCTCCGAAGCCGTCCTCCCAGCTGACGTTGCCCATGGTGCCCCGCGCATCCAGCACTACGAAGAAGGAGAAGCTGAAATCGGCCGCCAGGTCGACATCGACTGCCTAGAAGAACACCGACTCGCTGCCCTGATCAGACATGCCAGACACGAGCAGCAGGTATGGCGCTACCACGACAAGAACGTCCGAGAACGTTCACTCAACGTCAGCGACTTGGCTCTGCGCCGAGTCATGTCCACCAAGGACAAGCACAAGCTATCCGCCCCCTGGGAGGGGCCCTTCATCGTCAAGGAAGTTGTCTCGCCAGGAACATACAGCCTCCAGTGGGCTAATGGCGATCCTGTCCCGAACGTGTGGAACATCGAGCACCTCGTCAAGTTCTACCCGTAGAATTTATCAAAGCTATGTATTCTTTGTCTCATATCAATAAAAGTATCTTCGCCCCACTTGTCGGCTTATTATTAACTCCTAGCCCGGCATCCATGCTGATGCTCGGGGACTGGGCCCGACCCAGACAATGTTTTTTCTTTGTCACGATACCTGGGGGAGTGCCTGCTTACTTCGACTTCCGAGTCCTTGCCCAACCCTATGTTCCCCCCGGCGACTACTAAGCTAACCTGACTGGTCCAGGTCCCCAACTGTGAAACCCTGAGCTCGTGCTCAACCCGTGCGCCCCCCTACACCTAAGCCTCCCCGCTGAGCAGTGTAGCAGGGTAAGCCGTCCTCTCCGTGAGCAGTGGTTAGCGGGTCAAAAAGGGTGCTTAAACAGCACAAGGCAGCGGCCAGTCGGGTGACGCAACGTACTAGTTGGCAGGGAAAAGGGCTCAACAAAACACTAATGCACACCAGTACTTCAAACAAACTCGGAATTTTATACACATTAAAAGACTACAGAGTTTACATATCTAATTGTCCTTACAGGCCCAATTCAGTTGCTACAGCTTCGGCCAGAGGAGTACACTTGTCGACTAATCCGTCGAATTCCTCATCAGCAAGTTCCTCGGGTATGCCATCGGCAATCGGGGCCAGCTCCTGCGTTGGGAAGTGAATTCTGCACAGAGCCAGTATCCGGCTCCCAAAGCCAATTGCAGCCTGCTGCATCAACTGAGCGGCGCGGTTGGGGCCGGCCCTGAGCCGTTCCACCAAGGTCAACGACGCCGGGCCTGACTCGGCGGGCACCAAAGAATTGGCGTTGAATTCGGCCGCCTGCTTCAGCTCCATCAGCTCTGTCCGAAGCCCTACAAAGAAGTGCACATCAGCACCTTGAGTTCCTAAAAGCTCGAGAAGACTCGGCAAAAGGAACTAACCATGCATGGCTTGGTCATGCGCATCCTTCAGGGCCTGATTGGCCTCCTTCAAGTGCTCGGATTCGGCCGCCAGGCGAAGATTGGCCGCTTTCAGCCCCCGCACCTCCTCCTCGAGCTTGTGCTTGGCTCCGGCCAGCTCGTCTTCAAGCCTTTTCCTGGCCTCGGCCAGCTCGTTGACCTTCCTTTGAAGGGCGTCCTCCCTCTTCCTCGCCTCTACAAAGAAACCCCCATGAGCACAGGCTGCCGGGAAAGATACATCAGCAAGCAAAAGGAAAAAATAACTCACCCTCGGTGAGAACACCCATGTCATTCATGAGGTCCTCGTTGGTCTTTTGCAGGTCGGCGAGTTCCCGCTCCCTCTCCATCTGGTACGCCTTGGCGGCCTCAGCCTCACGGAACCGCTCCGTGCGGATTTGCGCCAAGGCCCGGCGGTCTTCCAGAGCCTGCCGCCTGAAGTCAAGATCCCTCACGGCTTGTGCCGTGAAACCCTGTTACACACTACATTAGCCTCAGGGTTACTATAAGCCTTATACTCACACCAAGGAGCCGGGTCGACGTACCTGCACAACGCGATTCAAGACGCCGGCAACGTTCTGCAGCTTCCGGAGCTCACTCGCTTGGTCGGCAAGATCAAGCTCCATCCGCTGCTTCAGAGTCAGCTCCGGCGCCTGTGGCCCGCCCCCGTGCTCGGCCGCGACCGATCCAACCTGGGGAGCCGCGTGAACACTGGGGTCGGCATCCAGGTCCTCCCCGAGGAGCCGGTTATCGTCATCCTCAAGTGGAGGAGGACCCCTAGCCGGCTCTTCCACCACCGTACGGCCCTCTGGGCCCCCCTCCTCAAGAGGCACCGCGGACGTTCCGGCATGAAGATCTTCCACCGGGTCAACCGCCTCTACGCGCGGAGGACTCGGTGGGGGCGGCGGCCCCGACATGCCGACTGGCACCTGTTCCGCCACAACCAGGGCCATGCTCGACCCTGAATCCGCCTCCGCGGTGGCAGGCCGACTTAGCGGCGCCTTGTCACCAGCCCCCGGGTGTGATAGGACGCCGACACCCGCTTGGCCACCGGGCCTGCAATCAACATTCCATCAAATCAAGCCAGCTTCAGCAGAAGATACACTGGGTTGCTAAGGCAACTTACCCGCCCTTGCGCGAATGCTTGAACTGTACACCCCGCAACACCTGCGGAGACGTCTGGTGCGGTAGCAGCGTTGCGTCTGGCCGCAATGCTGGTTGAGCGAACAGGCTCCCTTGGCCCTCGCCGCATCCAGCGTGGGCTGCTCTGGCGCAAGCCCCGAAGCAGACCCGTCTGCGCCACCCCCCTTGTCTCTCGCCGCCTTCCTCTTTCGCCGCGCCTCGGACTCGGTCCGCGTGGCCTGCCCCAGCTGCTGTGACGGCTTGGGGGACCCTTCTCGAGCCACCGCCTGGGTGGGCGTCATCTTGCGTACGGCTTGACGAAACGGCCTCCCTAGGCCGCCAAGCACCTGGGCCACCAGGTTACCACCCACCTCGTCTTGGGGAGCCGAGATGAAGTCGGCCGCCTCCCAGGCAGCCTGTCCTTCGTCCACGACTTGAGAGGTCCTGGACGCCTCCTCCGCCGTCATCAATTTCTCAACCCGAACAGTACCCTCAGGGAGGGGCGCCGGGTTGAAGTACTTCGTCGCCTGTTCGTGCAAGACAACAGCGCGGTGCAAAGAAGCATAAAGCTGATCAAACACCAAGCAACTCAACAGTCGGCAACAAAAAATACAAGGAAATAGAGAACCGACCGCTGGAGGAGGGTTATGCAATGAAAAAGGCATCGGCGTGCCCTCATTGTATATCCTGCCGCGCATGAAGCCGGAGATCCTTTCACAAGTCTCCGGGATGGACACTGTCCTGATCTGCTCCCGGGTCGGATCATTACCTCCCGAAAACTCGAACCCAGGATGCACCCGATCCTTGATTGGCTGGGTCAACCGCCGCACGAAGGATATCATCACGGCCACAGCAGTCAGCTTCCGCTCCTTCAGCTCGGCAATCAACCCGAGCGGTTCCTCGGCTTCCTGCAGGTCCTTGCCCTCCGGCTGCGAATCCCAGGAGTCCTTCTTCTCGGGCCGATGGCCGGTACAGGCAGGCAGAGCAGGGGGATTGTTTGCAACATAGAACCATTCTTGTCTCTAGTTTTTGTTGGAATCGTTCATATCCAGGACGAAATACCTCCTGGACATGCCGACCCTCAACGAGAACCCAGCTCCCCCAGTAATCCTAGACGGACCCTTCCCAGAACCTTCTCCGATGATCTTCATCCGGTACAAACGCCGCCACAACGGGAAATGTGGCGGGGTACCGAGAAAGGCCTCACACAGATGAATGAACACGAAAATGGACAGAATGGAGGTTGGGTTCAGGTGACTCATCTCCACCTCGTAGAAGTGAAGAAGACCCCGGAAAAAGTCTCCCGTGGGCAATCCAAACCCCCGCTCGAAGAAGGGCGCGAAGACAGCCATTTCAGTTTCCGAGCGCTCCCACGGCCGGGCATCATCGTCGGCGGGCCGCCACTGCAGGATTTCCCGCGGCCCAAGCACGCCACGGTGAACCATGTCCTGGAGCCTCTCCTCGATGACCGAAGATTGGCCCCAGGCCGGCTCTTGGGGCGGGACTCCTCCGGGTACAGACGTCAGCTCCGGGACTTCCTCCGCCGGGGCCACTCCCTTCCCCTTGGCATCCGCCCCAGGGGCGGCCGCCGGCGCATCAACATTGCCGCCCTCACAGGTGGCGGCATCCCCCGTGACCCCAGATTGGCCAGCGGGGGGCGTCACCCCCTTCTCCGCATCGCCTTCTTCGAAGCCCGCGGAAATGACCGCGCCCACCATCTCCGTCGCCGGCGGCACCTCCTCCTCCGATGCCGGTGTCCTCAACGTCTCCCTTGAGTCCGCCATCTCCGCCGAGGTGCTCAGGCATGAGGCACACAAGTAGCGGCGGCGGCGGCGCTTGAGCTCCGGCGGGGGCGAATGGGCGGCGAGAAAATTGCTCCTACGGCGGCGCTAAGTGGTGGGGGAGGCACGGGATGTTTTTCGATTTGGAAAATGACTGTGGTAAAACCGCCGGGGAATAGATCTGGTTTATCCCCCTCCGCCGATTCGAATTACCCTAACAGCGCCGTAGTTAACGGACGGAATCCGCGGGAGTCCCGTTAACTGCGGGCCAACGGCTCTCTGCGCGCCAACGGTTGTCTGTCTAAGGACTCGGCCAGCCCCGACCCTCGGGGACTCGGCGCTGTTGACTCCGGTCAATGAGTCTCCGGACTCGGCCAGCCCTGACCCTCGGGGACTCGGCGCTTTTGACTCCGGTCAATGAGTCTCCGGACTCGGCCAGCCCCGACCCTCGGGGACTCGGCGCTTTTGACTCCGGTCAATGAGTCTCCGGACTCGGCCAGCCCCGACCCTCGGGGACTCGGCGCTTTTGACTCCGGTCAACGAGTCTCCGGACTCGGCCAGCCCCGACCCTCGGGGACTCGGCGCTTTTGACTCCGGTCAATGAGTCTCCGGACTCGGCCAGCCCCGACCCTCAGGGACTCGGCGCTGTTGACTCCAGTCAATGAGTCTCTGGACTCGGCTAGCCCCGACCCTCGGGGACTCGGTGCTCTTGACTCCGGTTAATGGGCCCAAGCGTTTGATGCCTCGGTATTCTAATCAAGACGAACCAGTGACTTATTGCTCCCATGTGAACCTATGATGCCTCTGTCGATCTCCGGCTCCAGGGACACAGATATCGCATTCATAAGACATATACAAGAGAAAAGATCCCTTACAAAGCTAAAAGTTACAAAGGCAGCCGGTCATAGGCCGGTTACAAAAATCAAACACAATAACCGTCAAGATGACGGCTTGGGGCACTCGTCCTTGCGCCTAGTGCTGCATCCGAAGCAAGCTTGGCCCGCATGAGCTCCTCGCAAGCTCTCTTGTAGCACCACTGCAGCCGTCGACGGGACAACACCAATAGAGGGTCGTCAGCGAATGCCCCCGGGTATCCCTTGCTCTACAAAGCATTTCACCCCACATGGCCCTCATCACATGGGAATGCGGGGGTGAACGGGACAGCATTCAGACGCTGATCAACACCTCAGGATCTTCGCAAGCACTCTTCTAGCACCAGGCTATCAAGTTCCCATGATTCATCCCTGGAGGATGTACCAAGGTGGAAGTCCCCAACATTCTTCAAGCTAGGTGGTTGATATGCCTCTCTTCCAGTGACCGCAAGGCTCAGGGCCTTGGTGTGTATTTATAGCCCTGAGCTAAATGTTAACATGTGACTCTGGTTGCATTGTTCAGCGCGTGTGCTCTGTGCCACGCAGCAGCTCCGAGCTTCGAGGTGCTCAGTCCGCCCTTATCACCTTCGGCTTCATTCGGCCACGGGATCGCACTGTGCATTCACGCGCATACTGTTTTCGTCGTTACTCAGCAAAGCTTATCCTTTGGGCGGCCTGACTGCCCCAATGCTTGGAGAATATTCTCTTTTGACCATTAGCCCGACTTTTCTAGTCGGCCCAATGCTCGGGGACTACTCCATATGGAGGGCTCCTTGCGTCACCCTCCATATGCCCCATCAGGATGTGTCACTTCCCCCAAGTGGTGCAGCCCCTCGGCGCCCGACTCGGCCACAACTCGGCGCTACATCACTCGAGGCTTCGCCCCGGGTCTGCCCAGGGTCATCCCCGGATGGCCTGTTGCTTTCTTTTTTGAGCACCACCCACCCTTGTGTCGACTTGCCGACCAAGGCGCTTCAGCCGACCTTGATGGCTTCGCTTCTTCATCAACAGTCCGACACGCGCCTGCACGTTGCTCGGGGACTTGTGGGATATGGGTACCCCTGGGCCCACTACCAACCGGGTAGCCAGTCGGCCTGGTCCCACATCTGACAAGGATGTGGACCGACCCCAGGCCGGCCCACAAGGATCCCTGGCTTGATGGACAAGATTGGAGAAGACTTAATCACCAAGGCATTCGGCGATATCCTCAGATCCCGCCCTGAGATCATGAAGATTATATTGTAACCGACTTGGATTAGTTTCCTGATTCGAGCCAGATCATAATTAGAGATAACCGACTTGTAAACCCTAGGCCGTCGGCCTATATAAGGCGGCCTAGGTTGACCCCCTTAGATCATTCAATCCCATCCTATTCTCGCGCATTGTAACCATACGCTCGCCGCTGTTCCCCGGAGCTCGCCGAGCAAAGCAATACAAGACCCCCCGAGCACAGGACGTAGGGTATTATACCTCCGGGTAGCCCGAACCTGTATAATCCTTGTGTCCCTGTGTTACCTCGAGCTCCCTAGTCCTGCGATTGCCCTTTGCCTACAAATCAACCATCTGGGTACCCCTGGGTGGACTGCCGGACGATAACTCCGACAGCTGTCACCATATACATCTACGCTGCCAATTTCCTCCACAAATCCACTATCAATCCCACAACGATTCTGATTTAGGGCTGTACAAGAACTTTCCCCAAGAGTTGTACCATCACCACCACTACAATAATTCCCACCAGATCCAAATACTCCCTATCTACATTCAGGTTTGAATCCACAAAGGGGGAAGCTTTTTAATTCGGGCTGCAGTTTGTTTCGGAATTCCATTTCAGCACGGCAAGAAAACTGCCATAATTTCTGTTCCAAATGTCCGATTCATGAGTTTAAACACAATCTGGAAAGATTTGTTTGTGCTCTTTCCAACGGATCTGACCTTGCTTCCAAATTCATTCTGAGCACATCGCAATCGGGATTGACATTTGCGCTTGTAAACCAGAAACAAGAGTTGTTACTCTGAATTCGCTTGGGTTGTGTACAATGATTTTTATTGCAGTTGTAATGCTGCTGAACAAAAGGTTCTAGGCCTCTACAAAAGAAAAGAAAAAAAAAGAAGAGGATCAAAGAGGAAAAAAAGGGAGATATAAAGAGAAGAAAAAAGAAGAAGGTGCTGAATTCTATAGTTTAGATTGTGCTACTGTTCGTTCCTTTTGGTGACTACCTTTGTGCCCAGGCTCACGTCTCTAGCATGGTTTAGTCTAGGACCAGCATAGTACCGTTGTTGAACGATTATTCAATTTGTATTGATTATGTGGTTCTAGCTTATCCTTGATTTACCTTGCAGCCTGCTAGTGTGGTGAGAACTTGTAAGAACATGGTTGCACAAGGTTGAGTGAAGATGTAGTGTGGCACCTCCTTTTTGCTTTAGTTGGTAGGAAACTTTCTATGATTATTGTTGCTGTCCACTAACCATGACAGGCTCGAGGAAAAATGTTGGAGCTAGTAGCATGCATCATGGATATTCAGGGCCACGACTACACATGGGAGCACCCCTACGAGAGGTGCATGATGATTCTCTTGCTGTGATCAATTCTGCACTACCTTCAATTCTGCACTACCTTACTTTGAGGGGAAATTTGACCCTCATGCATACATCAATTGGGAGCTGAAGGTAGACAAGGAATTTGAGGAATATGATTTGACTGAGAAGCAAATGGTTTTTGCTGCCTCTAATGCTTTAACTAATGATGCTTTGTATGAATGGAAACATATTTGCAAGCACAACAAAGTTCCTCAAACTTGGAATGCTTTCAAACTTCTTTTTCGGGAGCTTTATATTCCTGCATATTATGCTGATCACTTGCTTACCAAACTAGAGAGAATAAAACAGGGTAGTAGGACTGTCAAACAATACTATCATGATTTTAAAATTTGTATCATGTTTGGTGGCTTGAATGAATGTATGGAATATGTAATGAGTAGGTTCATAAGAAGGCTTAATTCTGAAATTCAAACCTTACTCATTAGTAAAAGATACAGCCATATCGGTCACTTGTTTTGTCTTGCTTGCAATGCTGAAAATAAGATTTTATCATCTAAGAAAACTTGCAAGAATGATGTGACCCATAATGACCAAGATTTCCCCACTTTACATGCTAATCAAGAGCATCAATTAGTGGAGCTCGCTACTGATTTACCTTTATCACAAATTGATTTGTTTGCTGAAACTTGTGACAAAGAAGAGTTGTGTGATGCTTCCATTCTCATTTCATCACTAGAAAGAGAGCACTCTTTTGTCTCTCTTCTTGTACCTAACATTTTGCAGGGAGATGGGGATAACTCCATGGAGAGCATCAAACAATTTGAGCTACTACACCCAGTGGGGGAGTTGGAAAGGAATCAAAGTACAGCACATATACCAGAACATATACCAAAGTATAGATCTATTAAAAAGTTTATGAAATTACCTTTCCAACTAGTGGTCATTCATCTTAAACAGATTTCAAACGAGAGAGTTATGCCCATTTTACTTTAGCGCTGCGTGCTCCCCAGAAAATTTCAGAATGCATGACACTCAATGTTTTGATCACAACCGCTTGTGAGAATCTCCGATTGACTTGGTTCTTGATTCGTTGGAACCAGAACTTCATGGGGCTTTTAAATATCCAAAATTATTCTGTTGTTTTCTTCAGAGGTTGTGCAGTCTTTTGATGTGAACAGTACTTTCTTGTGAATTGATCCTGAGATGTTGATGATCTTGATCTTGTGGTCTTTGGAGCGTCGTGTTGTGTATCCTTAGGTTTCAAGGTCATCACCATTGATTCACCAGCGAGTGGCATTCTAATGATGTGTCTTCTCTATAGTTCTTGCTTTACCCAAGGTGCCGGGATCATAGGGGGCTCCTGCTCTTTATGTTGATGATCTGAGCGGTTTCCTTTGCTGGTTGCATCACTCAATTAGAAGCTTAATGAGCATTCTAGTGGAGAAGATTGGTAATGTCATGGTGCTTCTAAACTTGTTGCCTCTAGTCTTGATTAACTTCAAATCATCATCTTTCATGCTCACCTCCAATCATCCCTTGACATTATCATCACCTTCTCTGTTATTTGCTGCTGCTTCTTCTTCATTTAATTCCTCTTCATGAAGTACAAAACATGTACAAAACTTCTACTCCATTACAATGTACATCAAATTCTCTTTCCAACGAGTGCTCATTCACTTCAAACGGACTTTGGATGAAAGAGTTATGCTTATTTTACTCCGGCACTACGTTCTGTCCCGAACAGATTTCAGAACGCGTAGTGATGAAATATTTTACCATAACTCCTTGCACCGATCTCCAAAATTTACGATTCTTGATGTGTTGGAAAGAAGACTTGATAGAGCTTCATATTTTCTAATTTTTCTTAATGGTACCTTTCTGATCATGGGCGAAAAACTGGTCTCAACAGAAACTTTCCAGAGATGTTGACGATCGGATCTCACGACTTCTTTGTGATTCATCACCTATAGCTTGGACAAACAAATCTCCAAGAGACATTAGTGGGACAAACAAACAAAAGTTAGCACCTACCACTAAAGAGTAGATCTTCACGTAGCCATCAACTTGTGGAGCGTGTTTAGACTTGTTAAAGCCCAAATTTAGTGTCTAGATTTCCACCTACTTTCAAGGACACAAATAAGAAAACAATGGTATATGCAATAATAAAAATTAGGGTTAGTCTGAAAAATTAGATAGATCACCCTAGGGTTCGAGTTGCCGATCCCCGGCAACGGCGCCAGAAAAGCTTGTTGACGGTCCATAGACGCGCCAATTGTTAACCGCAAGCGCACGGATCATCGTAGCTTTTCCCTTAGAGTATTCCATCCAAGGTTTATCAATCCGTGGATCGACAATGAACTTACTAGGGTTTCCCATCTAATCTAACAGATCTATTCCTAGCATCAAGCGTTGATTGCATATAAAGGGTAAAACCTATAAGTTGATCACATCCATAACATAGGCGAGGGTGAAGAGCAACCAAAGGATAAACAGGCCTATCGTCTTCTAGTTGTAGTTCTAGCCAAATAGAGCAAGCACATCATGCATCTCATCTAAAGTCATCTTTAAACTCTTACCTCCGGTCAACCTCCCAAGAACGCCACCTTACACGGGATCACACCCTGTCACGATGCTTCCTATCGGCGTGGTTAGTTACGAGAGCACGTCCACAAGTGAACGTGTCTAGATGTCATGAAGGGTCAACACACTAGATCTAATCACCATGATTACATAAAAGCATGCTATATAGTCTAACCTTGCATTAGACTAAGAATCAATCATATTCATAATAGGTAGAAAGCATAGAAGGAGTTATTGAGTCGCTAAGAGATCGGATGACATGAAGTACATACCATTGATGACTCCAACTAGCTCTTGAACTCCACCATGACACGACCACACAGGGAGGTGTTGGGTTATGACCGAAGCCAACGAGCCCAAACAATAGCTAAGACAGAGAAACAGAGACAAGCAACAATATTTTACTCATCAACAAGTATTCTCAGGAATCAGCCCCTTACATGTTGGTGGGAGGTCTCCTTTTATAGGGAGGCCAAGGGGCATTTTTACATTCCACTTATGCTCCTAAAAACCAGGCATCATCATCTAGACTATATAACTCAATTGATTCAGGGACATAGTGGTACTTTTACATTTCTCAATGTGAATGCGTGGACCAGCAACACCGTATTGGACTTGGCTTGGACTTGGTCTTCCCTAGCTTCGTCGGAATATGGGCAGATCAAATCGCCTTCGTCGGCCATATCAGCGACTAGGTAGCGATGAACTCCCTCTGTTGATCCCCGAAGCCAAAGGCGCCTCGTTCAACCTGTCATATAACAAAGAACAAAGCATAACATAGCGTATCTCATCATGCCGAAAGCGCAGGGCCGCCTTTGTTTCATCTGAATAGTCCTCTGTATCACTCAGGAAGCCATATTTCCCTGCTCTCCCTTATTCAAGGACCGAAGGCATTTCTGTGGTCAAATATATGAACGAAGGTAAATGCCTCTCTTCCTATGGAAAACGAAGGCAATTATGCATAACAATACTTGAAATCCATCATTGGTGTTTCTTGGCAGGCTAATCCCCCAACAGTAGCTCCTCGTGGATGAGGGCTTTCTTCAACAGGCCGAGTTCATCGAAAACTGGATTGCCTTCGCCTGTCCAAGAAATGCCTCCTCTTGTTGGAGAAAGGCCCGAGTAAATGTTTTGTGTTTTTGAGTTTCTTGTTGCAGCTTCATTGCCCCTTTTGCCATTTATGAATTTGGCTTCGTTCCTTTTAAACTGGTATGGTGGTTCTGCTTTCGAGACAATTAATGGTCATATTTTGTAACGTCGATGTGGATGGGCCATTGCCAGACGAAGGCTGTGAAGATTAATGGGGTTGAATACGAGCCCGATTACGGCAGCGTTAGCATCTGCGCTCGCCGTCGCCTTACCTATCTCGAAAGGGTTGAACTTACCTTCTTCCAGCGCAACGCCTAGGACCGGAACTGGCGCAAATATTGGCTGTATGTGAAGGTGCCTTCAGTGGAGATCACCCTAGAAGATGGCACGAAGCAAATGAGCTTTCCCTTGCATGGTTAGGTTCTGCCTAGCAATTTTATCTCTTGTCCTCCGTTTGATCCGAAGGCGCCTGGCTATAGCCTCTATGAATCAGCTTTTTTTCAAAGCCACTCGCGTCAGCAGTAGCCGTGATCTTATTGAGGAAGGCCTTGCTATGGGCGTTAACTTTCTCTCGACCGAGTGGAAGCCATTTGCTATTGATGTGAGAGCATATCGAGGGGTTCCCAATGTCTGCTTCCCTCGCTTTAGGGCCAAGAAGCCTCCACACATGTCTGATTTTGCTTATGTTCAGTCCATCGAGCTGATGGCCGAAACCATTCTTGGGAGGTATACATCGAAGGAGCATGATAGTTGTGTTGCTCTGTTAGATGGTCATCGTCTGAACAGAGTTTTTGATGAGATGGGCGTGAGCTATCCTCAGCGCATTGCCCCTCTAAGTCCGGGAAGAAGCTTATAGCTTCTGATCATCCAAGCGTACAGCCCCTTCCGAAGCCGAGCCATGGTCATGGAAAGAGGGGTTGTGGCTCTGGCCATGCTTTGGGTCAGAGGTCTGATAATGGTGATGATGAAGCCGGAGGTAGCAGTGCAGTAGCCCCTTCCGGCCGTGGTGGTGGCCCGACACGGTCCCAAGGCACTAAGGCAGTTCCTGTCGAAAAACGGGCATCTACTTCTACGCTTGAGGCTTCAAAGCGGCAGCGAGTGGGTGGGGGTTTGGCTATAACTCCTATTTCAAGTGCTCCTCCCCCCCCAGCGGCTTCGCCCCTGCCTTCTGCTGCAGTGTTTCCTGCTTCTGATCCAACTGCAGCTTCGTCTGCTTTGGATCTTGACTTTGGAGGTTAGTTACTTTTTGTTCTCTCTTTCATCTTTTTAACTTATTTTTATTAATTTACATTTATTCTCCGCAGTTAAACAGTCTTCTGGTCCTTTCCTCCGGCTTCGCATTCCGGATTGCGTTGACAATGAAGATCATGATGTTAGCTATAGCCGCCTTTTGGCAGAAGAGGATGAGTCGAGGGATGTAGCTTCTGCAGATCCTGAGGTTTCATCCACTCCGGCCGTATCTTCTTCGCTGAGTGTTTTAGCTCAAGCGGCGGCTAAGTCTCATCTTGAAACCATTCCTGAGGAAGCTAAACGATCCAAGACTGTTGGTGCTGGTGAGGGCTCGGGCAAAGATATTGAAACAACTATTGTTTCGCCCGTTGCCTCTGTTCCCGTCGCCGAAGCCGAGCCTTCCGACCATTCGGTCGATGATGGCTCTAGGCCCGTGCAAGCTGAAGGTAAACCAAGTTTTTGCTTGTGATGTTGATGACTTTTTTGATTTCTTTGGTTATCCTTTGGATTATCATGCTGAATAGTATCTTCTGCTTGATGCAGGTTCTGTGAGGATATCCCGTGAAGCATTTGTTTAGCGATTGCGTCGTGGCGGGCTTCGCTCTATGGATGCTGTTCCAGACTTTATTCTGGAAGGTAAATTCTGCTTCGTTTTGTTTCTTACTTTAAAGGGTACTTTTTGGCTTCATGGTGAGTCTGGTTTGTTTCTTTTTGTAGACTTTGAAAATCAAGTGAAGTCTTTTGATTTGGATGCTCTTGCTGATTCGTGTATATCTGAAAGTATTAGGGTAATTCATGTTTTCTTTCATTTCTCTATTACCCAATTGGCTTCGTTTGATTTTTTTGCATGTTTGCAGTCCATAGTTTCGATTCATGAGCTCTTTGAACGTCTTTCGCTTCGGCTTAATGATATTGAGAGTGAAAGAGCTGAGTGGCGGATGTTAGATCTGCGGTGTAACTCCCTTCTGGGAGTGGCGGCACTGCTCTACTCTCCCGACGAGAGGAGACCATGGCAGCGGGAGTGTGGCTGGAAGATTTGAGGAACAAGAAGATGAATGGCAGAAAGTGAATGTGGAATGGTGAGCCGTTGAGGATGCGAGTAAGGAAGACGAAGGTCTAAATGGTGACCAGGCGGCCGCGCCTGGGGCTTTATAGTTTCGAGAGGGAGCACGAACCCTGAGAAAACTGGCCTCGATCCACGTTATGTGTAGTCACTGATTAGGTTAAAAGATTCTTTCCTTTCCCTGTGGCAGGTGTCGTTTCGAAAACCGTGCAGGTCAAATACAATGGATTGCTGGCTTATTGGAGAGGCTAACAATTTTAAATGACCGAATATAATATGTTTCGAGGAAATGACCCGATCATCTTTGATTGGGAGCAAACTTCCCGAGCATGTTAAAAAGTTGATTTGTTCAAAAGAAGTTTTGTTCGGGGGATTTTATTCTCTGAATAAACAATTTCTATAAACTGATCAACGCAAAAAAATTCCGAACACAGGAAAGGGATCATTGTTGCATCTTCCTAGTGAAATTACTTCATTGATTCAAAAGAAGTACATTTCACAAGAGATCGATAACTATCCTGACACTAAAAATTTAAAATAACGATCCTGGTGCGAGCTAACATCGTCGACCAGGATCAAGGCGCCATGGCACCAGGCAAGGGAGGCTCCTCCGCATTCTCCTCCTTGGAGTCACTGACGAGGTCCATAAGCGCGCCGTCTCCTGGGATCCCGATCAGCTCGCGGTTCAGAGAGACGAAGAGGTGCCGGGCGAACTCCTCGTCGCCGCTGGTGTCGACCGGAGCAGAAGACGAAGACGCGCTTGTGTGCGAGGATTCCGGCCTGAGTCAAGCTCCACTACTCCCTTGACCTGATTCATCATCAGAAGGGATAGAGACGGGGGATGCTGGGGTTGGGGATGGTGATGCAGGCCTTTTCCCGGCGGTGATGCTTGACGGAGCATCCTCGGGGAGCGGAGACGCCATTGCTGGAGCTTCTTCTCCTGGTACATCCTTGACTCCTTCATCCCCATACCAGAGGAGAGCTAGGAGAGGAGCCTGAGGGGTAGTAGAGGGCGGCGTGTTCACCGATGGACCCTCCGGCGCGCTGGGCGGCGGCTCGGCGGAGCTGTGAGGGGAGCCTCCAAAAAGGAGGCGAGGCAACTTGAACTTGCGGCTTAGTTTTTTCTTCCCCATGGTGCTGGGAGGAGGAAAGCTTAGTGGCAAAGGTTCAAGTGTGGATCTATCCAAGGGATTCGATATTTAAAGACTCTGGTGCGACGCTTCGCGCACGGATCGAGGAACCTAAGTAATGCCGTGATTTACGTCGCGTGCGCTGCTAGAGTTTTGGGAGGCGTGCATAGTGAATTTTAAATGCACGGGGCAGGATTCATCAACCCTTGGCATTTCAGTTTCCAAGATGGAATATTCTTTAATCATTGTAATTATGGCTGATATTTTCTCTCGCCTTATTATTCAGATGCAGGTTTCTCCATTCAGAGTTCGGGATCTTTTTCCAACTCTCATCTTAGAGTGATTATCGAGATATTTGCATATCCCAAGATCACTCGAAGAGTCAAAAGAACCAAAGGCAACTCAGTGAACAACCTTTTCTGAACAAGATAAGCTTGGGGGTTATTGTTGAGGCCATAATACCCGGGTGC
The DNA here is from genome assembly GCA_004135705.1 of Alloteropsis semialata. NCBI lineage: Eukaryota > Viridiplantae > Streptophyta > Magnoliopsida > Poales > Poaceae > Alloteropsis > Alloteropsis semialata. The sequence continues at coordinate 29,657,885 of CM014273.1, read as the reverse complement.
CCGATCACGAGGATTGCCGAATACCGACTCCAAGCGAAGAAGACTCCGAACAAGACACGACGGCTGGATCACAGAAGGAAAGCCCGATGATGATTAGAGTCCTACTAGGTTTAGGTCTATTTTGTCTTGTAAGGCATGTCTCCCTGGATATAAATTATGGAGGGTCTTGCACGTAGAGGTATCCCAATCTTAGCCAATCCACCCGAGAGTAATCTGTACTCGCCGAGATAATACAAGCAAGCAACTGGACATAGGGTTATTACTCGATCTCGAGGACCCGAACCAGTATAAAATCTTGAGCCTCTTTGTTCATCTACTGTGATCAATCTTCGCACGAAGCGGGGTGCCTGCCGGACAAATATCCGCCGAGTATAACCTCGATAAGGCCTGTTTTGGGATGTTGTAGAAATTAGTTACGAAATGGTCCGAGACTCAAACAGACATGGTTTCTAGTCGGAAACATCCAGTGAAAAAAACACAACTTGCAGTTTGAATGCACAAATGGGTGCATTAATTGCACTAAGCAGGCACGTTTCAGGATGTTGTAAAAAACTAGTTACAAAATGGTCCGAAACTCAAAAAAAACATGTTTTCGGTTTAACGGAGTGGAGCGGTAACATCCGGTGCGAAAAACTAAGCATGTTATTTGGACGCACAAGATGGTGCATTAATTGCACTAAGCGGGCCCGTTTTGTGATGTTGTAAAAACTAGTTACAAAATAGTCTGAGACTCAAATAGACATGGTTTTTGGTCTAACACACTGGTGTGGAAACATCCGGTGCCAAAACTCAACATGTAGTTCAGGCGCACAAAATGGTGCATTAATTGTACTAAGTGGTCCCATTTCAGGATGTTGTGGAAACTAGTTACGAAATGGTTTGAGACTCAAACATACATGGTTTCTGGTCTAACAGAGTCGAGTGGAAGCATCCGATGCGAAAAACTCAACTTGCAGTTCGAACGCACAAATGGGTGCGTTAATTGCACTAAGCAGGCACGTTTTAGGATGTTGTAAAACTAGTTACGAAATGGTTTGAAACTCAAACAGACATGGTTCATGGTCTAACAGAGTGGAGTGGAAACATCCGGAGCGAAAAACTATCAACATGTAGTTCAGACACACAAAATGGTGCATTAATTGCACTAAGCGGGCCCATTTCGGTATGTTGTAAAAACTAGTTACAAAATTGTCCAAGACATAACAGACATTGTTTCTGGTCTAACGGAGTCGAGTGGAAACATCCGGTGCGAAAAAAGCAACTTGCAGTTCAAACGCACAAATGGGTGCATTAATTGCACTAAGCGGGCATGTTTCGGGATGTTGTAAAAGATAGTTACAAAAATGGTGTGAAAAACTCAACATGCAGTTTGGACACACAAAATGGTGCATTAATTGTACTAAGCGGGCCAATTTCGGGATGTTGTAAAAACTAGTTACGAAAAGTTATAAAACTCAAACAGACATGGTTTTTGTCTAACAGAGTGGAGTGGAAACATCCGATGGGAAAAACTCAACATGTAGTTGGGGCGCACAAAATGGTGCATTTATTGCACTAAGCGGGCCCGTTTTGGGATGTTGTAAAAACTAGTTACGAAATAGTCCAAAACTCAAAAAAACATGCTTTTGGTTTAACAGAGTGGAGTGGAAAAATCCTATGTGTAAAACCCAACATGTAGTTAGGATGCACAAGATGGTGCATTAACTGCACTAAGCGGGCCGGTTTCGGGATGTTGTAAAAACTAGTTACGAAATAGTCTGAGACTCAAACAGACATGGTTTCTGGTCTAACGGAGTTGAGTGGAAACATTCGGTGTGAAAAAGCTCAACTTGCAGTTCAAACACACAAATGGGTGCATTAATTGCACTAAGTGGGCACGTTTCAGGATGTTGTAAAAACTAGTTACGAAATGGTCCGAAACTCAAAAAACTTGTTTCTGGTTTAACAGAGTGGAGTGGAAACATCTGGTGCGTAAAACCCAACATGTAGTAGGACGTACAATAAGGTGCATTAACTACACTAAGCGGGTTGGTTTCGGGATGTTGTAAAAACTAGTTACGAAATAGTTCGAGACTCAAACAGACATGGTTTTTGGTCTAACATATTGGTGTGGAAACATCCAGTGCCAAAAACTCAACATGCAGTTCAGGCGCACAAAATAGTGCATTAATTGCACTAAGTGGCCCGTTTTGGTATATTGTAAAAACTAGTTACGAAATGGTGTGAAACTCAAACAGACATGGTTTTTTGGTCTAACGGAGTGGAGTGGAAACATCCGGTGCCAAAAACTCAACATGTAGTTTGGGTGCACAAAATGGTGCATTAATTGCACTAAGCAGGCCCGTTTTGAGATGTTGTAGAAACTAGTTACGAAATTGTCCGAGACTCAAACAGACATGGTTTCTGGTCTAACGGAGTTGAGTGGAAACATCCGGTGCGAAAAACACAACTTGCAGTTCAAACGCACAAATGGGTGCATTAATTGCACTAAGCGGGTACGTTTCAGGATGTTGTAAAAACTAGTTACGAAATGGTCTGAAACTCAAAAAACATATTTCCGGTCTAACGGAGTGGAGTGGAAACATCCGGTGCGACAAACTCAACATACAATTTGGATGCACAAGATGGTTCATTAATTGCACTAAGCGGGCTCGTTTCGGGATGTTGTAAAAACTAGTTACGAAATAGTCTAATACTCAAATAGACATGGTTTTCGGTCTAACACAGTGGTGTGGAAACATCTAGTGCCGAAAACTCAATATGTAGTTCGGGCGCACAAAATAGTGCATTAATTGCACTAAGCGGGCCCGTTTCAGGATGTGGAAACTAGTTACGAATTGGTCTGAGACTCAAATAGACATGGTTTCTGGTCTAACGGAGTTGAGTGGAAACACCCGTTGTGAAAAACTCAACTAGTAGTTCTAACGCACAAATGGGTGCATTAATTGCACTAAGCGGGCACGTTTCGGGATGTTGTAAAACTAGTTACGAAATGGTCTGAAACTCGAACAGACATGGTTTCTGGTCTAACAGAGTGGAGTGGAAACATCCAGAGCGAAAAACTCTCAACATGTAGTTCGAACGCACAAAATGGTGCATTAATTGCACTAAGCGGCCCGTTTCGGTATGTTGTAAAAACAAGTTAGAAAATTGTCCAAGACATAATAGACACTGTTTCTGGTCTAACAGAGTCGAGTGGAAACATCCGGTGTGAAAAACTCAACTTGCAGTTCGAACGCACAAATGGGTGCATTAATTGCACTAAGCGGGCATGTTTTGGGATGTTGTAAAAACTAGTTACGAAATGGTGTTAAACTCAAACAAACATGGTTTTTGGTCTAACGGAGTGGAGTGGAAACATCCGGTGCGAAAAACTCAACATGTAGTTTGGACGCACAAAATGGTGTATTAATTGTACTAAGCGGGCCCGTTTTGGGATGTTGTATAAAACTAGTTACGAAATGGTCCGAGACTGAAACAGACATGGTTTCTGGTCCAATGGAGTCGAGTGGAAACATCCGGTGCCAAAAACTCATCAAGTAGTTTGGGCGCACAAAATGGTGCACTAATTGAACTAAGCGAGCCTGTTTCGGATTTTGTAGATGTTGACGCTCCTTAGCGACACCTTTTTACCCTTGTTTATCTTCAATAATGGCATGATTTTGATACCTAAACTATTGATCATACTCTATAACCAGGACGTTTCGTATATGCATGTGTTTTTAGAGGATTTCTGTTTACGCGGGTTTTTGGGCTAAATTGGAGCACATATGGACAAGGCTTGTGACCAAGGACGACACGGTGAAAGATGAAGGCCAGAAGCCCGAAGAAGAGGCTAGGCCAGCCGGCCCCACATGGCCTAGGCCAGCCGGCCTATGATGTTCCAAGCCCCATTCATGCTCATCTTTGGTGAACCATCCTCCAAGAATATTTGAAAGGCAAGTGCTTCAAGATAAGGTCAAGAAACTTCGGGGTCAAGGCAAATCAATTGGAGATTTTGGAAGGACATCCACTTCACATTCTTATCTTGAAGATATCCCAAAGCAAACGACATGCAAGGGCCCACATGTATAGATGGAACAACTACTGAAGCTTCCAGAAGACTTGGGGAGAAAGATGAGGACGAGGCGGCCAGGAAAGAGGCCAGGTCGGCCGGCTTGGGCCTCTCTGGGCCAGCCGGCCTAGATCCCTCTAGTGCCGCCTCGCCTTCCCCTTCGACCTAGGGTTTCCTCAGGGTATAAATAGCCCCTATGTCCCCCTGCCATGCATCATTCATTCATCAATCAACGCCGAGGAGCAGAGGAGCTAGAGGGACACCTTTCGGAGAGCTGAGGGTCGTGCTAGTTGTCTAGGGTTCTACCCTAGCCGACGTGGGAACCCTGCGAGGAAGACCACGTCGGAGTTCTGGAGCTAGGATCATCAAGATCAAGGTAGGATCCCGGTGGTGATCTTGTGATGTACTATCATTCATGGTGAAGTTATTTGTGTTTCCGAATTTGCACCCTCAGTAAGCTTCCTCAGTAAGCTAACAATCCCAAACACATTGAATTTGACCCGCACAGTTTTCGAAATGATGCATGTCACAGAGAAAGGAAAGAATCTTTTTGACCTGTGACTGCGGATTGTACGGATCAAGGCCACTTTTCTCAGGGTTCATGCTCCCTCTCGAAACCATAAAGCCCCTAGGCGCAGCCGCTTGGTCTCCCTTTAAGCCTTCGTCCTCCTTATTCGCATCTGCAACCGCTCGCCATTCCGCATCTTTTTCTGCTTCGCATCCTCTTGCTTCTCCAATCAGTCGAGCCAACCTTTTGCCGTCATGGCCTCCTCTCACCAATCCTCATCTGGCGATGAATCATCAGGGGAGCAGAGCAGTGCCACTGCCGGATGGGAGCTGCGCAGTGGATCCACGATCTGCACCACTGATAAGTACTAGGACAAATCCACCACCACGGCGAAATAGCTGTCGCAACTGGAGAACCTTGGATTTCTCCCCACCTTCCCTCGTCGCCATGCCAAAGGTCAGCTTTACCTGACACCTGACACTCTCGAGCTGGTGGCGTTCTTGGAGTTCTTTCATTGTGGGTTTGGGGTCTACCCGTCAGATTTCTTCCACATCGTCTGCGAGTTTTACCAAATCGAGCTTGTACACCTTAAGCCAGGCGCTATTAGCATGCTCAGCGTCTTTGCCTTTCTGTGTGAAGCTTGATTAGGTATTAAGCCCTCGCTTATCTTGTGGAGATATTATTATGCCCCTGCATTCTACAAGGAAAAGCTCATGGTCGGGTCTATTGGGTTTTCTTTGAGAGATCGGGAGACTTACATCCCCTTCCAGTAAAAGATTCCTGGAAAGGTTATCAGCACCACTGGTTTTACATCACCCTTCCCCAAGCCTTAGTAGCCAAAGGGAAGCATTTGATGCCCTATCTCAAAGAAGAAACCAAAGCCCTGCCGAAAATTTCCCCTAAAATGCAAAAGCACATCGATCAGATCCTGCTGCACCGTGATTCAGGCCTGACAGCAATTCATGTGGCGGAAACCTTTATCCGATGGAGATTCATCCTGCTTATGACCCATGATCGCTATGCCTGGACCTTCACAGGCGACAATGATCCGAACAGGATGAAGCCAGATGGTAAGCCTTTTTCTTGTTGTTCGGTAATATTTCTGAGATCGTTCAGTCATTTGTGATGTCATGACTCTTAACCAACAGTTGTCCCAGACCTGGAAGTGGCTGCTCGCTTAAAGAAGATGTTGAACACCGAGATCCCGGATTGGACAGGCATCCCAGCACCTTATAGCGCCGACAACCCTCCTCCAGAGGTAAATTGGTTCTCAGAAAATTTCCCTTCTTGCTTAATGTTCATTTGTTATGATTCCTTTTTCCTAAACAGGCCCCTCCTGCCGTCGATGCCCCCATTCTAAGCGGAGCCATCAATGTCGAGGAGGAAGCAGAGCCAGCAGTTGATCAAGGTGCCGGTACCCCGACCGCTGCACTGCCCGAACAACCACCTGCTGAGGAGAAAAAGAACCCGAGCAGCACCAAAGCTGTTACTCCTCGAACCTGCAAGCTCTCTCGCAGCGCCAGCACGGAGAGTATGACTCTGGGTTCGGGATCTCTTGGTGTGCCTGGCGCCACAGAGCTGCCTGCCAGTCGCGACCCGCCTCGTCCTGATGAGGTACCAAGCATAATCGTATTCGGGCATTTATTTGCAGCCTTTGATCGCATAACCAAACTTAAGTGTGTTTGGGAGATTTCTCGTCAGGAAATTTGTCCTACCCCACCACCATCAAAGCCTACCTTTGTCGCCTCGAAGAATTTTAAAGTGACACTCCTGACGTCCAAGTAAGAGCTTTGACTCGTTTGGTTTTGCTTGATTGTTTCTCGCAGGGGGAATATATTTAACTATTTTGGTTATTCGGGAAATATAGGCCCTCCAAGCCTGCAGCTTCTCCTCCCACCCGGCCATCGGAGAAAGAGAAAACTCCCGAGCCTGACTCAGAAGCCCAGCCCGATGGTGCGGAGAAGACTGTAGAGGTTACAAGACCTGTCCTGACGCCCTTGGGCCCAATCATTGCTTCGCTCTCTGCAGCCGAAGAGCAGTGGCATTCGCTAGACGCTCGTACCTCTGCTGCGGAAGCGTCTATGACCAGACTGGAGGCCCAAGTGACCGTTCTCCAGTCCGAGAAAAAAGGTACTCGACTTGTATAACCATGTTCGTTCCCGGCCCTTGTCCCGCAAACTGTTGCTAATGCAATGCCTCTGATTCTGTAGCTAACTCCAAGAGCATTGAGGTGCTCGAGAAGAAAAACTCGGATTTGGAAGGCCAGCTTGCTGCCCGGGAGAAGGAATTTGCTAAACTCACCGCCCGCCTTGAAACTTCAGAAAAGCGTAACTCATCCCTGGAAAGCAGGCTTATGGAGGGTGCGTGCATTGTTGCAACACATACCATCAGAGCCTTGAAGAGCCATGTCCCAGATCTTGACGTTGTGTTGCTCTCGCAAGGTTTCAAGTGCTCGGCTGGAGACACTCAGGTATTGTTTGATAATCTTGCCCCACTGGTGGAACCCTTCGTTAAGAAACATGGCCTCTATTTGAGTGACTCGGAGGACTCGTCTTGAACTTTGTGATGGAATCCTGTAATAGGGCAGCAACTTGATGGTCTTAGTTTGTGACTTTTGTTTTGCGAAACATATGATTGCATGCTTTTGCTTAAGTCATAGAGCTGATCGGCCTTTTATGGAACTTTTTAACCGATAGCTTTATCATAGCTAATCATCCCATTACCACAAGCTATTTTGGAATTGTTTAGTTGCTGAGATGTGAGCGGTCTTCTGAACTGTGTAATTCCTTGTAGTCATGGTGTTCGGTAGTTTAGCATAGTTTAGCTTTCTTGATTTAAAAAGCCCGATCCTTGCGAGGTAGTAGTACCATAGTAGCCCCTAGGTTCTTTTGTAGCATGTGATTATGCTCTAGAAGTATTAATCACACGAATTTCCCGATCATTTGGGGAGCCCACGAGCATAATGCACGGGATGCATAGGATAGGTCTAAAAAAACTTTCAGCGTGGTAGTCCTCGGCTCTTTGTTAGTATATGCAATATGGTAACAAAGAGTAGAAACAGAATACAGAAATAACACCCAGCCCCCGAGCGTAATTGCGAGGGTGAGTAGAGTGCATAGAACTTATCTTTTTTTTTGTTTTTGTTGGTGCCGGAAGTGACGCGGATGACGGCTGCATCTGCCAAACTTATTGGACAGGCTTGAACTTGCTTGATTACCTTCGTTTAGGCGTAGAATCTGCGTAGTTGATCTATGTTCCACGTGTTTGGCAGTACATCTCCATCTATCTCTGCGATCCTGTAGGCTCCTAGTCGTGCGATGTATACTACGATGTAAGGCCCAAGGACAATTTATTTTTGTCCTTGGTGTGTTGGTCTAATTTGAGCACCATGTCACCAATGCATAGGCTTCTGTTGCAAACGTTAGCATCGTAATATTGTCACAGCTTTTGCTGATACTGGGCCACCCTGAAAGCGGCTGCGTCGTGAGCCTCCTCAAGGAGGAGGAGCTCATCGGTGCGTCTGTCAGGCTCTGCAGTCTCTGAAAACATTGCCATGCGTGGGGCTTGTAGTTGGATATCGGATGGTAAAATTGATGAGGACATGAAACCTTCAGATACAACAATTGATTATAAGGACCAATCTCGAAGTGCAAGTCCATCAAAATTGAACACTCGCATCGCCAGCAGTTTGGGAGTACTTCATTGGGAAGGCCATAGTTCCTTCATCCGGAGTGTGTTTGAGGTCCATGAGCACTTGATGGAAAGATTATTTTATAAGCTTTCTAATGGATCTAACCTCACCGCAATATCATGTTGGCAAGGCCTCCAGATCATGAAGATATGTCATCCCTATTTCTGTCGGGTGCTACTATCTCGTCGTGGGCTTCTTATTCACACTTGGGACCCTGGCCACCACCATGTGGGGAACACATTAATGAAGCCCTTGTATGTCCTCCTCCTTGGCCACTACCTTTGGAGGCCAGCAAGGGCGTCAATGACAAGTTGGAGGCCCAGTCCATGTCAAGTCTGAGTCCGTTTCGGAGTCCAGGAGCAGCCTGCACCAAAAATGACGCCCAGGCTTGGTTTTGGGCGTTCTACATATGGTTGGAAAGCTAAGGAGATAAGCTTTCCAATGCCACTGGTCCCATGTCTAAATTCGATCAGAAGCGATGGGAATCTTCAAAACAATTGGGCGTCCAGAATCTGTCAAGGTGCTGCGCCGCCGTCTTTTGGGGCTGTTGGCCCATGTATCGCTTTGGAGTCCAATAGGGACGTGGCTAGGGGGTTTTGCATGACCTAATCCTCATATATTCAGTAGCCGCCACCACATTAGGGTTTGGGTTTTATTTAGATGTAAGTTTAGCCATTGCTACTTCCTTGTAGACGCATGTATCGGCGAGACCATCCGTTCTACTCGATTCAAAACCCCACCTTTGTGATTTCAGATTGATTATCATCTCCATATTTGCTATTGAGTTGCTTGTTCTACTTGTTCTTGCTTGTTCTTCGATTGCTTGCAGGAATTACCCTCGTAGTTTGGTTGATCGTGCTCCACAAGATCGCGGCGACCGCTGGAGTCGGTGTATCGGTTGCTAAGGCGCAACATCCTTGGATGGCTGTAGTCGGGCCGTGAACATCTCTCCAGTCCAAATCGAAGTTATCCATCTCTCATCGAAAGATTGGGCACAAACCCTAGTGGGTTCTCATCAAAAATTGCCTCGGCTCCACACACCAAGAAAAAGGGTGTTTCACCCTGTTGCTCGGTTCATGGTGGTCCTCATCGACCATAGTACTGTAGGAACTTCATGAATCCATCACTTGTTATAAGCTTGCAATCTGTTAAAGATCCTCTTCTTGATGCCCTGGAGCACGATGTCGTTGGCACGCTCTACTTGCCCATTTGTTTTTGGGTGATTTACCGATGACTGATCATGCTTGATCCCATGATCGTAGCAGAAATTAGAGAACTTTTTGCTTTTAAATTGTTTTCCATTATTAGAGATTATCCTATTTTTGACACCGAATCATATGACAATACTCTGTAGGAATTTGACAGATGCCTCTTTTGTTATTTTCTGAACCGGTTCGGCTTCAACCCATTTTGTAAATGTGTCGATGCCGACGAACAGAAATCTGTAACCCCCGACGGCCCTTGGAAAAGGCCCGAGGATATCTATTCCCCATGTGGCAAAGGGCCATGACAAGAGAATAGTGTTTAAAGCTTGCACAGGTCTAGTTTGTTTCCGTGCAAAGAATTGGCATGCCTCGCACTTCTTAACTAACTCGCTTGCGTCTTGAAGAGCTGTAGGCCAGTAGAAGCTCTGTCGGAATGCTTTCCCTGCTAGATATCAGGGAGAAGCATGAGATCCACAGATTCCTACTATGAATATCGTGGAGCAAACTAATGCCCTCAGCTCATGTGATGCATTTGAGGAGCATTCCATTGCGGGTTAGTTTGTATAACCGCCCGTCAACCAACTGATAATTCTTGTCTTTACGATACATTTTCTCCAGTGTCGCATCATCGTCGGGTCTAGCTTGGTTTGTGAGGTACGCCCAGATTGGATCCATCCAGTTCTCCTCATTTCCAACTAGAGCGGCGGCTCGAGCCGTATCGACCAACATAGACTCCTTGATGGATCTGTTGGTTGTTGACACTGTTCCCTTGGCGGGCGCAGTTTTTTGGTTCAGTAGTGAAACCGTCACAGATGGTTTAGTAAGAACTTCAAGCAACACGTTACCTGGAAGCTGTGTGCGCTCGGCAGCTGCCTTTGCCAGCTTGTCTGCATCGCTATTGTACTCCCTTTTGACGTGTCGTACTTCAAGCCCATCAAATTTGCTCTCCATCCTCCTGTATGCTTCCAAGTATTTGGCCATGACATCGCTCCTCGCACTGTACTCTTTCATGACCTGCTTTGCAGCTAGCTCGAAATTCCCTTTTACGAGCAGCCTCTTGACGCCTAGAGATGCAGCTATGCGGAGTCCTGTTAAATGCCCCTCATACTCGGCAACATTGTTAGTTGGGGTTGGATCAAAAAAATTGATTTGTAATGCGTACCTGATGATGTCATTGTGTGGAGAAATCAGGACCACCCCAGCCCTCGGGCCCCCTCTGCAAAATGCTCCATCATAGAACATGGTCCAATGTTCAGGATTTTGGGCGGTTTCTTCGGGTTCTGGATTAGTCCACTCTGCGATGAAATCTGCCAGAGCCTGCGACTTGATGGCAGTTCTGGGTATGAATTCAACGTCGTAAGCCCCCAGCTCCACAGACCATTGTGCAATCCTACTCACAGCATCCTGATTATGTAAAATGGTGCATAGGGGATAGGTTGACACGACCTTGATCTTGTGGCTCAGAAAATAATGCTTTAGTTTCTTGGAAGTCATTAGCACAGCATATAGCAATTTCTCATTTTGAGGGTACCTTGTCTTTGCGTCATGTAGCACCTCGCTCACGAAGTAAGCGGGGTGTTGTGTTGTTGACTTTTCTGTTGGTCTCTCGACCACCAGAACCGTACTGACAACTGTTGGTGTTGCTGCAACGTATAAGAGCATCTCTTCTTTTGGTTGCGGCAGGACCAACACGGGCATTTTTCGTAGGTATTGCTTGAACGCTTGTAACGCCTCTTCTGCTTCTGTCGACCATTCAAAGCGATCAATTTTACGCAACAGTTTATAAAATGGCATACCTCGTTCACCTGACTTGGACACGAATTGACTCAGGGACGCCATCATTCCTGCCAACTTCTGGACCTCATGGCGGCTGCGTGGAGACTTCATGTCGTCGACTGCCTAGATCTTGTGTGGATTTGCCTCTATACCTTGCTATGAAACAAGGTAACCAAGGAGCTTACCCGATGATACACCAAAGGTGCATTTGGCGGGGTTGAGCATCATCCTGTTTTTGCGCAAGTTGTCAAATGTTTCGGTCAAATCGGCGATCAGGTCGCCTTTCAACCTACTTTTCACAACGATATCATCTAACAGGGACTATCATAAT
>CM014273.1:29574066-29605522 GCA_004135705.1 Alloteropsis semialata | reverse complement strand
AATATTGTAGTATCAAATATTTGCCTTTCTCTAGTTCATTTAGTATCATGTTCTTTATTATCCCGCTTAGTGCAATCTACTGTGATTTCCCTTGGGACTCCAAATCTGCAAACGATTTGCTGCCAGAAGAATTTGATAATTGTCTTCGCCGTGATATTTGCCAATGGCCTTGCCTCAATCCACTTGGTGAAATATTCCACTGCAACTATTGCATATTTTAGGTTTCCTTGAGCTGTGGGAAGAGGACCCACCAGATCGATGCCCCATCTCTGCAATGGCCATGTTGGGGTTATCAGTTGTGACGGCTCCGAAGGCGATTTTCTGGTTGATGCACATTTTTGACATTCGTCGCAGGTCTTGACTGTATTTGTTGCGTCATTGATGATTGAAGGCCAATAAAACCCTTGTCTCATTGCCTTCCCCACAATTGCCCTCGCTCCGAAATGAGCTCCGCATAGGCCACTGTGTATTTCCTGAATTAACTCTCTGCCTTCGCCTGTTGACACGCAGCGAAGCCATGAAGCCACAACTTCCTTTTTGTATAAGATGTTATCAATGATTTGATATGACCTTGCCCTCTGCTGCATAGTTTTGAGATCATCTTCATCGATTGGTTCATAATATCCACTGAGATATGCCATTATGGAAGACCGCCAGTCTTCCGAGTTTATAGCATTGATCAACTTTGGCGGCTCATCGAGCTCTCTGATCGAAGGCATTGTCAATGTCTAGAAGAAAACATCTGGTGGCAATTTGTCCCCCTTTGCTGCTGCTTTAGCTAATGCATCGGCTTCTTCATTTTTTGATCTCGGGATGTATTCAATTGTGAAACCTTTGAATTTTTTCTCCATTGCTCGAACTGTTGCAAGATATTTGATCAGCTCAGGCTGCTTTGCAACACTCTCTTTTTCGATGTGGTCTGCTACCACCTTAGAATCGGTTTTGACAACGAAACGCTGAGCCCCCAGCGCCTTCGCTTTCCTGAGCCCCAAGAGCACGGCTTCGTATTCAGCAACGTTGTTGGTGCTTCTGTCGCTGTTTTTGCAGAACTCCAAGTTTGCTGCATATCTCATTTTTACGCCCGAAGGCGATTGTACAATCGCTGCGATGCCAGCACCCTTATTTCCCCAAGCGCCATCACTGTGTACTAGCCAGCTTTCTTCTCTGGTCACATTTTGTGCCGAAGGTGATGTCCATTCTGCAATGAAATCAGCCAGGACTTGAGATTTGATAGCTGTCCTCCGCTCGAAATCCACGACGTATTCTGACAGCTCTGCAGACCATTTCCGTATTCTTACTGAGGCTTCTTTGTTACTCAGTAGCTCTTTTAGTGGTTGATCTGTCAGCACCTTAATATTGTGTCCCTCAAAATAATGCCTTAACTTTCTGGATGCCATCACCACTGCATATATCATTTTCTCAATTTCAGTATAAAATAGCTTCGATCCGGCCAAAACCTCGGAGACATAGTACACTGGCTGCTGTATTTTTCTGCCCTAAATCAGCTTCTTCACGATTAGTGCAGCACTGACTGCTGACTGCGAAGCTGCAATGTATAGCAGTAGTGGTGCCTTCGGGTCTGGAATTGTCAGCTTCGTGAGCTGCATCAGATATTGCCTGAGCTCATGGAATGCCTTCTACTGCTCCTTTCCCGATTCAAACTTTGATGCATTTCTGAGAGTTGCGAAGAAGGGTAAACTGCGTTCGGCTGCTTTTGCAATAAATCTATTAAGTGCTGCGATTCTTCCAGATAGTTTCTGCACATCCCTGATGCATTTAGGCTCTTCCATGTTGAGAATTGCATTGATCTTGCCGGGGTTGGCTTCGATTTCATTGGCTGACACTAGGCAGCCTAGAATCTTCCCTTTGGTTACTCCGAAGACACATTTCTCCGGGTTGAGCTTGAGGCCTGCTTGTCTCATTCTTGCGAAGGCAGTTGCCAAGTCTGAGACGTGATCCTGTCTTTTGACGCTTTTGACCAGGATGTCATCAACATATGCAAGTATAGTTTTGAATAGTTCTTCTTTGAAAATGGTGCTGGACATGCGACAGAAAGTGGTACCAGCATTGCGAAGCCCCTCGGACATTCTAATGAAGCAAAATGTGCCAACGGGAGTGATGAAACTGGTTTTTTCTTCGTCTTCCTTCTTCATCCAAATCTAACTAGAGAAGCAATCTAGAAGAGACATCATCTCACTTGCAGCAGCTTGATCAATAATTTTGTCGATTCGTGGGAGTGGGAAATCATCTTTGGGGCATGCCTTATTGAGGTCTGTGAAATCGATACACATTCTCCACTTGCCATTTTTCTTTTTTACTGGCACCGTGTTTGCTAGCCATTGGGGGTATTTGACTTCGCGTATTACATTCGCATCAAGCAGCCTTTGGACCTCGGCTTTCACTGCGCTCACTTTCTCTTCGGACATTTTCCTCAGTTTCTGCTTCTTCGGCCTCATGTCAGGACTTATTGCAAGTTTGTGCTCAACTATGCTTCTGTCAACACCTGGCAAAACTTTGCTTGACCATGCGAAGACATCTTTGTTGTTTCTCAAGAACTTGATGAGTCTTTCTTCTTCGTCTGGCTCAAGATCTGAGCCGATAATGACTTTTCTATCGAAGACGTCTGGCTGCAATTGTACCTCTTTGGTTTCTGTTGCCCCTTTCATAGTGTTGCTATCTTTCTCAACTTTTGGCTTCTCCTCTGGATAAATGGGATCACTTTCTTCAAGTACATGGACTTTTCGCTGGCCTGGGGCGTTGGCATATTCAATTCTTCTCGCCTCTGTTTGGTCACCATAAACTGTGATGACCCCTTTGAGAGCCGGCATTTTCATGCACAAGAAAGCTTGCCTGATGATGATGTCGAAGGCATTTATGACTCCTCTACCGAAGATAACATTGTAGTCGAAGAACATGTCAACGACGTCGAAGGTAATGAACTCTGTTCTTGCATTTGATGTGTCGCCAAAGGATACTGGCAATGTGATTTTCCCCAATGTTGCGGTGCGCTTCCCCCCGAAGCCGACCAAAGGAGTGTCAGATGGCTCCAAGTTATCTGGGTTGATGTTTGTCATCGATCTGAGAGTCTTTGCCAAGATGATATCAGCAGAGCTGCCTGTGTCCACTAGAACTTTTCCAATTCTTCAGCCAGCAATGTTGGCTTCGATCGACATTGCGTCATTGTGCGGAAAGTTACGGAGTTTGAGATCTTCTTCGGTGAAGGTAATTGGCATGTGAGACCATTCTGACTTCTTGTAGGGACCGTCAACTGAAATGTTGTTGACTTGGCGAAAGTAGCTTTTTCTCTGCTTCTTCGTTTCGAAGGCAAGTGAGGATCCTCCAGTTTCGTAACTGGGCAAGGGATTTGCAGTGTTTGGGTCTTGTTGTTTTTGTGGTGGTGGAGGTGGAGGTGGTAATTCTTCTACCTTGATGTCTTTATTTTGGGTAGGCTGGGTATTTTGAGGGTAAAATTGTGGGTATAGGGTCTGCGGATAGTAGTGTTGGAAAGTTTGGGGCGAAGGCGAAAATTGAGTCGCCATCGCGGTTGTTGGGTGGACAAAGCTTGAGCTTAAGGAGGGATAGACTGGACAGTATGGCTGGATAGCTTGGGTTTGTGGTTGGGTTTGGGTGTTTTGTGGCGAAGCCGAGAATGGCTTCGTTTGGGTAGCTTGGATTTTGTCCGCCTTCAACTTGTCGATGGTTCTCTTGATGTCTCGGCACTGCTCTGTGCCACGGGTATGATTTTTGCCGTGGTACTGACAAAATAGCTCTGGTCCCGAAGGTGGACCTCTTCCTCTTCCTCGGCCTCTGCCGGCTCTTCCACCTCTTTGAGTAGGTTCATTTCTTTGGCTCTGGTACTGGTTTTCTGGGTAAGTGGGTTTGTTCTGTGGAAACGAAGGCGGGCTTTCCACATTCATGATGGTTTGGGATGGATAATTTTGGTAGTGGTTTTGGTTATAGTGATGCTGCTTGTTTTGGGAATCACATTGGTTTTTCAGGACGGCTTCTCTGGCAATTCGCCTTCGGTTGTCATTGTCAGATCGACAGTACTTTGTGAACTCTTCATAAAGATCTCCAAGGGTTGCTGGTGTTTCCCTTGCAATGTGTTGGGCGAAAGGACCTGGCCGAAGCCCCTGTATAGCGGCAAACTTGGCGGCTTCGTCAGGAATATGAGGAGCCTGAGAACGGAGTCCGACAAACCTGCGAAAATAGTCCTCCAGAGATTCCTTCGGCTGTTGATGTAGAGTTAACTCTGCATATGATAGTGCTTGGTCCCCCATTATGCTGAAATTCTTGATCAGTTCTCTCTTCAGATCATACCAGCTTGTAATAGATAACCCTGGCAACTTGGTGTACCAGTTCATTGCAGTGCCATCGCAGACGATGATGAAAGATTTCGCCAACACCACATCGTCTCCCCCTGCCGAAGCTATTGCGGCTTCATAACTCATGAGAAATTGCTTGGGGTCGGTGAGGCCATTGTACCTTGGTAAAGAGATAGGCTTGTATGAAGGCGGCCATCTTGCCAATTGAAGACTTTCTGAGAGAGGGCAAGTGCGGTCGATAGGACGAGTGTGCAGCACTTGGAAATCAGTTTCCGATGTGGAAATGTGATTTGTTCCCGCACTGCCGAAGGCAATTGGATCATTGAGTTCTGCTTGGAGTTGAGCAACTTGTTTCTTTGCCTTCTCGAGTTCTTCCCGGAGCTTCGCAGCTCTAGAACCAGTGGAGTTCAATCTTCTTTGCTTCGCCTGCCTCAGCTCTTCCAACTGCTTCCTAACTTGCAGTAGCTGGTGTTGTTGTTCTTCTTCTTCTTCTTGCATTTGTTGTTGCAGCTCAAGCTGAGCAGCTTCAAACTCTTTTTGCTGCTCGAGACGGCGAAGGAGGAGCCTCTCCTCCACCCTGCGCAGCTTCTGTTCATTGGTGAGGGTGTCTTCATTGACTTCCGTCTCTTCAGCGTCGGCTTCGGTTATGGGAGTTAAGGTGCTTGGTGGAACTATGACTTGAGCATCGGCTTCGCCAGCTGAAGCAGTGTTTTGGTTGGTGGTGGTTGATTTTGTTACGACTCTTTTGGGTGGCATGGTGATGTTCGTGGGTTTCCTTCGTGCACAGCACAAGCGGTGGGCGCCAATTGTTGGGTTACTGACCGAAGCCAATAGCCCAGACAATTGCTAAGACAAAGAACAGAGACAAGTAACAATAAATCACTTATCAACAGTGTTCTCAGGAATCAGCCCCTTACACGTTGGTGGGAGGCCCCCTTTTATAGGGAGGTCAAGAGGCACCTTTTACATTCCCCTTATACCCCTAGAAATCAGGCATCATGCTCTAGACTAAACAACTTGAACTTTCCAGGGGCATTAGAGTACATTCGTATATCCTGGTGTGAATGCATAGACCAGTAACTCCGTTTTTGACTCGATTTGGACCTGGTCCACGCCGCCTTCACCGCTCCTTTATTGACCTTCATTGCCTTCACCACCTGGCGTATTCCCGTCGGCTTCACCATCAAACGCCTGTTCGGCAGGGCAGTGCCTTCTCCCGCTCGGAGAGGAATGAACTGCCGTGCCATCACCCAACCTTGCCTAGAGACCTGCAAAAATGAGCCGATCATACGCAATGTTTGTTCATTACCTTCGCATTCTCATAAAGGCGAGTTTGGGTAGCGAAGGCAACGGGAGACCACACAATGCCTTCGCGTGGGCTGTAACCCGTTTGTTGGTACCAGAGGCGACGCATTGCCTATCGATGTCTGATAACCGGCGAAGGCAATGTATTTTGAACCACCAACAGCGAAGGCAATTGACTTGGGACTACAGGAAAAAAGTCGGGTGAAGGTGTTTCCTGGACATGCCAATCCCCCAACAATGAGATCATCTTTCCACATTATGGAGCCCCCAGGATGGTAATCAGTGATGGAGGGTCACATTTCATCGATGAGATATTTCGGAACTTTCTAGCAAAATTGGGGCAAAACACAATATAGCTACACCGTACCACCCCCAGACAAGCAGAACATCAAACAAGCAAATCAAGAACATTCTGCAGAAGACCGTGACAGAAATGGGAAAAGGATGGAAGAGCAAGCTACTAGATGCTCTATGGGCTTACCGAACGGCATACAAAATGCCAGGTTTACGGCAAGACTTGCTATCTACCAGTTGAGCTAGAGCATCGGGCACACTGGGCAATAAGAAAATGGAATATGGACCTTCCAGCTGCCCAGCAGATGAGAAGAATGCAGCTGTCAGAGTTAGAAGAGTGGAGAGACAAAGCGCATCACAGTGCCAAGATCTACAAGGAAATAACCAAGAGATGGCACGACAAGAGGATCAAGGCGAAGGAGTTCCACCCCATTAAAGTACTACTCTTTAATTCTAGGGTGAAGCTCTTTGGGCATGGAAAACTTCGAAGCAAATGGGAAGGGCCGTTCGTTGTGGTGGAGACTTCGTCGCACGGGGCAATCACACTCCAAGATGATGAAGGTAACCTCTTCAAGGTAAATGGTCAGCATTTGAATATTTTCCTTAAACCTGATAAAGTAGAAGAGGAATTTGATGTGATCAATTTGATCATGGATAATTCCCATCTAATAATTTTGCCTTACGCTAAAATCCTTAACCCCTAGATGACCTTTGCACACACTTTGGGGTATAGTGGACATGTCACATAGTGCACAAAAAAGGAGAAGACGACTGGGCTCAAGGCCAGGTCGGCCGACGAGCCACTGAGCCGGATCAGCCCTATCCTCTGCAAACGTTCCACTCCAACGTATCTGAAGCCGTTCCGCGGTGGATGAGCGATTCAACCTCTGATTGATCCGAGAAGAGGGTTATTCTTTCTTTAAAATTCCACCCATCCTCTTCTTCCCTCTCATCTGAGTTCTTCCTAGCCCACAATCTGAGATCACCGAGCCACACCTTCCAAATTCCCAAAGATGGCAGGAAAGAGCCACCCCAAATCCTGATCGACCTTCGATCTGGATGGAGAACCCACTCCGGTGAACCAACTAGTACCCATCAACCTTGAGCAGGCCATGGCCATGGTCGTATCCCCACTAGCCAGCCTTCCGCCAGAGGAGGACACGAGGGGCCGCACCAGGGGGTTGGCTGACGCCCTAGGTCAGGCGACTGGCCCTGGTGGCTCCTCGGCTTCCCGCTTAGCGGTGCGGTCTCAATCTCTGAGAAGGTCCCAGAGGCGTGATGCACGGGCGTCAAGCCTGTACAGAAGGCCGACGACGGGGCAACTCACTCCGAAGAAGACGCCGGCGGCCACTCCGACCAAGGGGGATGGATCCCCACGCTTCAACCAGGGGAGAAGCTGAAGGAAGTGGTCAGGAACAAGCGGGAGGACATCATGGCGTATCACTATACGTCCAACATGTCCATCTACTCTCCCGCTAGCACCCCAGAGCCGTGTTTCCGGGTCTTCGGGGAAAGGAAACCCGGAGGCGGCTATGGAAAGCGGTTGTTCCCTCCCCTTACACCTGAGGAGAGGAAGGAGTTGGAGGAGTCGGTGGAGTCTTCACACACTGTCGGATCTATTGACCGGCAGTCCACCCGGGGTACCCAGATGGTTGATTTGTAGGCAAAAGGGCAATCGCGAGACTAGGGAGCTCGAGGTAACACAGGGACACAGGGATTATACAGGTTTGGGCTACAAGGAGGTATAATACCCTACATCCTGTGCTCGAGGTCTTGTATTGATTTGCTCGACGAGTTCCGGAAAACAATGGCGAGCTCTTGGTTACAATGGGCGATCTGGTGGCTAGGAATTGAATGAATGAGGGGGTCGACCTAGGCCGCCTTATATAGGCTGATGGCCTAGGGTTTACAAGTCGGTTATCTCTAATTATTATTCGGCTCAGATCAGGAAACCAATCCAAGTTGGTTACAACATAATCTCTGTAGTATCTAGGCATGATCTGGACTTGTCGCCGAGTACCTTTTAGGCCAAGTCTTCTCCAGTCTTGTCCATCAAGTCGGGGATCCTCATGGACTGGCCTAGAGTCAGCCCACATCCTTGTCGGATGTGGGACCAGGCTGACTGGCTACCCGGTCGGTAGTGGGTCCAGGGGTACCCATATCCCACAAGTCCCCGAGCAACGTGAAGGTGCGTGTCGGAGTGCTGATGAAGAAGCGAAGCCTTCAAGGTCGGCTGAAGCATCTTGGTCGGTAGGCCGACACAAGGGTGGGCGGTGCTCAAACCGCAGGCCATCGGGGATGACCCTGGGCAGACCCGAGGCGAAGCCTCGAGTGGCGTAGCGCCGAATCATGGCCGAGTCGGGGCACCGAGGAGCTGCACCACTTGGGAAAAGTGACACATCCTGATGGGGCATATGGTGGGCGACACAAGGAGCCCTCCATATGGAGTAGTCCCCGAGCATTGGGCCGACTAGAAAAGTTGGGCTAATGGTCAAGAAAGAAGAATCTCCAAACGCCGGGGCAGGCAGGCCGCCCAAAGGATAAGCTTACCACATGCATCTACATACATCGTGACAAGAGTAGTATCCACGTGAATGCACATGGCATACCCGTGGTTGGATGAAGCCAAAACGATAAGGGTGGTCTGAGCGCCTCGAAGAGAGGAGCTGCTGCATGGCATAGAGCTCACGCGCAGAATAATTCAACCGGGGTCACATGTGAACATCTAGCACAGGGCTATAAATATGCGCCAAGGCTCGGAGCCATGCGCTCAGCAGGAGATAGGCATACCACCTACCAGATATGAACATGTTGGGGACTATGTGCTAGGTTCATCCTCGAGGGAGGAGTAATGGGGACTTGATAGCTTGGTGCTAGAAGAGTGCTTGCGAAGGACCTGAGGCGTTGAACTGCATCCGGGTGCTATCCCATTGTCTCCCTGCATTGCCGTGTGCCGAGGGCCATGTGGGGTGAAATGCTTTGTAGAGCCAAGGTATACCCAGGGGCATTCGCAGACAACCCTCAATTGGAGTCCGCCCGTCGTCGGCCGCCATGGTGCTACAAGAGAGCTTGCGATGAGCTCATGTGAACCAAGCTGGCTGCGCATGCAACATTTGGGGCAACGGCGAGCGCCCCAAGCCGTCATCTTGACGGTTAATGTATTTGATTCTTGTAACCAGCCCTTTGACCGGCTCTTCATGTAACTTATCGTTTCTTGGTAAAGCTTTTCTTCATTTCCTGGCTGCCAACGCAATTTCTGTGTTCCCTGGACCCGGAGGTCGATAGGGGCGTTGTAGGTTCACGTGTCTGCTTTTAGACCCGAGCCCCAGAGACTCACTGGTCGTAGTTGGGGCACCGAGTCCCCGAGCATGGGGGCTGGCCGAATTGCGGAGACCCATTGGCCGAAGTCAAGAGCGTCGAGTCCCCGAGGGTCGGGGCTGGCCGAGTCCGGAGACCCGTTGACCGGAGTCAAAAGCGCCGAGTCCCCGAGGGTCGGGGGCTGGCCGAGTCCGGAGACCCGTTGACCGGAGTCAAAAGCACCGAGTCCCCGAGGGTCGGGGCTAGCCGAGTCCGGAGACCCGTTGACCGGAGTCAAAAGCGTCGCGTCCCCGAGGGACGGGGCTGGCCGAGCCCGGAGACCCATTGACCGGAGTCAAAAGCGCCGAGTCCCTGAGGGTCGGGGCTAGCCGAGTCCGGAGACCCGTTGACCGGAGTCAAAAGCACCGAGTCCCCGAGGGTCGAGGGCTGGCGGAGTCCCCGAGGGTCGGGGCTGGCCGAGTACATTGGGCAAAGAGCCGTTGGTGCGCAGAGAGCCATTGCCCCGCAGTTAACGGGACTTCCACGGATTTCGTCCGTAGGTTACGGCGCCGTTAAGGTAATTCGGATCGGCGGAAGGGGATAAATCAGATCTGTTCACCGGCGGTTTTACCACAGTCATTTTCCAAATTGAGAAATATCCCGCACCTCCACCATCGCTTAGCATCGCCGCAAGAGCAATTCGCCCACTTCGCCGTCGCCGTCGCCGGAGTTTAGCCGCCGCCACCGCCACCACTCATCTGTGTTGCGCTTGAGCTTCGGCGGAGATGGCGGACCCAAGAGAATCGTTGGGAGCACCGGCGTCGGGGGAGGAGGTGCTGCCACCGACGAGGGCTGTGGACGTGGGCATTTCTGCGGGCCACGACGTTATTGATGCAGGGAAGGGGGGTTGTCTTCCGCTGGCCAGTCCGGGGCCACGGGCGGCGCCGCCGCCAACAAGGTCAGCGACTCTGACGTTCCAGCGGCTGCCACGGGGCGGACGCCAAGGGGAAAGCGGTGGCGCCGTCAGAAGAGGTTGCAGAACTGACATCAGTGCCCGGAGGGGTCCCGCCCCAAGAGCCAGCATGGGGTCAATCCTCCATCACCGAGGAGAGGCTTCGAGACATGGTGCGGCGCGGCGTGCTCGGGCCGCAGGAGATACTCCAGTGGCGGCCCATCGGCGATGACGCCCGGCCATGGGAACGCTCGGAGCCGGAGATGGCGGTCTTCACGCCCTTCTTTGAGCGCGGGTTCGGGCTGCCCACGGGGGACTTCTTCCGAGGTCTTCTGCATTTCTATGGCGTGGAGATGAGTCACCTGAACCCCACCTCTATCCTGTCCATTTCTGTCTTCATACACCTCTGTGAGGCGTTTCTTGGAATTCCATCACATTTTGGTCTCTGGCGCCGTCTCTATCGGATGAAGACGGTTGGTGAAGGGTCTGGCGACGGTCCAGCCCGGATCACAGGAGGAGCCGGGTTCTCGTTGAGGGTCGGCATATTCAAGAGGTATTTTATCTTGGACATGAACGATTCTAACAAGAACTGGTGGCAGGAATGGTTTTATGTCGCGAACCATCCCCCTGCTCTGCCTACCCGGACTGGGCACCGGCCAGAGGAGAGGGACTGCTGGGAATCGCTCCCCGAAGGCAAAGAGTTGTAGGAGGCTGAGGAGTTACTGCAGATGATCACCGAGCTGAAGGAGAGGAAGCTGACCGCCGTGGCGGTGAAGATCTCTTTCGTCCGGCGCCTGACACAACCGATCAAGGACCGGGTACACCCCGGGTACGAGTTCTCGGGCGGCAAGGACCCAACCCGGGAACAGGTCCGGACGGTGTCCATCCCGAAAACTATGATGAGGATTTCCGGCTTCATGCTGGGCAAGAACTTCAACGAGGGGACGCCTGTCCCATTTTCTTTGCAGAATCTGCCTCCACCGGTCTGTATACTTTTGTGTTTGTATGCTGGATTGCTGATCTGTTAAATCTCTGACATGCCCTTGTTGATTTGGCTTGCAGGAGAGGGCTACAAAATACTTCTGCCCTGCCCCTTTGCCCGAGGGCGATGTCCGGCCGGAGAAATGCATGTCGGTGGAGGAGGCATCCCAAGCTCCTCGTGTCGTGGAAGAGGGGCAGGCCGACTGGGAAGTGGCCGACTTCATCTCGGCTCCCCTGGAGGAATCGAAGGACGACCCAGTAGCCCAGGCGCCTGTTCTGGCTTGGGGAGGTCATCGCGCCAAGTCGTGCGCAAGATGACTGAATCCCTGAGGACGGCTCGAGGGGCGTCCCCCAAGCCACCCCC
This sequence comes from Alloteropsis semialata, assembly GCA_004135705.1. Lineage (NCBI taxonomy): Eukaryota > Viridiplantae > Streptophyta > Magnoliopsida > Poales > Poaceae > Alloteropsis > Alloteropsis semialata. The sequence continues at coordinate 29,594,004 of CM014273.1, read as the reverse complement.
GAAAGTGGGGTACGCTGCTCGGGCCAAGGCCGAGGAGAAGCGGAAGAGGAAGGCGTCGTCCCTGACGAGCGATGCGGGAGGTGGCGCTGATGGGTCTCCCTCACGGCTTGAGTCCGAGCAGTCTGCGCAGGAGACTGTGGGGTGCCAGGGGAGTGTCTTCGCCCAGCCGGAGCTACGACCGGACTCGACCCTTCTGCCTAGTCCAACGCCGCCACTACTATTGAAGCGGATCGAGTTCAAGCGTCCGCGCCAGATCGGGTAAGTCACGTTGATGTTCCTTAACTCATGCCATGAGCTTGTAGATTTCTAATTGCTGATGGATTGTTGTAGGCTCGGGAGCCAAGGAGGTGGTGCCGGCGTCCTGCCACACCCTGGGGCCGATGGCAAGGCGCCGCCAAGCCAGCCGGCCATCACGGAGGCAAGAGCGGAGTCTGGCGCTGGGTCGAGTCTGCCGGGGCAGGAGCCGGCGAGCATACCGGAGCAGCCGCGTCCATCGAGCCCTCCGCGCCTTACCCTGGGGACGAGTTCCCCGGTAGACGACCAGCAGGCCGAGGCGCTCGAGGCCATCATCACGGAGAAGGACCCTGAGCACCCTGCAGGGGTGGAGGGGCCGTCCTGCTACCCTCCACCACTTGAGGACGACGATGACTGGCTGCTCGGGGAGCAGCTGGATGCCGAGGCTGGCATTGTTGTGCCGCCTCGGGTGGAGACGATTGCAGCCGAACATAGAGCCAGGCTGGAAGCGCCAGAGCTAACTCTGGAGCAGCAGATGGAGCTTGATATCGCCGATCAAGAGAGCGAGCTCCGGAAGCTGCAGAACGTAGCCGGCGTCTTGGATCGCGTTGTTCAGGTATGTCTTCCTGTCACCTTGGTCTTGCTGTGGATCGCGTATTGACCCTGAGGCCAATACGTTGTTTGGCAGGGTTTCACGGCCCGGGCCACAAAAGATTTTGACTTCAGGCGGCGGGCCCTGGAGGATCGCTGAACCTTGGCGCGGATCCACACGGAAAGGGTCCGTGAGGCTGAGGCCGCCAAGGAGTTCCTTATAAAGAAGGACTGGGAGCTCGCCGACGTCGTGAAGACAAATGAGGACCTCATGAGTGACATGAAGGTGCTCACTGAGGGTAAGTTCTTGTGCTTGGGTTGAGTATACCTCTGTCTGAGTACTCTGTACTTATGTTTTTCCTTTGCAGAGGCAAAGAAGAGGGAGGACGCCCTCCAGGGGAGGGTGGACGAGCTGGCCGGGGCCAAGCGAAAGCTCGAGGACGAGGTGGAGGCGCTCAAGGCTGCCAGTTTACGTCTAAAGGTCGAATCTGAACACCTGGTGGAAGGGAATCAACTTCTGAAGGATCAGCACGACCAAGCGATGCATGCTGAGCATCTTCTGACGAGTCTTTGGTAGCTTTGATCAAGTCGGGGCGCTTATGCTGATGCCTTTTGCTGGGCTTCGGACCGAGCTGCTAGAGCTGAAGCAGGCGGCCGAGTTCAACGGCAACTGCTGGTGCCTGCCAAGTCAGGTCTTGCAACGTTGATGCTAGTCCAACGGCTCAGGGCCGGCCCTAATCGCGCCGCCCAATTGATGCAGGAAACTGCAATCGGCTTCAGGAGCCGGATACTGGCGCTTCTCCGGGTGCACTTTCCGACGCAGGAGCTTGCTCTAATCGCCGATGGCCTTCCGGAAGGCGTCACGGATGACCAGTTGGACGAGCTGGTGGACGAGTGTGCCCCTCTGGCGGAGGCTGTAGCGAGAGAGCTTGGCCTGTAAAAAATAGTTATGGATGTAAACTCTGTATCATACATATATGTATAAAATTCTGAGCTGAATTGGAGTGTTGATGTGCATTGATGTTTTGTTGGACCCTTTTCCCTGCCGGCTAGGACTTTGCGTCACCCGACTGGCCACTGCCTTGTGCCGTTTAAGCGTCCTTTTTGACACGCTGACCACTGCTCACGGAGAGGACGGCTTACCCAGACTATACTGCACAGCGGGGAGGCTTAGGTGTAGAAGGCGCACGGGTTGAGCACGGAGCTCAGGGTTTCACGGTTGGGGACTCGGACCTGCCGGGTTAGCGTAGCAATCGCCGGGGGGAACATGGGGTCGGGCAAGGACTCAGAAATCGGAGTAATCGGGTACTCCCCCAATGATCGTGATGAATAAAATGTTGCCTGGGTCGGACCCAGTCCTCGAGCATCAGCATGGATGTCGGGTGAGAAGACAACAACAAGCCATATAGCGAGGCTGAGACATTTTTATTTATGTGAGAAGGGATACATAGCTTTTCTTTATTTTTCTACGGGTAGAACTTGATGAGGTGCTCGATGTTCCACACGTTCGGGATGGGGTCGCCATTGGCCCACTGGAGGCGGTACGTTCCTGGTGAGATGACTTCCTTGACGATGAAGGGGCCCTCCTAGGGAGCTGAGAGCTTGTGTTTGTCCTTGGTGGACATGACTCGGCGCAGGGCCAAGTCGCCGATGTTGAGGGAGCGTTCCCGGACGTTCTTGTCGTGATATCACCGTAGTTGCTGCTCGTGCCTAGTATGCAGGACCAGTGCAGCGAGTCTGTGCTCTTCGAGGCAGTCGATGTCGACCTGGCGGCCGATTTCTGCTTCACCTTCCTGGTAGTGCTGGATGCGCGGGGCACCATGAGTGACGTCGGCTGGAAGGACGACTTCGGAGCCGTACACCAGGAAGAAGGGGGTGTATCCCGAGGCTCTGCTCTGCTGCATCCAGAGGCCCTATATGACATGGGGTACTTCTTTGGCCCACCGTCCGGTGTGCTTGTTGAGTCCGTCGTACATGGCCTTCTTGAGCGAGTCCTGGACCATGCCATTGGCCCGCTCAACCTGGCCATAGCACCTGGGGTGCCCCGTGGATGAGTAGTAGACGTCGATGTAGTTGTCCTGGCAGAAATCCCAGAACTCATGTCCCGTGAACTCAGATCCGAGGTCGGTCACGATGCAGTTTGGGACGCCGAACCGGTGGGTGAGCTCCACGATAAACTTGGCAGCCGTGGCCGACTTGGTGTCGGTCACGACCTTGTATTCGATCCATTTGGTGAACTTGTCGACCGCCACCAAGAGGTGCTTGAATCCGCCCGGAGCGGTTTTGAAGGGCCCGACATTGTCGAGTCCCCATATGGCGAATGGCCAAGATGAGGGGATGGTACGTAGCGCCTGGGCCGGCAGGTGCTTTTACTTCTGGAAGAACTGGCAGCTGGTGCAGCAGCGCACCAACTCTTTTGCGTCGGACAGGGCTGTTGGCTAGTAGAACCCTGCTCTATAAGCTTTGCTGACTAGGGTGCTGGTAGCGGCGTGGTAGCTGCAGGTGCCTGAATGGATGTCTTGAAGGAGGCTGATGCCTTCGTCGTGGAGGACACACTTCATGAGTATGCCCGTGGAGGCGGCCTTTCTGTATAGGGCATCGCTAATGACGAGGTAATTTGTCGCACGCAGAGTTAACTTCTCAATCCCTTCCTTCATGCCCGGGGACCAGTTCTCTGCGAGGAAAGCGATGAAGGGGGTGCGCCAGTCTGCTTCCACCATGAGAACTTCGCTGGTCGGCGGGCCACCCGGGAGCAGCTCCGGATCGGGCGCAGGGCTATCGTCCTCAAGCATCTTGATGGATGGGTTGCGCAGGTCTTGGACGAAGACGCCGACTGGCACCTGGGCTATGGTGCACCCTAACTTGGATAGGACATTGGCAGCGATGTTGTCCTCTCAGAGGACATGGTGGAGCTCGAGTCCATAGAAGTGAGCCTCGAGCTTGCGTACCTCTGCGCAGTATGCGCTTATGGTTTCCTTGGTCGTGTCCCAATTCTTGCTGACTTGTTCGACGACTAGCTTGGAGTCACCATCAGCCGCTTGATGCCAAGCGACACCGCGATCCGAAGACCGTGGATGAGGGCTTCGTACTCGGCCCCATTGTTGGTGGCCAGGTAGTGTATCTGGAGAACGTATTTCAGGTGCTGCCCCTCCGAAGAGATGAACAGCACTCCTGCGCTAGCTCTCTCAAGGTTGAGGGCGCCGTCAAAGTACATCTTTCAGTGCTCCGGCCGCTCGGTGGGGGTCGGAGCCTAGATCTCCGTCCACTCGGCCACAAAGTCGGCCAGTATGGGACTTGATGCCCTCCCGTGGCTCGAAGTTGATGGTGTGCTCGCCGAGTTCGACAGACCACTTGACTATGCGGCCGTTGGCGTCCCTGTTGTGGAGGATGGCTTCAAGGGGGAAGTTCGAGATGACTCGAATGACGTGGGCATGGAAGTAGTGGCATAGCTTCCTGACGGTGATCAGGAGCGCGTAGAGCAGCTTCTGAGGATGGGGGTACAGGACCTTGGACTCACTGAGTACCTCGTTGATGAAGTATACAGGGCGCTGGACCTTGTATGGATGGCCTTCTTCTGGTCGCTCGGCGACCAGGGCCATGCTGACTACATGAGTAGTAGCCGAGATGTATAGTAGTAGCTCTTCCCCGGGGGTCAGACCCGTGAGTACTGGGGGTGTGACTAAGAACTCCTTGAGGTCGGCCAGGGCCGTGCTAGCATCAGGGGTCCATTCGAACTTGTCCGCCTTCTTGAGGATCTTGAAGAATGGGAGTCCTTTCTCGCCGAGCTTGCTGATGAACCAGCTCAGGGCCGCCATCATTCCCATGAGCTTCATGATGTCCTTCTTGCACTTGGGTTCCTTGAGGTTGCGTATGGCGTCCAGCTTGACTGGGTTCGCCTCAATGCCGCGCTGGCTGACCAGGAAGCCCAGGAGCTTTCCTGACGATGCCCCGAATATGCACTTCGTGGGGTTGAGCTTCCATCTAAAGCGGCGCAAGTTGTTGAAGGTTTCCTGGAGGTCGGCGATGAGGGAGTCGGCGTCGTACGTCTTGATGACGACATCATCCATGTAAGCCTCCACGTTGCGGCTGATCTGGCTTTGCAGGCAACCTTGGATGGCCTTCTGGTATGTGGCACCAGTGTTCTTCAACCCAAAAGTCATCGTCTTGTAGCAATAGATGCCATGTGGGGTGATGAAGGCCGTCTTGTCCTGGTCGGACGTCTTCAGGGCTATCTGGTGATAACCCGAGTAGTAATCTAGAAAGCAAAGTAGCACGCAGCCGGACATAGAGTCGACGACTTGATCAATTCGCGGAAGAGGGAAGGGGTCTTTAGGGCAGTAGCGGTTGAGATCCGTGTAGTCAATGAACATTCTCCATTCACCGGATTGCTTCTTTACAAGTACAGGATTTGCAAGCCACTCAGGGTGTTTACATTCTCTAATGAAACCGGCAGCTAGGAGCTTATTCAGTTCTACCCTAATGGCCTCCTTATGATCTTGAGTGAATCGGCGTAGCTTCTGCTTGGCGGGCTTTGTGTTCTTGCTCAAATCCAAGGAGTGCTCAGCCTTCTCCCTCGGAACACCCAGCATGTCTGATGGCTTCCATGCGAAGATGTCCCAGTTGTCCCAGAGGGAGGAGGTGAGCGCGTCTTCCTATTTAGGAGTGAGCCCTGGCCCTATGAGGGTCGTCTTGGAGGGGCCGTCGAGTCCCAAGCTGATCGCTTTGGGGGCATCCGGAGGTGCCAGCGCCGTGGGCTGCTGCTTTTGCTCCGGGAGAACAGGCTCGCTGGCTACTAACTTGGGGGCTTCTTCCGCCAGCAAGATGGCGTTGCCGAGTTGCTGGGACAGCTCAGCTATCTTGATGGCCTCCCCGTCACACTCGAAGGAGGTCTTGATGACTCCACGGATGGAGGGGATGCCATGAGGCACCGGCATCTTCAGAACTAGGTATATGTGGTTCGGAATAGTCATGAATCGGGCCAGCATGGGCCTGCCAAAGATGGCATGGTAGGAGCTCTTGAAGTCGGTCGCCTCGAAGTATAGGAACTCCGTGAGGTAGTTGTCGGCCGTGCCGAACGTGACTGGCAAGGCGACTCTTCCTATCAGGTAGGAAGCTTTTCCTGGCACAATGCTGAAGAACAGATCTTCGGCGCTCAGGAGCCTGCTGTAGTCAAACCCCATGCTGTTGAGGGTGCTGGTGAAGATGATGTTCAGGCCACTCCCGCCGTCGACCCGGACCTTGGAGAGGAGGACCCTTTCAACGACCGAAGCGACGACGAGTGGGTAAGACCCTGGCTCGGGAAGATACACCCAGTAGTCGGTGCGACTGAAGGTGATGGGCATCTCCGACCACTAGAGGTATTCCACCGGCTTGGTGGAGACCATCTTCACTTCTCGTTTGTGGAGCTTGCCCTTGCGCTGATCTGGAAAGGCGCCGGGCCCCCCGATGATGACGTTGACCTGGCGGTCGGCGTGCTGGAAGTCGCCATTGGGAGCCCGCCTGGGGGCTTCAGGTGGTGGCGGTGGTCAGCATTCGTCGTCATGGCGACGTTGATCGTCCCTACGAGCCGGAGCATCGCGGTCGTGCTCACCGCGTCGGTAGTCGTCGCGGCGGTCGCGGTCTTCTCTTCGGCGGTAATCGTCCTGCCGGTCGCCGTTGTAGCCGTCACGGCGCTTCAACATTATTGTTGAAGCGCTGCTTCTTGGTCGGCGACAGGGCACCGAGTTCTTTGAGCAGTGCATGACAATCACGGAGATTATGCTTTGCATCCTTGTGGAAAGGGCACTGATCATTCAGTGTATCATGGAACTCCTTGGCAAGGAACCTGGGTTCCTGCCGGCCTTCTTCTTCTGCTAGGACTACAAGGGGCTCAGGGCCTGTCTTGCGCCTGCGCGGCTGCTCATGGCACTTCGAGCTTTCAACTCGATCATCGTCCTCCAGGCGTTTCTGCTTGTTCTTGAACTGGGCCTGCTTGGCTTGGTTGGCCCGGACTTCCAAGTTGACCACCTCCATCAGGTCAGAGTCCGTTGTAAGGTTGGTTTTGAATAGCGTGCGGAACAGCTGGTTGTCCATAAGGCCTCGCCGAAATGCGTCAATGACATCCCGGTCCTCGACTTCAGCGATCTTGTTCCGGTTGTCGAAGAAACAGTCGGTGTAGTCTCGGAGATTTTCACCCTTCTTTTGCTTGATGTTGTCCAGGTCGAATCTGGTGCCTGGCCGAGTGTAGCTTGCCTGGTAATTCTTGGTAAAAGCGTGGCAGAGGTCTGCGCAGCTATCAATGGTGTCCCGGGGGACGCCCTCAAGCCATAGGAGCGCTTCCTTGCCTAACATCACAGGGAAGTAGGCGGCGGCTTGGTCGTTGGAACCATGGGTGGCTTTGACCGCTGTATGGTATGTCTTGAGCCAGAGCTTGGGGTCGGAGTGATCGTCAAACTTCTCAACGAGGGCTGGCTTGAAGGACTCGGGCTAGCGGATGGAGTGGAGTCGGGCGGAAAAGGCAGCAAAACCGTCGAAGATCTCCTCCTCATCATTGCGATGGTTGCGGCGAGGAGGTCGGGCTTGGTCGGCTCGGGGCCGAGCGTCATCATGCCATTGGCGGCGGTCGTCCCGCGGGAGGCCGTACCATGCGTCGTACTGCTCACGCTCCATGAGCTTGTGAACGACGCGGCGTTCTTCTTCTTCAGCTGCAGCGTCACCTGTCTCTCCTACTGGCTGGCGGTCGGGTCGGCCATAGTCCCGGTCATACCGCTCACGGCGTTCGAGCTCGGCTGCGTCGCGCTCTTGGTGCCGAGCGTCGAGTTCGGCATGGATATCACGGGCGTAGTCCCTTAGGTGATCGCGGAGATTGTTGGGTTGTTGGTGCCGTTGGCGCCTGTCGTGCTGGTCTTGGTAGAGTTTACGGCGGTGGTCCACATTGCGCGGGTTGCGCCGTTCCTCTTCTTCTTCTTCTTCATGGTGGTTCTGGGCCACCTCTTTGTCGACGATGGGCAGTGGAGGGTTCCTTTGGCGAGGCTGATTCCAATTCGATCTGCTATGAGCAGAACGGCGGCTAGAAGAGTGATGGCCAGAAGAGCGAGCCGAGTTAGATCGCCCAGATCGGGATCTGGCGCGATACGATTGCTCGATTTGCTCCTGGGCAGCTTCCAACTGAGCTCGGGCACGCTGCACCTCGGGGGTATCGGGCATGTGTCCCAGTTCGGCGAATGCGGCGGCGACGTTAGCTTGGGGCGTGCGGAACGGCACCCGAGCGAATGCTCCGTCAAGGTTCTGGGGATTGACCCCGTGAGGGCCCCGAGGCAGAGGTTGTTGTCTCAGCGGGGGCCCCCCGGGGGATTCCTCCGGCAGCTGCAGCGGCTGCAGGCTCACCGACGGCTGCGGCAGCTGCAAGGCTTCCAGTCGCTGCCTGGGGCAGGGCGGCTTCTTCGGCGCGGCGTCGGGCTCGGCTAGCGTTTCGCTCCAGCCGGTGATCCTTGGCCAAGTCGGTCTCTCCGTCCTAAGTTGCAGAATCCTCAGAAACGAAGGCTTCACGCCCTGGAGGCGTGGCGTAGCTTGAGTTATTGCTCGTGTCGGCCGAAGCCGGCAAGAGCACGCTTGTAGCAACCTGGAACTCCCCGCAGTCCGGGGACTGGGTGGGTTTGATTGGGATCTCAGATTGGATCTGAGACATATCTTCCCAAAGTCGGGCCGAGTAGATTGACGCAGCGTTGTGCAGCCCTAGAGGGAGCGACTTGCGGGGTCGGCACAGGGCCTCCTCCGACATGGAGATGCACTCGGCGATGGTGTTCTGGACACAGTCCAACCCGGTGACGAACTCGTCCGAGGGCGGGATCCTCTGGCGAGCAGTCAGGCCCGGAGCCTGATCGTCGATGGTAACCGAGGTGAGTTGCTGCTGGAGCGGAGCGATGACCGATGAAGAGATCTGCGATGAGGTCAGCGCGTAGCTGGTCGGCGTGGGGGTGTCGGGCGTCGTGGTGGAGTCGGAGGCGGCGGAGTGGATCTCACGAAGAAGCTGATTCCTTCGAGATGCACGGCGCAGTCCTTGACGGAGTAAGGGAAGATGATCGAGTGACGATCTGCCATCGAGCTAGCTGTATTGCCCCGTGATCACCCCTACCTGGCGCGCCAACTGTCGGATCTATTGACCAGCAGTCCACCCGGGGGTACCTAGATGGTTGATTTGTAGGCAAAAGGGCAATCGTGAGACTAAGGAGCTCAAGGTAACACAGGGACACAGGGATTATACAGGTTCGGGCTACCCGAAGGTATAATACCCTACGTCCTGTGCTCGGGGTCTTGTATTGATTTGCTCGACGAGTTCCGGAGAACAACGGCGAGCTCTTGGTTACAATGGGGGATCTGGTGGCTAGGAATTGAATGAATGAGGGGGTCGACCTTGAAGGACCGAAACGGCGACCAGAGGGGGGAGTGAATGGGAGCCTCACAAAATTCTCGCGATCGAGAACGGGCCTAAGTCCCAAATCACACCACGAGTGAGAATTCTAGCACTTGCCAAGATCACGTAGCAACTGAGTGCCTACTGACACTAGGAACATGTCCAGAACTCAGCGAGCCAAGCGAGAACGCGACGCAAGCGATCAGCGGAAGACAGCCTGTGCTCAGCTAGCCAAAAACCAGTGCCACTTCAGACAAAACCGGTGCCACTGGATTACCAGAATCGGTGCCACCGGATTTCCTGCGCCAACACACCGAAGACCAGAACCAGTTCCACCGGTTTACCAAAACCGGTACCACCGGTTTTTCTGGGCACAGCAGAAATCTGAAGAAACAAGCATACTCAACCAAACGACATCCAATCTTCGTGAAACTTGGACAGAAGTATCACTACTTCGTGGTGAGTCTATTTCCAAAAGATCTTCTCAGAAAGATCAAGACTTCCCCACTAATTTCGTGAAATCTCCCATGAACACAAGAGAGGAAGAAGAAGAGGGGAACTTCAAATCCGAAGCGATTCTGTGGATTTGAGGGGGAAAGATCACGGGGAAATTGGTCACGCAGAACCTATGAGTGATCCCCCCTCAAAGAAATCCCACAAGAAACGGCCTCAAATCCGAAGAACGAAAATTCCAAGAAAAATAGCCCAAAAATGGCTAAAAAGGAAAAACGAGGGAGACAAGCCATGAATCCACCAAGAATGATTATGGATTGAAACCTTAACAAGATTCGTGGCTAGGAAACCACCCTCATCCTCCCACTTTTGGATTGGAGCACTAAACCCTCTCTAAGCCTAATCCTCTCTCATTTTAGCAAACCCTAGCCTTGAAGAGGAAAATAAAACAAGAGAGAGTAGAAGAGATGGCTGAAAATTTCAGCCCCTCCACTACATATAGTTTTTGGCCAGAAGACCAAACTACCCCTAAGTGATACATACCCCGCAGGGGCAAAGTTGTCCAGTTTTTCATAGACTCATCGGACGGACACGGGACCTTCACGACTTCGCTTCGTCTCGACGCAAGCTTCGCGATGGCGCCACGTGCCCTCCATTCCGCCATCCGGCCGCACCGGACGCGCCCCCAGTTTTGAGGCCCAAACCGGCAAACCTGCCTGCCTGGTGGTTTTGAGGCCCAAACCACCCAAATCGTCCATCTTCGCTTGGCTGCCACGTGACCTCCTCGATGTCGACGTGTGTCCGGCCTCCGCCAAGCCTTTGACGCCTCCGTCCCGCTTGACTCGACCGACGCCGTCTTCATCACACCATGTACTCTTGCTCTTCCATGCACCATCCGGATCGCACGTGACTCCGCCGGACTCTTCGGGTCCCTCGGTCCAAGCCTACTCGTCCATCCTTCACCGCCCTTGGTTCATCGGCATGAACCTTTCGCGCCTGATCTTCACCGCGCGCCGTCGGCCGCCATGTCGCATCCTGCACCTACACATCACGAGCCAAGAGACACATCAGTCCACTCAACGGTTGTCAATCACTCATCATCCAAGGGTGACCACCATTGGTCCTCAATCACCCCCTTGATGAGTGCTTTGACAACACCCAACACAAATGACTTGAAGAAAGAAACAGAACGAAAACAGAAAAGGAAAAGAAAGAAAGAACTCATCCAAGTGATCAAAAACCAATCAAAGGCAAAGACCAGATCACTTGAGATGAGAGGTCTCAGTCCCCTAAGACAAGGGCAACGGCTCGACACAACTGAGACAAGAACACGAGGCAGAAAGGGCTCAACATCAATCATGTGGCAAGCGAAAACTCAAACAACCGCCGGCTCCTCAAGAAGAGGTAAAAAGCTCAACACGACCGGCAAAAGAGCAAACTCCCCCTGAACAAATGCATGAAAGCAATGAACTCCTCCTAGCTAAATGCATCCTATCTCACAAAATACATGCAAAACATGAACATCTCAAAGCAATGTACTCCCCTAGCTAAATGCATCCTATCTCACAAAATACATGCAAAACATGAACATCTCTCCCCTTGAGCAAATGCAGCATAAACTTCTCCCCCTTGTTGACAATGCAACCATCAAGGGTGACATGAGAGAATACAATGCATGCTATGAAGTGCAAGAACTATCAAGCTTCTCAAATATATCACAAAGCATTTACAAATGCTATAAATGAACTAGAGCACAGAGAAGCAGATCATAAGCAAGCACAAACAGCCGACATGAGGATATTATAATAGAATCAGGAGGCTTAATTAGAATTTCAGATTACAACAATTTTGTAAAAGATATCACCACATGAGCAAAAGTCTAGCCATGATAACTCGAGCAAGATCAAACTAGATCACAAAAGCTCATATAAGGATGACACATTCTCAACATAAGATCATTGCTAACACTTGCAAGACATTCCTACTCATTTTCAAACTCACTGAGACCATGAGCCTACTTCTATGGCAAGCACATGTAACAGTAGAGCAACCTGGTGATGATTTTAAGTGAGCAATATAGATAGAAGCATTCTCATGCATACTATTTGCTTTCTTCTATTAATTGCATTTTTCATTAGGCACAAATAAAACCAAGGTTTATGAGGTGTCCCTTGACACAAGTGAAGCACAAAAATCATGCTCCCCCTAGGTAATGTAAAGCAAGCACAATGATAAGCCATGTGTAAAGAATAAGTCGCCCGAGTACAAGCTAACACAACCTAGCATCTCAAGCAAGAGCAGCGCATGACAAAAGACTACTCATGGGTGATAAGCATTTCATGATTCAATTTTAAAAACAAGCTTAGCTCACAAGATTTCTTATGACAATATCATCAAGAGCATAAGCAGTACATTGCAAAATCACCACAATCCTATGCACTAGTTCTCAAGAGCATAAACAAATACTCAGGATATATAAGAGAAGCTCATCTAGTGCAATATATTATACAAATGCAATATGAAACATGATATGCAAATGTATGAAACATATGATACAAGCGAAAACCCTCCCAGAAACCAACTCAGAAAGGAAAATACACTCCTAACTCCCCACGCAGGCGAGCAAAAGTGGTTTGATCTAGAGGTTTTGTGAAGATGTCTGCTAGTTGGTTCTGGGTGTCAATGTAGCAAAGATCTATGTCTCCTTTCTCGTAGTGATCTCTCAGGAAGTGATAGCGCACATCTATATGTTTGGTTCGGGAATGGAGTACTGGATTTTTGGCTACACTGATGGCGCTTGTGCTGTCGCACAAGAGAGGAACTTTCGAGTAGGATAGACCAAAATCTCTCAAAGTGGAAAGCATCCAAAGCAATTGGGAGCAGCAGCTAGCAGCGGCAACATACTCGGCTTCGGTGGTAGATTGAGTTACACTGGATTGCTTGCGGGAAGACCAAGAAACCAAAGAAGAACCGAGAAATTGACAAGTTCCAGATGTGGACTTGCGGTCCAGCCGACACCCAGCAAAATCCGCATCGGAGTATCCGCGGAGTGTGAGTGTCGAGGAGGCAGAGTACCACAAACCAAAGTCTGGAGTGAAGTGTAAGTACCTCATGATTCTCTTCACCGCTTGGCGATGAGAGATTCTTGGTGAAGCTTGAAAACGAGCGCACAGACACACGGCGAAGTGTATGTCCGGCCTCGTAGCTGTCAGGTACAAGAGGCAGCCGATCATGCTCCGGTACTCCTTCTGGTCCACCGGTTCTCCATCTTCATCCGCGTCCAGAGCTGTCATTGTCGCCATGGGGGTTGACATAGGCTTGGCATCAGCCATGTCAAACTTCCTCAACACGTCCTTCGTGTACTTGCTTTGGTGCGCATGGGTGCCTTCTCAGCTTTGCTTGATTTGCAGCCCGAGGAAGAAGGTCAGCTCACCCATCATGGACATCTCGAATTCTCTGCTCATTGTATCTGCAAACTTGGCAACAAGAGCATGAGAAGAACCACCAAAGATGATATCATCCACGTAAATCTGAACGATCAAATTGTCATTGCCTTGCTTGAGGAGAAAAAGAGTTTTATCAACTAAGCCCATCTCAAACCCATTTTGAAGCAAGAAGGTTTTCAACCTAGCATACCAGGCTCTAGGTGCTTGTTTTAGCCCATAAAGAGCTTTTTGGAGTTTGAAGACACGGTCAGGGTGTTTAGGATTCTCAAAACCCGGGGGTTGCCTCACATACACCTCTTCCTCAATGAACCCATTTAGGAAGGCACTCTTAACATCCATTTGGAAGAGCTTAAAATCTTTAGCGATTGGAAAAGGCTAGAAGAATTCTAATCGCTTCCAAACGGGCAACTGGAGCAAAGGTTTCCTCATAATCTATCCCTTCTTTCTGGCTGAAACCCTGGGCAACCAACCTCGCTTTGTTTCTCACAACCAACCCATCCTCACCTTGTTTGTTTTTGAAAACCCATTTGGTTCCTATAGGATGGCAATTTGGTAGAGGTTCAACTAACACCCAGACTCGATTTCGCTCAAAGTTCTCTAACTCCTCATGCATGGCATTGACCCAGTTTGGATCAGACAGAGCGTGTCCAACATCTCAGGGTTCAAAAGAGGCAACAAATGCAGAATGTGCAAAGTGTGAAATATGCTTAAACTTGTGCCTGGTGGTGCGATCATGTAAGTTACCAATCATTTGCTGAGGTGGATGGCGACGCTGAATATGTCGTGGAGCCTCACGCTCTGAGGTAGCCTCCGCCTCAACAGTAGCTGTGTCAACCTGATCTTCTTCATCTTGATCATGTAGTGGTACATCTTGATGGCCCGGTGTAGTGGAAGTAGGGTCTGGACCATCAAGTGAAGTAGTCGAAGTAGAAGGTACAGGTGCAACAGTTGGAAGATGATTGATCACATCCTCATCTTAATCACCACCACCTGCAAGTTCAACCTCTTCCTCAAAGATGCTCTGTCCTATTTCATGGTCACCTGCAAGCTCAAAGACAGGGGTTGTGCAAGGCATAGTTTCATCGAAGGTAATTTCACATGTCTCAATGATCCGGTTAGTTTAACGTGTTAAGTACACGATAAGCATGACTATGAGAAGCATAACCAAGAAAGATACCATCAGATGATCGAGACTCAAATTTGTCCAAATTACCTTGTTTCATGATGAAGCACCTGCAACCAAATACTCTTAGGTGACTCACCTTGGGGGCTCAATGATGCATCAGCTCATATGAGGTTTTCTTCATGAATGCTTGCAAGAAGATTTGGTTAGCAATATAGCAAGCAGTGTTCACGGCCTCGGCCCAATATTTTCTAGGAGTTCTATGCTCATCGAGCATCGTCCTAGCCATCTCAACAAGGGTCCGATTCTTCCGCTCAACAACACCATTTTGAGGAGGAACATAAGGCGAAGAAAATTGGTGTTCAAGACCATGATCACGACAAAAGGTATCAAAACAAGCATTCTTGAATTCCGTGCTATTGTCACCGTGAATTGCTCTCGTGGCATCATTTGGTCGCTCATTTTTCAACCTCAAGATCAGATCTCGAACAAAAGGGAAAGCCTCCTCCTTAGACTCCATGAAGAAAACCCAAGAATACCTCGAAAAATCATCGACCACAACAAGGACATACCACTTTCCACCAACTGAACAAACGCGAGCTGGACCAACAGTATCCATATGTAACAGTTCCCCTGTATGATCAGTCATCACCTAGTTTACAGGTGGGTGAGAAGCAGCAACCATTTTGCCATGACGACAGGGAGAACAAACAAGATCTCTCTCAAACTTGAGCTTGGGCAATCCTCGGACAAGGTCAAGAGCACTCAAGCGAGTGAGCAAGTCAAAGCTCAAATGACCCAACCTACTATGCCACTTCTAGAGCTCAGAAGAAGAGCCAGCAACAAGGCAACGAGAGAGACCGAAAGACTTAGAGAAGTCAACACGAAAAACTTGACCCTCGGGCACGATCATACACACAAGATTGCCTCGAGAGTCCAAGATCCGAGAGGCTCCTTTCTTGAAGCACACCTCAAAGCCATCATCAAGAAGTTGCGAAACAAAGAGCAAATTGAAACCAAGCGAATCAACAAGAGCTACCTATTTCAACATGAAGTTATCGCTTACCTTGATGGCACCGACAGACAACACCTTACATTTGCTGTTATCCCCGAAAGTGATGTACTCCTTGGTCATCACCGGGGTGAGGCTGGAGAACCATCTATGATCACCGGTCATGTGACGAGAACAACAGGAGTCGATGAGCCATGTGTTCTCCAGGCCTTCGACCTGCTCAATAAGAAAGGTAAGAGTAAGGATGAGCAAATGTCTCGACACTAGGGTTAGTATAACTAGTATAGTACCAGTGTCGAGCCATATGCTCAAACGTAGGGTCAGCACAATCCACAAACTCACGTCTCATCGGAGGAGGACGTTCCCCGAAAGGAGGGTAACGAGGTCCGTGGAACCTCCGAGACGAGTAACCAAGGCCGTGTTGTCCAAAGTCAAACAGAGGGGGCCTTGGATCACGCCTGGTGAACTCACTCCTACCACCACGAGGCAAAGGAGCTGGCCTAGGCTCATGTACACCATGGGAAGGGTGGTACATGTCCTGGTTACCCCACTCACGCTCACGCCTCAAAGCTTTCTTCTTGCGAAAGCAGAACTCCTCAAGGTGACCATCCCTGTGACAACTCACAGTGGAACCTCACACGCTCCTTAGGCTGTTGGTTTGCTCTCGACTGTGGGCTCACTCTCTGTTTGGGATTAACTCTTGGTTGAGGGTTCACTCTGGGTTGTGGATTCACTCTTGGTTGGGGTTTTGCTTTTGGTTTTGGTGGAGAACGCTCCCTAGCAATATCTGGAAGAGTGTCTAGCTTGTTCCGAAGGAAGTTTGGTTTCTCTACCCAGATAGCTTTCTTAGGTGGGTGCCTTGGTGGCTCAGTGAACACTCCATCCTTGGGATTTTCCTCACTCATGGGACTGGTTTGTTTCTCACTTGGAATGAGTGGCTTAGAGGTGCTGGCTTCTGTTGGTTTCTTGTTTAGAATCACCCCTCAGCACTCATCAAGTTTCTCATACAACCAGATCTACTTCTTGTCATAAGACACACTCCCAACCCCAAAACCATCAGCTCGCTTGAATTGCTGAATCATTATACCCAACTGAGGTTCCCTACTTGAGACCCAACTCAGAATAACACGCAAGTAGGTGTTCTCATCCTCAGCTAAACCCAAAGCAAACTTGGCATCATTCAATTCAACAAGTTGTGCAGGACATACATTGCATTTAGGAATTTTAGACTTAGCTAAAGTAGTAGATTTTTCAATCTCTAAAATCCTAGCACATGCATCATCAAGATTACTTTGCAAAGCAGGGCAAGACTTGCAAGCACCAAGCAACATAGGTCTAGTCTTAACTTCATCTAAAGCAGCCCTAGCCAAATCTAGTTTCTTAACCAAAGAGGCATACTTAGATTGCAAAGAAGCTAGACTAACCATATGAACTGAGCATTCATCACATTCAGGAACTTCAGAAACAGTAGGAGCAGCCCTAAGCAGTTCTAGTTCCAACAAGGCATTCTCAAGCTTGGCCTTCAGCTCGGATCGTTCACGAGTGGCCCTTTTCAACAGCTTATCTTGACTGACCAAGCAATCATTCAGTTCATCATTCTCAAGAAGAAGTTGTTCGTGGGTTCGAGGTACCTCAGTTTCTGACTCGGAGTCGCTGTCCATGTCGTCCTTCTTGTCATCGGTGTTGAGAGCCACGACGCAGTACCCTCCACGCTTCTTCTCGGAGTAGAAGCAGAGACCGGTGACGTTCTTGGCATCCTTCTTCTCCTTGCGATCGTCCTCACTTGAGCTTGAATTAGCTTGATCTTCTGTGTCGGAGTCGACGTCGCTGAGGGAGGCGATGAAGGCTCGTGCCTTAGCCTTCTTGCGGTCAACGTGCTTCTTCTTCTTCTTGTCCCTCGACCTGTGCTTGCTGTAGTCGTTCTCTTCCTTGTACTTGTGCTTGGAGTAGTCGTACCCGTCCTTGGACTTGTCCTTCCTCGGACAGTCGGCGATGAAGTGGCCGGGCTTCCCACACTCGAAGCAGTTGTTGTGGCCCTTCCGCCGGTTCTTGCGGTTGTCGTTGAAGCGCATGAACCGCCTTGTGATCAAGGCAAGTTCCTCGTCCTCCAGCTCGTCCAACTGCTCCTCTGAAACAGTCAACAAAGAAGACAAGGCAAACGACTTGGTGGAAGAGTTAGCGTTAGCCAAGGAAGAGGACTGTCCAGATCCTGACATGAGAGCCATACTATGAGGATCTATAGGGTTCACATGCTTGGATCTAAGCTGTATGTCAACCTCTGTAGACTTCAGCTTAGAGAAGAGCTCATCAAGAGTAAGAGTTGTATAGCCAGTGGACTCAATGATAGCGTCAACCTTCGTTCCCCAAACACCTCGATCCAAAGCATGTAAGAGATTCAAAGCACTATCATGATCGGTATAGGGATGAATAGCGACATTCGCTTTCATCTTGTTCACAATAGCTCGAAAGCGCTGAAAGAGAGAGTCGGTAGACTCACCGGGAAGATGAGAGAAATTCTCATACTCACGCCGGTAGGTCTCAAACAGACGTGCCTTGACCTGGTTGTTCCCCTCATGAGCCTCCTTGAGGCGTGTCCAGATTTTGTAAGCGACATCCAGGTCATCAACATGGTCAAACTCAGCACGACTCAAACTCTAAAGCAGGATATCGACTGCCTTGCTGTTGGCATGAAATTTGTCTTTATCCGCTTGAGAAGCACGAACAGCTGGAATAGTATAAGTGATATCCATAATGATCTCCCAGACTGATGCTCCTTTACGATGGAGATGGGCTCTCATGCGAATCGACCAATATCGATAATCAGTGCCATCAAAGTAAGGAGGCGCGGTCGAGGAAGAACGTTCAGCGGTCGCCATCTTGGATCACAGAGCCAGTAAGGTGGAATGATCCTAACCAAAGCTCTGATACCAATTGAAGGACCGAAACGGCGACCAGAGGAGGGGGGTGAAAGGGAGCCTCACAAAATTCTCGCGATCGAGAATGGGCCTAAGTCCCAAATCACACCACGAGCGAGAATTCTAGCAATTTCCAAGATCATGTAGCAACTGAGTGCCTACTGACCCTAGGAACAAGTCCAGAACTCAGCGAGCCGAGCGAGAACGCGACGCAAGCGATCAGCGGAAGACAGCCTGTGCTCAGCTAGCCAAAAACCAGTGCCACCGGTTTCTCGAAACCGGTGCCACCGGTTTTTCCTGGAGCTTCTGAGCACCACGGAAAAACCCAAAAGAGATCGGATGACCTCCAAAATCTATCACAAAAATTCCAGAGGCCAAACCAAGGATCTAGAACTTTTCAACTCGAAAACCTGAGCAACTAGCCACTTCAGACAAAACCGGTGCCACCAGATTACCAACACACCGAAGACCAAAACCGGTTCCACTGGTTTACCAAAACCGGTACCACATGTTTTTCTGGGCGCAGCAGAAATCTGAAGAAACAAGCAAACTCAACCAAACGACATCCAATCTTCGTGAAACTTGGACAGAAGCATCACTACTTCGTGGTGAGTCTATTTCCAAAAGATCTTCTCAGAAAGATCAAGATCTCCACTAATTTCGTGAAATCTCCCAAGAACACAAGAGAGGAAGAAGAAGAGGGGAACTTCAAATCTGAAGCGATTCCGTGGATTTGAGGGGGAAAGATCACGGGGAATTTGGTCATGCAGAACCTATGAGTGATCCCCTCAAAGAAATCCCACAAGAAATGGCCTCAAATCCGAAGAACGAAAGTTCCAAGAAAAATAGCCCGAAAATAGCTAAAAAGGAAAAACGAGGGAGACAAGCCATGAATCCACCAAGAATGATTATGGATTGAAATCTTAACAATATTCATGGCTAGGAAACCACCCTCATCCTCCCACTTTTGGATTAGAGCACTAAACCTAGAGTAATCACTCTCTAAGCCTAATCCTCTCTCATTTAAGCAAACCCTAGCCTTGAAGAGGAAAATAAAACAAGAGAGAGTGGAAGAGATGGCTGAAAATTTCAGCCCCTCTACTACATATAGTCCTTGGCCAGAAGACCAAACTACCCCTAAGTGATACATAGGCAAATTTGTCCAGTTTTTCATAGACTCATCGGACGGACACGGGACCTTCACGATTTCGCTTCGTCTCGACGCAAACTTCGCGATGGCGCCACGTGCCCTCCATTCTGCCATCGGCCGCACCAGACCCGCCCCCGGTTTTGAGGCCCAAACCGGCAAATCTGCCTGCCTGGTGGTTTTGAGGCCCAAACCAACCAATCCATCCATCTCCGCTTGGCCGCCACGCGACCTCCTCGATGTCGACGCGTGTCCGGCCTCTGCCAAGCCTTTGACGCCTCCATCCCATTTTGACTCGACCAACGCCATCTTCATCACACCGTGTACTCTTGCTCTTCCATGCACCATGCGGATCACATGTGACTCCGCCGGACTCTTCGGGTCCCTCGGTCCAAGCCTACTCATCCATCCTTCACCGCCCTTGGTTCATCGGCATGAACCTTTCGCGCCTGACCTTCACCGCGCGCCGTCGGCCACCAAGTCGCATCCTGCACCTACACATCACGAGCCAAGAGACACATCAGTCCACTCAACGGTTGTCAATCACTCATCATCCAAGGGTGACCACCATTGGTCCTCAGACCTAGGCCGCCTTATATAGGCTGACGGCCTAGGGTTTACAAGT
>CM014273.1:29524714-29573969 GCA_004135705.1 Alloteropsis semialata | reverse complement strand
GGGATCCTTGTGGGCCGGCCTGGGGTCGGCCCACATCCTTGTCAGACGTGGGACCAGGCCGACTGGCTACCCGGTCGGTAGTGGGCCCAGGGGTACCCATATCCCACACCCGCTGGCAAGATCAAGAGGCATATCAAGCCTCCTCCAATTCGCAGGCCTGGCGGGCACAATGAAAGTGATGAAGAAAAGGCCCCCATGGCTCCCTCCAACGTAGAGTTGCTAGAGTTGATTAATCAACTCGGTCCCGAGTATGCCAAGTTG
The DNA here is from genome assembly GCA_004135705.1 of Alloteropsis semialata. Classification (NCBI taxonomy): domain Eukaryota; kingdom Viridiplantae; phylum Streptophyta; class Magnoliopsida; order Poales; family Poaceae; genus Alloteropsis; species Alloteropsis semialata. Next base: position 29,573,708 of record CM014273.1, on the reverse strand, counting down.
GAGAAGAGGTTCGCTGAAGAGCGACTTAAGCGCTTGAACCTTCAAGACGACTTTGATATGTTGCGTAGATCAACAGTCGTGAAGCTCAAGCGTTTTGCTAAAGCCATAGGGAATGAAAACCTCTACAATGCGCCTTAGATTAGGATAGGCACATTAGTTTATTTCATTCATTCATTTCTTTATTTATTTATCATGTAATGTGCCTCTGAGTTCATGAATAAAATAAAATGTTTAGGATATTAGGATTGTGTTTTTGTTTCCACATGTTTTTTTAATAAAGGTACAAGTGTGGGGGAGTCCATCAACAGAGAATTGACGGAAAACAGAATGATGCAACGTGAAACAGAATAGAACAGAACGAAACAGAGCAGCACGCAAAAAAGCTAGACCAGAAAGGGTTCCCCCAGGTCGCCCGATCCCACTAGGTTGGCCGACCTGGCCTGGGTCCCTCCTGGCCTCCGTTTTTCCCTGCACGCTGGTTTGTTCATCATTTACCCTGTTTCAGTTGAATCTTTGTAGAACTTGATCATGGAATTCAGAACTTAACTAAAATTAACCCTTCACATTTCCCCATCACATGGAAAATATTATCAACTTACATATATTTTATTCCCTGTACCTTTTGGCTTGTGGAAATCCTCATATTCATAGGAACTCATGTCATCTAAGTTATTGCATTTTGAGATATGGCTTTAATATGAAAGATGCCTTTGCTTAATCGAGTACTTGGAATTTATGAAAGTTTTTTAAAAAAACCTTTTAGCCTTGCTATGCTCCTCATGGGTTTGTGAGACAACCAATTACAATTACAAAAAAGCATTTCCTTTGAGCTTTGAGTTGTTCCAAGGCTTGTGACTCTTATTGGAGATACTTCATGTTTTTAAAGTCAAGATCACGTACACTCCACCATAAAAAAAATCTAAACCCTGACACTGAGGATGAAGCAAAACATGCCTCCATTTCATGTTCATGAAATAAATACTCCTAAAGTGACCTTCCTCCCACAACCAAGATGAAAAGAAGATATGGGCTATATGCATAAAAAAAGAGAGAGAAGAAGTGCAATAGCCCATATCCAAAAAGAAAAGAAAAGAAAGAAAAGAAAGAAAGGTCAAGACAAAGGAGTACCACTACATGTCCACCTTATATCACACACTTGCACATTTTGACTTGATTACATGGCTTATTTCTGACTTGGATCCAATCCTTGGAATGACACTATAAGTGAAACAAGGTATGTATCTTGAGAGGTCGACATACAAAATTCTATTTTGGAGGGTATAAGTGTTGTCCAACAACCATGAATATCCAGAGAGAAACTCTTTGAGGAGCAAGGTGTTGGGGGATTGGCCTGCCAAGAAACACCTTCTAATAAGTTTTGAGCAACATGACAGGCGCGCTGGCTTCGTTTATAAAGGGGAGACTATTTTCGGCTTCGTCTCTCCATGCCACCCCGAGAATGGCTTCGCCTTTGAGTATGGGTGAAACAATAAGTGCGACCGTAGAACAACTTCTGCTATTGTTTTAATAAGCAAAGGCGGCACTGTGTATTAAAAATGTCGGGCAGGGCCCTAGTCTGCTTCAGTTGCGATTATTATGCAGGTCCAAGGGAAAACTGATGGCTTCCGAAGCCGATGGAGGATCAACGTCGCCGTTGTCAGACCGAAGCAAGCAACAAAGGTGGCTGCAACCCTCCACGCGCCAACGAAGCCGAGATGGACTAAGTCCAAGCCAAGTCAAACACGGTGTCGTTGGTCTACGCATTCACATTGATGGTTGCGACCCTGGAACAGTTGAGTTGTACAGTCTAGATGATGATGCTTGATTTTCAGGGGCATAAGAGGAATGTAAAGATGCCCTTTGGCCTCCGTATAAAAGGAGACCTCCCACCAACGTGTAGAGGGCTGATTCCTGAGAACACTGTTGATAAGTAATATATTGTTGCTTGTCTCCATTTCTCTGTCTTAGCTATTGTTTGGGCTTATTGGCTTCAGTCAGTAACCCAACAATTGGCGCCCACCGTCTGTGCTGCGCACGAAGGAAATCCACGAACACCACTATGCCACCAAGAAGAATAGCAACAAAACCACCCAACACCACCGAAAACACAGCCTCAGATGATGAAGCTGATCCCCAAACCATAATTCCACCAAGCACCTTACACCCCATAACCGAAGCTGTCACTGAGGAACCAGAAGTCGATGAGGACACACTCACCACCGCTGACAAACTGCACAGGGTGGAGGAGAGGCTCCGCCTTCGGCGATTGTGAGCTCGAAACTGCTAAGCTTGAGCTACAACAACAAATGCAAGAAGAAGAACAAGAACAACAACGCCAGCTACTGCAGGTCAGGAAGCAGTTGGAGGAGTTGAGGCAAGTGAAGCAAAGAAGGTTGAACAACACAAATTCCAGAGCCGCAAAGCTACGAGAAGAACTCGAAAAAGCCAAAAAGCATGTTGCTGAGCTCCAAGCAGAACTCAATGAGCCAAACCGTATTTCCACATCAGAAATCGGCTTCCAAGTGCCATATACTCGTCCCATTGACCATACATGCCCTCTATCAGAAAGCCTACAATTGGCAAGATGGCCGCCTTCGTACAAGCCCATCTCTCTACCAAGATATAATGGCTTCACCGACCCCAAACAATTTCTCATGAACTATGAAGCTGCAATAGCTTTGGCAGGGGGAGACGATGTCATGCTAGCAAAATCCTTCATCATCATTTGCGATGGCACAGCAATGAATTGGTATACGAAGCTACCTGGCCTATCCATCAACAGCTGGTATGACCTGAAGAGAGAGCTCATAAAAAATTTCAGCATTATGGGAGATCAATCACTCTCATATGCCGAATTCACACTACACCAGCAGCTGAAGGAGCCACTGGAAGACTACTTTTGCAGATTTGTAGGCCTAAGGGCTCAGGCTCCCCATATCCCTGATGAAGCTGCTAAGTTTGCAGCTATCCAAGGCCTTCGTCCAGGTCCATTCGCACAATATATCGTGAGAGAGACACCAGCCACCCTCGGAGATCTCTACGAGGAATTCAAAAAATACTGTCGATCCGACAATGACAATCGAATGCGACTAACCAGAGAAGCCATCCTGAGAAACCAACATGAACCCCAAAATAGACCCCATCACCACAACCAGCACAACTACCAAAACTACTCCCATCAAACCATCATGAATGTTGAGAGCCTGTCTTCATTCCAAGAGAACAAAACCACTTACCCAGAAAGCCAATCCCAAAACCAAAGAAATGAGGCTACCCAAAGGGGTGGAAGAACTGGCAGAGCCCGAGGAAGAGGAAGAGGTCCACCTTCGGGACCGGAATTTTTCTGCCAATATCATGGCAAGAACCACACCAATGGCACAGAACAGTGTCGAGACATCAAGAAAACCATCGACAAAATGAAAGCTGAAAAAATCCAAGCTACCCAAACGAAGCCGCCTTTGGCTTCACATCCAAACACCCAAACCCAAACACAAACTCAGCCTATCCAGCCATAATGCCCAATATACCCATCCTTGAACTCAAGTGCTGTTCACCCAACAACAGCGATGGCGACTCAGTATTCGCCTTCGCCACAAACCTTTCAACATTACTACCCACCAACCATATACCCACACCTATACCCTCAAACTTCCCAGCAAGTGGCTTCGCAAAACATCAAGTTTGAGGAGCTATCGCCACCACCACCACAACCAAAACCCCAAACACAAGAACAGCCTAACCCACCCCCAAGTTATGGACTCATTCTACCCATAATCGGAGGATCATCACTCGCCTTCGATGTCGTAGACATGATCTTTGATTACAATGTCACTTTCGAAAGAGGAGTTATAAACGCCTTCGATATCATCATAAGGCAGTCATTCCTATGCATGAAAATGCCAGCTCTAAAAGGAGTCATCACTGTATTTGGCGACCAAAGAGAAGCCAGAAACATCGAGAGAGCCAAAGCACCAGGCCAAAGAAATGTACATCTGCTTGAAGAAAAGAAACCATGCTACCCAGAAGAAAACCCAAATATCAAGAAAGATAGCAAAAGAATGCAACAGGCAACAGAGACGAAGCAGGTTCAGCTACAGCCTGATGTCTTTGACAGAAAAGTGATTATAGGCTCGGATTTGGAGCCGGACGAAGAAGACAGACTCATAGAGTTTCTGAGAAACAACAAAGATGTCTTCACCTGGTCAAGCAAAGATTTGCCTGGCGTCGACAGAAGCCTAATTGAACATAAACTAGCAATTAATCCCGATATGAAACCGAAGAAGTAGAAGCTAAGAAAGATGTTCGAAGAAAAAGTAAATGCTGTGAAAGCTGAAGTGCAAAGGCTGCTGGATACCAATGTCATACATGAAGTGAAATACCCAACCTGGCTGGCTAACACTGTGCCAGTTCAGAAGAAAAATGGCAAATGGAGAATGTGCATTGATTTCACTGACCTCAACAAAGCTTGCCCAAAAGATGATTTCCCACTCCCAAGGATTGACAAAATTGTTGATCAAGCCGCAGCAAGTAAGATGATATCACTCTTAGACTGTTTCTCTGGCTATCACCAAATCTGGATGAAAAAAAGGATGAGGAAAAAACCAGCTTCATTACACCAATTGGCACATTTTGCTTCGTCAGGATGCCTGAGGGGCTTCGAAATGCAGGCACCAGCTTTTGCTGCATGTCAAGCACAGTATTCAAAGATGAATTATTCAAAACTATACTTGCATATGTCGATGACATCTTAGTAAAAAGTGCCAAAAGACAAGATCACATCTCAGATCTGGCAGTCGCGTTCACACGAATGAGACAAGCCGGCCTCAAGCTCAATCTGGAGAAATATGTCTTCGGGGTAACCAAAGGGAAGATACTCGGTTGCCTAGTGTTAGCAAACAAAATCGAAGCCAATCCAGATAAGATAAACGCATAAGAGATGTTCAGAAGCTATCAGGCAGAATTGCAGCACTCAACAGATTCATCGCAAAGGCGGCTGAACGAAGCTTACCCTTCTTTGCAACACATAGAAATGCATCAAAGTTTGAATGGGGAGAAGAACAGTCAAAAGCATTCCACGAGCTAAGGCAATACTTGATGCAGCTCACCAAACTGACAGTACCTGACCCGAAGGCATCTCTGCTACTGTACATTGCAGCTTCGCAATCTGCCGTCAGTGCTGCACTCATTGCAGAAAAATTGATAGATGGAAGAAGGGTACAGCAGCCAGTATATTACGTGTTTGAGGCATTGGCCGGGTCGAAGCTATTCTATACAGAGATCGAGAAAATGATCTACACTATCGTATTGGCATCCAGAAAGTTGAGGCATTATTTTGAGGGGCACAACATCAAAGTGCTAACTGACCAACCAATTAAAGAGCACCTGAGCAACAAAGAAGCTTCGGTAAGGATACGCAAATGGGCTGCAGAGCTGTCGGAATATATGGTTGATTTCGAACGAAGAACAGCAATCAAATCTCAAGTCTTGGCTGATTTCATAGTAGAATGGACATCGCCTTCGGCAGAAAATCTGACCAGAGAGGAAAGTTGGCTGATACACTGCGATGGTGCTTGGGGGGGACAAAGGAGCTGGCATCGCAGCAATTGTGCAATCGCCTTCGGGCGTAAAAATGAGATATGCAGCGAACTTAGAGTTATGCAGAGATAGCGACAGAAGCACAAATAACGTTGCTGAGTACGAAGCCATATTATTGGGGCTCAGGAAAGCAAAGGCATTGGGTGCTCAACGATTCATTGTGAAAACAGATTCGAAGGTGGTAGCAGACCACATCGAAAAAGAGAGTATTGCGAAGCAACCCGAGCTCATCAAATACTTGAGTATAGTGAGATCAATGGAGAAAAAATTCAAAGGCTTTACAGTAGAATACATACCAAGGGGCTGGCATCGCAGCAATTGTGCAATCGCCTTCGGGAGTAAAAATGAGATACGCGGCGAACTTAGAGTTCTGCAGAAACAGTGACAGAAGCACAAATAACGTTGCTGAGTACGAAGCTGTACTATTGGGGCTCAGGAAAGCAAAGGCATTGGGTGCTCAACGATTCATTGTGAAAACAGGTTCGAAGGTGGCAGCAGACCACATCGAAAAGGAAAGTGTTGCGAAGCAACCTGAGCTCATCAAATACCTAAGTACAGTGAGATCAATGGAGAAAAAATTCAAAGGCTTTACAGTAGAATACATACCAAGGGGAAAAATGAAGAAGCAGATGCACTGGCTAAGGTAGCTGCAAAAGGGGACAAGCTTCCACCAGATGTATTTTTCCAAACACTAACAACACCATCGATAAAGGACACAGATGAACAGCCAAGGCTAATCAACGCAATAAGTTCAGAAGATTGGCGATCGCCAATAATGGCTTACCTTTGGGGATTCTATGAGCCCACTGATGAAGATGATCTAAAATCCATGCAGCAAAGAGCAAGGAGCAAGATCGCCAATAATTGATGATGTCTTGTACAAAAAGGGGGTGGTAGCCCCATGGCTTCGTTGCATATCTTACAACGAAGGCAAAGAGCTAATCCAAGAGATACATAGCGGCTTATGCGGAGCTCACTTTGGGGCAAGAGCAATTGTGGGGAGGGCAATGAGACAAGGATTCTATTGGCCTACAATCATCAATGATGCAACAAACACAGTCAAGACCTGCGATCAATGCCAAAAATGTGCAACAACCCGAAAATCTCCTTCGGAGCCATCATAATTGATAACTCCCACTTGGCCATTACAGAGATGGGGCATAGATCTGGTTGGCCCGCTTCCAACAGCTCAAGGAAATCTCAAATATGCCACAGTAGCAGTGGAGTACTTCACCAAATGGATCGAAGCCAGGCCATTGGCTAACATCACAGCAAAAACAGTAATCAAGTTTTTCTGGCAGCAAATAGTATGCAGATTTGGAGTCCCAAGAGAAATCACAGTTGATAATGGGAAGCAGTTCGATTGTGACGAATTCAGACAATATTGCATGTCAATTGGAACGAAGGCAAAATTTGCATCAGTGTATCATCCGCAAACCAATGGGGAAGTTTAAAGAGCAAATGGCTTAATCTTTACAGCCATCAGAAAGTGCCTAGCAAACTGTAAGAAAAAAGGCAAATGGGTGGAAGAACTACCAAAGGTGATTTGGGCTCACAACACTTCCACTTCAAGGGCAACCATTCACTCCTTTCAAAATGCTATATGGTGAAGAAGCAGTATGTCCAGAGGAAATACTCCACTTCCACTTCAAGGGCAACCATTCACTCCTTTCAAACTGCTATATGGTGAAGAAGCAGTATGTCCAGAGGAAATACTCCATGAAGGGCTTCGCACCCAAAAGGAAGCTCCAAAAGATAGTGAAGCTGTCGACAAAGACCTCATCGAAATCTACAGGCTGCAGGCAGCCAAGAACATCTCCAAATATCAAGCTGAAACAAAGAAGTGGTGGGACAAAAAGGTGACAAGGAAAGACATCAAAGTAGGCGACTGGGTCCTAAGGAAAAATCCAAGCACGCCATCAGGAAAGCTACAAAACAAGTGGGAAGGTCCATTCCTAGTTCTCAAAACCAACAGGCCTGGATCATTTCGCTTATGCGATGAAGAAGGCAATGAGCTGCCGCAATCATGGAATGCAGACAGCTTACGAAGGTACTACCTGTGAAAAATTGTAAAAATTGGCTTCGTAATCTATAAACAAAGTCAATAAGTATAGTAGATTTTTCTCTTTCAAAAAAGCTCGTACTCTTTTCCTCTCAGGGGAACCCTAACCAAGGGGTGAGGTTTTTAACGAGGCGGCGCTAAATGTAACTCGTGCAAATATATGAACGAGATATTCCCCAAAAAATTGCATCGAAAGCGATTGGCTTCAACCAAATCGCTGGTATTCAACAACACAAGTAGAACTAAATTGACCCTACCAAAAAGGTAAGGCCAATTTAGATCTAAAAATGCTTACTCTAAGGAGTAAAAGGGGCTTCGGCTCATAACATTTCTCTTTTGTTTAAAATTGCTCACTCCAAGGAGTAAAAGGGGCTTCGGCACATCTAAACATTTATTTTGCACAAAACGCTTACTCTAAGGAGTAAAAGGGGCTTCAGCTAAAATAACAATCACTTTATATAAATTGCTTACTCCAAGGAGTAAAAGGGGCTTCGGTTCAAATAACAATCACTTTGTATAAAATGCTTACCTAAAGAGCAAAAGGGGCTTCGAACCGAACAACGACAAAGCAATTGGCTGGCTGAGCCCATCTGTAATAAAAAACAAAATCATTCCCAAGGGAATTCAAAAAGAGCACATCATGCCTCACTATAATCACATCTTAAACAATAGCTTCGTATCAGGCATAACAAATAGTAGAGTGCATGAATGAACAAAAACTCACTTCGGGGGGAGGAGGCGTTTCTCTCGAAAATGAAGGTAAATCGAGTTTTCATTCATTCATACACTAACAATCCGGATACACCATCTCAAGTCAATTACAACAGATTATTCATAAAGAGACGATCAAAACATCTCAAAGACATAGCCATCGAATTGCTGGCCAGATCTCCTAAATCTAGGAGCATTAAAAACATAAGCAAACTCCTCAAGACCAGTGCTAAGGCTATCCGGCTCAATTTTCAAAGGAAGCAAATGGGCAGCTTCGGCATTCCTCCTCCTAGCAAGCTCGACGCGCTGCAAGCGCTGAGCGATGAATGAAGTTAAAAAGTCAAAAACATCAAATTCGTTATGACGATAGAACTCATGGCAGAACTCCCAAAAATCACCGATATTTGAATGAGGATAACGCCACTGATATTCCTCCCATGCGAAGCCAGAAACGCAAAGGGGACCATCCCGCATGGCCAACGGAGCAAGTTCAAGAACATCTCCCTCATCAGGGACCTGAATATATACAAATTTACAAGTTTAAAATCTCTCAACAAAATCTCAAAAGTCATTGGATCTGATGAAGCCAAACCTTCGGATCAGCATCAGATGCCCCGGCACCAGTTTCACCCTGGCCAGCTCCGGCTCCAGCTCTTGAGGTGGAAGCCCCAGCGGCAGCGGCAGCAGCATGGGCTTCAGTTTTCTGCTGCATCTCGATCGCGAACAACTCCTTAGCCTGAGACAAAATGAGCTATCAGAAAAAAATAACAGCAAGCTTCGTTGAAAAAACAAACAAATACAAGAACATGACAAACGAAGCTAACATTGGCAAGTCGATCATAAGCCGTGCGACGTGCGCATTCTCGACCAGTAATGGCCCAGAACTTCCTCAAGAATATGCCACGAGTAGCAATAACAGCTTTGCTGAACAAATCTTCCTGATCGGGATTAAGAGCAGCAGGGAATCAATACTCTCTCCTCAGAAAATTCTTGTAGTGAGAACAACTCATATCCGAAAGCATCTTCAAGGCATTTGTTATGCATGTACAAGTAGCATAGCCCCAACCTTGGACAAAACATCCGGAAGAAACTTGAACTCGTCGTCAAGCCAGTCAAAAAGCTTCTCGAAGCTAAAGTCTTGGTTCGGAAAAGGAATCGGCTCTGCACCATACTGCTTGAGAGCCAATTCATATCCCCGATAAGCTCGCAAACCACGACAATAGATCTCTTCTTCCATCTTCTCTTTCTAGAATGAAGCTTCTTAACAGCAGCCCTGAGCCTATTAGCTTCGTCACTCAGAGAGTTCTTCATATCGATTACCACAAGAAGGTCTTTCTTATACTTTTCAGCGTCAGCAGAAAACTTCTCCTTCGCACCTTCCAAACTTTTTATCTGATTCTTCAAATCATGGACCAAAGTGGCATCCTCAACTATCTTGGTACAAAGCCCTTCGATGGTCTCGATATTGCGAGTTCGCTCTGCATCAAGAGAAGCCACTTTGTCCTTATGAAGAAATCTCTGTGTGAGAACTTTCACGCTGAATACGAAGCTGTTCCTTCTCAGCCTCAAGAGACTCCTTCAATCTAGCAACATTAGCTTGCTTAGAAGCCCATTTTTCGCGCTCCTCTAGCAAAGCCTCCAATTCGGCCCTCTCGCTTTCAATATCATTGAGATGAACCGGAAGGCGCGCACGGATCTCGTGAAGCGAAATCATTGACTGAAAACAAAGGCAATAACTCAATCGAAGCCGAAAATAAAACAAAAACACAAGGTCGAAGGAAACATCAGTTACCATCATGTTGCCAGTGATGCACGACCTAACAACGACATCAAGGTCAAAATTCTTCACACGATTCTCAAACTCTACAAAAACATTATAATTAGTAACGAAGCCAAAAAGATCATGGCAGAGGAAAAACAAGAGATAGCAAATAATACTATCTGGAGAAAAATCAGGGACATCGTTCATAGAACGAAGCCCATCTCGACGAAGGCGATTAACAAAGGAATCAACACCAACATTAGCGGTGCCTGAAACGTATCACATAACCACTCAGTGCTTTTTTGCCAAAAGTTCTAACTAAGAAAACCAATACGAAGGTAAAACAAATAATTACCTTCCGCGTGGATAGGCCCGGAAGCAACTTTGGCCGGGCTGGCAGATGGTTCAGCTTCCACTCCACGAACAGGAACAATAGGTGAGGTGGCAGCCGCATGCACATCACCCGAACCCTCGCCAACTTCGGCAGCAGGCTTAAGATGCTCAGCATCCTCCCGAACCGTCTCAAGAGGAGACTTAGCCGCCGCCTTCGCTAGAACATCAAGAGAAGAAGGCATGACTTGGGATGATGAAACTTCAAGGTCTGCAGAAGCTAAATCCTTAGTTTCATCCTCCCTCAGAAGGCGGCTATAGCTCACGTCATCTTCTTCATCATCAACACACCTCGGGATACGAACCCGGAGGAAAGGACCAGTAGGCAATTTCACTAGAGAAAAACAAACACAAGTTGGCAAAAACAACCTAAAGAGACAAAAGACAACATAAACAACTAACCTCCAAAATTAAGGTCTATAGCAGCCGAAGCTGAAGCAGGCGCAACAGAAGGCCCTGCCAGAGTAGCAGAAGCCGAAACAGCAGGCGCAACAGAAGAAGGCACTGCCAAAGTGGCAGAAGCTGGAACATCATCAACAGTAGGAGGATTAGTCGAAGCCAACGGCGGCGGAGGCGCACTTGAAATGGGCGTAACAGGCAAGGCCCCGCTCAACCGCTGCCGCTTCGAAGCTTCGAGCGCGGTGGTGGACGCATGCTTCTTAGTCGAGATGGCATTATTGCCACGAGTCCTCGCCTAACCTCCACGACCAGAAGGGGCTATGGCGCTGCTACCACCACCTTCGTCCCCGCCCTCATCAGAACCACCACCAGCACCACGACCGCCGCCACGACCCTTTCTCCCACGGCCATGGGTTGTCTTCGGAAGCGGCTGTGTGCTCAGGTGATCAGAAGCCGTAAGCTTCTTGCCAGGTTTGGGAGGAGCAACACGTTGAGGATAACTAACTTTCATTTCCTCAAAAACCCTATTAAAACCATGACTGCCCAATAGAGCAACGCAGCTATCATGCTCCTTCGATGTATATTTTTCAAGAATTATTTCAGCCATCAGCTCGATGGACTGAACGAAGGCATAATCGGACATATGCGGGGGCTTCTTTGCCCCAAAATGAGGGAAGCATACGTGGGAAACCCCCCGGCACGACCTCACGTCGACTGCAAACGGCTTCCAACTGGCCGAAAGAAAATTCACACCCATGGCAAGGCCCTCCTCGATAAGGTCGCGGCTGCTGCTGATACGACTTGCCTTGAAAAAAGCCGACTCGCAACGGCTGTAGGTAGGCGCCTTCGGATTGAAAGGAGGGCAAGAAATGAAATTACTCGGAAGGACTTGGCCATGCAAAGGAAAGCTTATTTGTTTCGTGCCATCCTCCAAAATTCTCTCCAACGAAGGAACCTTCACGTACAGCCAGTACTTGCGCCAGTTTCGGTCCCAAGTATTCTTCTGACTGAAGGTAAGCTCTACCTTCTCTATGTCAGTAAGACGACGGCGGGCGCAGAAGCTGATGCTACCATAATCAGGCTCATACTCAATACCGTCAATCTCAATGGCCTTTGTTTGGCGATGGCCCTCAAAGTAGCGGACGAAACCATCAACATCAATATCAGAACCATTGGTCTTAACTGCCCAAAAGAACCGAAGCAAATGGGTGATGCCATTGGGAGTAAGATGATAAAGTTGAATTCCAAATCTCCCAAGCATCTCTGCAATAATGTTGTGAATTGGCATCCGAAGCCCAGCAGTGAAAAAATCTCAGAAAACAACAGCCTTGTCCGACTGAGGAACAGGAGTAACTTCGTTGCCAAGGGCTCGGCCATGTCCAATGGGGAAATAGCCTTTCTCCTCATAAAACTTAATCAAAGCATCACTCATGAAAGACTTTCCAAAAACAGTAGTGCGAGGCTTCTTCTTGGGATCAACCAGGTCTGACACATCCGCCTCAATATCCTCAATGGCTTCATTGGCCAGGGACTCAGCATCGCCATCATCTTCCCCGTCATCAAAATTCTTACCCTCATCTTCGACGGCCTTGCCTTTTGGCTCAGCTTCCATATTGTCATCACTCCCTCAAGGTGTGCAGCAAAAGCGGCAGCTTTGTCCTCTGTCATGTTGGCAGGGCTACGAGAACCCTTTCCCTCAGAGTTAGAAGCCCCAATCAAACGAGCTGTCTGCTTTGTATGAGCCACTACAAAAGGCAAAAATAGCGATAAGCAAATGAAGCAAATAAACCAAAATAGAACACCAAACGAAGCAAATTAGCTAAGAAAATTAGAAAGCCAACTTACTTGTAACCGAAATGAAGAGAGAGCTGAAAATCTAAAACTTGCAAAGCAGGCAAAAAGCGTCAGCAACAAGCTATCACAGAAAGCTTAAAACCGAAGCAAGTAAAGTTACCCCACCTTCGGTCCTATTTATAGGCGGGTGAAAAATCCGACCATTAACCATCTCGGTAAACGAACCGTCACAGAAATTCAAATTCGACGAAGCCAAATAAAATCAACGGTAAAAAATACGACCGTTGCTTACCTCGAAAACTGAACCGTCCTAATGAGCTCAAAACAAACGAAGCCAATCCTAGTAGGTAAAAAAGGCATTCGAAGCCAGTGTAAAGAATCAAAACAAAATAATTACTCGGGCATTTCTCCAACGAGAGGAGGCGTTTCTCAGACAGGCAAGCAATCCAAGTTTCATGGAACTCGGCCTGTTGAAGAAAGCCCTCGTCCGCGAGGGGCTACTGTTGGGGGATTAGCCTGCCAAGAAACACCTTCTAATAAGTTTTGAGCAACATGACATGCGCGCTGGTTTCGTTTATAAAAGGGAGACTATTTTCGGCTTCGTCTCTCCATGCCACCCCGAGAACGGCTTTGCCTCTGAGTATGGGTGAAACAATAAGTGCGACCGTAGAACAACTTTTGCTATTGTTTTAATTAAGCAAAGGCGGCACTGTGTATTAAAAATGTGGGGTAGGGCCCTAGTCTACTTCGGTTGTGATTATTATGCAGGTCCAAGGGAGAACTGTTGGCTTCCGAAGCCGATGGAGGATCGACGTCGCCGTTGTCAGACCGAAGCAAGCAACAAAGGTGGCTGCAACCCTTCACGCGCCAACGAAGCCGAGATGGACCAAGTCCAAGCCAAGTCAAACACGGTGTCGTTGGTCTACGCATTCACATTGATGGTTGCGAATGTACATTTATGACCCTGGAACAGTTGAGTTGTACAGTCTAGATGATGATGCTTGATTTTCAGGGGCATAAGAGGAATGTAAAGATGCCCTTTGGCCTCCCTATAAAAGGAGACCTCCCACCAACGTGTAGAGGGCTGATTCCTGAGAACACTGTTGATAAGTAATATATTGTTGCTTGTCTCCATTTCTCTGTCTTAGCTATTGTTTGGGCTTATTGGCTTCGGTCAGTAACCCAACACAAGGCATTGGTTTTCTTTGCAAAATTATGAAAAACCCAAGTACTTGAAAGCAAGGAGTATCATGTCATAGAAAAGGTTGTTCCTTTCTGCAATAACCTAAGAAGACATGTTAGCCACTCATATAATTCCACTAAGCTTAAATGTTTGGGAATAACTTATATGTTTGTTTATAATTTCTGTGGTGAATCTTAGTCTTTACTCGAGGATGAGTAAAGGATAAGTGTGGGGGAGCTTGTTGGCGACTCTTAATGATAAAATATTATTGCCAACAAAGATATAAAAGAATGATAAAACAAATAGACATAGGGTTATTTACTAATGAATTCCATGAGTTTTGGTGCATATGTGCTTACAGGTATAAAGTGGCAAAAGAAGGACTAAAGTAGGCCTAGGGCCAGGTCACCCGACCTCACCAGGTCGGCCGACCTGGGACCAGGCCCAATGAGGTCCATTGACAAAAGCACACTCGGGAATGATCAGAGAAATTGAGATCAAGTCGGTGGAAGTAAAGATATGGGATTGAGCCACATGGCAAGCACATGGATCCATGGGCCTACATCCCTGACTTAAGGTACACATCTGCGCGAATACCCACCGAGAACCGTCCATGGGGCCCACAAGGAAGTGTCCCTGGAAGAGTGGGGCCGAGGGGCCACAACCCCGGGTCGGCCAACTCGGCCAGGTCGACCGACCTGGCTGCGCGTCCAAACCGCCACCGCCTTGACCAACAACTGTCAACCGCCTCCTGGAAGCCATCCATGCCGTGCATCACCAGAGTCGGTGAATCCCACGGTCAGGCGACCTCCCTAGGTTGGCCGACCTAGGCCCACCTCCTTACTGGCCGCCGTTTGACGCACCGCCTCTACTCTGCTTCACCAAGCTATAAATAGAGGGACTCGAGGCCGGACTCATCATCATCAAGCTAAAGTGAAGATCCAAGGTGAAGCCCTCCTCATATCTAGAGTAGAAGTGGGGAGAGAGTGAGGGAGAGTCTGGAGGAGTCCCAGCGTGTCGGCGACCCTCCACCTGTGCCTCGACGGATGCAAGCTACTTAGTAAGTATCCGGGATTCAACTAGTACTTAAGTCTGAGTTATAGAAAGCTAAGTTCTCTATTGTGCTTGTGGGTTCGTTGCTTTATTTGTAAAGTATTCTAATCTCTGATCAAGGTTAGGATAGCTGATATCATCTTAGGTGTGGTGCTTAGGTGTATATCTGCCCTCGTTTGCCTCGTAGCCCCCCGGATTAGAAGAGGTAGGCGGCAGGTGGTGACAGCCCTGTCCATCTTTTGTAATCCTCCACGTTCGGGTACGACATAGAGCTGTTGGCCGGCAATTTCCTAGAGGTCTAGGATACCTCGGTGCCCAAAGCAAGCATAGGAGAACTCCCTTCGCTATATTCACAGCCTTAGTGCTAAGTTATCCTCTCTACCCAGCCTTTATATAAACTCGATCGATCCGGTCAGCTTTAGTGATTAGATAGTACCTACACATTCCCCGTGGATTTGATACCTGGTTACTCACGGGTGAAAGCTACTACGACAGCCGTACGCTTGTGGACTTTCTGTTTGCCACCGCTGGTGTCAACAGAAGGATTGTAACCTTGAGAACATGTTCGACTGGATTGATTCCGAGTTTGCTTCTCTGCCTGGTGTGATTCAGTCTGTTGGTGACTAATTTGCTCAAGATACTTTCTGATAATGGCTGTGAGCACTATAAGGCTCTGCTCAGGAAAGGTTATCCTTATCTGGAGGCAAAGGACCCTGCCGACAAAAGTGTATTTTCAGAGGACATAATGATTGTGAAGGAACTTTTCTACAAGAATTTTTGGGTCGCCAGTGGGCGCAAAGCGGCTCAAGCTATTTCTTTCGATCGACTTGCTAATGTATTTTATTGGTCATTTTTTGGTGCTCACTCTGCCTTCAGTTGCTTGATTTATATTATTTTGCTTATTAACTTGTGTATTTTCAGTTGAAGGATTTTAGTCGGCAGAAGAAGGCTGAAGCTGAAGCCGCCGCTAAGGACGTTGCTGTGAAGGAGGATACCACCAAAACTGCTGCCGAAGCCACCGCTGGTTCTTCATCTCAAGGGCAAAGCAGTCAGGGCACTTCTGGTGCCAATCCGCAGGTCTCAGGACCTTTAGATTGTAAATAGAATTAGGACTTATTAAGTCAGCAGTTCTTTTGAATTTGTAAATTTGTGTATATTCAGGATGATGATGTGCTTGAACTTGCTCCACTGGCCATGCGTGATGGTCCACTTTGTATTTCTGGCTTCGCCTGGAAGGAGTATCAATGGCATTATCCGAGTTCTACTCACAGGGACTTTCTGGAATTTTTTCATGAATTTTATCGTTGTAACGAGTTCAATGTTTTCTCCTTCTTTACTACGTTTATTGCTCAAGGCTCGGAGCGAGTTGAGCTTGCTGCGAGAAGAAACGTCGAAGCCGTTTCTTTGGGTGTTCCAAAGGCAGAGCCCTTGGATCTTTGTCCTGGTGTCGAACATTTTGCTTGTGTTTACAATGCTCCCCGTTTTAGATCCTCTGGCCAGGAATTCTATGGATATGTCTTTGAGATGTTTTGACATCGATTTGTAAATGTTCTTTGTAAACATCTTGAACATGTGTTGTAATTATGGTTGCGGATGGATGGATATGAACTCGCTTTGCCTTCGCTTATTGAGAGAAATGCCTCCTCCCCCGGAAGCGAGTTTATATTTGTTCGTACGCGAGCAAAGGTGTTTATGAGTTGATGCGAGGCTGTTTGCATTTGTGAATGTGCTTGTGTGAGTACTTGTATTTTGCTTTCTAAGAGAAACGCCTCCTCCCCCGGAAGCGAGCTTATCTTTGCTTTTGAATGCGTTTGATTGTCAACGATAAGTATTATGTTCATGCGAAGCTTTTTGCCTCTTAAATATAGGCGTCGTGCTTTTAGCTGGAACATTCTTTGACTCAGTGAGCCCCTTGTTGTTCATACGTAATCAAATATGTTGATGAATTTTTGTAAAGCTCCCTTTTCACACACAAATGAGTTTGTATGTGGAAAAATGAACTCGATTAGTTTTCATTTTTGAGGGAAACGCCTCCTGATGAGGACATCAACACCAACGATACATCCACACCACCACCGACACCGGCAACTGCGACATCTCCACCATCTGGTCCTATTACTCGCGCTCGTGCCCGTCAACTCAATCATCAAGTAAGTTCATTCTTAAGCTCTTGTCCATTATATTTCATCAATGGAAACACGTGCACTCTTGTTTTACTTAGGAATGATGGAGAGGATAAGAAAGGGAGCGGATTCGCGTGGGCTGGTTTCGGACAGCAGGACAGCACCAACTTGTGACAACGGTCAAGACTTCATTCGGACTCCGATTGGGACGTTCAAGTACTTCACGGAAAGCTTATGAAGTCCTCTTTCAAACGGATCTGGCCTCATGATGATACCTGTTCTGAGTGGGGCGCAGTCGTCATGTCTTTACAGAAGTGTTTTCAGCCCATGGTGCTGCGCCACTCTATTTTGGCCCAATGGGCCGTGTATCCAGTTGAGCCCACTTTGGGCGCGTCCTAGGGTTGGAGGTCGTCCTCCCAGTACTTATCCCCCCCAGCAGCTGCCATGGGAGGGCTGGGTTTTGTTTTCATGAACTAGCTATCGCTACTTCTCCTGGAGCGCGTGTGCTAATCCAGCCGCCCGTCTTCTTGTAATCGAAACCCCACATTCGATCAATCCAGACTGAGTTCTTGATTTCCCCTTGCGATTTCAGTGCTTGTTTACTTGTTCTTGCGAGTTCTTCGATTTGCTTGCAGGACGGGTGCCCTCGTGGCCGGTGTCGCGCATCACAAGGGCGCGGCGACCAGGGAAGAGGTGTATCGGTTGCTAAGGCGCAGCGTCTCTGGATTGCTGAAGTCGGACCGCCAACGCCTTCTCCCTCCCTCAAATCGAGTTATCCAGTTTGTCCTCACTGAAAGATCGGGAAATCCCCCACGGGTTCTCATCACCTCCTCCCCCAAAAGCGAGTTTATCTTTACTCATGGTTGTCTTCGCTCGCTAGCTGTCCACTTGTTGTAGGACTTGTTGTGCGTATGAAAGATTTTTTTGTCTTCGACACACAAGAAGGTGTGCTTGTTTTTGCGAAGTTGTTTTTGGTGGGCTTAGATGAAGCCCCTTTTATTTTTTTGAGAGTAAGCATTTGTTGATAAAGTAAACATGCTTGAGCTATGCGAAACCCCTTTTACTCTTTGGAGTAAGCGTTTGTTTTTCATCGGTGATGGAAACAATTGATTTCGAGCTGGATGAAGCCCCTTTTACTCCTTAGAGTAAGTGTTTATAGATCTGAATTGGCATTACTTTTGAGTAGGGTCAATTCAGTTCTACTTGGGTTATCGAATACATGTGACTTGGCCGAAGCCAATCACTTTCGATTCAATTTTTGTGGGGAATAGCTCGTCATATATTTCACATGAGTTACAGATAGCACCGTCTCATTAAAAACCTCACCCCTTGGTAAGGGTTCCCCTATGAGGAAAAGAGTACGAGCTTTTGAAAGAAAGAAAAATTCTACTCTACTCATTGACTCCGTTTATAGATCATGAAGCCAATTTTTACATATTTTTCATAGGTAGTACCTTCGAAAGCTGTCAGCATTCCATGAATGCGGTAGCTCATTGCCTTCTTCATCACCCAGGCAAAAGGATCCTGGCCTGCTGCTCTTGATAACTAGAAATGGGTCTTCCCACTTGTTTTGTAACTTTCCCGAAGGCGCACTAGTGTTTTTCCTCAGTACCCAGTCGCCGATATTGATGTTCTTTCTAAGTATCTTCTTGTCTCGCCATTTCTTGGTCTCTTCTTGATACTTAGAAATGTTTTTGGCCGCTTGCAATCTGTGTATTTCAACAAGGTCTTTGTCGATAGCTTCGCTATCTTTTGATGCTTCATGTTGTGTGCGAAGCCCTTTGTGCATGATTTCCTCTGGGCACCCTACTTTGCCATATAGTAGCTTAAAAGGAGTGAATTGAGTTGCTCTTGATGTGGATGTATTATGAGCCCAGATTACCTTCGGCATTTCTTCTACCCACTTTCCTTTTTTCTTACAAGTTGCCAGGTACTTTCTTATTGCCGTGAAGATGATGCCATTTGCTCTTTCGACTGCATCTTTGGACTGTGGATGGTATACTGAGGTGAATCTTGCCTTTGTCCCAATGTACATGCAGTATTGCCTGAACTCATCACAGTCGAATTCCTTCCCATTATCAACTGTGATTTCCCTTGGGACTCCAAATCTGCACACGATTTGCTGCCAGAAAAATTTGATGACTATTTTTGCTGTAATGTTTGCTAGTGGTTTGGCTTCGATCCACTTTGTGAAATATTCTACTGCGACTATTGCATATTTCAGATTTCCTTGTGCTGTGGGAAGTGAGCCCACCAAATCTATGCCCCATCTTTGCAGTGGCCAAGATGGAATTATCAGTTGTGATAGCTCCGAAGGCAATTTTTGTGTTGCCACGCATTTTTGACATGCATCACATGTCTTGACAATGGTAGTTGCATCATTGATGATTGATG
This sequence comes from Alloteropsis semialata, assembly GCA_004135705.1. NCBI lineage: Eukaryota > Viridiplantae > Streptophyta > Magnoliopsida > Poales > Poaceae > Alloteropsis > Alloteropsis semialata. The sequence goes on along the minus strand of CM014273.1, from coordinate 29,554,242 downwards.
GCCAATAGAATCCTTGCCTCATTGCCTTCCCCACAATTGCTCTCACCCCAAAATGAGCTCCGCACAGGCCACTGTGTATTTCTTGTATTAGCTCTCTTCCTTCGCCATGTGAGATGCAGCGAAGCCAAGGAGCCACTACCCCTTTCTTGTACAAGACATCATCGATTATTTAATAAGACCTTGCTCTTTGCTGCATGGATTTGAGATCTTCTTCATCAATGGTTTCATAATACCCCCGAAGGTAAGCCAATATTGGTGATCGTCAATCTTCTGAGTTTATTGCATTGATCAATTTTGGCTGCTCATCGAGATCTTTAATCGAATGTGTTGTTATTGTTTGGAAGAAGACATCAGATGGTAGTTTGTCTCCCTTTGCTGCTGCCTTGGCCAGATCTGCTTCTTCATTTCTTGCTCTTGGTATATATTCCACTATAAAGCCTCTGAATTTTTTCTCCATTGATCTCACTGTACTCAGGTACTTGATCAGCTCGTGTTGCTTTGCCTCTCTTTTTCTATATGGTCTGCTACTACCTTCGAATCAGTTTTTACTGTGAATCTCTGAGCACCCAATGCCTTCGCTTTCCTGAGCCCCAACAATACAACTTCGTATTCAGTGACGTTGTTTGTGCTTCTGTCATTGTTTCTGCAGAACTCTAGGTTCGCTGCATATCTCATTTTCACTCCCAAGGCGATGTCACAATTGCTGCAATTCCAGCTCCTTTGTCCCCCAAGCACCATCATAGTATATTAGCCAGCTTTCTTCTCTACTCAAACTTTCTGCCAAAGGCGATGTCCACTCTGCTATGAAATCAGCAAAGACTTGTGATTTTATTGTTGTTCTTCTTTCGAAATCCACCACATATTCTGATAGCTCAGCTGCCTACTTGCGCAGTCTGACCGAAGCTTCTTTATTGCTTAGCAGTTCTTTGATTGGTTGATCTGTGAGCACTCTTATGTTGTGCCCCTCGAAATAATAGTGTAGCTTTCTAGAGGCCATCACCACAGCGTAGATTATCTTCTCAATTTCTGTGTAGAACAGCTTCGAGCCAGCCAATGCCTTCGAGACATAATACACGGGTTGATGCACCTTCTTCCTTTGTATCTCCTTCTTTGCGATGAGCGCTGCACTTACAGCTAATTGCAAAGCCGTGATGTATAACAGCAGTGGTGCCTTTGGATTAGGTACTGTCAGCTTCGTTAATTGCATCAAGTATTGTCGTAGCTCTTGAAATGCTTTCGACTGTTCTTTTCCCCACTCAAACTATGATGCGTTTCTGAGTATAGCGAAGAGGGGCAGGCTTCGCTAGCTACTTTCGCAATGAACCTATTAAGTGCTGCAATTCTGCCTGAGAGTTTCTGAACATCCCTTTTGCACTTTGGTTCTTCCATGTCAAGTATTTTCGTTGATTTTGTCGGGATTGGCTTCAATCTCATTTGCTGATACTAGGCACCCAAGTATGTTCCCCTTAGTTACACCGAAGACACACTTCTCTGGCTTGAGTTTGAGGCCAGCTTCCCTCATTCTTACGAAGGCAATTGCCAAATCAGAGATGTGGTCTTGTCTTTTGATGCTCTTCACCAAGATATCATCAACATATGCCAATATGGTTTTGAACAACTATTCTTTGAATACAGTAGTTGGCATGTGACAGAAGGTGGTACCAGCATTGCAAAGCCTTTCAGGCATCCTGATGAAGCAAAATGTGCCAACTGGTGTGATGAAGCTGGTTTTTTTCTTCATCATCTTTCTTCATCCAAATCTGATGGTAGCCAGAAAAGCAATCTAACAGAGACATCATCTCACTTGCCGCAGCTTGATCGATGATTTTGTCAATTCTTGGTAGTGGGAAGTCATCTTTTGGGCATGCCTTGTTGAGGTCGGTGAAATCAATACACATCCTCCACTTTCCATTCTTCTTTTGTACTGGCAGTCTGGCACGGTATTGGCTAGCCAAGTTGGATATTTCACCTCTCTGATTACATTAGCATCGAGTAGCCTTTGCACTTTGGCCTTGACCGCATTCACTTTTTCTTCGGACATTTTTCTTAGTTTTTGTTTCTTCAGCTTCAAATTTGGGCTGATTGCAAGCTTGTGTTCAATGATGCCCCTGTCTACCCCTGGGAGATCTTTGCTTGACCAGGCGAAGACATCTTTATTGTTTCTCAGAAACTCAATGAGTCTCTCCTCTTCTTTTTTTTCTAGATCGAAGCCGATAGTCACTTTTCTGTCGAAGATGTCAGGCTGTAGCTGCACTTGCTTTGTTTCTATTGCCTCTTTCATTTTCTTACTGTCTTTCTTAGCACTTGGTTTCTCTTTTGGATAAATTGGTTCCTTTTCTTCGAGTAGGTGCACATTGCGCTGCCCTGGTGTTTTGGCATACTCAATGTTCCTGGCTTCTTTCTGGTCACTGAAGATGGTGGTGACCCCTTTGAGAGCAGGCATTTTCATACTTAAGAAGGCTTGCCTTATGATGACGTCGAAGGCATTTATAACTCCTCTGCCGAAGATAACATTGTAATCAAAGAACATGTCCACGACATCGAATGTAATGTACTCAGTTCTTGCATTTGAGGTATCGCCGAAAGACACTGGCAGTGAGATTTTTCCCAATGTTGGTGTACGCTTCCCCCCAAAGCCAACCAATGGTGTGTCTGATGGCTCCAAGTTGTCTGGATTGATGTTTGTCATTGATCTAAGAGTTTTTGCCAGGATGATATCTGTGGAGCTGCCTGTGTCCACTAGCAGTTTCCCAATTGTCCAGCCATCAATGTTGGCTTCGATCGACATTGCGTCGTTGTGTGGTTACACAGCTTCAGATCTTCTTCGGTGAAAGTAATTGGCATATGAGACCATTCTGATTTCTTGTACGGACCATCAACTGAGATATTGTTTACTTGTCGAAAATAGCTTCTTCTTTGCTTCTTTGTTTTGAAGGCAAGTGAGGATCCTCTGGTTATGGGAAGAATGTGTCCGTAACTCGGAAGAGGTGTAGGTGGGTTTGGATCTTGTGTTTGGGGTTTTGGTGGGGGTGGTGGTAATTCTTCAACCTTGATGTTTTGCGAAGCAGTTTGTTGAGAGGTTTGTGGGTATAGGTGTAGGTACATGGTTTGTGGGAAGTAGTGTTGGAAGGTTTGTGGCGAAGGCAAATATTGAGTTGACATCGCTGTTGTTGGGTGTTCGACATTTAAGTTTAAGGATGGGTAAACTGGGCAATATGGTTGTATAGCTTGGGATTGAATGGTTTGGGAATTGGTGGATGAAGCCAAAGGTGGCTTCGGTTGGTTGGCTTGAATTTTTCTACCTTCATCTTCTCGATTGTTTTCATGATGTCTCGGCATTGCTCGGTGCCATGAGTATGGTTCTTGCCATGGTATTGGCAGAACAATTCTGGTCCCAAAGGCGGACCCCTTCCTTTTCCTCGGCCTCTGCCGGTTCTTCCACCTCTTTGGGTAGGCTCACTCCTTGGGTTTGGGTATTGGTTTTCTTGGTGAAAAGTTTTGCTCTCTTGGAATGAATGTGCACTCTCGACATTCATGATGGGTTGGGATGGGTAATTTTGGTAGTTGTTTTGGTTGTAGTGGTGTTGCTTGTTTTGGGATTCATGCTGATTTCTCATGATGGCTTCTATGGCTAATCGTGTTAGACCGACAATATTTCTTGAACTCCTCATACAGATCTCCAAGAGTGGTTGGTGTTTCTTCTGCGATGTGCTGTGCAAATGGGCTAGGGCGGAGACCCTGAATAGCTGCAAACTTGGCAACTTCATCGGGAATATGAGGAGCTTGGGATCTTAAGCCTACGAACCTGCGAAAGTAATCTTCTGTCACACCCGGATTTATGAATAAACCCGAATGCTACTATATGTGTACCCAGGAAGTCCAACACACACATATAGCTTTAGAATAACAAAATATCAAAGTAAATCCAGTGCTCGAATTCAAAAGAATAGCATCTCAGAATTATTACAAATAAGACTCAACTCTTTAATCAAAGTTTACGCATACGAAAAAAATAAACTCTCATGGCGCCATAAACTCCACAAGGACACCGACTGGTTGACAGCCGCCTAGAAGTCTGGAATATCTTCAGGGAACTCCACAACTCCTTCAGGTTCATCTGATTACCCATCCGGGATTTTGTTGAATAATGCAAGTGTAAGTAAACTAGCTTTACTTAACAAATATAACACGAGGGATGAAGGCTTAAAAGGCTTGACACGGTTTAACTGCGATAAGCACTTTTAGCTGTTTAGTTTTAGCATTAAACCAATTTACTAAAGTATAGTAGGTAAATCCAAGTTGTATCCCAATTAAGAATGTAGAGAAGTATCATAGCATCATCATTATTCCATTATCAAGTTCATTTAAACATCACCAGGGTAAAAGTCACCATTCAAAAAGGATCCAGGCCACTCGTAACCGTGAGTACGGCTGATATATCAGTTTTCACTCTACAGAGGTTGTACACTTTCCCCACTGGCCGCGTAAAAGTTTAGAAGAACTTTAAACCCAACCACGCAATGCTAATCAGGCACATTCATCACACTACCTTTGGTGTGACTGCATAGGAACGCTACGAGACCTTCCAAATGTCCCTCTAAAAAGCCAAGGGCCGCTAAGGTTTCAACATAGGCGCATGAACCCAACTCCCGGGATCAACAAAACACCCAGGGCGCAATGTGAGTGGATTGATGGCATTCAGGGCGCAACGTGAACAAATTGCCTACAGACATCAGGGCGCAACATGAGTCCGTCCCCAAGCAGATCAGGCCCATACTTAAACCACGGATCCCCTCTTGCGCCTTTCGGTAACCCCCAACTAGTTAGAGTTGTGCATTTTACTTAGTCAAGACCAGAGCCCATTGATTCCCGTGGTTGCACTGTTTTCCTGGGTTGTCACTTTAAGATAGAACCATAACAAGTGATGCCTAGAACATAGCACACAACACATGTCCCAGTTTTAAAGGTTGTTTAGAACAATGCACACAGCCCATGTTCCAAATTAAAGGGTTGCCTAGAACAAAGCACACAGCACATGTTCCAGATCGTGAATTGCCCAGAATAAAGCACACAGCACATATTCTAGAACAAGGGTTGCCGAGAACAAAGCACACAGCACATGTTCCAGCTTCCTAACCATGTTGCTAAAAAGCAAGTTTTAATCATTCACCATTAATCATCTTTAATAAGTATCCAAGTATCATCATCCAATGACGGTAAGCTCATGTTGCATTGCCTAGCAATTTGCTACCCAAAAGATGCATAGCCCGGGTTGAACAAGAAAGTAAGGTTTAAGAATACTAGGGATAACCTAAAATAGATTAACTCATGCATGAATGTAAATGATTATTAATGGTGTATAGGTATCAAGGAATTCTCGTGTTATACTTGCCTTCCTCTTGGTACTGTAGCTGTTGCTCTTGATCTTCAAAGTGTTGCTCGATGGACGGCTCGAATGGCTCACCGGCTAGACACGATCAACAATCACCAACACAATCCAGACAAGCCAGTACATGCATACCAAGTGAAATAAATTAGAACAGTACACCAAACAATTGAAACAGTGGCTAAAAAGCTAATAAAACTATTCTACGCATTACTACGTGCACATGAGCGAAAGAATCACTGAAATCGGAGTTAAAACACATATTCTAGGGCTAAAACAAGATCTAGGGGCTAAACTACGATTAACAAAACTTTATAAGGGCTAAACAGTAAGAAATCGAGGGTATAAATATAAATAAAGGTCAAACTTGGGGTCCAACAGGCGAAAAACAGGGTCTGGACGGGGATTCTATTATCCAAAAACCTAGGCTCTAAACTAAAAGAACACAGGACCTAATCGTAATTATTTTCTAAAGCTTCAGGACTGCGAGTTAATTACTCAAAAATAAGGGGCTCTTAATCAAAATGATGAAAGGGTACGCTGGCTTCTAATCTTGGTCGTCGGTTTCAGATCGGACGGTCCAGATCGGATCCAGCTGTTCGACCCGCCGGCGACGAGGGAGGGGCGGCGGCGGCGGTCGTCCGGCGGTGGAGGGTCGCTGGAGTAGGGTGGTTTAGGGGCTACAGGGCATGGTTTTGCCCGCGGTTTGCTCCAGGAGAAAGAGGGGGATGCGGGGATCCTTACCAGGTGGTTGTGGACGGCGATCGAGCGATGGAGCGGGCGCGTGGTGGTGAACAGCGGGCGGCGACTCCGGTGTCACGGTGCGGGCGACCGGCGGCCTCGGTCTCGGGGTTTTGGGCGTCGGGGTGGCTTCCAGGGGCTCCTGCGAGCACGGAGGAAGGGTCAGGGGCGAGCACGGCGCTTCCTTGGCGACATAATCAAGTGGCGGCGGCGCTTACCGGAGTGGACGGCAACGGCGGCGGCGGCGCGAGCTCGGGGTGCGAAAACAAGAGCGAGGGGGCCTGGGGGTAGCTTTATAGGGCGGAGGTCCAGGCGGATAAGCTCACGGGGTCCACGGCGGCCATGGGAATGGCCCGCGTGATCCTCGCGAGGCGATTGCGTGGTGGCGGGTGACCAGACTCCGGACTGAGTCCGAGTCGGAGGGGATGAGTTCGACAAGTGGGGCCCACCAGTCGACCACCCCAAAACACCCGGAGCTGGGGCGCCTTCGGCATAGGGGAGACGGGAGTGAGGCACGGGCGCGTGCAGCTGGGCCGGATGGGCCTAACTGGGCCGGGGTGAGGGAGTGAGGCGGGCTGGGCTAAGGAGTTCGAGGAGCAAAAATGGACTGGTCAAAAGTTTAAGGGCCTAAACCAGACTTAAACGTGTAAAGCAATTAAACAGTCATTCCAAAGCAAATTCTATGAGGATTTCGAAGGTGAATTCAAAGCCCATCAAAAGAATTGCTAGCAAACAAAAATATGCATCGGCATGAGTGCACGTACATTGTTTCTACACTTACCTTTGCTTTTAAATTTTGACATAATTTAATTAAACCCCTATATGACATGAACAATTCAAGAATTAAATAAATTAATTCCTAATTTTATTAAGGCCTAATTTTTAGGGTGTTACATCTTCCAGCGGTTCCTTCGGCTGTTGGTGTAGAGTCAGCTCTGCATATGAAAGTGCTTGGTCTCCCATGATGCTAAAATTCTTGATCAACTCTCTTTTCAAATCATACCAGCTGTTAATAGATAAGCCTGGTAGCTTCGTGTACCAATTTATTGCGGTGCCATCGCAGACGATGATGAAAGATTTTGCCAGCACCACTTCATCTCAAAGCTATTGCTGCTTCGTAGCTCATTATGAATTGCTTGGGATAAGTGAGACCATTATACCTTGGCAGGCGGATTGGCTTGTACGAAGGCGACCATATTGCCAATTGCAGAGCTTCGGATAAGGGACAAGTGTGGTCGATGGGATGAGTGTGCAGCATTTGTAAACCAGTTCCCGATGTGGAAACACGATTTGCTCCAACATCAGTGAAGGAAATTGGCTCATTGAGCTCTGCTTGCAGCTCAGCAACTTGCTTCTTGGCTTTCTCTAACTCTGCACTGTGGGATATGGGTACCCCTGGGCCCACTACCGACCAGGTAAACAGTCGCCCTGGGCCCATGTCTGACAATGATGTGGGCCGTCCCCAGGCCGGCCCACGAGGATCTTCGGACTTGATGGACAAGATTGATGAAGACTTAGCCTGCAAGGCACGCAGCGATACACTCGGATCTCGCCTGAGGATCACTGAGATTACGTTGCAACTAACTCGGATTACTTTCCTAGTTGTAGCTGGATACAATTAGGGATAACCGACTTGTAAACCCTGGGCCGTCAGCCGTCAGCCTATATAAGGCGGCCTAGGTCGACCCCTTCATTCATTCAACTCTACGCCATCTTCCACCTCCATTGTAACTATGAACTCGCCATTGTTCTCCGGAGCATTACCGAGCGAAGCAATACAAGGCCCCGAGCACAAGACGTAGGGTGTTATACCTCTGGGTAGCCCGAACCTGTATAATCCCTGTGTCCCTGTGTTACCTCGAGCTCCCAAGTCTCACAATCGCCCTTTGCCTACAAATCAACCATCTGGGTACCCCGGGTGGACTGCTGGACGAGAACTCCGACAGTTGGCACGCCAGGTAGAGGAGATCGTGGGGCATTACAGCTAGCTCGATGGCAGATCGTCGCTCCGTCATCTTCCCCGACAGTCTCAAGGACTGCTCCATGCATCTTGAGGGCATCAGCTTCTTCGCGGAGATCCACGCCACCACCTCTGACTCCACCACGTCGCCTGATGGTGCTACGCCAACCAGCTCGGCGCTGTCCGCCTCACCGACCTCGTCATCGATCATCGCCCCGCTCCAACAGCGGCTCGATGCGATCACGCTCGACGACCAAGCTCCAGACCTGGCCACCCGCCGAAGAGTCCCAACCCCGGACGAGCTCCTCGCTGGGTTGGATCGTGTCCAGTGCACCATCGCCGGCATCGCCATGTCAGAGGAGGCCCTGCGCCAACCTCGCGCTCAGCTCCCGCTAGTGTTGTGCAATGCATCGGCAAACTATTCGGCACGGGTGCGCAGAAGCATGGTCCAGATCCAATCTGAAAATCCACCCAAGCCCACCCAGTCCCCAGACTACGGGGAATTCCAAGTCCCCACAAGCATGCTTCTGCTGGCTCAGGCCGATCTGAGCAATGACTCAAGCTACATCACGCCCCCCGGGCGCGAAGTATTCGTTTCTGAGGACCAGGCTACTCAGGACGGAGAAACCAACTCAGATAGGGATTGACGTCACGAGCGCAACGCCGATCGTGCTCGCCGACGCCACGAGGAAGAACAGCTGCACCAAGCAGCAGCAGGAAACGCGGCTGCTGCAGCAGCGTCCGCAGGTGTCGCCCCAGGGGCACCAGCACGACAGCCGCCCGCCGCCTGGGCTCCCGGCGGCATTGACCCGCTCAACCTCGATGGAGCATTCGCTGAGGCATGCATGCCTTACCGCACGCTGCAGGCTAACATTGCAGCCGCATTTGCCGAGCTGGAGCACGTGGCAGATACCCATGAGGTATGACGCGCCAGAGCTCACCTTGAAGCCACTCAAGCTCAAGTCGAGCGATCCTACAAATCCAGATCCAGGTCAGGCCGATCCAACTTGGCCCGTTCGGCAAGTCACCGCTCTGCCTATAGCAGATCGGATCATGGACAACCTCGCCAGAGGAACCCACAGCTCCGCTTCATCAAGGAAGAGGTGGCCCAGAACCACCACGAGGAGGAAGAAGAAGAAGAACGGAGTAATCCGTGCAATGCTGATCACTGCTGCGACCGTTACCATGACCGGCGCGACAGGCGCCAACGGCACTACCAGCCCGCCGATCTCTAGGATCGACTGAGGGATTATGCCCAGGACATCCGTGCCGACCTTGACGCCCGGCACCGAGAGCGTGATGCGGCGGAACTTGAGCGCCGCGAGCGATATGATCGGGACTACGGCCGACCCGACCGCCAGCCGGTAGGGGAGGCAGGTGACGCCACAGCTGAAGAAGACAAACGCCGCGTCATCCATGGCTCATAGAACCTGAGCAGTACGACGCGCGGTACGGCCCTCCGTGGGATGATCGCCACCAACGGCATGACGACGCTTGGCCTCGCGCCGACCAAGGTAGACTCCCGCATCGTGATCGCAACTACCGTGCGCTGCTTTCTCCGCACGGCTCCGCGCCATTCAGTGGCATGACTCCTTCAAGCCGGCCCAAGTCGGGAAGTTCGACGACCGCTCCGACCCGAAGCTCTGGCTCAAGACATACCACACAGCGGTCAAGGCCGCCCATGGTTCCAATGACCAGGCTACTGCCTACTTCCCCGTGATGTTAGGCAAAGAGGCGCTGCTCTGGCTCGAGGGCCTCCCTTGGGACACCATCGATAGCTGGGCAGACCTCTGCCATGCTTTCACAAAGAACTACCAAGCAAGCTACACCCGGCTGGACTTCAGGTTCAATCTGGACAATATCAAACAGAGGAAAGGCGAAAGTCTCTGCGACTACACAGATCGCTTCTTCGACAATCGAAACAAACTCACCGATATCGAAGATTCCGACGTCACCGACGCATACAAGCATGGTCTCATCGACAACCCACTCTTCCGAACACTCTTCAAGGTCAACTCGAAGTCAGTCTCCGAGCTGATGGGATGTAGTCGATCTTGAACTCCGAGCCGACCAAGCTGAACAAGCGCAGTTCAAGGGCAAGCAGAAGCGGCCAGAAGATGACGACGGGGTCGAGAGCTTAAAACGCCATGAGCCGTTGCGCGGACGCAAGGCAGGCCCCGAGCCCCTTGTAGCCTTAGCAGAAGAAGAAGGCCGAGTGGAACCCAGGTTCCTCTCGGCAGAGTTCCACGACACACTCAACTAGCAGTACCCCTTTCATAAGAAGGCCAAGCACACTCTCCACGACTGCCACGCGTTGCTCAAAGAGCTCGGTGCTATGTCGCCAACCAAGAAGAAGCGCTACAATAACAACGGTGACCGCTACAATAACTATCGCCGCGATTGTGACAACGACCACGACCGACGCGACGATTACCGCCGCAGGGAGGACCGCGACCGCCGGGACGACTACCATCGCGGCGATGACTGCCGACGCGAGGCCTCGGCCCACCAAGATGATCCACGCCATCAAGACGATGAACGCCGACCTGCTGCCCCAGAAGAGGCCCCCTAGACATGGAGCCAACAGCAACTTCCAGCGCGCCGACTGCCATGTCAATGTCATCATCGGGGGGCCCGGCGCCTTCCCCGACAGACGCAGAAGAAAGCTCCACAAGCGCGAGGTGAAGCTAGTCTCCACCAAGCCCGTGAAGTACCTCTAGTGGTCGGAGATGCCTATGACTTTCAGCCATGCCGACCGCAGTGTTCATCTGCCCGTGCCTGAGTCATACCCACTCGTCGTTGCTCCCGTTGTCGAGCGGGTCCTCCTCTCCAAGGTCCTGGTCAATGGTGGGAGCGCCCTGAACATCATCTTCACCAGCACCCTCAACAGCATGGGATTCGACTACAGCCGACTCCTGAGCGCCGAAGATCCATTCATCGGCATCGTGCCAGGAAAAGCTTTCTACCCGATAGGAAGAGTCGCCCTGCCAGTCACATTTGGCACGGCAGACAACTACCGCATGGAGTTCCTATACTTCGAGGTGGCCGACTTCCAAAGCTCCTACCACGCCATCTTCGGCAGGCCCATGTTGGCTCGGTTCATGGCTATACCGAACCACAAATACCAAGTTCTGAAAATGTTGGCACCCAATGGCGTCCTCTCCATCCATGGAGACATCAAGACCTCGTTCGAGTGTGATGGGGAAGCCATTAAGATCACTGAGATGTCCCAAAAACTCGGCAATAGCACGCTGCTGGCAGAAACCACCCCCAAGGCAGCGACCGGCGAGCCGGTTCTCCCGGAGCAGAAACAGCAGCCCACAGCTCTGACACCTGCAGAAGCCCCCAAAGCGATCAGCTTGGGACTCGACGACCCCGCCAAGACGGCCCTCATAGGGCCAGGACTCACTCCCAATTAGGAAGACGCGCTTACCTCCTTCCTCCGGGACAACTGGGACATCTTCGCATGGAAGCCATCTGACATGCCAGGAGTCCGAGGGAGAAGGCTGAGCACTCCTTGTATCTGAGCAAGAACGCAAAGACCGCCGAGCAGAAGCTACGACGATTCGCTCAAGATCGGAAGGAGGCCATTAGGGTAGAATTGAACAAGCTCTTAACTGCTGGCTTCATTAGAGAATGCAAACACCCCGAGTGGCTTGCAAATCCTGTACTTGTAAAGAAGAAAACCGGTGAATGGAGAATGTGCATCGACTACACGGATCTCAACCGCTACTGCCCTAAAGACCCCTTCCCTCTTCCACGAATCGACCAAGTCGTGGACTCCACGTCTGGCTGCGTACTCCTCTGCTTTCTAGACTGCTACTCAGGCTATCATCAGATAGCCCTCAAGACGTCCGATTAGGACAAAACAACGTTCGTCACCCCACATGGCATCTATTGATACAAGACGATGACCTTCGGGTTGAAGAACGTCGGTGCCACGTACTAGAAGGCCATCCAGGGTTGTCTGCAAAGCCCAATCGGGCGAAACGTGGAGGCCTACGTGGACGACGTCGTCATCAAGACGTACGACGCCGACTCCCTGATCACCGACCTCCAGGAAACCTTCAACAACCTACGCCGCTTCAGGTGGAAACTCAACCCGACTAAATGTGTGTTTGTGTTCCATCAGGAAAGCTCCTAGGCTTCCTGGTGAGCTAGCGCGACATCGAGGTGAACCCAGTCAAGCTGGATGCCATACGCAACCTTGAGGAAACCAAGTGCAAGAAGGACATCATGAAGCTCACAGGAATGATGGTGGCCCTGAGCCGATTCAACATGAAGCTTGGCGAAAAGGGACTCCCGTTCTTCAAAATCCTAAAGAAGATGGACAAGTTCGAGTGGACCCCTAAGGCTAGTAAGGCCCTGGCCGACCTCAAGGAGTTCCTAGTCAACCCTCCCAGTACTCATGGACCCGACCCCGGGGGAGGAATTGCTACTTTACATAGCGGCAACCACGCACATGGTCAGCGCAGCCTTGGTCGTCGAACGACCAGAGGAAGGCCACCCATACAAGGTCCAACGCCCCATCTAATTTGTCAGCGAGGTACTCGGCGATTCCAAAGTCCGATACCCTCACCCTTAGAAGCTGCTCTACGCGCTCCTGATCACCGCCAGGAAGCTACGCCACTACTTCCAAGCCCACGTCATTCGAGTCATCTCGAACTTCCCGCTTGGTGCCATCCTACACAACCTGGACGCCAACGGGCGGATAGTGAAGTGGTCCGTAAAACTCGGTGAACACACCATCAACTTCGAGCCACGGGAGGCCATTAAATCCCAGATCTTGGCCGACTTTATGGCTGAATGGACAGAGATACAAGCGCCGACCCCAGAGGAGCGGCCAGAGCACTAGAAAATGTACTTCGACGGCAACCTTAACCTAGAAGGCGCAGGTGCAAGCGTGTTGTTCATCTCTCCGGAGGGACAACACCTAAAATACGTCCTTCAGAAACATTATCAGGCCACCAACAACGGTGCCAAGTATGAAGCCCTCATCCACGGTCTCCGGATCGCGGTGTCACTCGGGATCAAGAGGCTCATGTGCTATGGCGACTCCAAACTAGTCATCGAGCAAGTCAACAAGAACCGCGACACAATGAAAGAGACAATGAGCGCATATTGCGTAGAGGTCCGCAAGCTCGAAGCCCACTTCTACGGGCTCGAGCTCCACCACGTCCTACGAGAAGACAACGTCGCAGCCGACGTCCTGTCCAAGCTAGGGTCCACCAGGGCCCAGGTCCCGGTCGGCATATTCGCCCAAGACCTGCACACTCCGTCCATCAAGATGCTTGAGGATGGCAGCCCCGTGCCCGACCCCGAACCACTTCCGGGTGGCTCGGCGACCAACGAAGTTCCCGTGATAGAAGCAAAATGGCGTGCCCCCTTCATCGCTTTTCTCACGGAGAGCTGGTCACCAGGCACGAGGGAGGAGATCAAAAAATTAACTCGGCGCTCGACAAACTACGTCGTCATCGGCGACGCCTTGTACAGGAAGGCTGCCTCCACAGGCATACTCATAGTGCGTCCTTCGGGATGAAGGCATTAGCCTTTTGCAAGAAATCCACTCGGGCACCTGCAGCAACCACGCTGCATCTGAGACCTTAATCGGCAAAGCCTACAGAGCAGAGTTCTACTGGCCCACGGCCCTGTCCGACGCAAAAGACCTGGTGCGCCGTTGCACTGGTTGCCAATTCTTTCAGAAGCAAAAACACCTGCCAGCACAGGCACTCCGAACGATCCCCCTGTATTGGCCATTCGCGGTATGGGGACTCAACAACGTCGGACCATTCAAAACCGCTCCGGGCGGATTCAAGCACCTCTTGGTTGCAGTTGACAAATTCACCAAATGGATCGAATACAAGGTGGTAACTGACACCAAGTAAGCCACAGCCGCCAAGTTCATAGAGGAACTCACCCACCGGTTCGGCCTTCCCAACCGTATCGTCATCGACCTTGGATCTGAGTTCACAAGACATGAGTTCTGGGATTTCTGTCAGGATAACTGCATCGACGTCTATTATTCTTCCTCGACGCACCCCAGGTGCAATGGCCAAGTCAAGCGAGCCAACGGCATGGTGCAGCACTCGCTCAAGAAGGCCATGTACGACGACCTCAGCAAGCATGCCAGCCGGTGGGCCAAAGAGTACCCATGTCATATGGGGTCTACAGACACAGAAGAGCCAAACAACAGGCTACACCCCATTCTTCCTAGTATATGGCTCTGAAGCTGTTCTACCAGCCGACCTCGCTTACGGTGCCCCGCGCATCCAGCACTATGAGGAAGGCGAAGCTGAAGCAAGTCGGCAGTTCGACATCGACACCGGGGAGGAACACCGACTTGCTGCCCTGATTCAACACGCTAGGCACAAGCAACAAGTGTGACATTACCACGACAGGAACGTCCACGAATGATCCCTGAATGTTGGCGACCTGGCCCTGCACCGAGTCATGTCCACCAATGACTAGCACAAGTTATCGGCCCCCTGGGAAGGACCTTTCATCATCAAGGAAGTCGTCTCGCCCGGAACATACCGCCTCTAGTGGGCCAATGGTGACCCCGTCCCGAACGTGTGGAACATCCAGCACCTCGCCAAGTTTTACCCATAGATGTTCTAAAAAGCTATGTATTCTTCCTCTCATATTAATAAAAGTGCTTCCCCTTCGCCAATGACTCTGGGTCATACGGCTCGCTGTTGTTTTCTCACCTAACATCCAAGTTGATGCTCTAGGACTGGGCCCGACCCAGACAACGTCTAATCTACGACGATCATAGGGAGAGTCCCCACCGACTCTGACTTCTGAAGTCCTTGCCCGACCCCATGTTTCCCCAGTGACAGCCAAGCTAACCCGGCCGGTCCAAGTCCTCAACCGTGAAACCCTGAGCTCCGTGCTCAACCCGCATGCTACCAGCGAGTAAGCCTTCCAACTAAGCATCGCTGAGTGGTAAGCCGTCCTCTCCATGAGCAATGGTCAGCGGGATAAAAGGGTGCTTAAACGACACAAGGTAGTGACTGATCGGGTGACACAACGCTCTAGTCGGCAGGGAAAAGGGCCTACCACCCACTTCATTAACTATCATACATAATGCTTCAACAAATTTAAGCTCATTGTATATAGCCTAAGGCAGAATTTACATCCATAACTGTTATTTTATAGGCCAAGCTCTTTCGCTACAGCCTCTGCCATGGGCGCACAATCCTCAACCAGGTCATCAAACTGCTCGTTGGTTATTCCGTCAGGAACGCCTTCACAGATGGGAGCAAGGACGAGGGACGGGAAGTGCGCCCGAATCAGCGCTAGGATCCAACTACCGCAGTCGACCGCAGTCTCCTTCACCAACTGCGCCGCGCGCGTAGGACCGGCTCGGAGCCGTTGAACCAACGTCAAAGCCGTCGGGCCCGACTCGGCAGGGACCAGTGAGTTGGCGTTGAACTCGGCCGCCTGCCGCAGCTCCAGCAGCTCGGCTCGAAGCCCTGCAAAAGACCTTCTATGCACACCGACTCGTATGTCTAAAAGAAGACTCGGCAAGCAGCACTTACCATGCATGACCCGATCATGGTCATCCTTCAAGGGCTGGTTGGCTTCCGCCAGGTGCTCGGACTCGACTTTCAGGTGCTGATTCGCCGCCTTGAGCGAGCCGACCTCCTCTTCGAGCTTCCGCTTTGCCCCAAAGAGTTTTTCCACCTTGCTCCAGAGCGCCTTCTCCTCCTTCTCCGCGTCTACAAGGCAAACATGTCAGCAACAAGGTGTCAGCAGTAAAATCAACACGGAAGCTTACCATCCGCAATGGCCTTCATGTCGCCCATTAGCTCTTCATTGAGCTTGACGACGTCGGCCAGCTCCCTTTCCTTCTGCATCAGGAATTCTTTGGAGATATCGGCGGCCAACTTCTGCTCCTCCCGCATCCTCGCCATAGTTTGGCGGTTCTATAAAGCTCGCCGTTTGAAGTCAAGATCCTTCATGGCCTGAGCCATGAAGCCCTGCACCAAGATGATGTGTAGCCAGTCACCACCCCCACGCACAAGATAGCCGACACGACAAAAGGAAACCATACCTGGACGACACGATCCAGCACACCGGCCAAGTTTTGTAGCTTCCAGAGCTCGCTCTCGTGGTCGGCAATGTCAAGCTCCAGAGACTACTCTGGAGTCAGCACCGACACACCAGGGCCGACCCGCGCCCGGTCACTGTCACCTCACCTCTTCGGGCCACAACGGTGCCAACCCCAGCGCTCAGCGACTCCCAGAGCAGCTGGTCATTGTCATCTTCCAGTGAAGGAGGACCACCGATTGGCTCCTCCACCCTCGTCAGATTCCTCGGGTCTTCGTCCGCGCCACCCGTCTCGGGTAGCTCCCCCTGCTTGTCGCTGGCCGGGGAGCCGCCTCCAAAGAAACGCGCGGAGGACTCGGCGGCCGCGCCTGGTCGTCGGCCCATAGGCCAACTAGCGTCTTCTCCGGCAAACCCGACCCGGCGCCGGCCCTAGACCCTGCGTCCGCGGCGGTAGGACGGACCGGCAATGTCTTGCCGCTAAGCCCCAGGAGCGGCACTAGACCAGCCCCACTGCCATGGCTTCCGAGCCTACACTCAAAACATAGACGCCTTTCTTATCATAGCCCAAGCATGGTTCACGGCACATCGGATGACTTACCCGCTCCTACACAGACGCTTGAACTCCACCCTCTTTCAGAAGCATCGGCGGAGTCGGGTCGAGCGCCGGGAGCAGCTCCCACTGCCTCTCCGACTGAATAATGGAAGTCCCTCAACCGCTTATGTAAGTTTGGGGAGACTGCCCCAGGTCCAGGTTTGAGGGAGACCCATTGGCTTCATCTTCAGCTTCACTCGCCGAGGATATTAGCCTCCTCCTCTTCCTTGCTTACTCGGCCTGCACCGCCTGCCTCGACTTGGGCAGTTGCTTCGGTGACGACTCCCGGATGGCCGACCTGGTCGACCTCGACTTCGTCACCTTGCGCACAGCCATGCGCCTCTGCCTCCCAGCACCAATCATAGACACCTGGGCCGCTTGATCGTCATCCGACTGCTCTGTGGGAGCCGGAATCAAATCGCCAGTCTCCTACTCGGCTTGTCCCTCGTCCACCACACGAGGGGCCCGTGACACTTCCTCTGCTGTCATCAGCTTCTCCGGCCGAACACTGCCCTCAGGCAACGAAGCCGGGTAGAAGTACTTCACCGCGCATTCCTGCAAAGCAATCAACAAGGCAACTTAGAACCCTGCAAAAGGCACTACCCGGCTTCAAACTACACAAAGATGCAGGGGAAAGAAATACTAACCGGCGGCGGCAGATTGCGCAAAGAGAAGGGTACAGGCGCACCCTAATAGAAACAGACCGGCTTCCCTCCCGTGTTGGGTCATTGGCGCCTGAGAACTCATACCCCGGGTGAACCCGATCCTTGATGGCTTGCGCCAACCGATGGACGAAGGATATCATGATAGCGGCTGCAGTCAACCCGTTCCTCTTCGCCTCTGTAATAAGCTGTAACAGTTCTTCGGCTTCCTACAGCTCATCGACCTCAAGGAGCGAGGCCCAGTCATCAATCTTCTTTGGCCAGTGGCCAGTCCGGGCCGACAGAGCAGGGGGGTGATTTGCGACATAAAACCAGTCAGCTCGCCACCCCTTGTTAGAATCGTTCATGTCCAACACAAAATATCTCCTTGACATGCCTGGCCTCAAGGACGCTCCACCAGTTATCTGAGCAGGGTCCTTGCCAGCATCCTCTCCTATCGCCTTCATGCAGTACAGTCTCTGCCACAAGTTGAAATGCGGCGGGATTCCCAGAAAGGCATCACAAAGATGAATGAATATCGAGATTGCAAGAATTGTGGTTGGATTGAGGTGGGTAAGCTCAATACTATTGAAATGCAGCAACCCCCGGAAGAAATCCCCTATCGGCAATCCAAAGCCACCCTCGAAGAAGGACACGAAGATCACTGCCTCCGTCTCCGAGTGTTCCCAGGGTCGCCCGTCGCCCCCGGGAGGCCACCACAGAAGCTCCTCCTTGGGACCCACTACGCCCTGCTAGACCATGGCATGAAGCTTCTCTTCAGTCATGGAGGATTGGCCCTAGGCAGGCTCCTGACGTGGCACTTCCCCCTGCACTCCAGCCCACTCCTCGACCAAGGCGGAGGTGGCGCTCGCCCCCGCGGCGGCAACAACCCCCGCGACAGCGCCACCCCCGCCGGCGGCAACATTCCCCGCGGACGCCTCCCCATGTCCCGCGGGGACTTCCGCGTCCACTGCCTTCGATGGCGACCGGACCTCTTCTTCCAACGCCGGTGACTTCAACAGCGCCGCTGGGCCCGTCATCTCCGATGCCAAATGCTCTGGCGCTCAACAAAAGGGGTGAGCCGGGGCGGCGGCGGCAGACAAACTCTGGTGCCGGCAAGCACGTGGCGGGTGAATCGAACCTACGGCAAAAATATGCGGCGGCGGAGGGCTATACGGCTCAAGATCTGAGAATGACTGTGGTAAAAAACCGCCGGTGACCGATTCGATTTATTCTCCCCTGGTCGGTTCAAATTAACCTAACGGCATCGCGACTAACGGACGGAATCCGCGGCGACTCCGTTAATCTTGGGCCAACGGCTCTTCGCCTAGGGACTCGGCCATCGGCACTCTGATCCGGTCAATGGGACTCCGCGACTCGGCCAGCCCCGATGCTCGAGGACTCAGCGCTCTGACTCCGGTCAACGGGTCTCCGTGACTCGGCCACCCCGATGCTCGGGGATTCGGCGCTTTGACTCTGGTCAACGAGTCTCCGCGACTCGGCCAGCCCCGATGCTCGGGGACTCGGTGCTCTGACTCTGGCCAGCAGGTCTCCGCGACTTGGCTAGCCCCGATGCTCAGGGACCCGGTAGTGTGACACCGGTCAACAGGTCTCCACGACTCGGACAACCACGACGCTCGGGGACTCCCCGCTATGACTCCAGCATATGAGTCTCCACGACTCGTCTGGCCATGACTCCAGCTATATGTTCACATGTGACCCCAGTCGCACTATTCGGCGCGTGAGCTCTGTGCCGCGCAGCCCTTCTCCCCGAGGCGTTCAGTTCGCCCTTAACGTTTTCGACAGCTTTCGACCACGGGTGTGCTCTGTGTGTTCACGTGGTAACTGTTGTTGTCACGGCGTGTTCAGACACCCGTGGCGATCCTATCCTGTGGGCGGACTGTCTGCCCCGGCGCTCGCTGTCCAATTCTTCTTGACCATTAGCCCGATTTTTCTGATCGGCCCAATGCTCGAGGACTACTCCATATGGAGAGCTCCTTTTGTCGCTCTCCATATGCCCCATCAGGATGTGTCACTTTCCCAAAGTGGTGCAGTCCCTTTGTGGTGTCCGACTTGGCCACAACTCGGCCCTACGCCACTTGGGGCTACACCCCCAGGTCTGCCCCAGGGTCATTCCCGACGACCTGCGGTTTTCTTTTTGGAGCACCGCCCACCCTTGTGTCGCCCTGCTGACCAAGACGCTTTAGCTGACTATGGAGGCTTCACTTCTTCATCAGCAGTCCACCACATGCCTACATGTTGCTCGGGGACTTGTGGGATATGGGTACCCCTGGGCCCACTACCGACCGGGTAAGCAGTCGGCCTGGGCCCATGTTTGACAATGATGTGGGCTGACCCCAGGCCGGCCCACGAGGATCTCCGGACTTGATGGACAAGATTGATGAAGACTTAGCCTGCAAGGCACACAGCGATACACTCGGATCTCGCTCGAGGATCACAGGGATTACGTTGCAACTAACTCGGATTACTTTCCTAGTTGTGGCCGGATAAGATTAGGGATAACCGACTTGTAAACCCTATGCCGTTAGCCTATATAAGGCGGCCTAGGTTGACCCCTTCATTCATTCAACTCTACGCAATCTTCCACCTCCATTGTAACTACGAACTTGCCATTGTTCTCTGGAGCATTGCCGAGTGAAACAATACAAGGCCCCGAGCACAGGACGTAGGGTGTTATACCTCCGGGTAGCCCGAACCTATATAATCACTGTGTCCCTGTGTTACCTCGAGCTCCCTAGTCTCACGATCGGCCTTTGCCTACAAATCAACCATCTGGGTACCCCCGGGTGGACTGCCGGACGAGAACTCCGACATGCACAAAGCTTGGCAGCTCTTGAGCTTGTGCTGTTCAATCTTCTCTGCTTCGCTTGTCTCAACTCTTCCACCTGCTGCCTGATTTGTAGCAATTGTGCTGTTGCTCTTCTTCTTCTTCTCGCATTTGTTGTTGCAACTCACTTTGAGTAGCTTCGAGCTCCTTTTGCTGCTCTAGGCGTCGAAGACGGAGCCTCTCTTCGACCCTGCGGAGCTTTTCCTCGTGGGTGATATTGTCTTCACCAACTTCTTGCTCTTCAATGGTGGCTTCGGTGTGGGTGTCTGTGGAATTTGTTGGGACTGTACTTTGGGATTCAGCTTCTTCGGCCAAGGTTGTGTTGTCACTAGGCGTCACTAGGCGCCCTCAAAACTCTTCTAGGTGGCATGGTTGTATTCGTGGACTTCCTTCATGCACAGCACAAACGGTGGGCGCCAATTGTTGGGATAGAGCCGAAGGCAATATACACAAACAATAGCTAAGACCGAGAAATGAAGACAAGCAATAATATATTACTCATCAATAGTATTCTTGGGAATCAGCCCCTTACACGTTGGTGAGAGGTCCCCTTTTATAGGGAGGTCAAGAGGCACATTTTACATTTCACTTATACCCCTGAAAACCAGGCATCATCCTCTAGACTACACAACTTGAGTTGTTCAGGGGCAGAAGGGTACATCTACGCCTTTCAGTGTGAATGTGTAGACTATTGACTCCGTGTTTGACTCGGCTTGGACTTGGTCCACGCCACCTTCACCGTGTTATCGGCAATCGTGATCGTCTTCACCCCTGAGAATTTCTTCGACGTAAAGTGCCTTCTCCCTCCGAGTGGAGAGATCGATGTCTGGGTAAGTTTTGGACCATTTTGTTACTGCTTTTGTAACGTAGCGAAACGAACCCGTTTAGTGAAATTTATGCACCGTTTTATGCGAACGAACGTGATGTCAATTTTTTCGCA
The DNA here is from genome assembly GCA_004135705.1 of Alloteropsis semialata. Taxonomy (NCBI): domain Eukaryota; kingdom Viridiplantae; phylum Streptophyta; class Magnoliopsida; order Poales; family Poaceae; genus Alloteropsis; species Alloteropsis semialata. The sequence goes on along the minus strand of CM014273.1, from coordinate 29,533,082 downwards.
ACGGATGACTCCAAACCACTCTATTAGACGAAAAACCATGTCTGGGTGAGTTTCGGACCATTTCGTTACTGCTTTTGTAACGTAGCAAAACAGGCCCCTTTAGTGAAATTAATGCATTGTTTTATGCGGACAAACATGCAGTCAATTTTTTCACAACGGATGACTCCAAGCCACTCTATTAGACCAAAGGTCTAGGTGAGTTTCAGACCATTTCGTTACCGCTTTTGTAACGTAGCGAAATAGGCCCGTTTAGTGCAATTAATGCACCATTTTATGCGGCCGACCTTGCTGTCAATCTTTTTTGCAACGGATGACTCCAAACCACCCAATAAGACAAAACAATGTCTAGGTGAGTTTCGGACCATTTCGTTACTGCTTTTCTAACGTAGCGAAACGGGCCCATTTAGTGAAATTAATGCATTGTTTTATACGGACGAACATGCTGTCAATTTTTTCGCAACGGATGACTCCAAACCACTCTATTAGAACAAAAACCATGTCTGTGTGAGTTTCGGACCATTTCGTTACTGCTTTTGTAACGTAGTGAAACGGGCCCGTTTAGTGCAATTAATGTCGTTTTATGCGGTTGAACTCGCTGTCAATTTTTTCGCAATGGATGACTCCAAACCACTTTATTAGACCAAAAACCATGTCTCGGTGAGTTTCGGACGATTTCGTTACAGCTTTTGTGACACCCCGGAACCAGACCGTTTAGTGCAAGTAATGCATCGTTTTATGCGGCCGAACTTGCTGTCAATTTTTTCACAATGGATGACTCCAAACTACTATATTAGACCAAAAACCATGTCTGGGTGAGTTTTGGACCATTTCGTTACTGCATTTGTGACATAGCAAAACGGGCCCGTTTAGTGCAATTAATGCACCATTTTATGCGGCCGAACATGCTGTCAATTTTTTTGCAATGGATGACTCCAAACCACTCTATTAGACCAAAAAACACGTTTGGGTGACTTTTGGACCATTTCGTTACTGCTTCTGTAACGTAGCGAAACGGGCCCGTTTAGTGAAATTAATGCACCGTTTGATGTGGACGAACATGCTGTCAATTTTTTCGCAACGGATGACTCCAATCCACTCTATTAGACCAAAAACCATGTCTAGGTGAGTTTCGGACCATTTCGTTAATGCTTTTGTAACGTAGCGAAACGGGCCCATTTAGTGCAATTAACACACCGTTTTATGCGACCGAACTTGCTGTTAATTTTTCGCAACGAATGACTCCAAACCACTATATTAGACCAAAAACCAAGTCTGGGTGAGTTTCGGACCATTTCATTACTGCTTTTGTAACGTAGCGAAATAGGCCCGTCTAGTGAAATTAATGCCGTTTTATGCGGCCGAACTTGCTTTCAATTTTTTTGTAATGGATGACTCCAAACCACTCTATTACACCAAAAACCACATCTAGGTGAGTTTCGGACCATTTCGTTACTGCTTTTGTAACGTTGCGAAACGGGCCCGTTTAGTAAAATTAATGCACCATTTTACGCGGATGAACATAATGTCAATTTTTTCGCAACGGATGACTCCAAACCACTCTATTAGACCTAAAACCATGTCTGGGTGAGTTTCGGACCATTTCGTTATTGGTTTTGTAACGTAACGAAATGGGCCCGTCTAATGCAATTAATGTCGTTTTATGCGGCCGAACTTGCTGTCAATTTTTTCGCAACGGATGACTCCAAACCACTCTATTAGACCAAAAACCATGTTTGGGTGAGTTTCGGACCATTTCGTTACTGCTTTTGTAACGTAGCGAAATAGGCCCGTTTAGTGCAATTAATGCACCATTTTTTGCGGCCGAACTTGCTGTCAATTTTTTCGCAACGGATGACTCCAAACCACTTTATTAGACCCAAAAACCATGTCTGGATGAGTTTCGGATGATTTCGTTACAACTTTTGTGACACCCTGGAACGGGACCGTTTAGTGCAAGTAATGCACCATTTTATGCGGCCAAACTTGCTGTCAATTTTTTCGCAATGGATGACTCGAAACTACTGTATTAGACCAAAAACCATGTCTGGGTGAGTTTTGGACCATTTTGTTACTGCATTTGTGACATAGCAAAACAGGCCTGTTTAGTGAAATTAATGCACCGTTTTATGTGGATGAACATGCTGTCAATTTGTTTTTGCAACAGATGGCTCCAAACCACTCTATTAGACCAAAAACCACGTTTGGGTGAGTTTCGAACCATTTCGTTACTACTTCTGTAACGTAGCGAAACGGGCCCGTTTAGTGAAATTAATGCACCGTTTTATGTGGACGAATATGCTATCAATTTTTTTTGCAACGGATGACTCCAATCCACTCTATTAGACCAAAAACCATGTCTAGGTGAGTTTCAGACCATTTCGTTACTGCTTTTGTAACGTAGCGAAATAGGCCCGTTTAGTGCAATTAATGCACCATTTTATGCGACCGAATTTGCTGTCAATTTTTTTGCAACGGATGACTCCAAACCACTCAATAAGACTAAAAACCATGTCTAGGTGAGTTTCGGACCATTTCGTTACTGCTTTTGTGACACCCCGAAACGAGACCGTTTATTGCAATTAATGCACCGTTTTATACGGCGAAATTTGCAGTCAATTTTTTCGAAACGGATGACTCCAAACCACTCTATAAGACTAAAAACTATGTCTAGGTGAGTTTTGGACCATTTCGTTACAGCTTTTGTAACGTGGCGAAACGGGCCCGTTTAGTGAAATTAATGCACCGTTTTATGCGGACGAACATGCTGTCAATTTTTTCGCAACGGATGACTCCAAACCACTCTATTAGACCAAAAACTATGTCTGAGTGAGTTTCGGACCATTTCGTTTTTGCTTTTGTAACATAGCGAAGCTGGCCCGTTTAGTGCAATTAATGTCGTTTTATGCGGCTGAACTTGCTGTCAATTTTTTCGCAACGGATGACTCCAAACCACTCTATTAGGCCAAAAACCATGTCTGGGTGAGTTTTGGACGATTTCGTTACAGCTTTTGTAACGTAGCGAAACAGGCCCATTTAGTGCAATTAATACACCGTTTTATGCGGCTGAACTTGCTGTCAATTTTTTCGCAACGGATGACTCCAAACCACTCTATTAGACCAAAAACCATGTCTGGGTGAGCTTCAGACCATTTCGTTACTGCTTTTGCAACGTAGCGAAACGGGCCCGTTTAGTGAAATTAATGCACCGTTTTATGCGAATGAACATGCTGTCAATTTTTTCGTAACGGATGACTCGAAACAACTCTATTAGACCAAAAACCACTATGAGTGAGTTTCGGACCATTTTGTTACTGCTTTTGTAGCGTAGCGAAACAGGCCCATTTAGTGCAATTAATGCACCGTTTTATGCGGCCGAACTTGCTGTCAATTTTTTCGCAACAGATGACTCCAAACCACTCTATTAGACCAAAAACCATGTCTAGGTGAGTTTCGGACGATTTCATTACTGCTTTTGTAACGTAGCAAAATAGGCCCATCTAGTGAAATTAATGCCGTTTTATGTGGCCGAACTTGTTTTCAATTTTTTCGCAACGGATGACTCCAAACCACTCTATTAGACCAAAACCACGTTTGGGTGAGTTTTGGACCATTTCGTTACTGCTCCTGTAACGTAGCGAAACGGGCCCGTTTAGTGAAATTAATGTACCGTTTGATGTGGACGAACATGCTGTCAATTTTTTCGCAACGGATGACTCCAATCCACTCTATTAGACCAAAAACCATGTCTATGTGAGTTTCGGGCCATTTCGTTACTGCTTTTGTAACGTAGCGAAACGGGCCCATTTAGTGCAATTAACACACCGTTTTATGCTACTGAACTTGCTGTTAATTTTTCGCAACGAATGACTCCAAACCACTATATTAGACCAAAAACCAAGTCTGGGTGAGTTTCGGACCATTTCATTACTGCTTTTGTAACGTAGCGAAATAGGCTCGTCTAGTGAAATTAATGCCGTTTTATGCGGCCAAACTTGCTTTCAATTTTTTTGTAATGGATGACTCCAAACCACTCTATTACACCAAAAACCACATCTAGGTGAGTTTCGGACCATTTCGTTACTGCTTTTGTAACGTTGCGAAACGGGCCCGTTTAGTAAAATTAATGCACCATTTTACGCGGATGAACATAATGTCAATTTTTTCGCAACGGATGACTCCAAACCACTCTATTAGACCTAAAACCATGTCTGGGTGAGTTTCGGACCATTTCGTTATTGGTTTTGTAACGTAACGAAATGGGCCCGTCTAGTGCAATTAATGTCGTTTTATGCGGCCGAACTTGCTGTCAATTTTTTCGCAACGGATGACTCCAAACAACTCTATTAGACCAAAAACCATGTTTGGGTGAGTTTTGGACCATTTCGTTACTGCTTTTGTAACGTAGTGAAACGGGCCCGTTTAGTGGAATTAATGCACCCTTGTATGCGGCCAAACTTGCTGTCAATTTTTTCGCAACGGATGACTCCAAACCACTCTATTAGACCAAAAACCATGTCTGGGTAAGTTTCGGACCGTTTTGTTACTGCTTTTGTAATGTAGCGAAACGAGCCCGTTTAGTGCAATTAATGGACCATTTTATGCGACCAAACTTGCTGTCAATTTTTTCGCAACGGATGACTCCAAACCACTCTATTAGACCAAAAACCATGTGTGGGTGAGTTTTGAACCATTTCGTTACTGTTTTTGTGACACCCCGAAACGAGACCGTTTAGTGCAATTAATGCACCGTTTTATGCGGCCGAACTTGCTGTTAATTTTTCGCAATGGATGACTCCAAACCACTCTATTATACCAAAAACCATGTATGGGTGAGTTTCAGACTATTTCGTTAGTGCTTTTGTGACACCCCGAAGCGGGACCGTTTAGTGCAATTAATGCACCGTTTTATGCGGCCAAACTTGCTGCCAATCTTTTCGGAACGGATGGCTCCAAACCACTCTATTAAACTAAAAAACATGTCTGGGTGAGTTTCGGACCATTTCGTTATTGCTTTTGTAACGTAGCGAAACAGGCCCATTTAGTGCAATTAATGCCATTTTATGCGGCCGAACTTGTTGTCAATTTTTTTCACAATGGATGACTCCAAACCACTCTATCAGACCAAAAACCATGTCTGGGTGAGTTTCGGACGATTTCGTTAATGCTTTTGTGACACCCCGAAACGGGACCGTTTAGTGCAATTAATGCACCATTTTAAGCGTCCGAACATGCTATCAATATTTTTCGCAACATATGACTCCAAACCACTCTATTAGACCAAAAACCATGTCTGGGTGAGTTTCGGACCACTTCATTACTGCTTTTGTAATGTAGCGAAATGGGCCCGTTTAGTGCAATTAATGCACCATTTTATGCGGCCGAACTTGCTGTCATTTTTTTCGGAACGGATGACTCCAAAGCAGTCTATTACACCAAAAACCATGTCTGGGTGAGTTTCGGACCATTTCGTTATTGCTTTTGTAACGTAGCGAAACAGGCCCGTCTAGTGCAATTAATGCAGTTTTATGCGGCCAAACTTGCTTTCAATTTTTTGCAACGGATGACTCCAAACCACTCTATTAGACCAAAACCATGTCTGGGTGAGTTTCGGATGATTTTGTTACTGCTTTTGTGACAAGTGAAATGAGACTGTTTAGTTCATATAATGCACCATTTTATGCGGCCGAACTTGCTGTCAATTTTTCCCAACGGATGACTCCAAACCTTGTCTGGGTGAGTTTCTGTCACACCCAGATTTACGAATAAACCCAAATGCAACTATATGTACCCAGGAAGTCCAACACACACATATAGCTTTAGAATAACAGAATATCAAAGTAAATCTCGAATACAAAAGAATAGCATCTCAGAATTATTACAAATAAAACTCTTATGCATACGAAAAGATAAACTCTCGTGGCTCCACAACCTCCACAAGGACACCAACTGGTTGACAGCTGCCTAGAAATCTGGAATATCTTCAGGGAACTCCACAACTCCTTCATGTTCATCTGATTACCCATCCGGGATTTTGTCTAATAATGCAAGTGTAAGTAAACCATCTTACTTAACAAATATAACACGAGGGATGAAGGCTTAAAAGGCTTGACACGGTTAACCTATGATAAGAACTTTTAATTGTCCAATTTTAGCATTAAACCAATTTACTATAATGTGATAGGCAAATCCCAGTTGTAACCCAAATTAAGTATAAGTAGAGAAGTATCATGATATCATCATTATACCATTATCAAGTTCATTTTAACATCACCAGGGTAAAAGTCACCAGTCAAAAAGGATCCAGGCCACTCGTAACCGTGAGTACGGCTGATATATCAGTTTTCACTCTGCAAAGGTTGTACACTTTCCCCACTGGTCGCGTAAAAGCTCAGAAGAACTTTGAACCCAACCACGCAGTGCTGATCGGGCACATTCATCACGCTACCTTTAGTGTGACTGCATAGGGACACTATGAGACCTTTCAAAAGTCCCTCTAAAAAGCTAAAGGCCGCTGAGGTTTCAACATGGGTGCATGAACCCAACTCCCGGGATCAACAAAACACCTAGGGTGCAACGTGAGTGGGTTGATGGCGTTCAGGGCGCAACGTGAACAAAATGCCTACGGACATCAGGGCGCAACGTGAGTCCGTCCCCAAGCAGATCAAGGTCATACTTAAAACCATGGTTCCCCTCTAACGCCTTTCGGTAACCCCCGCTAGTTAGAGTTGTGCATTTTACTTAGCCAAGACCAGAGCCCATTGTTTCCCGTGGTTGCACTGTTCTGGGTTGTCACTTTAAGATAGAACCATAACAAGTGATGCCCAGAACAAAGCACACAGCATATGTTCCAGTTTAAAAGTTGATTAGAACAAAGCACACATCACATGTTCCAATTTATTAGGTTGCCTAGAACAAAGCACACAACACATGTTCCAGATCGTGAATTGCCTAGAATAAAGCACACAACACATATTCTAGAACAACAGTTTGCTGAGAACAAAGCACACAACACATGTTCCAGCTACCTAACCAAGTTGCTAAAAAGCAAGTTTTATCATTCACAATTAATCATCCTTAAAATGTATCCAAGTATCATTGTCCAGTGACAGTAAGCTCAAGTTGCGTAGCCTAGCATTTGCTACCCAAAAGATGCATAGCCCGGGTTGAACAAGAAAGTAAGTCTCAAGAATACTAGGGATAACCTTAAACAGATTAACTCATGCATGAATGTAAGTGAATATTAATGGTGTATAGGTATCAAGGAATTCTCGTGTTATACTTGCCTTCCTCTTGGTACTGCAGCTGTTGCTCTTGCTCTTCAAAGTGTTGCTCGAAGGACGGCTCGAACGGCTCACCGGCTAGACTCAAACAACAATCACCAACACACAATCCAAACAAGCCAGTACATGCATATCAAGTGAAATAAATTAGAACAGTAAACCAAACAATTCAAACAGATAAAACTATTCTACGCATCACTACGAACACATGAGCGAAAGAATCACTGAAATCGGAGTTAAAACGCATAATCTAGGGCTAAAACAAGGTCTAGGGGCTTGCTGGCAAGGAAACTAAACTTTCAGGGGCTTATCTACGAGAAACTAGGGACCTCGGTTTGGCATGCGGGTTGGCTTGGGAGCGAGCTAGGGAGCTTGCGAACCTTACCAGGGGGTTGGAAGCGGTGATTGAGCGGCGGTCGCGGTGGTCAGCGATGAGAGGCGGCGGCGCTCGGTGCTTGGCGGCTCGCCTAGGGCTCCTGGGCGCGGGGATCGACGGCAGCTGCTCTTGCGAGGACAAGTGCGACGTCGGGGTGAGTTCGGGGGCGGCGCAATGGCAGCACAAGCTCGGCGGTGGAGCTCGTACCTCGGCAATGGCAGGCGGCGAGTGACCTTAGTGCGAGCCATCTATAGAAGAAAAGGAATAAATTAAAATTTTGTAACAGAATGAGATAGAATAATAAGAATAAAGATTTGTATAAAATAACTCAAAGTGAAACAAGAGATTAAAGTAAATTGAAAATAAGGAATAATAATAAGGATAAGTAAAATAATCAAGATTGAAACTTAAATGGAATAAAGACAAGGACAAAAGAAGACTCTAAACGACCATTCTATATAGGCTGCATGTCCTACAATCAACCTGGCTTTGATACCAATCTGTCACACCCGGATTTACGAATAAACCCGAATGCTACTATATGTGTACCCAGGAAGTCCAACACACACATATAGCTTTAGAATAACAGAATATCAAAGTAAATCAAGTGCTCGATTACAAAAGAATAGCATCCAGAATTATTACAAATAAGACTCAAGTCTTTAATCAAAGTTTACGCATACGAAAAGATAAACTCTCGTGGCTCCATCTA